>OY755176.1:14755277-15486729 GCA_963576735.1 Bedellia somnulentella | reverse complement strand
GTGTCTTAGTACAGGGGTAGAAAAAATAATTGCAAGTTTCTGAAATATATGCCACATCAGACACTGCACTACAATAACTATGTATGGATTGTACATAACAATTTAAGTTTTATTTTAATGTAAAATAACATCGTAGACGACTACGCCTCGTAGTCACATTTTCGTAGCGCGAGCGTAGCAACACTAATTAGCTCTACAAGCAGCATTTTTTGATATCTTACAATACAAGGGTATAGGCACATGTCGCTGTAAAAAATATGAAGATGGCAATTACCCTATGACATCGACAAGTGCTTAACATCAGGAGGGAGATTCGTCCGCGAACGGGCCGCGGGATAACTTTAGACTCTGAGGGGTCGCTTCACCGCTCTACGTCGAGTGCTGTATAGGTGACTACCGTATGCACTGAAATGGGGTGCAAACCCTCTTTGCACCTTACATCCTGAACACCCGCAAAACAATCGGAAACATCAACCTGTCGCAAAATGGGGACGAATGTCACACATTGCACCCTTCTTTCGAATATTGAAAAATGATTGCTTTACTGCCATAATTTAACCCTTTTTATTAGATTATCTCTGCACTCAAACGATTGCTTGATACCTATCAAAAACGCATTATCATAGTAAGTTCAAGGTTGACAAAGCTTGCAACCAAAACGGTCAGTTCAAAAAGCTTCCAAGTTGCGTAACGATCGATAAAACGAACACAACGCACGTAAACAGATCGAAGCTGAGCAAAGCGAAATGTGCTCCAAGCTAGAATCGAATCGAATCCCGCCAAATGCAACGACAGCTGTGCGTAGTGCTCGGCGGCGTAGCGGCTGCGGTAGCGGCGCCACCGCGCGGTATTATTATTATTTGTAAACAAGCGCGTGGAGCGGCGGCGGCGGCGGCGGGCGCGGGGCTGCGCGTCACGTGACCGCGCCGCCATTGGCTGCAGGCAGCAGCTGCGCGCCGCCGCCCCGCCAGTCCGCCACGGGCCGCCGCTGAACGCGCACACCCTGCGCTCTTTTGCGCGCCTTACCACGCTCGCCCGCGCGACGCGATCGCAAAACTTGTCCCTATTGTTTATTTTTCGCGAGCGTCCTTCAAGCAGGACTTTTGTGTAGCCGAGGCGGCCAGACGAACATTTAAAGACGTGACGGATGGACCGAACGACGAGAGAAGGTACGTCGACAAAGTTTGGAGTCAATTCAAAAAGTTTATGCGACGCACTTCCAACTTTGTAAGCGGTAGAGTCGAGCCGCTGGTGATGCTTAACGTAGTAATTGTGAGCATTAGAGTATATTCTCTTTAAAAATATTCGAGTCCGTGAGGTGCACTAGAGCGTAAAACGAACACCGGTGCGCGTTCGCGTACCGCTTCCGGCGGAGCTTTCGTTAGAGCTTTCGCGAATCGATCGTGTCAACGAAACGATCGTTGTATTATGCGCTGCATCGCAGTTGAGTTTGGTTTTCGACTAATTAAGAGGCTATTCTCATTAATAATTTACCATCTAGTAAGTTATACTAAAGACGTTAAATCAACAGTTGTCTTAGGAACCTTACTATATTCAATTGGCTATCAACTACCGTTGTGAAGAACTATAGTCTGTTACTAAAACATATTTTTTAATTAGTTTTCAAGTGACATAAATGTCAGTGCCATAAGCCTTAGCGTAATCGACTTGGCACCCGCTTAAGTTATTATCATATAAACTTAAATGCCAACTAGAATAATAAGCACATCTTTAAACGGATATACCGCATCATAAGCTAATATGTAAATAGTCGTAGTCGCCGCATATAAAATATGAAATCTTAAGGATAATATTATTAATATGTATTGTAGAAATAATTTCCGATCGCAAAACACATGGAAATCATATTACTTTATTGGTTGAAAACTATCACTACCAGATTTGTAAAGCTGAAGAGTTTATTTACTTAAAAGCGCTCAGGACCTACTGATCCAATTTGAATGTATATTTATAGATAACCCATTTCCCGCAGCATTAGGTATAGGTAGGTAATATCGATCATTATAAAGTAACTTTAATTGTAAAAAAACGGAAACTGTTATCTCAGAAATGAGGTCTTTAGGCATTCCTTATTGCGTGGTTCAGTTATCCTTAAATTAAGTGATAATTGTAAATCACTGAGACAATAAACAGCCGATCGAAATAATGATAGAGCACTAAACATAAACTGGTGCACTAGAGGACAAGTATCCCACGGAATAATCGAATGAATAATACGCCTTCCTCCCGCGAATGCGATAATGACAGTCAAGTTCAGTACGACCAATGAAAACAAATAAACAAATTGGCCAATTTCGCTGCGAGCGAACCGAGCCAACGAGCACGGCCCGGATTGTGCAACGCGGCCGACCAACCGACCAACGTGCTTCCTCTTTACGCGCCTCAAACTACAGCGAGTTATGTTTCCTCTGGTGTCTTCTTTTGGGACTACTCTTAATTTAAACTATGTCATAAGACACATAAACATTCACCTTTAAACTTTTAAGGATTAAAGAAACAACACTTTTATTTTCAATGTTAAAATTGATACCTATACTACGAACACAAAAATCTTTCGGATACTTTCGATTTAACAATTCTAAGAAAGTACACCGATCCTTAAGCTCTTCCAAAGTCAATATACCTTCTTTGATCTGAGTCCATAGTTACTGCACCCTCTATTTCAATATCTCCGTTTCGCCAAGAAGATGTAGCTTAATTCGAATTTTTCGCTGAAGATAATCCGTATATTATTGCTCAGTAGTCGGAGAAAGTAAATACAATACTTTCATCTTTCATAGACGTGCGTTCAGTTGAGCTAGCATAAAAAGGAAAGCTGGAAAAGTTTTGAAAGTCGTTGTACGATTTGTTGAAAAAACTTTGTCTGCAATGTAATTTAGTAGAATATTTCTACGAGAATTGGAAGTCGAGACGGGTGAATGTTCTGCTATATTCAAGGATACTGCATTCATGTGAAGACTGTTTCAATTAATGGAAAAAGCTCTTACGAAGAGCTTTTATGCAGCTACTAGTATTCAATTAATCATTTCTGCCTCTTTTACCTCAATGAAATTCATTTCTCGTATGTCTCAAAAGAGATAAAAAAACTTCAGCGGTAAATCTGAAAAGCGGGTCGACGTTGTAGAACAAAACAAAGCCACTTAATCAATCCATATCAGTTTCATCGCCGCAGCGTGTGAAAGGATGGTGCTGCTCGTGATCGTCAACTCTTGATGGCATTTGATTGACGCTAGTTACCTGTTATATTTTTAAAACACTTAGCTTGTCTGACTATAATCTAGACGTATGGATATTGGAATTGTTTGAGAATTATGATCGGAAAATGGAGACAAATATGTAAAGTAACTAAATTGATATAAACTGTCTCAGTTATAATTACAATGTTTTACATTTTTAAGCTTAGTAAATATTCAATTTCAAAACCAACTACAGAATGATATTTTTATATAATCATTTAAAAGATACAAGACATCAAAATGAACACTCATGCATTTAAATACAAAGACCCCGAACAATTTCCGATGTCACATCCGATAGTTCATTTTAAAATAATCAAAAAAATCTTCACAAAAGTATTAAAGGCATCAGAAAAAGTGGAAGTGTGGGAAAGAAGGCTGATAAAAAACGCCACATCTGCGCTGCTATTCAACTGTTCAATGGGATGGGCCGTAACTCAATATCAGGCCGAGCCTCGACTCTGCTTTACATGTTCTATTCTTCAAGACCTCGATGAATATTACTAGCTGTTGATGATTTATATCATATCTGATCCTGGTTATTCATTAGACATCAATACTTAGATATAATATATTTTGATTTAAATACGCTAAATATTAATATTCAAACACTTAATGTAGAGCTTAATAAGTAATCGTATGACGGCTAAAATTAAACAAACAATAAAAAATCTGCTCTTAAACTTATGTTTGATTAACTTTTAGACTTGTGATAGATCTTAATGAAAAATGAATATCATCATTGAACATTTACTAATCTGTGATTATTCAAAAATAGTAGAAAACGTATAAACTTTAGATAAATCGAAATATGCAGTGCCAGTTACTTTGTTTAACGAATATAAAAGTATTAAATATTATTGAAATATAAGTTGTAATTAGTTAAAATAAAACAAGTAAATGTAGAAGCACACACCTGTAAGTATTACAACATAATGATACTTCAGCAGGATATAAACATCAGTAGAATTGGACGTAGGTTTGGTTTCTACGCAACTCTTTAAATTCGTGCGACAGCTCTTGTACTTACAATGTATACACGTAATTTAGTGTTATTAAAATTATCATAAATTAAGTTGTATGTTGCTCATGCAACTTTTAACAAAATTTTAATGCAAAGAATAATTGTTTTAAAGTAATACGGGAGATATACGACTATGATTACAGCTTTTATATGTTCGGTATATTGATATGATCTACTTTGAAATAAATTTTTTCGGAAACTAATTTAATTTCAATTTTATTATTATTTACTACCTTTATTATTGAATATAGTTATCACTAAGAGTTAGCCTCTATCTGATAAAATAGGCGTGAAACGAAGCTTAAAAGTTAGTTTCTTCCCATAAAAAGATTGATGGAAAAAAAACTAGAAATTAGGACTATTAATTCTAATACATTTGAAACTCCGAGATAATACCATTTTAGAATAATAATACTATCTGCAGCATAGAAACCAGACAAGTGCGATAGATCTTAGTTCCTAACCGCATCAAACTTGACAAGAACTATAACGTAGACTTCCTAGTAGATTATAAATTGAACAACACAAAATTGTAGGAACGTGTATTCTAGTACTAATTACGACCGATGGAGTACATATACGTACAATAATTCTACTGCTGTTCTACCTGCATAAACCAATGCGATGCTTGAGTATTATGACAAAATATATATGGAAATACGTACAGTTTCTTGATCACACATTCAATCGTTAAATTCCTGATTTACAGAATAATGTTTTTTATACGTTTATTATCTTCCGAAGTCACGTAGTTAGGTAGCATACTAAATATGCTTATGTTCTCTATTTGCAACGTCACTACAACTACAAGGGACGCCACAAGTGTTCAAATGATAGAAAATCTAAAATTTATCCGAAATTGTACCATTATAGTGTAAGGCTATATAAGAAGAACTATTTTTTCAAACACAATATGAGCTACTAATTTTAAATTCTTTACATTCTTCACATTCTTGTGAAAAATGCAAGAAATCGAACATTAAAACTATACAATACATTAAATAGCGTTGTTATGTAAGGATAATAATAAACATGAAATGATGTTTTCAATTTTATGTAATATGTTCTAGTATCTATGGAATCCAGACTAAACTTAGCTAGGTGCAAGTATTACACTCCTCTATTATATGAGGTTGTTATTCTTAGATGTTATCTTTATTAAAAGTCATTATTGTACTTTTTTGGGGCCAATTTGGTTTGTGGGTATTGTCCGCGTATATCGTTTAACTAAGTTACTCTGATTTGCTCTTGAAGGTCAGCCATATCAAGGATTAGTCTAACTGTAGCCTTGAATTTCATTCAGAATATCTGGTATGGTGATAAACCAGTTGTGCGCTTGTGCGTGAATCACTAGAGTATTTATTTCTATAGTATTGCCTAAAATTGTTAGGTAAGAATTTATGGGCCTCGCGCTTTATCATTTGTAATAAGTTCAGTAACTTTTTTTTTTATTAGTATTTTCCGTATAATAATTGACTAATCTAAGAGTTCGTAGGGTTGACTCCAGTAAGGGTAAACATTAAAATTATGGATATATGAACCTCGTCTATTGACTAAATAAGATTCAACAATTCTTAGATATTATTAATTATAATTTCGAAAATATTAATAGTCTGATCCATTTACGAACTCAAAAAGCCACAATTACATAGATGCAATTTCTACACTTATTTATTACTATTTCAATAAATGAATCATTCCATTTAAGAGCCACTAGATTTTTATGACCCAATCTTTATCATATGAACTCAATAATCTGTTAAACGATCACGTTATGATAGAGATATCAGTTTCCGGTACAGGTATTATGCGCAGACGCCGCACCGGATGTCATACTTGCTACAGCTGTGATCTAGCAGTAAAAAATAATCTACTCGGTAACTACACTTTTATGACATAACATTTAGATCAAATTGAGAACGCTCTTAAAATGACGGGATTGCGTAGTGAATAATACATACAAACATACATACATATACTCACGGCTGTAACTCCCTAGAAGGGGTGGCCAGAGCTAGGGAATTAGAAATTCCTCAGCCAATTTTGGAAATTTGATTGGGGAAAAGATGGTTAAAATAAAGGTTGTTGGTGATGGGTCTCCAACCGCATCACCCAAAAATCCCTTAAAAGCCCCAATACTGTTAGTCGCCTCTTACGTACACCCACCGGAAGAAATGGGGTAGTACTGTGTAGACACTACACAGCACTACTAGTGAATAACAGAGCTAATGTAAAGTATGAATGCACTAAATAAATATGAGTGGGACTAGAGAAATATTTCTAGTCACAAATACTGTTTAGCTAGAGATTCTAATACCTATATAAATATTACTCGAGGGATTTGAGGATAATATTTATTGATATTATGATTCAACTTATTGGTTTATTTAATTATAGAGAAAAAAATACCTGATACGAAGTAATAAATGTATTAGTACGAATTTGATCAATGACAATGACAAACTCAATAAGCATTGTAGATGGGCGGACGCATGCCTCATAAATTCATTAAAATTTGAGTTACTGGAAAACGCATAACTTTCAACTCATGTTGAATTTAATTATTGTAACAAAAATAATCAGATGCAATCGCTATTTAAATGTAACGCAAAGGACAATTGTTCATACGCCTAATAAATTAAGCTTTTGCAGTTTATTAAACAATAAAACTACAGAACATACTCGTCGAACATATAGTGAAATATATATTCTGCATAACAGGTGATGTCAATTTCCATGTAGTCCTAAAAAAAATTGTCTTCACCATCATTTGATGGTGAAATATATACTCGATACACAATTGTCGACTTAGCCAATCCTAATGAAAAAAATCAGTTTTATAATTTAGCTATGATAATATACTAATCTAAAAAATAATTAATTTGGCATCAACGGAGGCAATAAAGATCACCATAAGTACTAAAACCAAATTACTAACTTGATACATAAAATCCCAAAGCTCCAAATATCTTTGTCATACAGCACCGATCTAACACGCAGCGGGTCTGTCGCGTCGCACTGTTGCACAAAAAAGCGACAACATCCGATTCTAAAAATAAGTCATTATAATTACAGTGTTGAGCTGAAAGCGCGAAGCTTTCGCTGCAAGCGCTTGAACCGTTGCCCTTGACAACCAAAACCCAGATACAATCGCGGCCAGCGCACGCACACTGCCTCTCACGCACACATATACACCACCGGTCAATCGTATAAGCTATCTTACACACACATACAGATTAACTCGCGTTCCGTTGTACGCGAATTGCTTTTCAATCTTTTTTTCGCTGTATTCTCTTTGTGTCTTACAAATAATAACTCACTACTCATTTATGCGCTGCGTTTGATAAATTTACATTTACTTCGAATTGGAATCGGGTGTTCGTTTATTGCTGTGTTATTGGCTGAGAGTACCATTATCCTCTGATTGTTAAAGGGTAGATATCGAATAAAATATGTAACTTTGAGATTTTGACCTTTTAGTAACGTGGGATTCGTTGGTATCGATCCTCAACGATCGATACTCATCCTTTACTCTATCAATCCAAAAGAGTTTGCTTGCTTGAGTTATGTTTGAAATGCAAATGATTTGCCAAAATTTTCGGTAGGCGCACTCTGCAACTTCAAAGGAACTTTTTGAAGCATTCTCGTAGTCTAGTCATGGAAGGCATAACTTTTAAAAGGGGAAACTGAAAAGCCGTGAGTGTGTTTCAACTTGCCACCTCTTTGAGACAACAAAACAAAAAACATCGCCTTTCATCACGTCTCATCTCAATCGCTTTCAAAATGATAGCTTTGTTTTAAAATGATTGAAAACGCGTGCATTTTTTCTGAAGAGCCCGCATTTGTTTTCTATGTTTGAGAACTTTTTTCCATTTGATATTGACAAAAAAAACTTGTTCGAGGTCAGCAGGTGTTTTATTTCTAATTTATTGAAGTTATATTCATTCAAAAGTTAGGTTGATTAACATCTATTTGTATTGTTAATATTATTTTGTGAAAAATGCATCAAATTGCTCTTATTCGTTTTTGTTTTAGACCTTTTAGTAACAAATTATTATATATATTATTATATGTCTTTTTCGAATTTGATATCATGTATTTAACTGGTCGCACAAATACGTTTAAGTTTAAAGACTACCGAATTCAGTGAATAAATTGAAAATCAATAAAGTTCGCAGACTAGACATTTTTATAAAAGTTGTTGAAATGCAAGTAGAACAAAAAATATATCTTATCATTACAATAAATCAGTTGTCAATAAAATTATCCTGAACGTAGCACTAAATCCATTTCATTTACACGCATCGTGTCAAATTGCAACAAGATTCCCAGTGACATTGAATAATCGAAAGTATTCCACATTCAAAAATAAGCCAACCCTAGAATAGTTGCTCGGAAATGGAGCAAGCTTTAACTATGAACTTGGAATAGTCTGATCTATTAATAGAAGTTTGTTTATCATGCCCGAAGCTCAGACGGGCTTATTATGATTAAGATGTTCATACATGTCATGTTGTACGAAACAATTTTATTCAACGGCTGATTTAGTATAAAAATCCGTAATATTTAGTTTTGTACTTAGCGAAATAGTTAACAAAACACATAACCGATTCGTCGCAATTTTAAAGACAAACATGGTGAAATAAAAAAAAGAAAGGTATGGTAAGGTATACGTTTTAAATTCAAACCAATTGCACATCTTAAGTTTTTAGGCATCTAATTTTAGACACTTGAAAATATATGGAGCGATGCTAATCTGAGTTTACAGTACCTATGCGCGGTAAAGTAGCTATTATTAATTTTTATAGTTCTCGTTTAGGATGAAATTTAGGCTAATTTGTGTTCAAGTCTACGTTTGCCAGTATATTTTCGTTCGGTTTAATAACCACACTTTACTATTACAAATGATAATATAAAAACTTAACCAAGAGTGAGATACTTTTAAATAAAAAAAAAACTTTAACTTTTTGTTGCTTAATACAAGACATGAAATCGTATTTCTATACATTGAATTTTCACACATGTAATCGAAAAGAAAAAATCTCTATATAAGACAACACTGAATGAAAACTACCTTAAACTTGCTTGAAAGAAAAGCTCTAAATGTTTTTCTTGGCGTCAAAAGTTCTCATCTCCGCACGCACAACCCGCATCGATTGAATTCATTTCTCTGCAAAACAGTCAAGCACGCCTGCGCTCCCCTACCATCCGCTGAAAACTCGTAAACATGTCTAAGCGCACTCGTAACTTTCGAATTTACATAGTTACGGAATTCCTATACCACCTTATTATTTCCAATTTATTCTTACATCGCGGTGCCGTCTATTGAATGAATCATTGCCATGTCATGACTTAATTTTGTTGAATTCTATTTGCGACTTAATTTTTTTCAAATTTTAGTTATATAAATAACATAACTCAACTTGTCCTTTTGATTAAATTATTTTACCTTAACTCAACTATACTGGTGTCAAAACCTAAAATAATCTACAAAATGTGAGTTTTTCTGTCATACATAACTATATACGCAACATGTTAGTATTGTTGTGCATTATTTTAACCTATACATGTTTTTTGTTTCAGATGTGTGCCTGGCGCGTGGATAGCGCCGGCTGACAGCGACCCTCGAGGCAACATCGCTGCGAATACCAAACATACAAAACTACAACCCATAAACCAAAGCCTCCAGTCAAACCTCGTTTCAACTAAATATAAGCGCTATTTTTTAACCATTTAACAGTACATAGTATACGGTAACTCTCAAACAGTACAAATTAATTTAAGTCTGAATTGATCGGTATTTACAATAAAAACAGCCTTCAAAAAGCGAAAGATAAAATTTAACAATCAACGACCAGTATTTAAACGTTCCAGAAAATAGTATCGTTACGCGAGTGCACAAATATTTATGTAGCAGTTAACAGTTAAATACGAGCTATAGCGCATTTCAATAGCAGCCAAAGATTTTATAAAGCCGTAGGACATAAGACGTTGCCTCTATTCTCTAAGGATTTTTACGTAATTATTTCCGAGGATATCGAAAAATTGTGATTAGTGTAGTGTAAACCAGTGTGCCGTATAATCTTAACTTAAGTGCTATAACTTTAGGATATAAGGATAGCTTGACTCAGTGCAACTTCAGTACAAAATTTGAGTTCCAACAAGTGTGATTAGGTATAACAGTACTATACGACTAGAATTATATTTTGTGAAAGACTCGTGGATTTTATAGTTCGGTGAATATTTTTGGACAAAAGTGTGTAATACGGGGCGCGATGAGATCGCGTCGCGGGAGGGCGTCATGAGCGAGCGGGTGGCTACCGACGGCGGCGCGGAGACGCACCTGCCGCCCTTCTCCAGCTTCGGCGAGATGGGCGACGAGCACCGCCTGCTGTCCGACGCGCGCCTGCTGGACCCCGCCTGGGAGTACTACGAGCGCCACGGCGACTCCATCTCCATCATCGCCAGCCAGCCGCAGTACCGGCCCTGGGAATCAATGCCGCTCACCGTCAACTCCAAGGACGCCATACTGCGCGCCGGCTTCTCCACGCCACTAGAAACCTACCAATCCGTCACTCTTCAACCCATACCCAACAAACTACCGTCGTTTCAAAGCCAGTTCCAAAGCTTTCCCGAGACGACCGTGATCCCGGAGACGGGGCTGCCCAGCGTGACCCCAGTCCCCGTGACGGCCAGTCCCACGCCGAGCGCGAGTCCTAGTCAACTCACCCAACTCACGCAGCTGACGACCCCGTCGTCGCCGGCGCACCTCACCACGCTGGCGCAAGTGACGCCGCTATCTACCACCTTGACGACATTATCGCCAGTCAATGCTACCACATTCCATACTCTAACCGCTGTGAATGCTCGCAGTTATCCTATCGTCCCTGCTCCGTTGCAAGCTCGAGAACTGGCTCCAGCCGGACAGGCGTACATAGATGACCGTCACATTCAATTGTACCAGCCGAATATAGCTACAATCAATGCATTCCCAACCCAGAATGGCATACTTCACCAAAACGGCACGTTGCTCCATCAGAACGGGAGTTTAATACAAAACATTCAGAGTCCGACCGTGGTTCACGTGCTTAAAAATGAGCCCTTCGATATGAAAGCTTTGCAAGATAAATATACTCCTAACGGTCTTCATCATGCGAGTTTCCAGAATCCGATGTTGCTAGATAATTCGTACGAGAAGAAGACGAATGGCTTTGTTAACGGGTGTTCACCGACGAGGTCGGATTATAGGAAAAAAGAGAGACGGAAAATGCGTGCGAACAGTTCTGAGTCGGATGGGTCGACCATGGAGCTGGGTTCGGAGAGCAGCGGCCAGGTGGCGGCGGTGTCGTCCACGGCCGGGTTCAAGTCGCCCATGCACGGCGCGCCGCCCATGTCCACCGGGCCTATGGAGCTCGATGACATCTCCAGTGAGAAACAGGTGAGATGCTGTCTTGTCTTATTTAGTGATCTTTAGTTGTCCTCAGTCATGTGGTACATGGGTTCATTTTTAACTGCAAAATTTAAATGGCAGAACAAAAAGTTATTAATAAAATATTGTAGTATAATACTGTTTATCAGTCTTTATTAAAGGAAAATGTAGTGTAAAGCAACATAAAATAAAAATTGTTTTTTAAAAACTAAGGACAATCTAATAATAATCGCACAGCCATTGCCCATAAACTGTTGTACCCCAAACCCATTCATTCACAAAGAAATTTAGGCCGCCTATTTCAGATAAATTATAAACCCAACTGATACTAAACAATCCAGTCTAAGTAAAAAGAAAGTAACACGTATTAATATACAGCTAAGCTTTACTAATTTTCGTTCGCCGAATCGCAGAATTGCGTAAACAAGTCGCCGGGGAATTGCAAAAGCGGCCGAGTATTTGTTGAAAGATATTACAATTCTTAGAATTTTATCCGAAGTGGATGTTCGTTGAATGAAGATCCTGAAAAAGAGAAAGTTTTGCCGTAATTTCACCTTTTATTATTCCGACAGCAGTTTTTATTTCCCCTCCCGAGTTGCGGAATGGCCAACTCTCTGTCTTCGTGGCTATAAATTTAATAGTTAGCCGATTCGCTTGCTCCTGTAATAAATTTACTTTCTTTTTCGTTTAAAACACAAATTAAACTAGAGCAATTTACGCATCATTCGAGCCATTCCGCTTTTACAAGAGTATAAGTGTTTTATTTTTTCGTACAAAAGTAATACGAGTGGCAGTAGTTTGTAAAACATTTAAAATATATTGTCATTTAGTAATTGTAAGTATTGGTAATAACAAAGAGATTATGAAATGAAATCTAACCAAAAGTAGCTACTAAGCAAATCTAGCTTGCATTTAATTCAACCAAAGAGTAACAATAGTAAAAAACAACGAAGTGATACATAGATAAAAAGCATGCATCAAACGAGTTGGAAAGGTTGACATTAATAAAAGTTTTAAATCAACAACGATTTCAATATTTGTTAAGAAAAAATATTTTTCTCTGAAAGAAATAAGGAGATATTATCCTTCACTTAACGGGGTCATAAATAAAATCAACAGAAACAATTCTGATATTACAATATAGGCATATTTGGCACAGGCAAATTACACTTAAACTATATAGTTCAAAAATCAAAATGTCATATTTAAAAAAAAATATTATTTCACATTAACGCGATATACCAAAAACTATTTTAATAGTTTTATTTTGTTCATATAAAGCCATCTAACTGCTCAGGATCTAGGAAAGACGGCATTCCTCCTGGCAAATGTCAGTCGGTTTCCTTGTCTAATAACGAACACCTTTAGCCGCAGCTGCCTAGCGTACACATCAACACTACTGACTAATTACTATGATGGCACGTGGTTTTTTGCTTCCGTCATACACGTTTTAAAATTAATTAATAGTTGTCCTATAAAAACATATACCATTAATAGTATTTACCTAATGTGGACAGTTAATGAAATATAAAAAATATGATATCGAATAATATTTCTTATAAAATTCTTATCGTAAATTTTTATAACAAATAAATATTCGACAGCTTACGTAAATCAGATTTTAAAATCGTGCAACTCAATACTTTATTTTTGCTCGAAAAAGACTCTGGAAAAGTATTCTGAACAAATTGTAAAGTGCAGTATCTCGCGAAAGATCTTTGCGAGTGGATGATCGTGCCCTATTAAATAATCCCGCGACTTGATCCGCCTGCCATCTGCCGGGAATTACTTAATTCCACCGATTGCTATCATTTGATTGATCATATTCAATTACAGACAGAACACATTCATAAAGCCTATATCACAGAATTGTCTGATTATATCTTTTCGTAGCGAATGCTAGGAACTCAAAGTAAAGCTGAACGCGAGTGTGATAAATTTAATTTTAGAAATGTGAATTGCCGCAATTACAGTTGTCTTTAAATTGCTGATGAGGCAGATGTGTTGTTCAAGTATTCTGCAAAGTTCTAGTAATAAAATGCGGATTAAATTGCCGACAATAGTGTTGAACAACTATGGCGCAATAAATGTCGGGGCTGATCGAAATCACTTTCTTAGTTACTCGATCTGATATAAAACTAGAATCGTTGGTATTCGAATCGATTTTTTACGTTTCCTAGAATCATTCTGACTCATTTCGGAATTACCCAGCCCGTGTTGTTGACATCTTGAAGAGAATAATAAAGTATATAGATGTGACTATGACTAACCGAATTTTCTCATATTATACTTGAACTCTTCTTTAGCTAGTCTGATTCATACAAATGCAATGTAAATGTGAAGTTTTGGAACGTAGATACTAAAGATTTATATTTCATACATGCATATACTCACGACTATAAATCCCAAAAAGGGGAGATAACCAGACCTTCGAAGTAAGAAATCCCTCAACTACTTTTGGAAGTTGAGTGGGGAAAAGAATGTAAAGTAAATGTTTTTGGTAATGAGTCTCCAACCGCATTGCCCAAAAATCACTTAAAAAGCCCCAATACCCTTAGCCTCCTCCTACGAACACCCGCCGGAAGAAATGGGGTAGTGCTATTCTAACCCGACACTACACAGCATACATTATGTAAAAGTTTCTAGGACAGGCATTTAGAGTACTTGTTTGCCGAAAGAAAATAAGACCAGCTAAAACAATTCACTGCAAAATTGAGCGTATATCTCTGGAAGCTTTCCCTTTTGTTTCAATTTCATTCGAAGAAAAAAGTTTACAATCGCAATGTAATAAAGTTGAAAATAGCTTGATTGAATATGAGTGGGTGTCTGAACGTTTCAGGTTTAGGCGCCCAATCATCTATAATGGCAACTCGTCCTTTTACTTTGACTTACTGAGTCTTTTTATAACCTTTTAAGCTATTTTTTTAATATCATTTTATCTGAATAAATCTCTTGTTTAAAAAGAGCATTGTAATTGATTTAAATGTAATTAAACTAATAAATAAATAGATAACAATACAACATTAATAAATAAATAAAATAAAAATAAATAAATAAAAACATTAGTATTCGTTCGTAGGTTAACAGAGCATATAAATTTTTAAAATGCAGCTCAGAGATCACCGTTTCTTATTCGACCTACACCAATTTGTGTTTTTCCGCTATATATGTGCGGTTGATTCTAAAAAGGGTAGAGGATTTTTTTTAACAAATATTTTCGCAAACTTAATATAAAGACATATTCTTACTTGTGATACTATAGTTGAAATATTTTGATATCGCATTTTATAATTACTTTTAATTTTGCAATGTAGATAGTGTCGGAAATATCAATAATGATGTTTCAGATCATATTATAAAATAATCTCAAAAAAATATATTTCAGCATTCCTAATTACAAAGCCTAGTAAAATTATGCAAACTAAGCAATTTGAAGTAGATCAACATGTTGGAAAAGGTCTTCCTTTTATGTATTCGACCGTCATTTATTATAGCACTATAAAAAGCATGCTACTTTGCGAAAACAAACTAAACAAAATATTCGCTTCGTCAGCTGTTAGTCGAAACAAAATCGGTTGTTCCGATTGCATCGAGATAAGAATACCGCTGCACGAAATACATTGCTCGAACGGAAGGGCTTTAACAAACGCTCATTAGAACACGCAATGCATGTTGTTCAGACGCCAGGTTTTTTTGCAAAACGCTTATATATAGGTCAATAATCGGCGAGTGCCTGCAATTACCATTAAACTTGAGTATTCGTACTTGTTGTTCGGTGATATCAAACAACAGTTTCAATCACCGATAAGCATTAATTCAGACGTTCAGTTATCGTTCATTTGTGTGGGTTAGGGTTTAGCAAAAACTTGTTTTAATTAATTATAATTAAGTACGCTTTATACGCCAGTTGGTTTATAATTTGTCTGTACCTTCATTTACAACTTTGTGATACGTAAAAAGAGGCACAGTTACCGTTGCAACAATATTTGCATGTGGTTCCAGTTAGGTAAATTGAATGGGTATATGTACTAGATTTTCCTTCTTTTTTAAGGAAAATTTAATAGCTCATAATCTTTAATCAACTTTATTTCATAGACCAAGAAAAAACGCAAGCGCTGCGGCGAATGCATCGGCTGCCAGCGCAAAGACAACTGCGGAGATTGCGCGCCGTGCCGCAACGACAAGTCACACCAGATTTGCAAGCAGAGGCGGTGCGAGAAGTTGACGGAGAAGAAGGTAAGATTTTATTATTTTTAGGTCATTAAATATATATACATATATTGATGAATAAATATCACAACAAGGGGTAGGCAGAAATTCAGAAAAATAAAAATTTAGAAAAAATCAAGGCCTTAGATAAGTGTTTGGATTTTACTTGTAACTATAATACCATCTTAGAAGTTTCTCTTTATTCCAACTTGGAGTATTTGTAAGTAATAGTGACATCGACTATTAAACATATGTCAAGCCATTATAAGTCATTATTGATCCATATTCGGTTTTTAAAGATAAAGTGACGTATTATAATCCAATCTAGAGCGGCACGTTGCATTTAACTTCATAATAAAGTTTAATTCGCTGCAATGCAACTGAAGTGAATTGCAAGAAACCAATAAATGATGATGACTTACCTATGTGAAAACCTATGTTATAACTTTTTGACATTTGTAGGTTTCTTTTTAACATTCAAATATTATTCACAAATCATGATATGTTATTTTAGCTGCTGTTTTAAATCGACACAGAATTGTGTAAAAAAAATGCATCGTTCTTATTTCAATATATTCTGAGACCAATATAAAATAGGAATGCTACTCTGGAACCAGGCTATAATCATTTTATTTATTCCGAATGCCACCGTCCCGTAAAAAACTCGCGATGGTGACGTCAAAACACCATGACTTATGTATGGTCATGTCCTATTCAATTGTTATTCCAAATTGGAATTAATTTTTCCTGGAATCGCAATATTAGCCATTCGATGTTATTGATATTCTGGGTGTAAATAAATCGATTGTTGTTTAAAAAGTTGAACAAACAGTTTTTTAGCGTATTACGCATGAAATATTGTAGAACTGAAGTCATTCGAAAACTGAACGACCACACTATGCAAATAACCTATATCTAAAAAATATATACTCAGAAGCATTCGGCATTAATCATCTTTTTGAATAAAAGGCATGCCATAATATTCGTTTTATAATCCTTGGATAAAACATCATAGAAATAAAGTTATTTTCAAAAAAGGCACTGAAATAAATATTATTATTTATAGCAAAAACTACCTCGGTCAGAGGTCAAATTATATTTCTTTGCCTCAGTTGTCTTCACGCTTATAAAAACAGAACGAGAAATAGCTCTATAAGACAACAGACAATATTACCATAACATGACGATAAAAAATATAACAGCTTAAGTTAATAGCCCGTGAAAGTGCCTCTCTTTTCAACTCTTGACAAATATTTGCTATCTCCCTCATTCGTGTAAAACGCTGGCCCGGTGAACGATACTGAATATAAAAAAATATTCGGTGCCTATAGTGAGAATTGCTGGCGAAAATTAGGAGAAAAAGAAATGTAGGTTAATGGATTTTTAAAAGCATCAGATTCAAGAAAAGGCAATTGGTCTGTTCCTATGTTAGCAATTTTATATGTTTGATGATGTCTTTTCGAAGTACAAATGTATTAATATGAATCGCTGAGCAGACTATATTTTATGCTAATATTTTAGTCCGAACTAAAAATCTAAGCTTCCTTTAGATAGACGGAGCCTTTGGCAAATAAACGCATGTATTATTTTTGATAATAAATATAAAAAATGCATATCTGAAAACACAGAAATTTTATCGTAAATGAAAATGATACATCTTGTTTAAAAAGTTTTGATTGTCCTCTTTGATTCACAAAACAAGAAACCAGTGCAATGCTATAAAAACAATAAAATTTTCCATTTAAATAAACAACTCTATAATAAAACGGGTAGAAGTCCTAAACTGTAAATCGAGGAAAAGTATTCTAAAGAGGAGCGACGTTGAGTAATTTACGATTATAAAGTGAAATACTGGGCGAAGGAAGTTGTACAAATTAGTTTTAAAACAAGGGCAATAAAGAGCCCTATAAGCCTTCGGGGGCGATCACGGCTTACCTTTACTACTTGTTATTAAACTTTTGCTAACTCAATGATTTTTCATCTATTAAAGTGCTGATTTGAATAATAAACTTCGATCGAAAATGTTTCGTGCGAACAAAATAAATTAAGGCAGCGGTGGTTAAAAGGTGAATGTGATTTATAATAAGGGTTGTTGAACGATAGCATTAGAAGATCTTAATCAGCGTGCACCATCCCTTAAAATAGTTAATATGTAAAAAGGTCATTCTCGTGTCTTTTCAGTTATAGGCTTGTGAGACTTATGATCAGACGACGAGTAGGTAACTAGTGTTATGTTATGCTATACATTAATTAACGAGAAACTAAATTTTTTTAAATGTTGCATAATCAAAACTTTTTCATAGTCTTTAACTTTTTGGACAGCTACAAATAATATACATCTGTCTTTATCTTCGACTTAGCAAACACAACTTTATAAAATCTAAATAACTTACCAAAACTAAGCTAAAATAAATCCATAAAATACTTAGACAAACAATCCTTATAAATCCGATGAAGGCAGAATGACGTTAAAAGTTGAATAGCTCGCTTTAATATAACGTATCAACTGTCATCGGAGTTGCTCCTTTGTATTCCTGCACATGGCCCGTATTGTGAGACCGACATTTATTTTATAATGTGCTATTATTATTACTGTGTCTACTGGTTTCGTGATTTCTTTGTGATAAGCTGTAATAGTAAACTTCGGTATAATTTTAAAAGGGAGGTTTCAGGCATTTATAAGAACTGGAATGCTGTAGTAGGTTTAAGTTTAGAGATCGATCTGAATTTTAAAATTATTGTATTTTTTGCGCAGAATTTAAACTGTCATATAATGTATAAGTTACGCAACGATTTAGGATTCGTGTCATTTTTAATGAAAAAGGAGAAAACTGATGTTTTAAACACTATGTAACATAACTCAAAAGAAACAAGGAAAACGTAATAAATTACCAACCTAACAAGTTTCTTTTTAAAAAGGCCCCTAAATACCTTACAATTATTTCTCGTTCGATATGTTTTACATTCATTTATATGTAAAAAAAGTAAGCAACTACAATATATGAAATGTGCGCACGCGCCGCTCGCAATGTGCGCGACAGCTGTGGTGTGGGTGAGCGCGCTCCAATCGTGGTGCGTTATTTGAAAATCGAACACTAATGCTTATTTTATCGAAACGGACTGATTAGATTGTATCAAACTTTTTGTTAAGACGTTAAATAAAAGGTGTAAGTTTTACGGGGTTTGAGGTTCTAAGGAAGAAACAAAAGTTAAATATATAAAATTTA
The DNA here is from genome assembly GCA_963576735.1 of Bedellia somnulentella. NCBI lineage: Eukaryota > Metazoa > Arthropoda > Insecta > Lepidoptera > Bedelliidae > Bedellia > Bedellia somnulentella. Next base: position 15,467,583 of record OY755176.1, on the reverse strand, counting down.
TATCTATGTTAAATCTAACTTCGGTGTTCCATTAATGACGAGTATTTTTGATTTACATGCATACGTACTTTGGAAGGCACATTAAGCCGTCCATCCCGGCTACTATCACGACATTATAGTAATCGTTAGTCTGTCGCAGTTGGCCAGCGTGTCGGACTATGGCCAAAGAACCCTATTCACGATAAGTTTGAGCCCCTTTGGTGTAGACTGAAATCTATACTTATAATAAATCTGTAGAGAGGTCAATTCTGTACATGAAATATATTTTCAAAATAACTATCAGGGGGTGATTAGTGATCGATACTGATGCCAAAAATGCAATCAGTAAAATTTTTGTCTGTCTGTCTGTCTGTCTGTCTGTCTGTCTGTCTGTCTGTCTGTCTGTCTGTCGGTTTGTATGTTCCTTATGGAAACAAAAACTACTCGACGGATTTTAACGAAACTTGGTACAATTATTCTTCATACTCCTGCACAGGTTTTTGTATACTTTCCAGCAGAGTAGTAAAGGGGAATTTTGGGAAATTTCGAAAAAACGGGAGAAGTTACTCCATTTTTGAAACTTCCGTCGCGTGTGCAGCCTTAATGGTTAAAGTTACATAAAATGTATGTATGGCGGAAAAAATCTTCATAAAACTTTCTAAAAAAAAATGTTCTACAGCATGTGTCTATCTTTTATGGTTGACTCACAATATCACGTGTAACTCCTGATAGCTTAGTAGTTCGGAGTATTCTGATTATATTTGTTTACTCTTACGTTTATAATACTCTCACTCATCCCTAATTTAAAAAAGGTAACATTATTACCTATTCAATAAAAAAAATATCATAGAAATCGGTAGAGAAAGAGCGAAATTACACATGAAATAAGCCATCGCGCCCGTCACCAAAACCAAATAATTACTAATTTACATATTAAATACTAGATGGCGCCAGTAGTTGTAGTTGTTATAGTACTTCATTGCGTTTTACTCAACTCAACTTCAACTCATTCTAAAAATTAGTTTATGTTCGAAGATACTAAACCGTTCATATGAGCGCTTTCACAGAAATCACAAAGCTACACTCAGGGGCTGGAAATGACACTTTGTAGTTTTTAACAGCGCAAACCTGATACAAAAGCGCGCTGTGATTTGCATATTCACCAATAGATGGCACTGTCGGTAATTGCTACATCGCGGTATGATTTCTTCTTTATTAGAGTATATAAACCAAAAAATTCTTCGTGTCTCAAGGAGTGTCATCGCATGGATCATGTTAACGTTAGTTTGTTGTAATAGAATAGAACTTCGGTCGGGTGATTCCTTCGAAGTTCGAACCGAAATGGCGATAATATGGCAATTGGCAACAAAAACTGAGTGTAATTGAAATCCAGCAAGACGTAGCGTTGTATATCTCACTCTTTTTAATGAGTATTGAGTGAGAGCCTCATTTTACCTCATGAGGTACCCCTCATTTGAGGCGAGGTAAAGAGAATGAAATATACTCTATTAACGAGTCAACAGTGAGGCACGCGTAATGTTGCCGCTTTGCACTGAATGAGGGAAAATGAGTTCTAATGTTTTATACTTGGTATTTTTTTATAAATAAACTTAAGGACCCCCCGCATTTTGCAGCTATTGCGCTCACTCTTACGTCAAATTTACTGAGAGTGACAGGGACGGAAAAAACGCGGCGCGCAGGATAAATGTAGTTGATTTAGTTTTATTGAATAACTATAATGTTTAAATGAAAAGTTAAACATCAAAGTTACAGATGTTAAAGCTACGCGTATGTAGACACAATGAGTTCACATGTATGTTATGCCAGTGCCATACGGTTTTTATGAAACAAAGCATGTTCCAATTCAATTTTTTTCATCATATTTTTCAGCAATTTATTAAAATGTTAAACATCAAATTTTAACACCTAATCTAAAAAATTAACTAATCACCAACATATATTTTATTCATGTCATATCAATATCATCAAATCAGACTTTATAGAACTTCCAAACAATCAATATCAACCTATTTTTCCGAGGACGCCCTTAATTAAATTATTCAAAATTTGTTAATTGAAACAAACTTTCTATAACTGCTTTATTAGTTTTTTTACTCACTTCGGCCCATTAATATCATTAAGCTATTCTAATTTGCCGTGTAGTGCCGGCTTTGCCGTGTAGTGCCGACTTAGAGTGCCGTGTAGTGCCGGCTTAGATTGCCATGTAGTGCCGGCTTAGAATGTCGCTACCCCTTTCTACCCACGGGTGTCGTAAGAGGTGACTAAGGGTATGGGGCCTTTAGTGGTTTTTGGACGATGCGGTTGGAAACCCATCACCAACTATACTACATTTCTGCCATCTACTCCCCTATCAATATCCAAATGTGGCTGAGGAGATTCTAGCTCTGCAGCTCTGGCTACCCCGTTTTGGGATTTATGGCCGTGAGTATATGTATGTATGTATGTAAGCTAATCTAAGGTAAAATTAAATGGGTACTATTTGTAAGAAAACGCTAAAATAAACTGACTAATCATTCCATCAAACTGACCCGACTCCTTCAACCGCGACACGAGTATAATGTATGTATCGACTCAACATTTAAATAGTCGGTAACTCACTCACTCACTTTGGTCTATTCGAGTGCTGCCTCGACTCGCGCCTCGAAAAAGTGAGGAGCTACGTGAGGTGGTTTATATTTCAAATACGAGAACTCCCTCATTTTCTCGCGACGAGTAACTCAAACGAGGTACCTCACGAGTGAGGGGTTATCACTAGGCAGGAAGGCTCTCTATTTCCAGTGTATTTCTTTACTCTATGGCTACACTATTCAGGAGTGCTCTAAGTAGTAATCATTGCGCTAAATTTCACAAATCTTGAGCAGTGTTTGAAGAAACCTCAGATATTAATAAAACAACGCTACCCGTGCGAAGCTGGGCCGATCCACTAGTATATGCATAAAATCATCAAATTAACTTAACTTCAATGAAATTGTAAAAATTTGCATAAAACTAATACAAGTCCCTTAATGTAAGTCATTCGAAAAGTTATACGCTATAAAAACAAAAATTTATACCAACCACTAATACAATAATCTTGTACAAAGATACAAAGAAAAAATCTATTCTCAACTAACTACTTACATATCAAATCGTAAAATGTCTGCCAAAATTGTCTCTCGCCAAATTAATGTGTTTTTCACGTAGATTTACGCCAACAATATCGCAATAAACATTATAGGAAAGTCGTAAATCAAAGATACTTTCTTCTATCTTTATTTTAATTGAAATTCCGATTTATTTTAGGTAAAAAGTCTGGTACATTACCTTATTTATTGGCCTTGTATTGTTAAAAGCTTCTTGAAAATTTATATTGTTTGCAGTATTTTTTTGTTTAGCTAGAAAAAGTTTTATCTCGTTAAAAATATGCTTTTCTTTGACAAAAACAATTAATGTTTAGGCCAATTATTTAAAGCTCTGATATCTTCGTGTTTTATGCAACCAACTAAATATTGCGTTATTTTTTTTACAATAAAAATTACGTTTTTTTCTATTGGATTTACGCAATGATTTTCTTTTTGTTCGAGATATTTTTCAAACACAAGAATCTGAATGAATGTTTCAGCACCATATAAAAAATAAAAAAAGGATAAATAAATGAGGTTTTCATGAACAAAAAGATTCAAACCATATAAAAAAGAAGTTTTAATTTACTTTCCCATTAAACACTATACATACCGAAATCTTCAGAAAATCCTAGTTATTTCTTAAAGTGACAGTCTTGCGGCAAATTATCAAAGAAGCGCCACGTGATCAAATCGAATCCACCCACAGAGGGGCGAGCGGTCATAACGGTCGGTGGGAGTTAACACTTTTGATTTTTTTTCTTTTTTTTATCGGCACGCGCCAAGGGCCGGTGATTCACGGGTGCCAGGCAGATGTTACCATTCAGGTTTTTGTACTATCAGCTGATGTAACGGGCAGGACGAATCGACTTATTACAGATGCATCTTGCGTGCATGACTTTGTATTACGACGCAAGTAACAGGATTCGGTGTGGACTTTTTTATTTTTTGTTCATTACGGCAATACGTAATAGCAGCTCGGCATTTGTTCCGAAAATTTTAAATAAACGATAAATTTTAATAGAATCGGTTTTTTAGTAAGGGATGTTAAACCATGTGTGTGTTGCGCTGCGGTACACAAAAAAGGGACAGGATGTGGTATAAATTGTTTCTACTTATTAAATTAAGGTTAATGCACTTTGATTATTTAAATGACAGAACATAACCATCATCATTACAAAGTACGTTTTGGGATGGTTGGTTTTCTGTGTTAGGTTGATATGATTGAAATAAATAACTGATAATTTCATAAATGTTAAATTTTTCCTAAAGCCCAAAACATTAAAATATTTAAAGGTAAATTTGATTGATATTTATCCTTAAAAATATTTATACTACTCTGCGTTTAAGAACAACAGCAGTGTAAACAGAGGAGTGCAGAACGTTCATCACGGTTGCTAACAACAAACAAATCAATACTTTTTCCAAAGACTACCCCAACGCACGCAACTAATTCATACAACAACCTAGAACAGCTATAAATAACTATCTCTATCTATACCACCTCTTTTCTCCGGCGAAACAGGTACGCACACAAGCATAAAGATTCTCAACCAATGGCGTGCTAGTAGGAACTTGTAATACATAAAAATGTGTATGTGTGCGTAGTGTATAGTGAGGGGTGCGTAGATGCACCCTTGCGCTGCAATACAACTTGATGCTGAAACTAAATTATAGATTTTTATTATTACTATTACATTTGGAATGCCCGCATGCGAAGTTTAATATTTTATGTAATATTGCAAAGTGTTTGGCAACTGAATATGGCTATATTTCGGTGTTGCAATTGCTTCATTGGTATAAAATATTTTCATTTAGCTGATAAAATAGAGATTATATTAGAGATTTGCGGGACCAAAAGAATTCAAAAGTATATTTCGTTTCATAAGAATATAGAGCTTTAGTAATTAATCAATCATTACTTATTGAAGCTCTAGTTTCTAGAGTAAGCTATTAATAATTAAGCATAGTCTAGTAAATGCAGCTTAAAAGAAATATATCGATTTAGACCTCTGAGACTCAAACTGGAATCTATCTGTAATGCATGATGCCGCAGAAAATTCCCGAGATTAAAAGCTTGATTGGCAACCTATCATACTTCTATTCCAATCATAATTCAGAAGCTCTAACCATCATTTTACAAGAATTTAAGCACCATATTTTGAAAATATACCTATATACAACACAACTATGCAAATCTAAAAAGAGCGTTTACAAGCAAGTGCAGTGCGTCATATACCGGTGCGTGCTCACGCATACATCTCATCTCACCCCGCCCCCGGACCCCGTACTCGCGGGACCCACTTCAATCTGAACTATGCCGTGGAAGGATTTAATAGGAACCTTGTAGGATCACTTTGAGCTAGCAGTTTTTTTACTGGGCTTATTAATGTGTCTCATATACTAGAGTCTGCCATATTATGGCCCTCAGAGATCAGAACGGGCGGAATACAATTATGGGTCACAAGTTTTTGCCGACCTCTTATTTAGCTATCTATAAACTGCATGAGAAACGGTGGTGTCTGCACTGAGGTTTGGGTTGTGATTTCAAATCCTGAGTAACTACACCAATGTGCGTTTTATGTCAATAACAACATCAACCTATTACTAAGAAACTAAAAACTCATAAATATTCATTCATTCATTTCATAAACCTTTCAGTATTAATAACATAAAGATATTTTTTAGACAAAATAATCTAGAATTTATGTAATTAAAAAATCTATTTCGTAAATGTAAGTTGAACCCATCTTAACCCATTGAGCAAATAGAATCCACCCTCACATGCCCTAGAGGCAATGTACAAACGCACACAGTTCATTAGAGAGGATGCACAATGCACTAGTCACTTGTAAAAAGCTTAAACCTAGCATATTATCTGTACTTCTTTTACATCGTCGTGAGTACCACACAGCATGCAATTTTATTATTTCTTTAGTTAATTTTTAGAAATTTGACAAAATATATACTCTGTTTTTGAGAAGCTATAGTAGTCGTCCTCTTTGCACATAATATAGTTTATCTAGATGATGAACCAAAAATAAGTTTGATCGGATGAAATATTGCTAGAAAATAATGAAAATTAAGAATAATGATTAAGGGGAAAACCAACAAACGCATAATCAGATATTTGCACATATGGTTGAGATACTATTGAATATAACATAGACAACGAAATTCCCTAAGAGGTCCTTCATAATATAAAATAATTGCAATGTCTAATTAGTCAATGACTTAACAAAACAAGAGCGTAATCAAGCAAAGCTAAGTGCAGCTTACTGAAGTAAACCCTCTCGTGCGTGACTGTACTTTACATGACAAAGTAGCTCTTCGCGTAATACCGAAATACTTTTGTTAATGATAGTACTCGTAGTTTTGTTATGCAAGTGGATTGTGTGCTCCTAGATAGTAGAGTAGAAGAAATGCTGTTTGTTTGTTTTCAGATATAAATTTAACAATGACGTAACAACCGTAATTTAATTTGACCAAAATGAAAAGAAAAACAATGCAATCATTTGAAGTTAATTGAAATGTCAGAAATTATCTCTAGAAAACCAATCCGGAAAAAATACAGCGCTACAAACATTTCATTATTCCTAGCGAATTACTAAGTTTAAATTAAATTGACTGAAAAATATGATTCTAAAATGATATCCTTGGATAAAATAATATCACGGCTAGTTTTTGCAACTTACTAATAAATAATAAATAAATACTATCCATAACAATACACAATTCATTGCATTATGGTTTTAAATTGCAAATATTAAAATCTACGTTAAGATCTTTTAACATACATTTGAACGCATATCAAAGGAAAAGATTCCTCCCTATTTGTACTATAGCTTGCATCTCACCAAACATGAACTATATATAAAATAGTTCGTATAACCTACATATGTACTGCAAAGGAAAATACAGTTCTTCAGTTACGCAGTATATAGAGTGGTACTCACTACCCTCCTAGGAAGGGTGGCTTGCACGCCTAACCTACAAATGATGTACTTAGCTTAGCACTTCTAAATGACCTGATAATGCACACATTTCATCGGCTTGGTACTAATTATTCTATGAGCGTTTTATGTGAATTTTACTATTTTTGCGAGTATACATTTGAAAAAGTGAGATTCTTTAATGTTTGTACTGTCTTAAATATTCGATTTTGATATTTATGAAATGATAAAGAAATAAAACTGAGCTGTGTGTGTGAATCTAACTGGTAAACACATCTTTTGTCTTTGTAATATCTTCTACCATTTGCTGTATTTTGCTGACAATCCCTTGTTTCTTTTTCTAACTACAACCATTTTATTAATAAAACCTCAGAATTGTTTTTATAAATTATACTTCAAATTATTTTTACTCCATGAAGTATGATTTTAATTTTAAACACGGTGTGTTTAAGTTACTTGAATATGTTAAGCCATGGGTACCAGGGTAGCATGTGACGCACAGGGGTCGCACGCACTGGCTCGTTAGCGCTGCAACTAGGGCGCCTAAGGTAGCCAGCGCGTGCTGAACAACCGACTGGAAGAACACGCTCCTCTGAACTCTGCATATATACTTTACAATCACACGCTTCTTGATTACTGGTGTCCTAGTGATCTTTATTTTATGTAACATTGAAATTGTTCTATTATTTTGGATGTTATTTATATGTGTATTATATAATATTAAATATATCGTTAAGTTAGTATCCCATAATACAAGTTCTACTTAGTTTGGGGCTAACTTGATCTGTGTAATATGTCCATATATATTATTATTATTATAATTATTATTTTAAAAAACTTCGTTCAAAGAGTTTTACCGACCAAAAGCGAATTAGGGATAAAAAATATGGTACTTATTGTTATAGAACTACGATTTAGATAAAAATATGATTATGCGGTAATACTAAGCTAGACTCAAAAAATAATGCAACACCAACTAAGCGACAACAATACAAGCTATTAGAAAACACTCCAATAGAAGTTAAGCTCAATCTTATCTCTTTTCGAGGAGCCCTAGGTTCATTATCACCACATGAGCATCAAAAATAGACCTATTTACCTCGATTGCTCCTATTTCACCCACCAACATTCGCTGCATCTGAGTATAATAAGTGCAATTAACCTATCACTGCCTCGGTCACACAATAACCGAGTTGCGATGCTTTAGATCCCTCTTTAGCACAGATTAAAGAGAACTGCTAATGAAAGGTAGGGGTCACTAGTGTTGGTTTGTACACCTGAAGGGTGCCTGAAGCCATCGGGTCATTAACCGTTCTGAATATTACATCTCCCTATCTGATTTTCCGTGCCACACTTCTGCATAACCACTTTTCCGTGCTAACTTATTTTGAATAGCACTGTTTGAAATTATTCTATTAGTGAAAATTCTGGCTAATTCTTCAGTTTAAGCGTTACGATATACACCCTTAAATGGGGATTGATTTTAGTATCTCAGAAAAAGGAATAGGTGTTTTTTTTAGTTTTGAGACTTACAAATTGATTTCAAATACAGATGATCTCTACCAACAAAATTATATTTCTTTTGGTTGTAATATTGGCAAGTAATTAATGTGTTTCATATTTTCTAAATAAATTCAAATCAATCTATAAAAAAAATATGAAATACCGAGTATCTACTTTGCGCGAAGACATCGCAGATATATAAGAAAAAAAACGCCTATAGACACCCGAGATCTACTCGTACAACCCAAAACTTTTTCGATGGTGTTGATCACGTGACAGCTGTAACAGGACCCCAACGGGAACTGTAAAGTATAATTTATGTTGTTGGCTCTGCTCCTGCAACGTCTGCTTCCGCTGCTGTCGAAATCAAACATTGAAACGTAATACTCACACACCTTTATTTGATTTATGCCACGGTCTCACTGACAGCCCTGGGAAATTTCATTAGCTCTATATACTGCTTTTTAGTTTCATAATTAGAAACAGTCATAGTAGCTCAAAAGGCGAGAAATGTACAATGAGTCAGTCCGTAAGTCTCGAGTCATACAGACAGGAAAAACTGTGATTTAATTAACGCTTATCTAAATATAAATAAGGTACATTGTATGGTTTGCTAAGTCGGTTTTTTTATTTTTATACTATTAAAATGTTTACTTCTACTTGAGAACACAACTTAAAATCTTATTTATAATCATAGTTGACCCTAATACACAAGTTTTATTATTTAAAAATGTATTTAAACTTACAAAGATATAAAACTTAATAATTAAAAATATACAAATAGTAGGCTGGATGACAGACACACAGAAGAACTATTTATTTTGCCATTATGTCTTCCAATATCACTAAACCTTGCAAAAATATGTCAACGTAGTTAGATGCACGTTTCAAAAAAGAAAAATATAAGATTCTATTCATTTAAACATATACGTCTGCCTATTAATTAACAAGCCGAATGTCTCATAACATCATAACCATTCCAACCAAACTCTACATACAATTAAACTTTATTATTACTGAACTAGAACTAATGACGTCCTCTGAAAGTTCTCATAGAAATTCACATCGATATAGTATTATTACGGCGGTTTATTGTAATGGCAGCACGCACTGCATTCGCCGCGCATCTGTCGTCTTTTGTCTATGGATAGAGAAGCGTCATCTGCGAACACGCATGTTGTCTTTGTGCTCGTATCCTCGTTTTGTTTCGTATCATTCATTAATTAATTACAGGGCATGATGAGGTAGTTTTTTTTTGTAGCAATTTGTTTCGAAATAGCACGAGAAGGACTTCGGGCAGAATATTAAGGGAAAAATTTAAATGTTTCTAACGTCTTTTGCGATGCGAAACTCTCTATTTATACTATGGTTTGTAAATACATGGTTCAACAATATAAATAGCCTGTATAGTGTTATAAAAATATTACTGTTAATTCTGAAACTAATTTAACAAATTCAATTGATATAACACTATTCGCTTGTAGAAAAATAAAGTAGTCATATTTTTTATGTACCTTCTTGGAGTCACCAACAGTTCCCATAGATCGTTCCAGAAAAAATATATTATAAATCTTGCATATAATTAAAAGTAGGTACACATACAAAATACATGGAAAAAACTATCCATCACTTTTTCGAAATCGCTTGTATTTATTAATTTTTGACAGTAAGTCGAGCATATTGTGCAGCTGTCCCTATAAAGTTCGATGACCTCTTTTTTGTGTGCAATCCAGGTAGAAACCTTTGCTCGGGTCGCGGGAACTGCGTATGAATGAAACATGAACCAAATTTTATTTATATTTTACTTCACCATCTTACATATTCATTTGTCTCAAAACTTCTTCATGAATCTTGCACGTAATGGTTCTGAACACAGAACTACACAAAAAAAAAATAGATTCACACGATGTGGAATGTTTACGTTACAAAAATAGTTGAATTTGAAAACCTTGTTCATTTAAGTATAATATATACAACGAAATCGCGGATAGCAATAAGGACTCGTTTCTGGATTTGGATTCAATGACTCGAGTGGAGCTTAGTAACTTAGTCTCATATAACTTCTAATGAACTTTTTGCAGAGTTATTCGAAGTTTTCAGCATATTTTTTGTTGAACCTCTATTTGAGTCTATTAATCTTTCGTATATACTTTCGAGATTACTTTAATATAATGATATTGTCCTTAATTTAAATCTTTTTGTTCATGAAAACTTCATGTGGGGATTATTACTAATAAATAAAGGAAAGAAAAATTTCGGAGTTCGATTTCCGCCTGTGTCGAAATTTTTCTTTCCTTTATTTATTAGTGATATTATCCTTGTTCTAGCCGATAGGTGAATAGTTTCTGACTCTGGAGGTCAGGGGTTTGATTCCCGCCGATGGCAACATTTATATCATGAGTATGGTTGTTGGTTTCACGGTCTTGGATGTTGTTTATATGTGTATAATATATATTTAAATATTTTTTATGTTAGTATCTTATGCCACAAGTAATCACATTTTTTTTAAATAATAATAATAATTCTTTAATCAGATTAAAATTGATACATAGTTTATTCTATCTATTTGAATTTGTTGTTTTCATAGCTCATGCAAAAATATTTATAATTTCTTACAAACTATATTAACTAGATAATATTAAAAACTTTAGAGCAACTGACTAGCATCTCTGTATACAGAAACTGATTTGTCTGCAGTTTCTTTACAAAAACCATTGAACCGCAAATCCTATCAGTAGAAAAAATATAACAATATAAAAGATATGATAAAATCTTAAAGGGCAATCTGAACGCTGGGTATATAAGTCGCGTGCTATGTGTCAGAGTGCAGCTGCGCTCAGGTATACCAACATTACAAACTATCAGGAAGTAACATATGTCGGTTGTACTATAGTCAACTCTGTGGCACCAAAACGCCACATGCGCCATAGTAATCTTTATAAACTTATGCCTTTATAGATATAAAGTTAAAGTTTTTTCACACGACAGCTGCCCGACAAGCCGAAGATAGATTTATTGTATTGTTCCATGAAAACACGATTAATGAAGTCACGGCTGAAATAAGTTTCAATAAATTTTAGCACAACAATGGTACTTGCTGTGAAAAACTTGTTATACCTACTATATAGTCAAATAAGCAAGACGAGGCTCTTGTAATAAACATGAAATCTTTGTGCAGATTTTAGATATTTTTTTTAAGGAAATGTCAAAAAGTGTTTTTCATATAACTTTCAAAAATAGAAAGGAGTAGCAAAATACTTCTGACGCTGTCTCTGTGGCTACCCCTTTTTGCGTTTTATAGCATATTCTTTGAAATACCAGCTATATGAGCAAGTGAGTTAAAAAGTAAAGTTTAATAAGAAATACTTGAAACTAATAAACTTAAGTTTTAATTTACAACAACTAACAGCTAATTATATACACTCCTATTAAAATTCAGCCTGTCAACAGAATTGTATGCATACTGTCAAACAAGTAATAATATTACCATCAAGAGATAATGGTTAAATTAAAAAAAGGAGCAAGTAATTAGTAGCCATGATTACATTTCTGGGCGTCTAAGCAATTAATGTAGAGCTAAGGCTATGTAAAACTCCAGGCCAATACTCGTAATGGGTAAAAACTTAAATTTTATGTGTATGTGCAGAACAGCCGGTTATATTTAATAGATTTAGCTGTAAATTGAAGATGCATTTTGGTAACATTAGTGTGGTCCAAAATTAACCTTGGTAAATAGTGTTCATAATGTAGGCAAAGATCATCAAAAACAATTGTTTATACATTAAAATCCGATCGACGGATCCTATTCAAGAGTTAATAAGTTCTAAAACATGCACAGCTGACAAGAAAATAATGAATTCTTATCAAATATCTGAAAAGTACAGAGTAGTTATCATACATATACATACATACATACATACATATACCCACGGCTACAGTTGTAGTACAAGGGAGTTCCCTAGAAGGGGTAGCCAGAGCCAAGGAATTATAAATTCCTCAGCCACCTTTGGAAGTTGAGTGGGGAAAAGATCGTAAAATAAAGGTCTTTAGTGATGGGTCTCCAACCGCATCGCCCAAAATCCCTAAAAATCCTCAATACCGTTAGTCGCCTCTTACGTACACCCACCGGAAGAAATGGGGTAGTGTTATTCTAAGCCGACACTACACAGCAATTAGTAGTTATCATTAATGGCACAATTAGAAAATAGACACGGTTTTTATCCTTAATGGGTTTTCGTTTATCATTACAATGTTTTTTTCTTGTTTCAGGTACGTACTTGTTTATAAACTACTATATTCACAGATCACGCAAATGGCAGTCAAAGAGGTATTGTGCAATTTATTATTATTATTACGTTACCGCTTTGTTTTTATAAATTTTGTTCACTACAAATCAAGAAACGCAAATTTATTAGCGCAACGCGAATAAAACTGCAAAACATTGATCTCAAACAAAAAGGTTGAGAATGAGTCATCGACGGACAAAGGCGAGGGGTGAAAGGGGCGAGGAACTTTCGTCCACCAGGCAGGGTGCGACGTTGCATTTTCTTCTCGTTCTGCCTCGCGGAAAACTAGCGACGTTGCCAATTTTAATTATCTCCTTGCGCTAATAGCTACCACGAAACTCAAAATTTTTACACATTCTATATTATTTAAATGGCGCTCTCAAGGTCACACGACAGTTTCACATACTTTTATGTACTTCCATTATCTACTTACCATCGCCAGGTGTGATCTTACGTCGTAAAGTAAATTAGCAAATAATTTATTGTTCATTGTACTGCGGGCACATCAAAATCTTGCCCTTTTGTGTTGCGCAAAGTACGAATGCGTTTTGTGAGCACAATAGACCTTCACTCGGCTTTTGTCGATTTTTTTTGTGAGAATATAAACTTTGATAACAATACTGCTGTATTTAAGATGACTGTCTCCAACTCAATGAAGAGACAAAGACGGTATATTAGAGTCAATATTTTCTCAAATTTACAGTTATTAAGTGGGATTTGCAGAGACATGATTTATAGAGTACGGTACCAAGTGTTCACTAAGTACGTGTGTTAAGCTAAGTAAGACTAAGTGGGCTTATAATATCACACGTTCACTCGCTAGCATACTCTTTGTACCCTGTATTTAAAGAAATAGTATATAATTAAACAGTTTTTACTAAACTTTTACCACCTTTAAAAAATAAGTTTAAAAATCAATATCATCATGTTTTTCAACCCGTGAACATTGTTGTAATGAATCAATCTAGTTTTTGTTGTTAACAAGAGCTCGTGCTATTAAAAAAAACAAAGGCTTGTCTTCGTTGAAGTGGTGCGCAAGAGCAAAAAGCAAGATGGCGCGCGTCCGCCGGCCGAGCCACTTCCGGTGTTGGGCGTCCGGTAGAAACCCGACTCCTATGCAGCCTGCGCTACCTTATCCAATTGATTTACATGATCCTACCTAGGTGTAGTGAATTGCCACAAAATGTTGTTTTAAATTATATTATTTCACCAATCTTTGAAGTTTGGATAAAGAAATGGGACTACGGACTAGTTAGTCCAGACAGTTGTCTCTCACAACTAAGACTAAAATTTCTTGTTCTGATGATAACTATACAATTAGGAATTGCTTAAAAAAATTATTAAATACTAAGTGATAATCCTAATCCGTTGTAGTATTACCTTGGAACAGCACTACTTAATCTCTTTTGATAAGTGTTGCACTTGGTTTCTGGGGAATCGAAAAGTTTGTATACCAAGTAATCAACAACGTTTCTTTCGTTTCACTTTCATCCCTCTGTCTCTGCAATAATTCGGTGAAAATAATATCATATTGAAAAGTCTGATTTAAGTACGAATAACTAATCCGAATTCGCGAATTCGCTTAAATATTATTAGAATAAAAATTATGAGAATCTTCAGTTCTGTTGGCACTAGGACAGACGTGGTCGTCATATCGATTTTGATATCATTGATCTTCCACAATTACTTATAAATGCCAACTAGGAAATGATTGGTAGGTAAAAAAAACATCAATTTAAACATCTTCTTTAGTTCTCAAAACGCTGGCTGGTAGAGTACGTTTCAATTGCTAATACAAAATTTATTGACCTTTTGGATTATTCTGATAAGATTCAAATATATTCCGTGTATGTACTTTCTTATTAAAGACAGTAGTTTTTTACATTGGCGTTAAAAAGACTGAATTTTTTATTGATAAATCATCAGAAACAGCAGTTTGTCAAAATTCTTACGCCATTATAATTTTCATTATAAATCACAATGATTTCATAAGAATGTATAACAACTTTGAAACACCAAATAAATATATGGATTAATACACTCTTGATCTCAATTCTGTGAAAACTGATATATTCATGAATTAAATAGGCGTGCTATCGGAATGTCCTTGGGTTTATCTTGAATTTTATTCAACGATACGATATTTACCACTGGTAGTCGGTACCTGTATATTGTATAGTTTAATGCGATTTCAAGACAATATTTACATGACTTCTGTACGGATTTAATACATATAAATTGTATAGGGTAACCACCAGCAACTTATTGAAGTACAATCTTATAAAGTCAACGTTCAATTTATTAGCCCAATGGCTGGATCGAAACCTTAAAAAGGTCGTCATATAATGAGTCATATAATTAGTTTTTCATTACCAGTAACAGCAGAAAGCAGGTATATTTAAAAACAGTTCAGTAACTGAGCTAAATGCAATCAATATTATCAGCTTAGCCCAATAATTAAAACGTAAATAATAATATAATCGTTTCCATATTTGTTTCAAAATTCTAATCCTTTGCATCAGTTTAAATTATTAAATTGTTTTATGATGTTGATTCTTTCGTACATCTGTTTTCTTTTTACACATGTCATTTCTGAGAACCGGATTAGTTACCGAAGTATAATATGGTTGTACGCATTATACCGTTATTTGGCGCAGACACTGATCGCTACCACATTTTATTTTTGCAACTTTTTCGTAACGGTTTCTTAGGAATTAACTGCAACAATCCCTTTCGGTTTCTCAAAATGCAACTTAACTATTAGAACTATGCTTCGACCGAAATTTTCAAATTCAATTCCATACAGCGAACGCAAATAACGTTAAAGATTATCTGAGAGATGTATGAATAATGTAAAGTTATGTGATCGGAATAAAAAACTATCGTAGTAGTGAATAGAATACGAATTTCACGATAGTGATTCAAAACAGCATGACACTTGTATTTAACAAGTCTGGCATCGCACTATAGTACGAATTTTCACCCCTCGAAATGTCGACGAACGGGGCGGTGCGACGTTGCCAAAATGAAAGTGAAATTTTCGTGACTCTCCCTCTCGTTCACTCTGTCACTCACACATACATAGACAAACACACCGAATTGAATAGTTCATTCCGAGTTTTGGCGTCTCTATTAGGACCTTTTAATGTGTGCGTATTATTCGGTGGCATTTTGAGCATGTATTTGTTTTGTTTTGATGGAAATTGTTAGGAGGTTTACTTGTGTGGGTGAGAAGTTGTAGCTCGCTGCATTATAGCTATGTGCATATTTCCGTGTTCGATCGTTTCGCTTTCTTTCTCTACGTCGCGGCGTGATTCCATAATTAAAGTTATTTAGACTGAGATAGAATTAGACAATTAAGGTTTGTTTAATAGGAGGAGGATAAATACGTCTAAAATCTTCATTTATCCATCCATTTTACATTTTCCATCATCCATTTTATAATATTATATTTATAAATATTGTACAATAATTAATAACATATTCAGCATTCAACGATTATAAGCCCTCAATTTCAACTAGCAAAGACTGATAGTTAACGTTTACTATGACTTTTGATAATTATTTATACATTGTTATTGCTTTTTTGTAAACATAATAGAATGCAAAAAAAAGGCTTTATTTACATAACATAACATAACATAAACGTTCACGCCGAGTATCCCCGAAGGGGTTGGCAGAGGTACTAATACTTCTGAACATCATACATAAGTTTTCTATAAAAGTCGAAATCTACATCCATTCCTTCAATTCATCGTAAAGGCGCGAAAAGCCGATAACAACTTTCCCTGCCTCCCCCACCTTTCCCACCCGTACCCCGTCTCCCGCCTTTAATGGCATAAAAAATCAATTTCCCGCCTAAATTACGCCGAGTCGACAAATTGCGAGCGCGTCTAGTCTATAATCGAGTGTTCGCAAAAGTAAAAACGTTTTCCACGAATTTAAGTTGAAGTTCAACGTCTGAATATTTAAATTGGAGTTCAGTGACTGAAAAACAAAACATGCATTGGAGTAAATAATCTATACGGGTTGAAATTAGATAGCGTTTTAGCAATTAAGTCCGTCAAAATCGATTTAATGTAACTTAAAAATATAGCTATGACACATTGCTACTACATTAACTTAACATGCTTAACATTTTACAATTCTAATAAAATAATAAATGAAGAAAAAAATATGAATTGATACTATAGCTACTTTTACGTGGAAAGAGTAAAAGATACTTTAAGTTAGAAAACATCAAGTATTATATAACTGAATGTCCAATGATTCCCAAAAATTCATTTGCAAAAGCCAATGCGTAAATAGTAATGCAACTTTACACGGCTAGGTATGGTGTGCAGTGTCCGCGTGACCTTGACGCGTCGAGGGTGAAAGTGACGCCGCCCGCTCGCCCCGCTCCCCCGCACCGGTAGAGCACGTGCTCACTCTTGCTTCCGTTTACACATTCGGCGAGATTCGAATTTCCAACACACAAATTCGATTTTAGATACGTTTAAAATGGATCCCGAAAAAATAATATAAGTTTAGGGTTTTCTCTGTAGTCTAAATACTAATTTTAATCGAAACAAACTTACAGATCTTAAATATTTAAAAAAAAACAAATATTTTCAACACCCAATAACTGTTATCATATTCAAAATTTAATAACAGACTTACTATAATCAGTTTAATTACTATTATAAAAAATAAACTTACTATAATAAATCAATTACATTTAAAAGAATTGCGTTTCCTATTTCTGACCTTTTAGTATTCGTAATCAATTCCAAATGAAAATGCACACTTAAAACTAGTTGAATATACTAAATACTAAAATGTGAGTAAACGCATATTAATTAAATAGCGATATAAATGCTACGCTAGACTACGCTATTATTTCGTAGACGTCTACGATCCGTAGTCAAACTAATTAAAGCTTTATTAAGCAACCAGTTTCCATATTTTCTTGTATACAAAAATATGATGAAAAATACGATCTTGACCTTGAAAGGAGGAAGTATCTAAAGGGCTGAACATTAATCTCGATACCCTGATCCCTTCCGACCCCAAGGGCCAGCCAGACGACAACCAGACAGCGACCCGAAAAGGGTTTCTTTATATTAATGTTGGTGTTCTTAACCGTGTCATGCTTTCTTTTTCTGACTTAATATTATGTGACAGGGTAAATTTTTTCTCATTATTCATTTAATAGTTTAGTACAGTCAGTCAGATATAGTCTTTATTGGGTAAACAATTCCATCACAATCATAATATTATATACCCTTATACACCCATTTCTTTATATCAAAAATCACAGCGACTAAAGAGTTTTAAAGTTTTTGGACTAAAAATTAGTAAAAAATTAATCATCTGTTCCAACTGTTCCGGTCCTATCCTAATTCAATATTTAATGTTTGTTGCCTTTTAGATTTTTATCACTGTATTTAAAAAAAACACTATTTGAGTAGCCATTTAATATTATTCCGTTAATCTTGAAATACTTTTAATCTTTTTACAGAAATGAATATCAATAAGTAAATTAACCATTTAATAAAATCTATGAAAATAGGAATGCTCCGAGAATTTCTCCATGCTTGTTGCGACCAAAGTAAATTGTTATTCTTCATAACATTAAGGCAGAAAGATATTCTTACTTACGTGGAAATTGTGTCGAATATAAAAGCCTGTGAAAATTACTAAAATAAAATGTGTGTGTCTTAAACAAGCTTCAGTCTTCTTATAGGCTAAATTTCATATTCATAATATATTTGAACATTAGGAAAGGAATCCTTGAATAGATTTCTCAATAAAAATTAAATTATAGATATTGGAATTAATCGCAAGTATATTAATTATATGTTAAAACTTTTACATAAATTTTCAATTTGCTGTGTAGTGTCGGCATAGAATAACACTACCCCATTTCTTCCGGTGGGTGTACGTAAGAGGCGACTAACGGATTTGGAGCTTTTAAGGGATTTTTGGGCGATGAGGTTGGAGACCCATCACCGAAAACCTTTATTTTACCATCTTTTCCCCACTAAAATTTCCAAACGTGGCTGAGGAATTTCCAATTCCTTAGCTCTGGCTACCCCTTCTAGGGATTCATAGCCTTGAGCACATGTATAAATTTTCAGTATCAGTAAAAATCATAGAAAAATCACAAAATAATAAATAAATAAATAAATCGCTTTATTTTTCATTTTCATTTTTACAAAAAATTCATCATTACGTTGAACCTTGCACTAGGCATGGCCTGTATCGCAAGGTTCCTATTTTATCTGCTTTATATTAAATTAAACAATTTAAACGAAGAACAAAGCAAAGAAAAATGGTTAAAAACTATAAAAAAAGAGAAATAAGTAAACTCAAACAAATTATTAAATATAAACTAAACTTAAAAAGAATAATAATCCCTAAATACAAATATGACAAAAGATTTAATCTAATAAAAAGAAAAACAATTGAGCTTTACTTAAATGCTACTTAAAAATATAAACTAAACTTAAAAAAGAATAATAATCCCTAAATACAAATATGACAAATGATTTAATCTAATAAAAAGAAAAACAATTGAGCTTTACTTAAATGCTACTTAAAAAGTCGGGCAGGTGCGCGTGAAGTGCGTGTACAATTTAGTGTATATGTAGGAATGAAAAGAAAGAAAACTCATGTATGTGTGTATGTGTATGTGTGTGTGTGTGTGTGTGCGTGTGTGTGTGTTTCTAACCTAATACATTACTCTAAGAAGAGATTCTGTATCTTCGTAGGACAGCGAAAGAAGGTAGTCCTTTATGATTTTTTTGCATTCTCTGACAGAGGAGCTCTTCAGTGGTTCTATGGATTTAATTATTTTATTATAAATGAAAGGAGACAGAAAATTTGGGAACCGCTGGGCAAACGAGGTTTTCACTTTGGGAACCGGGGCCTGGAAGTTACGCTTATGAAGCATTTTGTTGTAATTAGGGTCACTAACTGCATTTTTGTGTGCACAAGTTGTCAGTTTCACTAGGTACAATTTACGGACGCTAAGTAGTTCAGTTTCACGATACAGTTCGAATGTAGGAAATTTACGAGGCTTTTACATTAATAGGATACATTTTGTATATGTACTGCATTACAACATAAAATGACCATACCAAATAATTCAAAAACCAAATCGCGTAATCATGATTTACTTTCTTTATCGGAGGCAAGTCGAGAGATTGAATAGGGGGTGCAAAGACGCAGTAGGGGTGACATTTGCCCCTTCACTGGATGCCAACCGAGCATTGCCTTTCGCCGCGGGAGCTCGTTTATCATACAGCAATACCACCTGAATATTACCCTCAATCGCTTCAGATATCTGTATTCAATACTATTCTGATTTGTTGACTTTTTTGACATTCATACTTGATAACTGTGTTTCTTTAACTTTATTTTAACATGCATTGTTTGAGTATTTTGAATTAACTTAAACTAACTTCTTTGACAAATGTCTGATATGAATGATTTATACGTTGTATCGCGAATTAAGTAAACACTGCAGTTAAAAGCTATATTTCGGTTTTCAAAAGTTAAGGTCATTTTCCGTTTTAATATTTTATACATACACTCACGGCTATATATCACTTTTGGAAGTGGAGTGGGGAAAAGATTGTATAATAAATGTTATTAGTGATAGATTTCCAATCGCATCGTCCAAAAACACTTAACAGCCCCGATATCCTAAGTCGCCTCTTACGTACAACTGCGGAAACAATTGGGGTAGTGCTATTCTAAGACCGCACTGCACAGCTATAAAAAAAATAACAATGAAGATTATAATATAGAAAAGAACTAGTTATATTTTTCATCTTTTAAAATTTTAATGCTTTAGCAAAGATATTTAATATCACAGTTATTAGAAAGTCGTTTGCAAAAAACTTGAGTAATTAGAATCTCAAAAAGTTACTTTATTTTTTCGCTCTCCATTTTTCGACTGGTGAATTTACGCATTCGAAATCCGGTGTGTATTTTATCTCTGGCATAAAAGACATCTTAGTATTTCGGCTTTTTCAATATCCCGGTCGGAGTTTTAATCTTCACGAGTGGTGAAAGTTTGGTAGAGCGCGATACTTCTCTGAATATTATCATTTTGCAGTCATTACAATATTTTGCTGGTGGCGTTTATTGTATTATTTGACACCATCTGTATCGAAATAAACTTGATTTGTTAAAGGATTCTCTAAAATTTCTTTACACATTACAAATAATATAACAACTTTTGAAACTTAAATTCTAACTGAAAATGAATAAAATACATAGCAATTTATCATTAAATATAGTAATTTACCAGCCCGGCTTAGTACGAGCGCTATTATATCGACACGATAACGCTTAGAACGAGATGGCAGTATACGATATTAAGTAAATGCGTAAGAGATGACTGCTTTATCCCACGCGATAACTAGTTAAAACACCGCTCGTACTAGCCGGGCAGCTGAAATTAAAATAATGTTTTTTTATTTGATATCGTGAGACGATAGCAACGGCGTAGACAAATCTCACCAGTAGGTAGTCCCAAAACATTATACTAAACGTCCACAAACAACCCGTAAAATCCAGCAATAAAAAAATAAGATCGTAAATCCCGTATCACAAATTTCCTCGATTATCCGTCACCTCGCCACTCACACGCTCAACTACACACTAAGGGAGAATCCGAATATATTTCTAGCAATGACGTCACACATGTGACCCCTGAATCCTGTTGGGTGTTGAGGTCCGGACCATGTCTTATGAAGATCCTTTATCAGTGTTTGTCTAGACGTGGGAGGGACCCGCGACTAGGGCTACCATATGTAAATAGAGGGATGCCTGTGTATGGTACCTAAAATGCCTGATTTTTCAGAAAAATGCCTGTCTAAAGCAAAACGTCTGAAAAAAATATGTCATCTGAACTTCTACAATATTCTTTCAGAACTTCGTATTCATCAAATAGATTCACGTCGTCAATACTGATATTCAACTTAGATAGAAATTTTACAGATGTAGCCAATTCAGAACTTGAAAAACTTTTCATTTCTTTCTGTAAAACATCCACCGGAAACATATAACAGTACCCCCGCCCGCGCGAGATTTGAAAATGCCTGTCTCTGACCAATGCCGGCCGCACGCCTGTCTTAACCTAAAAATGCCTGTCAAATGCGGCAAACGCCTGTCATATGGTAACCCTACCCGCGACCTCTGACCGACGTAAATTTTCACAGCAGGGGGTCCTTTTACGGAGATAAAACCATTGAATTTGAGCAAGAAAAATTAAGTTCGGAAGATTTCTTCTTCGAGATTTGTAATTTAATGGACATGGGACAAAAGTTTTATTTCAAAAACATATCAGCTAGTTTTTACAGTCCGGTTGCCCATTTTTCTCAAATATGATTCCTAAGCTTTCGTTTTAAAAATATAAAGCTTTTCCTCAAAAGTAGAGTTGAATAGGAAATTACATTCCAAACATTCAATTCTTAAGAATAAAGAAAATTGGCGGTCGCGTCTCTTAAATATTTTACAGACTATTATTTAGGCCTCATAAATAAAAGTTTATAGGCCAACAAAATATATGCAATGGGTGATGACAATTAATTCAGAAAAACCCAGTAGTTCCTCGGCCCAATATCATACAGACAAAAATACGTCCGGAAAAGATTTCCGAATTGAGGAAAAATTTGTATCCCTATGGACCCGAATACTTTAACCCCGAACAAGACCTCGTCACAAAAAAGGTCCGTTGAGGGAAGGTCGGAACAAGTACCCTTGACTGAGGTCAGGTACGGGCCTTGAACTGCAACAACCCAGGCTATACTAAAAAACAATGAAATTAATGTTACATGTAATAGAAATGTAGGACGATCTGATAATCGAATCGATTAATTATCGTGAATACTAGGGATCATTCGGTTCTCGTTTTCGTAAAACTAACTACATTTTGAAAAGAATAAATTGTGTGATCACTATTGTCTTATTCGATTATAAGTATTTTTTCTGTAAAACTAGATTTTTCGCCATAATGCGGTTTATAAAAGGATCCTGCGGCCGTGGTCGGCAACTTGTGACTCGCGAGCCACAGTAGTCCAGAGTTTTCTGTTAGCCTGACTCAAGATATCTTTAGTATACGACGGTGTAATACTTACGATGATCATACCAAACAGGGATTACTGAAACTCTAGAATCAAACATTATAGAGCTATGCAAAAAAAAAAACAAGGATATGAAAAAATAATATAGTGATGGTGATGGACTGACTATATGGTTGTACTATGCTAAGCCAATGCTTATACAGTTATTCATCCCGAAAAGGTAGTCAGAACTTAAGAATTACAATTCCAGTCAATTTTGGAAGTTTGGGTTCCTTATTGCATATTCGGAGAACTAAATTCCATGTCAAAAACATTTAATTCGTTACATTGTGTCTCAATTTTGACTAATAACTGTAATTCTTTTCATTGTTGATTCCAAAAAATGCAACAGCTAAAAAATAATATTACGGACATCCCGTGACTCAGCCATTGAGCACAATGCTGCCGCTGACTCATTCACAACGCGCCAGCTTTTCACGCGAATTCCAAATTTAAATAATTCGAACGTTTACATGTCTTTGTTACATACAATTCAAGCAGAAATTTTCTCTCAAACCATAAACAACTCAGGTGTTAAATATTGCAGAGTTTGTAGGCACTTTATAATTTTAACATAAATTCTTGATGTCACTTGTTGTATTACAAAAAGTGATACTGGATTCTTTAAATGGTTTGCATCAAATTAAAAAAAACGCAAAAAAAAATTAAAAAGAGGTGATGAAGAAGCTGCGTAGACAGCTTCTGATAATTAGTGTTTGGACACACACTATGACTGGCAATGACAGTTGAATAGTTTATAATCAGTTATGTACTATTTTTGTCGGAACTAGAATTGTGTATAATATAAACCAGCGCGCTCAATGCAGTGATATACTTGTCACAAGTATGGTCGTATCCGCCACTTTATCCGACGGAAGGAGCGCTCAATTTGTTAAATTAAACAAATGCTCACTGCACAGATTCAGTGCCACGGAAAAGAATAACCTAAACATATAGTCACAAATCATTTGATCATTTTGTTGAGGGATATAGAATAGTCTGTGTTGTGTCGGCTTAGAATAGCACTAGCGCGTTTCTTAGTATTCGACTAAGGGTTCCAGGGAATGTTGGGCGATGCGGTTGGTGACCCAAAAAACTTAACTTTATAATATTTTCCCCAATCGACTTACAAAAGTGGCTTATGAATTTCAAATTCTGACGCTCTGACTATCCCTTTTTGGAATTAGATTTGAAATGAATTATAAAACAAATCATTTGTTTCGAAAATAAGAAAGATTCATGTGAGGTTCTGCTTACTACTCTACTGCTCTATGATAGTATAAGTTACATACATACATGCATATACTCACGGCTATAAATCCCTAGAAGGGGTAGCCAGAGCTAAGGAATTAGAAATTCCTCAGCCACTTTTGGAAGTTGCGTGGGGAAAAGATGGTAAAATAAAGGTTGTTGGAGATGGGTCTCCAACCGCATCGCCCAAAAATCCCTTAAAAGCCCCAATACCGTTAGTCGCCTTTTACGTACACCCACCGGAAGAAATGGGGTAGTGCTATTCTAAGCCGACACTACACAGCAAGTATACGTTATATGTATAATTATGTGATTTTCATTTAGTTGAAACCACAAACTCCTTTCGATAAACTAAGAAATCTTAGAAAGTAATTACTGTAATGCCCCGTGAAATACACACCTAGGTGTTCCCCCAAATAGAGATGTGTAAAGATTGTTGATATCCCGTTCCCGCCATGGCAGGCGTTTTTCAAAGTAATTTGTACTCTATCAGACGCCCCAGCTGTAAATGTCCCTCATTCCTACATCAAGGTCGCCCCCTAATCCCAGTGTGGGGTAAATGATGTAAACTCACCTGTAGGGTGCTCCTAACCTTGGAATTTTGACAAATCGATCATTGTGCTGATGGAAAGATAACATACTTAGACACCACATGGATGAGTTTTTGCTAGTTGAATGAGTTGAAATGTAGAAAGTTTATTCTTCGGTGAATACCCCCACACGAAAAGCCTATTTTTTTAGTAAGATAGAATAGAAGAATATTTTTCTTTATTTTTAATTCATGAAAGCTTTGTGACATTCGGTATAATATTTTAAATGCATAGAAACAATGAAAGTAAAAAAAATCGCATTGAGGCGTAGTTCCGCAAATTATGTTGCATACGCCATCTGTTACTCAGTAGCGGAATTAAACATGTAACGGTTCAGAAAAGTTACTCTACAAAATCACTCTACATCAAATAAATAACTCGTACCTACTTCAAATACCAATTAAGATTGTTATATAGCTAAAAGATCTCCGTTTGTGATTACTTTTTGCTTTATTATTATTTTTCATTTACAATGACGGAACACCTGCCGTCATTTAGTTGTCGTTTACATTTCCATCCGTCAAATCGTAACTTATTTTTAATGTTGATTTGCATTAACATCTGCTGCTACGGAACAATAAAGCAAAGCTGTTACTTAGCTAAATATCTGTAGGAGACTCGAGCATTTTAAAAGGATGAATGGAATGTATTATCGCGTGTCATGTTTTGATGAGGTGTGACCTACCCCAACATACGTTGTACGTTTGACACACCTACACATGTAGGTACGCACATTCAAACGTACGCTCGTATGAAAACGGCAACGTGGCAATATTATTTAAATTAAAAACTAACGTATTTGCATTTACTTGAATTGTGCCACCGATGTTGCATAGGTCTTTTAGTTCCTATCATTCATTTTATTAAGGCACTTTTATAAACTTAATACTATACACAACTACAAATACAATACGAATTTAATATCAATAATAAAATCTAGCCAATTTTAATTGATTACTAAAAACCTCATTCTTGTAAACTTAGTATTTTCAAATCACAGGTCACTTTTTATAAAAAAAATTACTGTAAATAAAAATCCATTATATAAATAAAAAGCATTTGCTCTTAAGAATACAACCAACGTGAAACAGAGATATAATAATCTAAATCCTCAGTAATTTTGTCACATAGACTTCTAGCAGGGATTCTTAACCCGTAGTCCATGGATCCCTTAAGGGTTCGTAAAATTAAAACCAAAATAAAAAGACATGACACAGCAATCACACGAATCAATAAAATGGTAAATATTATTTTGCAAAAGAGTATGAATAGGATGTTTCAGGGAGGTATACTGAACTTAAAAACTTAAGAAGCACTGTCTTGTCTTATTTGATTCACTTGTTATATCGTTGTTCAAATCCTGGGTCGGGCCTACACCAATTTGTCTTTTCTAAAGACATATGTGTGGTTAATTTATCATGGTTGTTAACGGTGAGGGAAAACATCGTGAGGAAACCCACATGGCTGAGTTATACTTAGTCATGTGACGGTGTATTCGTACAAAACGGCGATAGGCCTGCCCCCTATCACGTGAATACACTGTCCATGCAAAACGTGGGTACTCTGAACACCAGGTGACAAAGTCACGTGATGTTCAGAAGTATTAGTACCTCTGCCAACCCCTTCGGGAATATTCGGCGTGAACGTTTATGTTATGTTATGTTATGTTTGTTATATCGCTTCGTTTTATTTTACAACGTCTGTGACAGTTGCTCTAAGTTGAATAAAATATTCTTGTTTATTTTTAAATAATACTTAAATTACCAGGGCAGGAGATGTACCGAAAAATTAATCTATCAAAACCTGCTTTCTTTGTTAAAAAGACCGATTTGAATTTGAATAAGAATAAAGTGTCGTAGAAAGAGAAATATGATCGTGTGACAGAGAGAGAGAGAGTCAATAGCAAATGTCGCTCGAGTGGTTCTAAACAGAAAAACTCAAACAGGAGTAACGAACTATCGCGCCAGGTGTGAGGTGCCGCTAGCCATGTGCTGCTTCACACAAATTACACTCATGTATATGTATTTTAACATTTTACTGCAATTATTTAATTAGAAACTGAATAAAAAGATACTTTGAAACAATACGCTATTTTTGCCTCCCTCTGATTTAAAATAATATATTTCCCCTTACCTTAATTCGTATGATATTTAAAAAATGTAACATATAAATATATCATGCCATTCTTGTAAAATTAAATAACCATTTTTTATATAAAATATTCGGAATACCAATCCAAATTTGTTTAAGCTACACTAGCGGCATCTACAAACGTAATTGAATACTTCTTGAGTATGGTAGTGCGCCATCTAGCGTCGAATAGCGTTAAGTAAATTTTGTTCCAGTAACGTATTTCTGTAATAGTATTATATTTCAAGTGTAGGTGTCGCCTCTATACGTACTGAAACGTTTCTTCAGGGAAACTGCTACGACATAAAGTACTACGAGCGATTGAACGATGCACTACGAACTTCTACATTAAATTTACTTTTGCTTGTAAACTTTCTGGTTAACACACATAAATCTCATCGATACTAACAATGAACTAATAAATTATTAACATTTCTACTATCAACAGCCTTCGTCGATAACACCTTTAGTTTTTATCCATTGCATGTTTATGTCTAATTTTTCCCTTTTATTTTAATGTTTTTCTTATTTCTCTTTACTTGTATGTTCTTTTATTTTGCTTTTTGTTAAGTCTGTGGTGTATGTGTTGTTTTAGCTTATTTTGGCACCGGACGGCACGTTGCAGACAGTCAAGAGCGAGTCCCGTCGAGGTAGAGGCCGAGGGCGAGGTTCCTCCACGCCGGTACGTATTCTCTTTCTTTTCGTTTCACTTTCATTTCTTTTCTTATTTTCATTTCTGTCATGTGTTCTTATCATTTAGTGACTAACAATAACTATCAATAACACACGTCGAATAAGTAAGCATAAAATTCCAATGAGATATTGCAACAGTATTCACCTGAACTGGATGTATT
Organism: Bedellia somnulentella; assembly: GCA_963576735.1. Lineage (NCBI taxonomy): Eukaryota > Metazoa > Arthropoda > Insecta > Lepidoptera > Bedelliidae > Bedellia > Bedellia somnulentella. The sequence continues at coordinate 15,439,800 of OY755176.1, read as the reverse complement.
GAGGTGAAATTAAAATGGGAACACTCTCGCTGTCGGTAACCCTGAACGTCCAAATACACGAGGAATAAAGAGTTGTGACGCATATTTGCATTGGCCGGTTCACGGTTACGTTGTAGCGCGTAAATAAAAGCCGCCATTCACCAGATTAACCGCTAACAGCTCCGGGCATTTGTTGAAACATCAGTTATGTAGCACAGCCTGTGACACGTGAGCAGAGCACGATTCCATTGATGTTGGTAATGACCGATAGGCTCAGCATTTCAGCGGTCAAATTTTACAATGAATACTGAAACAATTGGAAAGTCAAAATATTTTACATGTGTATTTTACGGTGATGATTTAAATCAAAAAAATGTCTTGTACTTAATTATATTATTTACCATCTTTAGTTTGTGAAAACTCATATTTTTGCATTACAGCTGCCGTTTTTTTTGTGTAAGAAATAAATCAGGTAATAGACCAAAGACTAGAAAACAAATTTAATTCATTTCCTTAAGTATCCCAGTTCAACTTTTCATAATACCTTCTACTTAAAAGAAAATCTAACAATCATTAAAAAAACATGCTCCGTGAAAAATCCGACATCATTAGAACTGAAAACTCTCGAAGAAACTCAAATAACCCCTCTTATTTATCGAGTGGAAGACTGGCTAATATTCTAATGCACTTTTCTCCTCGGCATTAGTAAGTTTCCACGTTGAAGAAGCGTCTGCAAGACGTCTGAAACTTAAAGAACTATTGCTAACAAGGACATTGAGATGATTGCTATCGCGGACATTTTTCTAGGAGGATCTGCTCGAAACTTTCTTGGAAATAGCTCGTTTGTAGCATTGTGCTAAGAACTTCGATGTAGGAATGTTCCGATAGACTTGACGTTTGGATACGTTAATCCTTATAATATTACTTGATTAGAGAGAGACTTTTAACGTATTTTTTCAAATTGTTGTTAGGAAAACAATTTTGAAATATGACTATTAATTTTAAAATCGTAACTTCTGATAACATGAATAAATAAATTGATAACACTAAAAAAGCTCGCAGCAAATTATTTGATGTCATGTCAAATTGTTGTTGAGATCAACTACAACAAACAAAATACTAGCACATCCAAAAACATCATAGTTTCAGTTTAGCACATCCCTCCAGCAGAGCGTAAAGTTTTCGATTTTATTTTTATTGGATATAAAATGTCGTTTGTTTTTCATTCTCGAACGCTACCGTCGACAGATCAAAGTATAATATCGTTACGAGTAGCACATGAAATAATACTTTGAAAAATACTTTTTAAACAAATTCAACCGTTCGTCTTTTTCTTTTGGGTTTAATCGTTTTAAATGAAATAGTAATACAATGAAATCGTTTTATAATTATTAATTATTATAAAGATTTTGAAAATAACTTTGTAACAAGTACCTACGGGAATATACTAAATAATCTCATGAAAACTTCCACTTCTCGTATTTTGAAAGTTGAGTGGGGAAAGGATTGTGATTAAAAAGCCCCAATAGCCTAAGCCTCTTGAGACACACACACAAAGAAATGTGTTAGTGCTATTCTAAGCCCACAGCTATACTTTTATAAAATGGTGAACAAATGACTGTTGGCTATGTAGTGTTCCCGCACGATTGTTGTGCGAGGCAAGAGTATGGAGGCTTTCAAGTTGAGGGACGTGGTTGAAGACCTATCACCAACCAAACTGTATTGAATTATCTCTTACCCGACCAACTTCCAAAAATTGCACCGAATAATTGATTCCAAAGCTCTTTGTGGGGTTTCTCTAACTCACATCTACGAAGTGTAAAATGTTCAAAAGGGTAGTACAATTCTAGGTCGGCAAAACAAACTGCCTAGTAAAATATATCGTCAGCCTCAGCTAATAGTAATAAAGCTAGTAAATAGTAGACATAAAGAGTGAAAATAACTCGCGTGCTCCGTAGAATAATTAACGTCGAAACAAACTCGTTTGAATTATATTGTTTACACAAACAATTCACTGTTTGCGCGGGGGTGTTCAACTCGGCATTTTATCAGCATGTAGCAAAAAGGGTCGAATTAAATTAATTCGGTTAATAAACAATGCTAATGGTATTCATTATAATAAGGTAATCGACATTTTCAGACAAAGAATGTAGGAGTTCTAAATTTAAAACTGCTTGAGATTGGCTCTATGAATCTATATTTCCAAACAATTATATTCATCAAAGATTCCTAAGCAATCGAATTAATGGGTGGTAGTTTTTTATACGTATCTTCAAGCAATCACTTCAAAAACCCCAGGCGCATTAGCGGCTATTGGCTATTTGTGTAAAAGCTCAATGAATATCAAATAAAAAATAAGTACGTAACGGGTTGCCTCGACGTAACGAAAAACCCCAAAATTTATAGATAAGTTCAACAACTGAACTGAAATTAAATTCACGATTTATTAATGTATCGTTAGCCCCAACTCTACTTATCTGTATGGTTTTTAAAAGTCAAAACGGTACGTGTCGAACCATCTTATAATGTCTTAAGTCACATTGGACCAAACGATAGTTTCTGATTTCCGCTGCAATGCTTCAAAGCAAACTATGAAACACTAATGTCGGTAATTGATAATTCAGACGCAGTAGAAGCAAATGCTTGTACGGTATGCAGAGTCATGTGCAACCGCTGAAACTAACGTAGATTTAATCTGCCCGCTCAATTCGGAAATAAATTGAAATCTATATAATGAAGACGGAGCATATAAAGCAGTCTGCAGACGGACTAATTTTGAACCGCCATCTTGCCGTCGCCATGGCAACCGCCTGCCCCCCTCCCCTCCCTCCACTGCACTTGCACTTCCTCCTGTAGACTCCATATAGGTACCTAGCTAGACCTAGAACCTAACTATTGAAGCGAAACTGTGATCTAGCTATTTCCAATTAGGGTTTTATTAGTGAATTTTATAGTTTCACATGTTATGTCATTCTTGGAGAAAAATTATTAAAAGTATGTTATATATAACTTTCAATTTTACAAAGTATGATGTGTTACTGATTTTACTTTTTATGTGATGATACGTTAATTTTCATAAACTATGCAAGTATACCTTTTTGTTCAAACTTGGTACTAAACCTTTTATGATGATTAGAGTTTGTGATTTCTTCTGAAATGCAATATGCATTGAAGATAATTTACAAATATATAAAACCGGCCATTTTTGTTATTATTATGTATTAATACATACACAATAGTTTGGACATAGCATTAGTGAAAAGTATTTCTAATATGAAAACCTAATTTAAATATATTAAATAATATCCTCATCTTTCTCTCCAGCCACATTGGCCGCTGGTATTTTCAAAGGCCGCATTCGAATTATAAACTCGGGCGTTTGCACAGCGCCCCACGTTGTAATTGCAAATTTTCCTCGAGTGCGCATGCGTAGTGCACCGATCAATATACTCACTTGCTCATACTTTATTATTGTTTTTTCTTAACACAATAGCCGGCGCGACGAAACATGAGAGATGAGAGTTTTTGTTTATATCAAAAATAACTGTTTTCATTTCGTGTAATTTTCAAAATTTTCAAAATTCAATTTCAGAACGTCGTATATTAAGCGAGGGTGGCACAGACCAAGGAGGCCGGGGGTGGTGCACGCCACCCGCCTTTATTGGATACTCTAAACTATTACTCAAGTTTCATTAAATGCATAAATTCCGTCTCGTATTTCTTTTCTACCCACGAAACAAACTAAAACTTTTCATTTAAGAAAATAAGTTATACCTTAATTATAATAATTTTGCCTTGTGGAACGTAATTTTGGAAACTATTTAAGTATTCATAACTTGCTGCTCGCACATACGTAACAGCAGTAGGCTTCATTAAATATTTTATTCAGTGCACGGTTCAGCCCACCCGAATTGCTTCTTTGATTACCTTTACACAAGAACAGAACTTCGACAGTTGTGTTCGCAAAAACGTATTAGATTTTTACTTCTATTCAGCGAGGCTCAATTTCACATTAAACTTATAAAATGTTTATCGAGAAACAAACGTAATTGTGTAATATTATTATAGCAACATTGAAGTGTAATAAGATTATTATGGTATTAAATATGAAAATAAAATCCTTTTGCACGTTTTACTCATAAAAAAAGAACAAACTTTTTAATTTTGTCTACAAAGGAAGAAGGTAATTTTTTTTAACAAAATCTCTCGCAAATTACTTCCCCTAAAAGCCAATTAAAGTCAAAGCCCAAAGTAACGCAAACGTGGCGAGCGGGGCTAAAAAGAAAGAAAAAAAAATTCAATACGGGCTTGAAAAAATCTTTTCAGTTTAAAAACTGTCTACCTATCGAGCTAGACTTGACTTTCGTGCAAAAAGTATACGTTTTTGAAAAAGTTTTCCCTTCTGTCGTTCCTCAAGAGCTGCACTTAATAATGCACGCACTTAAGGCTAATGGTTGTTGGGGTTTAAAAACTATTAGTAAGTAAAATTTAATTCATAGACATTTTTTTTGTACTAGATTGTTACTTTTCCTCGCTCTTTTCGCAGTTTAAGTTAACGCTGCTCGAGTCACGAGAGGTGCGCTCATAACCCGTCACCGATATCCGAACCGCTACCGCTGCGGTTGATCCCGTCCGTGAAAGAATCCGAGCAACAAGTGTCCTAGGTTTGGGATAAATCGCTGAGAGCAGTGTTGACAACTTAACCAACTAAACAAGCGGGTTACTCTCTACGAACTATGTGTTAGCTTGTTTCGCTACTACTTTTACAAACGGTTTTTTTCTTCATTAAAGCGCGAGTTTTAGTTTCATTCCTTATATTGTAGGACTAAATACTGTAAATATAAATGTTTTCAAAATTTATTTTAATTTTATATTAAAATAGCCCCTTTTACGCTTACTGGGATACGCCAGATTTTAGTTTATAAATTTTGTCAAAGATTCAGAATTGACATGACGAAAATCCTGTTTTCATTGTTGCTGACATAAACCACAATTTTTTTGCTATGGAAACCTCTTTGTGACAAAGTTAATAATTTCATTATTCTTTGTTTGCAATTTTTCTGTGCTAGGCGGTGTTTAATCTTTAAAATTTTATTGTATAACTATTTCAACTAAAAAGCTTACACACAGTTTTTGAGCCACTTTTGAGAATAGAAAAAACAAATGCAGTATTGTAATATAAACTGATGGATGCCATTTTAAAAATACCTATCAGGGAGTTTTAAGTAGCTTACATTCGACTTTTAATATATTCCGGATTACCGTGTACATTTGTTCCGAAATCTCCTGTATACGAGGATTAACAGCGCGACGGGTTTAACCACAAAATGGTGCTGCTCTTTTATTACTTTTTAATATTTAAACATCGATTACAATTAGCTTTATTATCTTCTGCCCGAGTAACAAAACGAGTTTTATATTCTATGATTATTATTCAAATTATTTCTTACCCATAATATTTGTAGCACTGCTGCTCAGGAGGTATGCCCAGATCGTTTAAGTACTTTACTTTTGGTATACTCTTTTAAATAACGTAACGTAATAGAAAAACTTGCACAGTACAATATAACAAAGCGTAAACGAATCACTATGCCATAGGATGCAAATCGTGCAAGCACTTCTTACGGTGAGCTAATGTAAACCATAAAAGCGTAAAAACCTACGAATGGCACTGAATACATCCAAACCTTATTCCTTTGCTATTAGATAAGAAACTATTTAAAATGATTTGATTCAATTATACTGACAACAAATAACAGTATCTTTATGATCACTTAAATTGCAGTTATTTTGCGAGGCGTCTCAGCGATCGATAGGCTTGCCCTGCCTTGAACTTTGAGGGGTCATAAATCATATAAATTTATTTAATTAAATTATAATGTATTGGAAAAGAGATAGCATCGTCGTGGCGTAGGTGGAAACGGCTACGAAAATTAATTTAACTAGATAATATATCACACTGAGACAGGCGCGTCTCCGTTCATAATTAAATTATGTTTGTACTTTCAGAATGTATTTGCATCCTCATTGAGTTTGCGACGAGAAATGATAGCATTAATAGAATTCACATTTCTCTCATTTTATGTTTATAATTTAGTTGCTAAGCAAAACGTGTACAATCCGCTCCGATATACGCTCTGAGACCACCATCTTTTTTGAACTTTATCAACAATTTTCTTCCTGTTATTACAAAATCAATATAGGTTGTGGTTGTAGCTTCGACGTCTGTAATATTGGAATTCTCAGAACAGTCTAGGCAATCATGGATTCATCATCACCAAATCTAATGCACATGTCCGATCCCAAAATACGTTTTCGTAGGCTTGATAGGCATTTTGCTACCCCAGATATTTCAGCTAGCCTGACTATTCAAACCCCCTAGATTGCAATTCTAGTCCCCTCCCCCAACCCCCGAAACCTATCTAGCTACTCCCGACGAACCACCCCAACACCCTCCAGACGTAGGGGCCTTAATTTCCGTATCATGTGGTCATTAATTCGTACGATGATATTATGAATCCAAAGACGATATTATAACATATCGAACATGTATCATATGAAATATATATGTATGTGAATATGAATAAAAAATACACGTACATTTTATTTAAAATAATGCCACTTCTAAGCAATCAGGATTGCGCTGCATTTTATTAAAAATATCCTATGTGGTGCACTCAAGAGTAACATAACATATGCTTATTTCCTCAAATGATATATGTTGTCTGTATTTCTCATATTAGAATAATCATATAAGTATTTTTAAAAACTCTTTTATTCCTTTTTACAGCTATCTCCCCTAAATAAAATGAAAAGATTTAAAATGGCTACCCAGAGCGCCTTCCCCATTCATTAACTCCAGCAATTCATATTTTTACTTCATTTACAGTTCAAATAAGGAACACAACCTTCAGTTTAGCTAAGTGTGACAAGCATTGCCTAAGATACTGACAGCAGGCGTTGGGTCACTGCCTGATTCGGACTCCACACCTCTATGTCTTTGTGTAACGTAACTATGATGTAACGTATAATGTAACGTACAGTTTGGAATTACTACCTCTATCAATAATTTTGGAATATCATAGATAAACTTTAAGAAATATTCTTACTACTTAAAAGCATAGCAAATTATAAATAAATCTTTCCTAGGATCGTTCTTTAGTGTATGCAACAAAACCTCGGAAGTTGTTAATCTACGTAAGTTTGGCGCCCTTTTTGTGGAGCGCCCCCTGGCGACCGCGCGATAATGCCGGATTGCCGCTGTCAACGGGCGCAGTGCTACCAACTTTTAATTACAACCATTGTAAAGAAAAAGTTGTACTCGCCGACGACGGACGACACAAGGACGATTTCTTAATGAAACTTGAGGCGAAAGTTTGTTCAGTTATTTCTTTTGATGATGATTTTTGGTGCGATAAAACCACGTTAATTTTGTTCTTGTTTTAATGAGAGAGTACATACATACATACATACATATATACTCACGGCTATAAATCCCTAGAAGGGGTAGCCAGAGCTAAGGAATTAGAAATTCCTCAGCCACTTTTGGAAAATTGAGTGGGGAAAAGATGGTAAAGTAAAGGTTGTTGGTGATGGGTCTCCAACCGCATCGCCCAAAAATCCCTTAAAAGCCCCAATACCGTTAGTCGCCTCTTACGTACACCCATCGGTAGAAATGGGGTAGTGCTATTCTAAGCCGACACTACACGGTTAATGAGAGAGTATTGTAGTCAATAGATTAACAGTATGGAAAAATAGTTTTAAATTTATAAAGAACTATATTATAACTTCTAATTCGGATCAAATGTGAGAATAGGTATATTTAACTCTTAATCCAAATAGAAATTAATTCATCCAAACGTATAGTATAAGGATATGACTATTATCGTAATATCTATGAGCGCGCTCAGATCAGCAAAAAGAAGAGTACCCTGTAGCATAATACTGGAACCAACCATAGCATAGGAAAATATCAGTAACTAAGATAACTAAACAAGTGAATATAAATATGATAAAATAGTAATAAAATAATAGAATTTAACAAGCATAGTAACTAATAATTAAAACTTTCTTTATATTTTCTATTAAATATTAAACAGTTTTATCAAATTATAAGAAATTTAACCACATTATTTTAGGTTTGCTTTATTTGTGTGAGTATGTTGGTTCCAGAGACTGAGCTAGGCGAGCGAGACCGTGCATAAATTGCAAGGCCCTACATAATTAAAAATCAACATTTGCCTTTGGTTTAAATATGCAAGATACATTTTAACGCAAGAACATTTGTTTATCTATTTCAAACAATGTTATTTAAAATAAAAATTATTATTTACTTTACTTTTTTGAACAAATTTTAGTCAATACTTAAAACCGTCTGCTATTTAGTGAGTTTAATACCACATACTGAACAGAACAGAGCATGTATAGTTTTTAAGATAGCTACAAGCTGCGAGTCAAAAATATAAATCAACACTCAGATTAAAGCTATCCAGGAAATATAACACGAGTTTTTATGGTGATATTATGTTCAGTTAACCGACTTGAAAACTTATCCCAACTATCAATAAAACGTCTGCCACGGTAAAATATAAATTAGTATCAATTTAGAAATTACCTATAATCGACGATGATGATGATGAAGAGGATTCGTGGATTTAAATTAGACACATAACTTGAACTTTACGAAGCTTTCGATATGAATGTCAAACGGAAAAGTTCGTGTAGCACACATTTGCAAGAACAAACAAGCATTATTTCCACGCGATAAAGTAAGAAATGAACAGAGAACTTTAACAAATCTATTTGAAGCAAAAGAAACTAACAAAGCAATAAAAGCAAAATAATAGTTATGGAAATAGTCTTTCATTTTCCTTGAAAGAAAACTCCGCGAAACTACCGACAATATGAATGAAACTATAATATTAGAAAAGTTTTGTTCGGGAAATGAGAAAACGTTGTACGAACTCGTTCTTCTAATACACGTAGTTATAAACTTGTTCAATATAATATCGAGTGGTGGCTGGCAGCCGTCTCCTTCACACCCACAACCCCTGAATCTGAAACTCCTCTTGTTTAATTGCATATTCAGCTGAATAATATGTTCTGGCTAGAAATTTCAAGCACATATTTTCACATTTAATATAGTCTCGTAATTACCAACGTGTGCTGACAATTTCGTTTATCCATACGTTGATATATATTTTATAGAACTTTGCAAACATATAAAAAATCAACAATAACAAATGATATATAAATAATTATGATTTACATATCGTGTAATGTTTTTATCATATCATTACACATTTCATAGCACTTTTTTTACTGTTTTGCAGTGTTTTTGTATAAACCTTCTTTGATTTTGCAAGCCCATCCATTACATCAAAATATACTGTTTTTAAGTCATCTGAAAGGAAGCAAATAACATTGTGTGACTGTAATATATTTATTCCTAAAATTGCTAAAAATGCGCTTCTTCATATTTTGATTATATTCAGAGTTCCAACTCACATAGGTTGTTATATACCAGAGGAAACTTGTATACAACTGAAGTGATTGTTATGTTAATAGAGCTGCAATAGACGGTGGTGGAGCAATGAAATATTAGCCTCTTTTGCATAAGTGCCGCAACTCGACCATAGCCTTGCTGCGATGTGCTACACTACACTACACTCCCAGCGGAAACTTTTCAGAATTAATTGTTCATTAGCGGAAACATCGGATTGTGGTACCATTTTATTATTTCAGTAAAAGCTCAAAAGAGCTTTTTAAATTACTATAGCCAGGATTTATTTAATACACATTTAAAAATAATAATAATTCTAAATTCCAGATAGAGTTATTGCTCTTGACGCTCTCTATACTTATTAAGCTTTGATTCAAACTCCTTTTTGTTTGATATCCAGATTACGTATATAATATATGTTACGGATATTAACACGAATATGTCAAAAAGTGAGCCGTTGTTGTTGAGAAATTTATAATAAGGTATTAATTTTGGGCTCCTAGTTTTGGTTGCTCCACCAGAGTAAGTACTTTGAAACTTTGTACAATCCTACGCTTCCCTTAGTTGGTATTGGTAGTGGTGATGAAGTTTGAGATTAATTAAAACAAAGTATTTAGCTCATTATACGCATATGTAAGTTTTTATATTCTTGTTAGAGTTATATTATTGGTTGCTTGTGCGGTACGTTCCATTTTGGCCGGCAGAAGGGGTAGAGCGGAGAGAGCGGGGGCGGAATGGTACTCCCGCGGTTGGTCATGATTCCGTTTCGTTCCGTCACACGGCCACGAGTCACGTGCGGCGACGTTGTGCGCTTATCGTGTCTTACGTAACAACACGAAACATCGATTCTCACTAAAATATTCGATATAAAATCGTTACTTATCAACACTAGTCCAAGACGTTGAAGTGCAAAATTTGACGTTTACTCTATTTTCTTTGTTGTGGTGCATTTCCGTTTAGCTAACCATAATTTAGAAGTTGTGAAGTGTTTCGGTGCCTGCATAACCTAATATTTGAAAGTGACTTATACCCTCAAACCGGTCAGCTGAGTGCGGTGAAGAATTACTATACTTCGGATTAATTTTGAATCAAAAAGTAAGAATTGGTTTGAAAACTTTTTACACTGAACTTATTTTTTATTGTATTAATTCTCTAAGTTTATTATTCCATTTTTTTGTCACCAAATTCAAACTTAAACATATGATTCCGTAAGAGCCAAATTAAAATTGAATTTAGTAGAGCCATATTTATATACTTCTCATTTTTAAATTTCATTAATTTTTATAAAGTATATTCAAACATATCTTGTCTTCAACATAAACATCTCATATAAATAAATTAAAAACTAAATTAAAATCGCAATAATTATAACTTGATTCATCAAGAACTCAATTTATGACGTAAGCTTGTGACAGAGGTACTTCTTCATTATCAGTATTCATGATTGGTACACAATTTACCATGACCATAGCCTATAAAAAAAAACCTATGACTAAAATAACGTCTTTTTGAAGATTTTAATTTTAAAAAATGTTTTAAACCTAATGTTGAACTATTCTGTGGTAAAATATAAACAAATATCTCTATATTATCTTTTTATTAGTTAAGTCTTAGTGTGTGTGTGAGTGGCATGGAGGATAAAACTAAAGAATTTTATTTATTAAAGTATAATATAAATTATTAAAGGATTGATGGATGTAAATGAAGCTAGAAGGGTTTGCCAGGATTGTACAAAGTGATGATCAATAGTCTCTGTTTACCCCAAAGGGAAATAATGGTGTGAGTATGTGTATGTGTGTAAGTTAAATACTTTGTATAGTGTGATTCATAACTTCATTATGGATCAATGGCAGGCCTTATCTATGTTTAGTTTACTCTATTAGAATTCATAATTCTAAAAAATATTCTTTATGAAAAAGCAACACTTTGAGAAGATAACACATATCTGTGCTCTGTCCTCATTTCCTGCCATACTGTTTGCTCTATGATAAGATAGATTTGGTCTGGGAGTACAAATGATTTTGTAGTCAGTTTAAGACATATCATTTACAAATTTACATAAGTAAGAAACTTTAGAATATAAAATGTTCTTACCCCATAGGATAAGCTCCATAAGGGTGACATAAAAATACTTAATTGAAGCCTTACCAAAAAAAAACCTTTGTCACTTCTGGTAGATGATTTGATTTAAGAAGATTATGAACTTAAAGTATAATTAGTTATAGGTTTCCACATAGCCAAATAATGGTAAAAGGGTTATACCCATATAATACAATACCTGTGGGTAACCAATTTAGTACTATTCTAACTGGCACAACAATGCAAAAAATCATAATTATATTGATGAAGTATAGCAGTTATATCACACAATTAATTACTGGCTTTACAATCTATATTTATCTTTAAGTCTATTTCTTATGTTCCAAGTAAACTTTCTTATACCTTATAGTATGTGACCACTAATCCAATACCTTTTTTTAACCCTTAGATTGGTATAAAAATTACCTGGCCTCAAATCATTTCCTGCAAGACAACCACAATCTAAATTAACGCCTCACTAATAATATTTATAGAAATAGAGACGCTAATCACACAATATAATCTTCTTTTCATCTATCTGAACCCATTAGTATGTTATTTAAGTGTAGGCGATCAGAAACCCCTTGTATTCTTTACATACTTCATTGCCACTCAACAAAACTTACAACATCACTTCCCATTGTGGTTGGAAGGGAAAATGAATTCCTACACTAAAAGCCGTACTCTCTTTACTTTAAAAATATTTGATAATATCTCCCAGTAAACATGGTTGCCTGTAAAATGGGTCTAAAGGTGAGAATTTTACTTACTATTTTAATAAGACATCATACAAAGAAAAAAGTTGTCTAAACAGTACATGTAATGTTTTGGGTGAGGTTACATACTGTCGCTATCTCTATTCTACTTCAATAGCTAATGGAGTTGAAGAAAAGTAGATGCGTCGCTCGTTCCGCGCTTACTTTCGCAGAACGTGACACTTTCCCATGCATGCAGCTGGGGTTCATTATTCATAAAAAATTACGTCAATAATTTAATGACAAATCGGAAAGTTTATTTCCGTTTTGGCTGAAAATCGTGCGAAACCCGACGCGCGGTGGATAATATACAAGTCAAATGGCGCGTGCTAGATCCATTGAGCGCGTTGACAAGCGTTGATAGCTCTCCGATAGTGTTGTAAACAAACAACACGTGCTCGAAACCGATTCGATTGTACTAATCGACTCGATAGCCGCCAATCTGTATGCGATTATGTATTGTAATTGCATCACTCTGAATTGTCTGACTCAGAGGAGAGAACTTTTTTAAGAAACAGTAATTGAAGTTATTGACTGATTTGAATTACTATATGGAAAATTACGTCTCATTTTGTCAACGGAATCATATTCCCGGAACGCTAATGGAGTAATTATAATTTCATGATTCCCAAGATAAGGCTGTTTTATAGCTTTTGTTCTACGGCTTCATTAATGGTACGCTTCCATTAAATTGGTTACTACAAGGACATATGTATGAAATATTCATAAACGAAGAGGTAGAAAATAGAAATCTATGTGCATAAAAGATAACTTGACTTAGACGATGATAACAATATCAAACCTTTTGTAAAGCTATCCAGAGCGGTAAAATGCTCTGACATCTGACATTCCACAGCTCAAATAAAACGTGGAAATCAATAAGCGTTCGCTCTAATCTAATTTGCAACGTTTTTACGCGACTACGACCGTTTTATTTGTTCGCATTGTATTTCATATTTCCGTATCATACATACATACATATATTCACGGCTATAAATCTCTAGAAGGGGTAGCCTTCAGAATAGGAAATTCCTCAGCCACTTTTAGAAGTTGAGTAGGGTAAATTTTGCTAAACAAATGTTTTTGGTGATGGGTATTCAACCGCATTGCCCAAAATTCACTTCAAAAGCCTCTATACTCTTAGTCGCCTTTTACGAAAACCCACGAGAAGAAATGCGGTTGCGCTATTCTAAGTCGACAATACACACCATTTCCGTATCATAGGTATGAATCCGGCTTGTTTATCATGATTTTTAGTGGATCATATAAGAGCTCCGACCGAGTAGAAAATGAATAATGATTAATGACCAGTGAAGTACGAATAAATATGTCAATTTCTATCAAGGTAGCTCAATGTAATGTATGCTGTATAATTTTATTTATTTTCATGGTTTATTTTCAGCATATTACATTGCGATAATTTCCAAATTAAAATGTTAGCGCCAGAATGCATGATAATTATAATAAACGGCTCGTAAATTATTCTTTAGTTGTTGCTGTATTTCATTTTATCTAATAGTTTTATGTGTTCATGTAGTAGTAGTATTCTATTAAATATAATACTACCAGATTGAATACAATTAATTATCGCTAATTGCTTGAACTCGTATGTCACAAAATTTTATGTCATCATCATCTCAGTCAATATAGGTCAACTGTTGGACATATGCATCTTACAGATATTATCTATGCTGTCTCTGCTTAGAAGAGCACTACCCCTTTCTGCCCGTGGGTGGTCGAAAGAGGCGTCTAAGGGTTTTGGGGCCTTCCAAGTGTTTTTTGGGCGATGCGGTTGGAAACCCGCCACTGAAAACCTTTATTTTACTTCTATCTTTTCCGCACTGAAATTAGTAGCTGAAGAATTATTATTTTAAAGCTCTAGCTACCCCTTTTAGGGATTCATAGTCGTGAGTATATGTATGTATGTACCGGTCTGTTTTGCGAATTCATTCACTTGTTGCGACCTTCATTGCGTCGCTTCCTGATTCCGAAGGCCTTCAGATTTGTCCACCTTTGAGCCCCATCTTCTTTTCTCAAATTTATTCTACCTTTGGTATGTAGTTTGTTTTTTAATTTTTAATATGAGTTTTCCACTTAAAATTTAAAAAGCAAACTTATAATTAATGAATATACCATATGATCAACCGTCTGCCCACTCTTATAGGATCTGAAACCGACTTCAAAAGTTCTATATATAAACGAAAAAATACTATAAAATCCAAGTTAAAACGTGTGCGAAATAGCACAGAAGTTAATTTTAATTTGTCCATTTATATGACTCCGACACTAATTGCTTTTATGAGTCGTATCAACAATAATTAAATGTCGGCTGTAATTTTTTATTTCTCTTTCGAAATGTGCTGTAAATATTCATCGGTTTTAACTCTATATTTAACAAACTACTGACTTTATTATTTTTTAAGTGGAAGCGTTTATATAGCCGTATACTCTGTGAATAAGTAAATAATCAATTCATTTTTTTCTTTAAAAGAGAGAGATCCTATATATGTAACTTTTAATGAAGAATCTTCTTTATGTATATCTTTCTCCCGATTTCATCTCCTTATTGTGTTTTTAATTGAAATTTTAATGGGTTTCATCCCGGATATTTGGTAGCGCTGCCTCATTTATGTAGGCTGTTGATTTTTGAAGCTGAATAGAAATTCGGTGAACTTTTCGCGGATATTTAGCCATATTTTCGTACTCGGTAGTATAATTCCAATCAAAATTATATTTTTGTTAAGTCGTCTTAATTTTTACTCAACTCCATCTTTTAAATTATACATTTAAAACAAAAAAAAACACAAAAACAGTTCTTTTCTCCCAGTAACCAACAAAGCCTCTAAAAGTCTTTGGATGTTGATAGTTTTATATCTGCCTCACTAACATAACATAACATAACATAAACGTTCACGCCGTTTATCCCCGAAGGGGTTGGCAGAGGTACCAATACTCCTGAACTCACATGGCAAGCGCCATCTAGTTTCCAGAGAAGGTACCCACGTTTTGCTTAGACAGTGTACTCACGTGATAGGGGGCAGGCCTATCGCCGTTTTGTACGAATACACTGTCACATGACTAAGTACAACTCAGCCATGTGGGTTTCCTCACGATGTTTTCCCTCACCGTTAGCAACCATGATAAATTAACCACACATATGACTTTAGAAAAGACAAATTGGTGTAGGCCCGTCCCAGGATTGGAACTCACGCCCTTCTGATTTTCAGGCGGGTGTTCTACCCACTGGACTATCATGTCGCTACTGGACTATCATGTCGCTGCCTCACTAATTCACAGTTAATTCCCTAGTTCCATACACAATACACAAAATAAAATGGTAAAATCTAACAACCACACTGAATCACTTCAGTCAACCAGAAAGCACAAAAGTATGAATGAAAACGTAGGCATGTCACATTTACAACCACACTTTGTTCACGCCCACTGGATAGCCCCGGGGATCAGAATCACGCCATCCATGCGATCTCGTAACTGACCTGACCAAACCGTGTTTACTACGACCCGTACCATGGCTCTATTACGTTGTATGTCGTTTGTACGAATGATATTTTGTATTGGTGTAGTATTTATTTAGATAAGATCTTAATTTCTTGAAACGACTAAACATGTAAATAGATGAATATGTGAGGCATTAGGAAACATCTTATTGATTCAATAGTTGCTTTCACGCAGATCTTTACTGTAAAACATTTATGTATGTGTGCGGAAAACGATAATGAATATAAAAATCTATTTATTACATATCCTTGTACTAGTTAGAAACGTAACGAATACATGTTTGAATACGTTTATTAACTCTAGTACACGTTTAAGTCATAAAACTATTCATAAACTGTTAAACCTCAATATCATGGCCTGATTGCGATAAATTTTTAATGCGTAATTACGTTGTTGACATAACTCCAAATTACACAAACACGCTTCATTTATTCACAGTTTAAAATGTATTTACCATGTTTCATTTGACCTCGCCGTTTGTGAATAGTGAAAACATTTCATGAACGAAGCATTTCTCGGGATATTTCCATTGACGGGATTAAGTCGAGCAGATGTTTCTCGGAATCAGAAGCCTGTAGACGGAGTACGAGGAGTAAGGACTGTGGGCTCCTTAGGGATTCCGCTCTTGACCTTGTCACGGTTCGGTCGGTCAACTCCCAGCTTGAGGCGTGCTCACTTTACGCATAATCTCGGTTCGCGATAAACATGGCTGCTTTGTACTTTACTTCAAAACAAAGGAACGTTGAACTTGTTTTGTTTACTTGCTTAGATGTTTTATTGTTGAATTCATCTTGTTTCAAGTTATCGAATTCCTTACTTTCTTTATCTTCGACGCAGCTCAAAGTCCTTAGTGATAGATTAGAGTGACAGTTACTTATATTTTTTTTTTGATCATACTGTGTAAACAAATATAATAAGATATATGGCTTCTTATTTTTTCTCAAATCTGTTTCAATAGCTTGTAAAAATACATCTGATAAGTCGAAAGCCCCGCGCCACAACTGAAGAGGTTGCCAAGCGTCCCGGTGAAATAAATCCTGCCGTGAGGGAATACGTGTAGACGCACGCCAGACGACTTACCCAAGTCCTTGAACTTTACGGGATGATACCCGGTTGTTAACAGGGTGTGAGGAATTACGCATCCCTCGACCGGATAAATGGCTGCGATTGTGGGATACAAAACGTGGCCGGCCCTTCCCGACCCTTATAAATGTAAATAGTTTGTTAGACCTAACCGACTGTGTCATTATCATTATCACCGTGTACTTTGGAATCCGAAGAGTACGCGTTAAATAAATCACTCTTTTCTTGACGTCTTTCGATGTTAATGTAAAAGTTTGAATCTTGTTTCTGAACATTGTATTTTTCTTATTACAGTGCGAATTTTCCGTTTTTCGCATTAAGAATAGGAGAAGTTATGGTGTATTGGTATTGCCCAGTTACTTAGTATGTAATGGGTTTGTTTCTCATTATCTAATGTTTTGTAGGCTCTTATATAATTTATTGTTATATATTAAAACATGATGTAGTTGATGTTCACAAAAATAGTAAGGCAGAGTGAAAAGAGATATATTGAGGCAATGTAAATAATGTTAAGTGGAGGACAGCCACGCAGAATATTCTATCAGTAGATAAAAATACACTTTATGAGAAGTGAGAAGAATAAAAGGGAATGTATGATAAAAATACTTACGTATGTTACCGAAGCAAGATAGTATTGTCAGAATCGCAGAAAGTGGCGATCATTTATAGAGATAAAATACCTATCCCGATAGAATTAATATCGTGAGTATAAATTAACTAACAAAAAGTTTTTTTAGAGTATCAAAGAACAGTATAATAGGAATAGAACAGTATTGTAAATAATTTCCAAGGAGCAGCGGCCTACCTCAACAAGGCAAAGTTTACCGGGGACAGCCGGTAATCAAGGAGGTTATCTCGTGAACTTCCGGTTCAGTGGTAACCGGATACAGGCGACTACAAAACGCCCGTATGTGTACCCTCAAACATATCTCTTTGATTCAACTCACGTGATTCAATTACATGGGGAGAATCTTTGAAACTTTATTGTCTTGAGTTTAATTATTAATTAGCTATTGTCATCTTTAAAAGAAAATTAAGGTAGATTTAGAACTGTAGGAATAATTAATTTACAAATTTTGAAACCTCCCTAAATCAGATATGTCTCATAAACTGAACATGTCTGAAATGTTCCTAAATATTGTCTTTTACATCATTAGTTTAGGTTTTGATCATCAAATGCAAAGTATTTTAGTTTAGAATCCGGGATTCTCTTTTTTTTTTATCCGTACAGCTTTTACAGTACAGATAATTTATATTTAAGATTACGCCGAATACCTAGTATTTTAAACGTAATTCGTTCAATGCACATGCGTGTTAAGAATACTCTTACTTAGTTTAAGGTAATTGTGTCTGGGATATTTGACTAATGCTATTCTAATTGTTTACAGGTCTTACAAGACATCAAGGTAAATATTCATTAGAATGTTCTGTGAATGTCGCTGTACTATTTTCTGTTGCACTTCTATATGTAGTAATCTTCTATGTGTTCTAACACTAGTAAAATTTTATTTTTATTCTGCCTAAATTTGTTTAACCGCATCGCACGGTATATGCACGAAATGACTAATATTTAATCACCTAACTTTTTAATGACTATTTAAGTATTAAATTGATATGATATGACATCCATGAAGGTTCAATACGATACGTTGGGCGGGCGGGGCCGGGTCGATGGGCGGCGCGGGGTTACTGACCCTGTTGGGAGGATTTCGACCGCCCTGCGCAATGTACCCTCCTTTAACTTATTTATTAAAGGTCCCTGTACTTCCCTTTAGCAATAAAATTTCCTTGAAAGCCTTATTTCATGGATACGATCTGAGATCAAAAGATGTCTTCTTGATTTGCCTTACAGTTCAATTTAACGCTGACATCCATCTTCTTAAACGACACATATTTATTTTTATTCGAGTCAAATATTTGAACCGAACCGTTCTCCGAGTACAACAAAAGGCTTTTAAATGTTGCGTCATCGATTCAACGGTTTTTTTCATGAAAACCTTAAATAATGAGGACTAATGATAATGCATAGAGAAGTTTGCAATTATTCACCTACGGAAAATCAAATTTTTTAATTAAATATTAATATTCGTACTGTTTTTAATATCTGAAGCCAACTATAAAGCCACACAAAACATAAACTAAAGTATGATCGAGGTCATTTACTCGAATCATTAACTTTTATCGACCACATATTAAAATCGTTGCAGCGTGTTCGAATATAACCTCAACTGCGATCATACATGTTTTAGGTCAACTAAAAAAACCATATTGCCATCCCGCTCGCACCACAATAGCCATCGAGATTATTTACAAAACATTTAAGCCGCGATGTTGCCAGCTCTATGCGTCTGGGCAACTATCGTTGTCTCGCTCACTCATACATCAATTTTAGCAGTGCTTTTGTTGATTTTGAAATAAAATATGAATTTGAGTTGTAGTTTGATTTGATAGTTCAAATACATTGTTTGAATAATAGATTCGAGGATGTTTAGGAACTCCGTTGATGTTGTTGTAATCTTTGAGCTATTTGATAAACATAACGATTGTTGTTAGTTCAATGATAACAAGCAATCGACTTCAATCACCTTTCTATGTAGTGTAGATAATAGATAAATGTAATACTAATTAGCTGAATGATAATAAAGTGGTTATGTTTGTAAATGGAGAGATTGGTGAGATGTAGAGTAGATTCAGAGTAGAAAAGCTTCGGTTGTATACCAGCTTTGTTAATAAGAAAATTTATTTAAATTAAGAATACTATTTGCAAACATTGTTAGTATAAAAGCAAAAAAAAACATCTTACAATATCACTATACCATTTATTCCTGTATTTATGGTACCGGGAAAGTGTTCTGGGAAAATGTTAGATGCATAGAAATATAATTACTATAGAACACGCATTTGCGAGACTCCCGCTTGTGCACAGTGTCGGCGGGTGTGCTATAGCTACTTACGTATATTTATATTGATAAATAAGGATGGGTAATTAATAAACATTATCAATCTGTGAAACATCGATTTTTTATCAAAGAAGAGAATCGATACTTTATAAAATGATTCCGAAATTTGACCAAGGGGAGAACCCTCGAATTTTACGATTGTTATTATGTTTGGAGTGTCGGCTTACAATAGCACTTCCCCGTTTCTTCCGGTGGGTGTGAAAATGATTGTACGTAAGATTAACTGTATCGGGGCTTTTACGGAATTTTTGGGCGATGCTGTTGGAGACCTATCACCAACAACCTTTATTTACCATCGTTTCCCCACTCAACTTTCCAAAAGTGGCTAAGGAATTTCTAATTCCTTAGCTCTGGCTACCCCTTTTAGGGATTTATAGACATGAGTATATGTTTGTATGTATGTAGTATGTTTGGTGGATATTTCAAAAAAATCTCCACCAAGATTTATTTATTCAACACTCTAGTACGTAGCATCCTGGAATTCGGTAGTGTTATCTGAAACCCCCTTTACTTGTCTCATGGTGAAAGGATCGAGGACATACAACGTTCATTTACTCGATACTTGGCATATCATTCCCCAGAGATTAGTCATAGGTGTTCATATCAAGAACGGCTTCAACATTTCAATATGACATCTCTCCGTGACCGTAGAAAAATGCTTGATCTGTGTTTTCTCTACAAAATGATACATAGCAAAATAAACTGCCCTGAACTGTTAGAAAAGATTAATTTTAACGTACCACGATTGCACGCACGTAGAGTTTGCGCAGACACATTTACTGTCCCAAAATGCAAAACGAATGTTGGTCAGAATCAACCACTGTATAGGCTGATGCAAACTTATAATCTTTTGAGTAAATCACATCAACTAGATATATTCAATGATAGTGTGGAATTGTTCAAGGGCAAAATCCTCGGAAAGGCGGTATAGGTTCTCACTTTTCTATATTGCCTCATTGATAGGTCGCATTTTTTTTTTATTTGTTTTATGTTGTAATTACTTTGTTAAATAATACTGACACAATTAATTATTCCGACATATTTATTGTATTTTAAATTATATTTTAACTTCATTTCACAATATTATCAATGTATAAACAATTAGTTCTTTAGCTTTAGTATCTTAATACATATATTTTTTATTTTATTTTATTGCAGGTTACTCTGCTTACCCAATCTGACATTAAATTTAATTAGAATTCCTAAACTTAATTTATTTTATTAATATCTTTAATTATTATCGTTTTTGTTAATTATTATTTAATTTAAGTTTCAATTGTCATGCCTAATAATTTAATTTAAATTTTGATTTCACAGAATAACAATTTTTAATACCAACTTAAAATTAATGTTATAACTATTGCTATTTCTAAATTACTATGTAAATTCTATTTTTATTAGAATTCACTAAAATTTAATGTATGTAATTATCGAAATTGTATTTCATATGCTGACCTGTAATTGGTTTAAGGACCAGCTGTATATACCTGTTTTTATGTATGTGATATTTCTGTTCTTGAACTGTTGGTTGGCTTTAAATAAATAAACAAATAAATATTTTTTGGTGAATGGCTTTTGTATATATTGTCCAGCACAGGATATTGAAAATGATTATGTGCAGAAGATATAAGAAAACAGCAGTCATTTAAATAATTATATAATTCTAAATAGAACTTGTATTTTTTTTTACTTATCAGTACTATGTAACAGTCTCTCACTTCTCGTAGCCCGTATATGTCCCAATCAAGGGGCTCGATCTTACTCTATAGGGTGATTTGGCAATAGTTCACCACGCTAGCCAAGTGCGGGTTGGCAGACTAACGACTTCTACCATAATAGTAGCCGACATACCGTGGCCTCCAGCCGTGACGAGCCAGCATCAAATTTATTAATCATATTACGACACCAGTCCACCTGGGCTTGTTACTGTACCTCGGTGAGGTTGTGTTGCACCCAGCGTGAAACTATCCTCCTCACGTGAAGATGTTCGTGTAAAATCTCATGAACGCTTCCCGATCCAATCTGCATAATGTGTTGAATCTCTAGATACGTTATTCGCCTATTGTCATGAATTAAATTTTTCAATCTTCAAAGGAATCTGGAAAGTACAATGAACATATCCTGCTCCAGATGTTAGGTTCCGAATTAATATTTTGGTGAACCGCATCGATCCACTTTTTAATTATTTTGGTATCCTTTGGAAACCTGAAATTAGAATTTATAACATCTTATTGTGAGTAACTAATTAAAAGATCGTTGGTAAAATTAAAGCAAATTCTCTAAAAGAAACATTTCACTTAATACAAGTAAAGGCGTGCGAATATAATTCGTTAATTAATAAAACCCTATTGTAGCCCAAAGAGTAAATGGTAAGACATAAGTGTATAAAAATATACATGTAATGTGTTAATATTTTCTTTGGTATTCAAGTTACATCTCTATTGAGCTCTTACAAAAAAACATGTATAATTATTCCAGAAATCATTACTCAATTTTCAAATAGCAAAGTCACATACTCATAAACATATTGATTTTTAGATGTATTAAACAATTACCAAAAATATATATTTATTACTAACCGATTGTATCGAACGATTAATTGATCGACAATTGAAACATCCTAATGAAAGTACCCCATCTCTAAACCGTTGTGCGTGTGTGCGTGCGTCAAACTTGTCATTCGTAAGAATGATAGATTTCGTCCCCCAACGCCTCCTTCAACCCCGCGAATATAAAATTTTATCACGTAAATTATTAAATAAAACTTACTTACTTGTGAAAAGTCACATTTGATTTTTGTTTGGTGTGTTTTCGCGTATCACTTTTACACGTTTTAACTGCACATTTCACCATTTTTATTGTAAAAAACAAATAAAAACTTCTGACAAACACTCCTCGAACGCTTTCGATTTGCACTTTTTGACAACTGTTGCGGTTGGCGCTAGATTTGATTTCATGTTCTCATGTGCTCTCAATGTTCACATGTGCATTTGCTCGCTCTATAGTAATTATATTTCTATGGTTAGATGAGAGTTTTTCTTACAGGCCTTTAACCAATAATAGCCGTGTAGTGTCGGCTTAGAATAGCACTACCCCGTCACTACCGATGGGTGTACGTAAGAGGCGACTACCGGTATTGGGGCTTTTAAGGGATTTTTGGGCGATGCGGTTGGAGACCCATCACCAACAACCTTTACTTTACCATCCTTTCCCCACTCAATTTTCCAAATGTGGCTGAGGAATTTCTAATTCCTTAGCTCTGGCTACCCCTTCTAGGGATTTATAGCCGTGATTATATGTATGTATGTAACCAATAATCCAATTTATTTTACTATCCTTTCTCCTGTCACCTATCAGAAGTGGCTGAGGAACTGGTCTTTTTAAAGTGCCTGCCACCTTTTCTGAAATATTACTTGATAGATGGTTAGGTTGATCGTAAAAAAAAAAGCTTTACCAGAAACAAAACCTAGTTTTTTCACTAACTCATGTCTTTAGCTGTTGTTGCTCAGGGAGGATTCTGACCAAAATAATATATTTTTATGATCCCCTTTTAAAAAAATCTAATTCAATAAAACACGTGTAGGTATTCGCAAATAAACACCCGTGCTATGACACGGTTTAATTAATCTAATGAAGGACAACCGATCAGTTATACCGCCTGATAAGCTGATAGCACGACTGAGCTATACATAGAATATCCAAAAGAATTTAACTGGAAAATACAGTGAGCCAAGGAATCGGAATTTTACGGCGCTGAATAATTTATGAGCTCATAAAGTGGGGGTACCTAGGAGTTATCGCTCTAATTTGCATGTGTTCGTTACGATTATGTAATATCTTTTGAAGCGGGCCTCTTTTATGCCAAATTTTATGTGGCTATTGCCTGTCTTAGAGTAAATAGAAGATAACTTCAGCTTTAAAATAACTAAATTATACATGAATTTTCTGAAGATTACATATTGTATATGTCCACAGACAAGAGCGTAGCTCTGAAATTCAAGAGAAGACATATTGTGTGTAATAGTGATATTTTAAAAACACGGTACAAAATTGCGACGCAGTTACCCATCTACCTATACTAATTGCAGTGATTCCAAATGGCTAGATAGCACAACAATAAAAGCATCACTAACGGACGCTATATATAATCAAGTCATTCGTCGTCGAATATCTATACTTATAATAAATCTGTAGAGAGGTCAATTCTGTACATGAAATATATTTTCAAAATAACTATCAGGTGGTGATTAGGGATCGATACTGATGCCAAAAATGCAATCAGTAAAATTTTTGTCTGTCTGTCTGTCTGTCTGTCTGTCTGTCTGTCTGTCTGTCTGTCGGTTTGTATGTTCCTTATGGAAACAAAAACTACTCGACAGATTTTAACGAAACTTGGTACAATTATTCTTCACACACCTGCGCAGGTTTTTGTATACTTTTCAGCAGAGTAGTAAAGGGGAATTTTGGGAAAATTTGGGAAAACGGGAGAAGTTACTCCATTTTTTAAGCTTCCGTCGCGTGTGCAGCCTTAATGGTTAAACTTACATAGAAATCATGTATCACGGAAATATTCTTCATAAAATTATCTAAAAAAAAATCCTCAACAGTTTATGTCTATCTTTTACGGTTGACTCACAATAACACGTGTAATTCCTGATAGCTTAGCAGTTCGGAACATTCTGATTGTATTTGTTTACTGTTACGTTTGTAAACCTCTCACTCATCCCTAATTTAAATAAGGTAACATTATTACCTATTCAATAAAAAAAGAATCGTAGAAATCGGTAGAGAAACACCGAAATTATACATAAAATAAGCCATCGCGCCCGTGACCAAAACCGAATCGTCACTAATTTACTTATAAAATACTAGATGGCGCCAGTAGTTGTATCCTACAACACGTAATGATTTATTTTTTAGATTGTTATAAATACTTCATAGCGTTTTATTCCAAAATTTGCTATTAAACGGAAAAACTGAACCGTTCATTAAAGCGCATTCAAAATCACCAAACTACACTGTTTAGGGAGTGCTATAAATTTAATAAATTGAAAACATTGCGCTGAATTTCACAATGCTTGAGCAGTGACTGAAGAAAGAAACCTCAGATATTTAAAAAAACAACGCTACCCGTGCGAAGCTGGGAAGATCCACTAGTTCTAAATATAAATGTTTGGAAGTAAGCCTTAATTTCATCACGTTTTTGTATTCTTTGGTAATCAGAAAGCTACACTTTTCAGGAGTGCTATAGGCTAATCATACATACATATACTCACGCCGTTAATTCCCATTGGGGTAGGCTAATCATCACGCTAAATTTATAAGTGCTCACCCTTAGATATTTGAAAGATAACCTGTGCAAAGCTGTACACTAGTACTCGTAGCTAATGTAGAATCATTTTCCCGCAAGTGCGTTCTTACGTGTAGTCATTGTTCTCCCGCAGCGCAGTACACATGTATAAATAGCGGACCAACGCAGTCATGTACGGGACATGTGTTTGCTACTTGTCTTTTAATGGCCGTCTCTGATTTACATACGTTGTTCTTGTTTGCTTTGCATTTTTGGGTCTTGTTTGTCCGTAATTGACTAATGTGGGAATTGAAATTGAATATTTAAAAGAGACATTCTTTCCTTTTTTCTTCCTATTTCTTCTTTGGCAACGTTTGGACGTTGACCTAGACAGTTTAAAGAATATGGTCGGCGTTTGGTTCAATATTTATTACTGACCTCATAAAATTAAGTAACTCACGTAATTATATAAGTAGTAACTTCATGGCAATAACATTTTTAATGGTGTGTGTGATCATAACCATTCATAACACATTATTCAACAACTCTACACAAAGAACTTGTCCTAAATATGAGGAGTCTGTTCATCTCAAAATGAGTATACTTGTTGTTAACTACACACCGTCTTCGTACTATTAGCCAAGTATTTCCATAAACATTTTTATCCTGTCTTGGGCATTTCCAAGATTTCAGAAGTAATATGGCATATTTTTGGTAATCGATACATCAAAATTGCTTCAGTACATTTAGAGCTAAAAACCTTTATTAGTAATCTAATTTGGTCTTTTAATAAAACTTTCTTAGTTAGTCGTTTGACTGTTTTATTATATCGAGATTTTGTTTAATTACTTCCATAGCAGGTTTAGTGGGGAAGCATCGCTAAGATAAATTAGTTCTCAACTACGCCTGACCTAGATCGCTCGTAAACAAATATCAGTATAGCTAGTACAAGCGAAGCGACCTATTAACTAGATATCGCGTGGTATAAACAGCTATATCTTTCACACTTACCTAGTATCGTATACTATTCGTCTCATTCTAACCGATATCGTAACGATAAAATAACGCTGGTGCTAGGCCTCCAGCATAGCTAACGAGCGACCTTTTAGCTAGATATCGCTTGGTATAAAATAGCCATCTCTTTCGCTCTTACTTAGTATCGTATACTGACATCTCATTCTAACCGATATCGTGACGATTAAATAGCGCTCGTGCTAGGCCTCGGAAGCATTTAATATTATGTATCTAAACTTGCAATTTTGACTTAGACTAGTTAAAACTATACAGTTTGAAGCATCTGTAAAATCAAATTGCCAGAAGTGAGGAAAAGGAAGTTTATAACAATATATCTAGACACATTTACCATGTATTAAATATAAATATTATCATTATATAAAACGATATGGAAATGTAGCTGAGAATTAATAATATGGTGGTATTCAAAAAATAAAACTAGGTAACATTTGAATTATATTGTTTTTCTGAGCATAAAAGCGTAATATAAATGAGATGACAGAATGCAAGATTGTTTCCATAATAAATCATACAACAACTTTTTGGAAACTCCCGTTAAAAGTTTACTGAACATATACTTACAAAAATATTTTCCTTCACTTTTTATATTGATAATATTCCCGTTCGTCATATATTCATTGTTTAACAGGAAAAGCAGCATCATAAAATATAAACATTCGTCAAACAATATTATTTTTGCCTCCTACAAAAGTATATTTTCATAGCCCGAGCTCTCGGTTCTTATAACAGCTATTACAAAATTTCTATGCAGATTTATTTGCATACATTTTACGGCGGTAAGCTACTATCCTTTTACTATGTAAAATTGTACATTACTGCCAAAATAATTTAGAATTTTCGTTCCGCAAAGCTCAAGTTCATTTTATATTATAAATTTTATTTTTAAATTGTTTTGAAATATGGGTTGACTTCTAACGTTATCGATTATTATTTGTGCGAGATATGCTTAAGCCATAATCTAATGAGGTCGCCTTATCGTAAATCATATTTCAGTTTTATATGCTCAGTAGACGTGTTTTTGAAAAGTATGTGTTCTTAAAATTCCATGCCCAATTTATGAGGTCTGTCTCAAGATAGAGATCCAAGCGGGTTGAAAACCAGTACAGTGTAGTAAAATTAAGTAAAGTTGGTAACGGGTCTCTATCGTTTCCTAAATCGTTCCCTTAGTCGCCGAGTGGGTATCCAGCCGCACCTCCCGACAAGGACTTAAATGCACCAACACCCTGAGTGCCTCTTACGACATCCATGGTAAACTAGTTTAATGCTATTTCGAGCCGGCACTTAACAGCCAATTTTTATGTAAATCCAAAAGCGAATATTTCCTAACATTGCAAATTTAATAGCCTAAGTATTTGGTAGCGGAACGAGCAGTAAGATCAAAGTATCGTCGACCTTGCCGAAGTGCAGTCTGGCTCGGATCGAACCATAAATCTTGCGTACGTCGTAAAACATTATTTACAACCGCATGTCACTGTGACGTCTGTTTATGTTCCCTGAAATTACTATCGCCTACACGAAATTGAGCATTAACATTGGATTAAATTTTATATGTTTCTGAATTCGCAAATTCTTTGCACATTAGATAGCTGTCGAAATTTTAGTTATGTGTTCAGTGATCTTCAGACGTCAGATTTTTAGGGTGTTTGATGAAGAATTAGTAAAGTATTATCTAATAAACCTAATTGATTAAACTTTGTCCTAGTATCTTATGTACCAGTTTACGCCACCATCATACTTACCACTCCTTTATCTTCTCTTATTACGTGTGCCCAATAAGTCGTTGTAGAGTCTATGATAGAAGCTCTGAGTGTTCCATGTATGTTCGTTGTATTCTTAATAAGTAATTCGATTTACATAAAAACTATAACTGTGTAATCCAATTAAATAATACTTGACGAAAATAACTTTCTCATTATATCATAATGAAAACGTTACGGCTTTAAGTTATAGGAACGCGGTGTACCGAAACTTTGTAGGATTGCATTATGCATCTCGATTCACGGTATTTACTGCTGACTATTAAGTAGAAGTTGAATTCCAACTTGCCCGCAGCCAGGACTGCCGGCCTTTGTTTATGTTTAATAGCTGCCTTTGTCTTGTTCTACTACTTTTTGGACTGTTTTTGTGGATGTTTGGCAAATTATTTTTTATTTAGCACTTCTACTTCCTTATTTAGTTTTTGATAAGTGATCCGCTCTTTTTAGCAATATTTCTTAGGTGCGTTTAATCTAAATATTATGTTATGAATGTCATAATGGCATATTAATAAGTACAATCATTGTAGAATGTGCATCTTATATAAATTTGCTCAAAAATTTAATCAAGTTCCTCAACAAATTGTACAATGCTGTCTAAGAATTTGAATGTGCATGAATGTGGTATTTTTTCAGGTATAAGGTATAAGTCAAGTTGTTCTCATAATTTTTTTTGTTAAGACTAACAATAATGCAGCAAAATAATACCTTAGCGATGATCGTAGAATCTCCCGTCATAATGCAATTACGCCGATGTAACCTAATCAAGCGGAAAAAGGAAATTATTGTTAGCGTACATATTGCTCGTTCTCATATTTTATTAAATTTACCCGCAAAAAAAGATTTATTCAAAAATTCAGCTGCGGATTCAAAAAGATTTGGTTCGTTGCGGATATTGTATTTTAATTGCTAACATATCTTGCACGCACCTGCTTTCCTACTTAATTATTATAGCAAGCTTTTTTAGCTTACGAAAACTGATGTTTGATTATACAACATTATATTGGTAATTATTAACCATACAAAGAAAATATGATTTTAAAAAATACAGCATTAATTCAAGTTTAAATAAGCACTCCAATTGTATTATAAGTTTTGAATAAAAACATTAATAATAGCGTTCTGTGGAGCATAAACTTGTTAGGACCACCCTTCTTGAAAGCCGAGGGCAGTGGGACAACGCCGTGGGTGGCATTTTTAATATAATTAAACGTAAGGATTACCTACAAAAGGTAATCTTTTAAGTCGAAAGGATATCGCATTGTTTTATTTATTAATCTAAAAAAATATAAGATTCTAATGACGTATTTTCAAAATAACCTCAATTTAGAGGATCCAATCAAACGAAGGAGCCTGATTGAATGATTTCGATTCAGTAATTTCGATTAAAACTGTATTTCATATAAAATATTGATAGGTATAATTTCAATGCAAAAATGCGTCAAATGCAATTCGGTTCTGAACTTTTTAATACACATATTAGAATTATTAGAGTTTAACAGTTATATAATAAAACTCGACATCCACGATTTCAAAGACTAATATATC
This sequence comes from Bedellia somnulentella, assembly GCA_963576735.1. Lineage (NCBI taxonomy): Eukaryota > Metazoa > Arthropoda > Insecta > Lepidoptera > Bedelliidae > Bedellia > Bedellia somnulentella. Next base: position 15,410,296 of record OY755176.1, on the reverse strand, counting down.
ATTAACGCCAACATAAAAACCATCAATATTTTGAAAACTGTTTTGGCTCTTTTGATTGTTTCATCCATTAATTGATGAATAAAATCTGCCGCTTAGGTTTTGTCGACATCCTTGGCCGAATGGATAGGTGACTAGCTTCGATATGTAATATTAAATATATCGTTGAGTTGGTATCTCATAATACAAGTTCTACTTAATTTGGGGCTTACTTGATCTGTGTATAAGAAGTCCGGACATTTATTTATTATAATTTTCTAGCTACACGACAAGTTTAGAATGTACCTAACATAGTTAGTAGCGTGATGCTCCCGTGGCTGCAAGTGTGTTAGTTAGTGCTAATTAGATGACGGTGGCCGCCCGTGGCCCAGTTAATCATGACTGCTCCACTGAACACCGATGAATCATTTTTACTCTTTTTGTATACAGTGATTATACATGTTAATACGGTGGAAATGGGTTAGCAATATTTTATGGTGTCACAGAATTGAAATGGTATGATTGTTTTATGTCAAAAACGGTTGTGTTTTATTCCAACATTATTTTAATACTTGTCGGATATGAATAGTAATCTGTTATATAATAAAATATACTTTACATAATTAACCTTGAATGTAAATCCAAAAGTATATATTTTTATGAATAGTTTAATTACAGTCAAAACTTTATATAGAAAACTTAATGGAGCAGGCTATCACATCCAAATTATGACATACAACTACGCTAAATGTTACAAATGAAAAAAAGACACTGTACTGTTTTAGAATTTATCTATACTAATATTATAAAGAGGAAAGGTTTGATTTTTTGTTTGTTTGTTTGTTTGAATTGAATAGGCTCCAAAACTACTGAATGGATTTGAAAAATTCTTTCACTGTTTTGATGCTACACTATTCCTGAGTGACATAGGCTATATTTCATTTTCAAAAAAATTAGGGATCCTTACGTAAACTTCAAAAATGTAACCCAAGGTGTTAAAAAAATACCAAAAAAAATCCTTTTATCGCGTGCGCTGCGAAAACTATTGACAATATAATAAAATTATGTACTACAATTTTATAGAACACATCATTATCTAAAAAAAATGCCCCAACAGCATGTCTCTAACTATTATAGTTATCTCACAACAAGCGTCATAATATAAAATTATTTAAAAATTAAATTAAAATCCTGCTTTAGAAAAGGCTCTTTATATGGACCTATCTAATCCTTATAAAAAAAAACGTATATATTATTTCAGACTACTTCAATACCCTTATATTACTTTTTGAATTATTCGATTCGAACATTCCATTCGAAAGTTATCTCGAATTAAAAAAATAGATAAAACTCCGCTCGATTAGCTATGCATAGTAAGTTGTTGCAGGCGTCACGAAGGGGTACGGGAGGCTGCTTATCAAAGAGTTAAAGCAAAATTTAATTGTAGCGACTATTATCACTGGCCCAGCAGCCGGTCAATTAGCTCATATACCGATGATCCCAACTGATCTGCCAATTCCATTTAAACGGCTACAATTTCCGGTTAAAACATCTTTTGCTTTAACAATTAATAAGTCCCAAGGCCAAACCTTCAAATTAGTAGGGATTGACCTGCGAAATAATTGTTTTACTCACGGTCAACTGTACGTTGGCCTGTCGCGGGTGGGAGCTCCTGAACATCAATTTATTTTGCTGCCCCAAAATACAACAACGTCAAATATTGTTTACAGGGAAGCTCTAACTCTATAAATTGAATGGTTTTTGATGTAATTACTCATGAAAAATAAAAAAATATATCTAAATATAAATACAAAAAAATATAACATACATACATACATATACTCACGGCTATAAATCCCTAGAAGGGGTAGCCAGAGCTAAGGAATCAGAAATTCCTCAGCCACTTTTGGAAGTTGTGTGGGGAAAAGATGGTGAAATAAAGGTTGTTGGTGATGGGTCACCAACCGCATCGCCCAAAAATCCCTCAAAAGCCTCAAAACCGTTAGTCGCCTCTTACGTACACCCACCGGAAGAAATGGGGTAGTGCTATTCTAAGCCGACACTACACAGCAAAAAAATATAACATAGCTTAAAACTTAAAAAAATATATTAAAACAATAAAACATGTAATAAAATAAAAAACAAAATGTTAATGATAATTTATGCCCGAGCGAAGCCGGGACGGGCTGCTAGTCTAAAATATATTCGGGACACCTATTATCAAAGCAAGCTTCACAGTTAAGTAATAACCTAATTGAATCCGTGTACGAACGAGTGCTTTACTTGCTGTCTAATATCAATTGGTTTCGTACAAATTACCGTTGAGTGCAGTTCCGAGAATCAACCGGTTGATTACCATCCATTATGTTTAGCTTGTTATTTTCATAAGCTATCATAGTGGATATTTGTAATTATGTTGATTGTGTGTAACTATAGGTTTCTATGACGTACGAACAGCGTTATGGGACGGGCAACAAGTGGAGTTTTCTATTTATTTTCATTTCACTGAAAGCTTTTGGTTACCTTTATAAGGCGATGTCGAAACTAATAGTTTTCGGTTTTGAGGTATTTACTTCAAATTCTGTATTGTCTTTTTATTTTACGCACCTAAAATACAATTTAAAGATAGCCGCGGAATGCTTAAGACGTTAGTAAAATGTTTTCTGTATTTGAAATCATATAGTTAATTGAAATTATAACTAGAACAGAGTAGTAGTACATGTAATGAAAATACACATACCAATATTTACATTGGTAAATGAGTTTAAATAATTCCACCGTAATTGCCTGACTTGATAAGATTAAATTGCTTTTTGTTTTTCCTGTTGTTTTATTTTGACTTATGAAGTCTAATTGACCAGTATCTTCATTATTGGATACATATACACAGCGTATATAAAAATATGTGTTATTGTAGTACTCGTACAATATCCTTCTAGTCTTGGCCAATCTAGAAGAGGAAGCGTGTATTAAGATAAATGTTTGATTTGATACATTGCTCAGTATTGTGCTCGAATGGAATATTTTTACAAGTGAACATTCAATTATACGTATGACTTGATATTCAGTTTAATTCACTTCAGTTCTGTAGAATTTTAGCTTTTGACCGATTACAGGTTAGCAAGAGATATAAACCTACTTTATAATATTCAAAAAATCCAATTTTAATTTTTAAAGCGGACTCGTAACCTATTTATTTTCACAAGTATACATTGTTCTATGTGATTCATCTATACTTATAATAAATCTGTAGATAGGTCAATTCTGTACATGAAATATATTTTCAAAATAACTATCAGGTGGTGATTAGGGATCGATACTGATGCCAAAAATGCAATCAGTAAAATTTTTGTCTGTCTGTCTGTCTGTCTGTCTGTCTGTCTGTCTGTCTGTCTGTCTGTCGGTTTGTATGTTCCTTATGGAAACAAAAACTACTCGACGGATTTTAACGAAACTTGGTACAATTATTCTCCATACTCCTGGGCAGGTTTTTGTATACTTTCCAGCAGAGTAGTAAAAGGGAATTTTGGGAAAACGGGAGAAGTTACTCCATTTTTTAAGCTTCCGTCGCGTGTGCAGCCTTAATGGTTAAACTTACATAGAAATCATGTAACACGGAAATATTCTTCATAAAATTATCTAAAAAAAAATCCTCAACAGTTTATGTCTATCTTTTACGGTTGACTCACAATAACACGTGTAATTCCTGATAGCTTAGCAGTTCGGAACATTCTGATTGTATTTGTTTACTCTTACGTTTGTAAACCTCTCACTCATCCCTAATTTAAATAAGGTAACATTATTACCTATTCAATAAAAAAAGAATCATAGAAATCGGTAGAGAAACACCGAAATTATACATAAAATAAGCCATCGCGCCCGTGACCAAAACCGAATCGTTACTAATTTACTTATAAAATACTAGATGGCGCCAGTAGTTGTATCCTACAATACGTAATGATTTATTTTTTAGATTGTTATAAATACTTCATAGCGTTTTATTCCAAAATTTGCTATTAAACGGAAAAACTAAACCGTTCATTAAAGCGCATTCAAAATCACCAAACAACACTGTTTAGGGAGTGCTATAAATTTAATAAATTGAAAACATTGCCCTGAATTTCACAATGCTTGAGCAGTGACCGAAGAAAGAAACCTCAGATATTTAAAAAACAACGCTACCCGTGCGAAGCTGGGACGATCCACTAGTTCTGTAATAAATGAACAAATTAATATTCATGAGCTGAACTTATCTGTGAAAAGTCATTTATCATTCTTGTTTGCACCGTGATTCTTATTTATGCTCCATGATATGCGAAAATTTGCTCAAATAAATCATTGTGAAATATGTACTTTAAGATTTTCTTTGATTGAATTGGGTGTTCTCAAGTAAATAGCAGTGGTAACGATATCACAACTGAAATAATAAAGTCTGTAAATAGAGTCGAATAAAGGACAAAAAGGTCCAACTTTTCAGCCATCCGTTGTTTCTTAATATTGCAATAGGTGAGCAATTAATCAATTCACTATACAATATAATACACAATATAGTAAATATGTGATAAAAATAGCTAAAATACTATTCAGTGCCTTAGTCTTCAACTACTTATTATATAAACTGGAAACTTCCAACTATCGTTTCGAAACTCCATGAAATCGAAAGGTCTACCGTACCACCCAACACCAATACCAAATTACCTAAATCTCAACTCGCAATTCCCTATCAGAGTTACCGCTGCCGTAAGCCCTCATGCGGTACAGCTATATTCCCAGGCGCGCTTATAGCAAAAATAAATAGAAATCTTTACCATACCACTAAATAAAAAACCGACAAGCCATTACTCAGAAACTCCTACGTAAGTTCTGAAATCTCAACTCTCCCAGAGCTACCGAAAGCCTTTAAGCTATTCAGCCGGAGTCCCATGCGCACCCATAGCAGGACTAAATGGAGAGCTTCCCCATACTATCTATTAACTAAAACCACTCGCTTTCACTCACTCAAAAACCCAACCCAACCCGCAAGTCTTTTGCAGAGCTCGCGCCCATAGCGGTACTTAATAGAAACCTTTATTATGCTACCCAATTCCAAACCGACAATCCATTACCCAGAAACACAACTTACTTAAGTACCTACCAAACTCTCTAAATCTCAACTCTCAATTCTCTTGCAGAGCTACCGCGGCCGCAAGCCCCTAGGCGGTACCGCCGGAGTCCCAGGCGCGCCCATAGCCGGCGTCCCCGGAGTAGCAGGTCTGAGTCCCGGCCTGCCCGCCGCGGCGTCCCCGAGCCCCGCGCCCCCCGCACCCGCAGCGCCCTCCCCTGCCCCCGCGACTGGACCAGCCATGAAGCAGGAGCATCCTAGTGCTCAGCCTATGGTGAGATTTTACTTTCTTGGACTAAATAGAGAGACAATAAAATCAGAAAGCTAATAGTGAATGCTGCTTTTTCTGAGTTAGCCAATTTATGAACAAGTTTATGCTCAAGCCATTATTTCCTATTGGTATAGTAGCTATGCCCATGTTAGATACCAAATAAGTCTTTCATAAGCTATTGGTGGGTAAAGTCCTAGAATAATTAAAATTAATAAATGAATAAGCTGTGAAAAAAGGCAAAATAGTAAAAAACCAAATGATGTAGACGTTATTAGACGTCTTACTGATACCGTCCGGGAAACTGCATCGAAAAGAAAAATGACTAAAAGTTGCTGTAGTTGGCGACCACTTATCAGCTGACAGCAACCTGCCACCTTTATCACACTTTCTGGAATATCACCCCTAAAAATGAGTACTAAGAACCCAGGCATTTTGTTACCATCATCAATCAAAAGTATCTAAGAACTATTTCTCAACCAGTTGTTTCGAAAGTAAACGAAAACATTATGCTGCGTTTAAAAACATATTTAGTATAGGGCTTGTGCGTTTTTCTGACCTGCTTTTATTTGCACAGACTGAAAAAGATTTAATTATAAAAATGAGAACAGAAACATGAACGAAATATGAATGAATGAAAATATGGCATACGTACTCGCATCCCATATCCTAAACCATAAATAGAAAGTTTTACAATTATCGTGTAAATGCGACTTTTGAGAGTAAATGAACCAAAGGATGGTTGGTGATGGGTGGCCAAACGCACCACCCACAATTCACTTGAAAAGCCACGAAAAATAAAGGCTCTTAGTTGCCTCCGAAAAGATATGACGTAAGTTTTTAAGATCCGATAAAGTAAATATTACTACATCTATCAAAATGACATCTTTTCTATCGATCCCAGACATATTTCCCAAGTTTTTATTACACAAGAAAAAGTTGTTTGTTATATTAACTTACCTGGGGATGCGAAACTTATCCTATAAATCATTAACCTTTAAATTATAGACTTACATTACGGTCTCATCTCTATAACTAATGGGTACTTGTGTAATTAAACTTGCGGGAAGATTTATAGAAGAAACTCTTACACTTAATTGGTTAATCTGGGACGTAAAACGCTGAGTCATTATTGATAGTGCTTTTGAAATTGAAAACTTTATAGTACTTTCTAGGAAGTATAAGGAAATTTGCAGTAGTAAAAATTGAATTGTTACTCGACTATTGAAATCTTGATCATACATTGGCCACTTTTATTACAAGTTCAGGAACCTAATTTACATTTAAGGGCGTTGAGATGTCAAATTCTTCCGGCACATAAAGCATTAGGATAAGGGGAAAGAAATGTAATGACATTTATTTGCATTTTCCGCGGACTTCTTCTAATGTCCTTTGTACGATACCATTAAAACTATTACACAAAATGTTCAAATATACAATGTTTCAGATTCATAAAACATTATATTCACCAATTTGTCCCTAGAGGGGACAGCCTGGACGCTCTCAGTCAAGTATATCAATCTTACACATTAATTTATAAAACGCAGTAATATTTAATATCGTAGATTCAACCTTCGCTACCGCCTTTTAAAATAATAATTATTAGCAGCTATTCACATCAAATTTATTTAGATTTGTTACATATAAGAATCCTGCTAATGTGACAAGTAAAACACTCCCAGTATTCTCAAAAGCATATAAATAAATTCAAAACATACGGAAGCAAAAACGCAGCCCTGTTTTTAATTTGCAGCCCGCTGATACAACTTTGGCAATTTCTGAGCGCAGCCGCGCGTTTCGTTTCAAATTTATCGTGCAACTCCGCTAGTTGGCCGTTTCGTTTTGTTTCTTTGCACTTGGACTTTGGGAATATGCTGCGATAATGGGGTTTATTAAAAACACTTGAAATAAGTGGTTTTTACGTTTTGTTTTTTATTGATGTAAGGCGTCGCAAGTTGGTGGGGTTTAAGTTTTTTGTTTATTATGATTTGTTCGCAATTTTGTTAAGCCTAGGTCATCACATTACTTTTATAATCCCAAGATCCCCTATGTGCTTCTGAAAGTGCACCGAAACAATAATAAATGTGATATAAAAAGCTAGGTTTGAAAATAACATGATTCATTTTCAAAATGTCGGTTCCGTTGTTCTACTATTAAATGTTACGATAGGAATTCTTAGCGATATCTGAAACTATGAGGCAATATCGGTAAATCATTTTAATGTGCTGTTTCGGTAATATCGCTCAGTGAAATTAATGAAACAACGACCATTAAATCCGCGTCCGGAATTCAGAACTGAGAATTATGTTTCAATTCAAACGCGCGCTATTTGTTGGTGACAATTAAAAGCGGTCGGGAAATATGTGAATAGGATCTAATTATTAAAACTGTATGTTAATCTATCTTCATGTTTACCTATAACGAAAGTATAATTTTATTAGATTAAGTTGTTAAAAATAACTATCAATACTCATACTCGATACAACCAAATATACGGAGTACCTATACCTACCAACCTACTTATGCTTACTGTTAGAACGGGTAGTTATAAATCGTGATAGCCCAGTGGGTAGAACACTCGGTTATCGTGCAAACGACTAGTGTTCAAATCCTGGGTCGGGCCTACACTAATTTGTCTTTTCTAAAGACATATGTGTGGTTAATTTATCATGGTTGTTAACGGTGAGGGAAAACATCGTGAGGAAACCCACATGGCTGAGTTGTACTTAGTCATGTGACAGTGTATTCGTACAAAACGGCGATAGGCCTGCCCCCTATCACGCGAGTACACTGTCCATGCAAAACGTGGGTACTCTGAACACCAGGTGACAAAGTCACGTGACGTTCAGAAGTATTAGTACCTCTGCCAACCCCTTCGGGGATATTCGGCGTGAACGTTTATGTTATGTTATGTTATAAATCGTAAAAAAGGGTAGGCAGAGTTTCAGTACTAAAATTCCTCCTTATATCGTAGATTAAGTGAGTTGCAAAATATAGAGGATAATTTTATTATGATGCAATAAATGATAACTGGTCATGATTTTTTGTATTACGTGACCCACAAAGATATATCTTCAGGCTTTAGTCGCCTCGTAGAGGAAAGACAGGAAAGTATAGATTTTGTGATTTTTTAAATAGATACAGCAAGACTAAAGTGATCGAAAAGTATAAATATGCTCGTCTTAAAAATATAAAACAGATGTAAATAAGTAATAGAATTCCAACGTTATTTTCAATTTTGTAATAGCTATTGTAAAATGTTGAATTACCAAAGTTATGTGAACTGAAATGAGGGCAAAGACGCCGTTAACATATTTGCGAAGAATTATACATTACTTTGGAAACTCACAGGAAATATGGCTTAAATTATTAATATACGGCAAAAATAGGCGTTTTTGTTGAATAAATAGTTTTTTTTGTTGTGGCATTATAGCTATTTTAGCATAGGAGTTTTATAAAGAACCTAGCTATACCTTCATGGCTATGAATACCAAAGCAAGAGAATCAAATGAAAAGGGTTATTTTTATATTGAAAACTTAATTGATTAATATGTCAGTCAATCTATCTTGGAAAAGGCAGTGTTGAGTAGCGATTTATGCAATAGGTTTACGAGTTAAGTATCCAATAATACGATAGTATAGTAAAATAAAATATGTTTCATTTGGTTGTTATTTAAGATCACTCCTCAATCCAGGCCGAGGTTACAGTGAGACCTCGTCATTGTTTGCAACATATTGCGTACATATGGACAGATCTAACACACAATATCGAAGGTCAAACTGGCCTAATTTATAGATATATCATAATAACCATTATTTTCTGTAGAACTATTCTAAATGTGACGTTTTTATTTACAGGCACCCATGCCGTTTTACGCTGGGGATCCAACAAGATTCACAACGTGGCAAACGGATCCTACGCAAGGTATTGTATCATCTATTATGCTTATTGTGTAACATTACTTAGACCAAATCTAACAAGCTCTGCTTTCAGGTTGGCAAAACCAGTTCATCCAGCAGCTGCCAACTCAAACAGGCCAGACGACGTTGGACTACCAAGGCAACCACACCGCGTACACCGCGTCGCCGTACCAGACCGCCAACACCACGTACACGGTGCAGAACGTGGCCACGTTTGACGTCGCCAACAACGCTTACTACAGCGCAGCGCGGCCGGCGGAATATACCGCGCAATTCTCCGCACCCGCGCCCGCCCCCGCCAGACAAACCTACGAACGCGAGTACGAACAAAACGAAGAACAATACAACGAAAACGGGTCCGAACACGCCAGCGAACCCGAGCGACAAAACGACAACGGACAAAGCAACCAGCACTCGGGAAACGCCGAGCCTGGGTACCTGCAGGGGAGCGACGGGCCGCGAGCTTCACTCGACTGTAGCGGGTATCCGGGCGAGTTCGCGGGCCCGCACTACCGGGAGAACGGCCGGGACGCCGACTGGCAGCGCCAGTGGCAGCATAACCAGATCATGCAGAACCAACAGAAACAAATACAACAACAACAACAGCAGCAGCAACATCAACAGCAGCAGCAGCAGCAACAACAACAACAACAGCAGCAGCAACAGCAACAAATACAGAATCAACAACAACTTCAAAATCAGCAACAATTACAAAATCAACAGCAGATGCAAAATCAACAAAACCAGCAACAACAGATTCAAAATCAACAACAAATACAAAATCAGCAACAGTTACAGAATCAGCAACAGATACAAAATCAGCAACAGCAGATGCAAAGTCAGCAGCAAATGCAAAACCAACAACAGCAGATGCAGAACCAACAGCAGCAACAAATGCAAAACCGCCAGTTGCAGAACCAACAACAGATACAAAATCAACAGCAGCAGCAGATGCAGAACCAACAGATGCAGCAACGTCAAGAAGAGAATGAGTCGCAACAGATATTTTCTCAATCGGATCGGGTGAATTTGAACTCGAGACTAAAAACGATGATTCTGAATAAGCAGACTCATCGCGGCGACGGAAGCGACACCCCGCCGGACAAAGGCGACCCGGGAGAAGGTCCGCCGCGCTCGCTCGAAGCGACCAAGGCGGTGGATGACAGAAATACTACCGGTCATTTTTTATCGTATAGCCACCATCTCCGAGATAATTACCGCTTAGGCGACCAAGTTTCGTACTCAGTCGCTGGTAATTATTCACAGAACGCCCGTGCTTTCAGTGCGGGTGAGTTCGGAGGTGGTGGCCACCACGTATGGGAGGGGGGGACCGGTAATATTCCGTCTAGAAGTTATGATAAAAATACTGCATCTAATGTTTCCAAAGTATCTCATAAGCTACCGTCTTATGCTGATATGAGGACCGCCCAGTACAGTAAGACACATCCCAACGTTCCTTATGAACAACAAAGATATGCAGAGTCTTATGGTATTGAAAACCCAAATTATAGTAGTCAACAAGACAGCAAAGATTTTCAATCAAAAATGATTATTGGACCGGTTTCAGAGATGAATCAACAAAATAATAATGAATCGAGAGATACGATTGCACAAAGGAGGCCTTATGAAAGTAGAGAAGAATATGATCTAAAGTTTAAGCACCCTTCAGCACCATTAGTACCTAAGTTAGAAGTTCAAGACATTCAATATGGTAAAGACGATATGATAATAAAGCACGAAGCGCCAAAGCCAATGATGTATTTATACCCTAAACCTGGTGACGCTGTATCACTAAATAATACTTATAGAGAATATCCAAATGGGCTTACATCTCGGCCGAATAGTATTTTACCGCATATATCGACAATAAAACAGGAAAACTATTGCCAAAAACCATTACAAAGAAGCTATCCAAGTTTTCCAAACAATCAGTTCGGCTATGATAAACGACCTCTCGAAACAAATGTGCCGTTTTCACAAGAATCGCGACCACACGAAAATAACATCGGATTCCAAAGATATAGCAAAACTTCTCAACAGGATAGAAAAGACAATGAAAAATCACGATCAAGTTCTGGAAGAAGTACGCCGGTGGAGCCTAAACATCCGTTTTACGTTGAGCAAATAAAATCAGAACATTCGCCGCCGGGGCACAAGATATATAAGAACAGTTTCAGCCATTTGTCGAAAAGTGAGCCTTATCTTTACCGTGGTGATGGTGGACCCGCATTGATTAAAAACGAAATAGGATATTCGTGCTGTAGACAAGGCTCTACGAAGAAAGCTCCTCCAGAACATTTAAGAGATGGCTCGTGCCCAGGATTACAAACCAAAGATGAAATCTTAGAGGACGATTCAGATAGTAATGAAAAACCTGAAGTGAAAAACCAATCCAAACTTTCCACACCATCACCAGATATAGTTAAAAACGCTAAAGAAGCTAACCATTTCAACTATTCCAAAGAATACCTAGAAAACTTGGAAAAACTGAAGAATAATTCTAGAACAGAAGTGCCTGATTGCAACTGCTTCCCAGCTGATAAAAATCCACCAGAACCGGGGAGTTACTACACCCATTTAGGTAAATATTCTATATCCTTACATATTTAATTTGAAAAGTTTATATAATTTCATTTTCTTAAAATTTACCAAAGCGTCTTATAACAGTGATATTTCTTCTAATGATCTATGTTTCAAAACTAAACTTATAAACTAGTTACTTTTATTGCAATAAAACAAATATAAAAATACTATCAATAGCATGGCGATTCCTAACTTACACTGTACTATTTTCTAGGTGCGGCTGCCACCCTAGCAGAACTTAGAAAGGAGTTAGAATCCCGAACTGGGTTATCAGGCCAAGAGCTAAGGATAGAAAAGATATGTTATACTGGCAAGGAAGGGAAGACTGCTCAAGGTTGCCCTATGGCAAAATGGGTGAGTGTATGGATCGAAACATATCAAACATACTTTATACATTCATAAATATACTCACGGCCAAGATAGAGCTAGAAACACCTCAGCCACATTTGGAAACCGATTAACTTTGTAATATGATATAAAATATATAATCGAATTACAAACCCTTCTAAATAACTCGAGCCCTAAATATATTTAGGCTATAGCGTAGACCACATAGCAAAAGTTTATCACACCTTTCACTATCTAATTATACTACTTTATCATTCCTTCTCTTTGGAAAGATTACCATCTTTTAAGTAAGTATTTGATACCCAATGACCCTTATATTTGACCTAAAATGTCCATTTCAGGTGATTCGCCGAACAAACTACACAGAAAAAGTTCTAGTAGTCGTAAAATGTCGCAACGGTCACAAATGTTCTACCACCTGGATAGTGGTGTGTTTAGTCGCTTGGGAAGGAATTCCGCAATCGGAGGCTGATCTCGATTACACGCTGTTGTCTCATAAACTCAACAGATATGGGTTGCCCACCACTAGACGATGTGCCACCAATGAAAACAGGACTTGTGCTTGTCAAGGTAGGTAAAAGTGTGTTTAGGTTGGTTGTTATAAAACAAGAACTTTTTTTTTATCAACAATTGAGCTATTTTGTACTGATGTTGTATGAAATAAAAAGAAATTATTTAAAAAACTAGTACAAATATCAAATAGAACAAAATAGTTGTTATTAAATTAAATTCGTTGATATATTTGTAGGCAATAAGTAACACCTAACGCCATCTGTGAGTGGAACAGAGTATTACAAGTACTCAAAGTTGTCTTCCGTATTCTTGTATAACACTCGGACAACGTAAATGTAACTCAGATAATAGAGTTTTAATAGCAAACGCTTACCTAATAAAAATCAAGGACAGAATTTTTACGAATTTTAAAAAAGCCGATGTAATTTATTTAACGTATAAAATAGAATAGCAAACTTTTGGTAGCACATCATAGTCAAATCATTTTAAGCGCATTCTATATATTTGAATAGAAGTACAATTGTTGTTCACACGATCTCTTACATGTCCGTTGCGATGTATATAAATAGTAATACTAATAATTACTGTAACAATGTATGATTTTACAGGTCTAGACCCAGAATCATGCGGCGCATCCTACAGTTTCGGTTGCTCTTGGTCAATGTACTACAACGGATGCAAATACGCCCGTTCGAAAACTGTGAGAAAATTCCGTTTGTCAGTCAAGACTGAGGAGAGCGAAATTGAGGAACGAATGCATGTGCTGGCAACACTACTTAGTCCGTTGTATATGAATTTGGCGCCAAAATCGTTTGAGAACCAATGCCAGTTTGAGAAGGAAGCTTCAGATTGTCGGTTGGGATTCAAAGCTGGGAGACCATTTTCTGGTAAGTTAGTTTGGTATTTTAAATTGGAGTTAACTTACAATATCGGTTCTAACTTAATCAACATTATTTTGTAAAACTTTAGAAGGTCCTTACCTGACATTAATATTTAACCCTAATACCATTTTTCTAAATCTTCTAAACAAATTGCATTTCTAACTTTCAGGTGTAACAGCATGCATAGATTTCTGTGCACATGCCCACCGTGATCTACACAATATGAACAACGGTTGCACAGCAGTGGTAACTCTTGCCAAACATCGGGGACTCAGCAAACCAAATGATGAGCAGTTGCATATCTTACCACTATACGTTTTGGATTCGACGGATGAGTTTGGAACCAAAGAGGGGCAGGAAGAGAAGATCAAATCCGGAGCCTTGGAAATTTTAGACAAGTGAGTGGTGATGTACAACTTTTATTTATGAATATGATTATTTTTCGAAAATGCAATATTTGTTCCTTTTCCGTCTATTACTAACTTTTTCTCGAACTTCCAATCTGCTTTAAAATCAGTATGAAAAATCCTCAAGAACTGAATATTTCTGCTAATTATTTCATCCACACAAAATGCTATGAAAACTATGATATGACATATTAATCTCATCAAAATTTCACTTAAACAACCTCTTCTATCACCTTCCAGATATCCTATGGAAGTGAGGGTCAGATCCGTGCCCTTACAGCCGTGCCGTCGTCATGGCAAGAAGCGGAAAGACGATGAAAACTCTGAGAACACTTCCAACGGCAGCAATACTCCCCAACAGAGCCCAGGAAGCATAAACCAAAAGAAACCTCAGCAATGCAGCACTCCTGGACCAAAAACTCCGCAACCCACAAATGCAAGTCCAAGAAGCCAGAACAGCGCCTCCCCAAGATCACATACTCCAGCGCTAAACCAAGGTTCGCCATTTCCTAACAACCAGGGACATTATAACTCTGCTTTCGTTAACCCGAACATGCAGAACCCAGGAAGTCTTATGAACCCAAACCTCGGCAACCCAGCCCTCTTAGATATGGCGACCATGATCGATAACTTCACTGACGCTCAGCTCCAGAGCAACCAAATTTCGAGTACAGTCTTAGACTCTCCATATAACCCATACGATCAAAGCTATAATCTCCATCATCAGAATGCTCTATTCAATGCCAATCATGTCCCTAGTTTAGTTGAAGGCAATGTCTGCCAAAATCCTAATCAACTTCCAAATTTTTCTGCAAGTTTGCAGAAGAGAGATCAAAACGATTACTCTGAACAAAATGGTGGCAATACTAATACAAATAATGCTCATCATCATTGGGCAGATTTTAGTCAAAATGAACTTTTTAGAAATGCTGTCAAAGAAGACCCCGACTCGACGACCGCTCATTTAAACCTCACTCCAAATAATTATAGCCCAGACTCAAATAGAAGTGAAACTAATTCTGATCATTTATCTCAAAAAAATGCAGCGGAGCCTGAGAAACACCATATGATCGGCGCAGACATAAATCATAAAGTGATGCCAGAATTTGACATGCCGAGCTCTCCACGGCTGACGGAAATTTCTCAGAAATCACAAAGAACTCCAGAATCTCCTTTGCCATCTCAAATAGCTGAAATGAAATCTCCGAGCCACAATACTGACCTTACCAACCCTGAACGGAAAAACGTTTGGAAATCACCAGATCCTAAAAACGTTACTGAAAACGAGAATGCTCTTTTCAGAGTACCTAAAGCTCGCCCACCGTCAAGATCCAACCACTCGATGCCGCCAGATCCGATAGAAAATACGACATTTTTAAAACCATACCCACCGTCAGAACGACCTCAACTAAATCAAGGATATGATAACAGAAACCCTTACCAGATACACGCCCAAACGTCGACAGCTCAAAACTTCACAATCAGTCACGAAGAATACAACCAAAATATGAGCATTGCCACAAAGCCAAATGCACCAGAATTTACGGGAAATAATTTCCACCCAGTCAGCCAAACCAGTTACCAAAGTCAAACTCCAGGAATACAAAGTTATGGAAACTATCCACAGATGGGCAATGCATATCCATTCCCACCGAATCCTTATGGTCATTTCAACCCTTACGAAAACACTTACAATGACTACAATAGTTTAGCATATTACAACGCTGAAAAGTATAAACGAGAAGAATTATTGAGAAATAGCCATTGCTACAATTCGTATGGTTACCAATATAACCCTAATTTCGCTTCAAACTTTTATCAAACTCCTAATTCAAATTGGTGCCAAACGTCTCCGAATTGGTGTTTGTACCCACCTCCCTTCTCTATTCCGTATCCTCCTGAACCGCCTAAAGCGGAACCGATAGGAGAGGTGACTGATTTCTCCGATAACTTGGAATGTTTCAAAGACAGTCAAATGGGCGGTGTGGCAATCGCCCTCGGCCACGGTAGCGTTCTATTCGAATGCGCGAAACACGAAATGCATTCCACCTCAGCCGTCAAAAGTCCGAACAAAGTAAATCCAACCAGGATATCTCTGGTGTTTTATCAGCATCGCAATCTGAATAGGCCGAAACACGGCTTGGAAGAATGGGAGGAGAAGATGAGATTGAAGAAGTTAGGGTTAAATCCGCCGACGCCGTCCACGCCGGGGCCCAACTCTAACTCGGTGTCTCCCGCGACGACCCCGGGACCGGATCCGCTAACTACTCCGATTCCTCCAGACAAATGGAAAAAGAACGAGACGGCGATACCCGGCGGGTACAGCTCCTTGTCTGCGCTAGTGGAAGCCACACAAACGGCTCGTCGCAGCGGTCAAGTGTTGCTGCGAGCTTCAACGGCCACCACAATTTCCTGGACGACGTTGTTCCCCACTCAGGGCTGCACGGTCACTGGCCCCTACCAAGAATCGGCCACCTGACGGCGGCCCCCCGCCCCTAACAACCCTTCTTTACCCAGCTAATCGTCTTCCCATCGACTATCTAACTTATGAGTAAAATTGTGCTTCTCAAATATCGTAGTTCCTTAGGAAAAGATCGGTCCAATAATATTGATGTTTGTTATGGAACTTTGGAATTGAATTCAGTACTGCGCGGTCGCGTTTTAGCTTACCGAGTGATGTTTTATCAAAGATGTAATTTTAAGTTTAATTTGTAGTGTTTAACGCATTTCGACTAGTCTTACGTTAATGGTGTTAGTAACGATCGTGTATTCGGTGATCGTGTAGAACGACTTTTTGTATATTCTTGTGCTTATTTATGTTGATTTGACCGATTTTGTTTTCTGATTCTCTCAAGGACAATTTCGCTCTGCCAAGTTTCTATTGTGTATAAAATAGTCTCCTTAATTTTAATTTTATCTGCATATTTTGTGAATGTTCTAACGTAACGCATAAACGTTTTTGTGCGTTTTAATGATCTCATAAAGTAACTACTAACCCTACATATAACTTATATCCAGAACAAAAGTACAAAAGAGCACATTTCCAAAAGGTCGTAGGTCACAGCTCAGCTGAGACCGCATGTGAGCCGTTCTCTTTTAGTCTTCGGCGTTTCATTTTGTACCTTTGTTTGCATTTAGTTGTTTTATGTAATTTCATTGCCATTTAGTTATACTCGTGACTTGCTGTTTTAGCATTATTTGTTTAATTATTTAGAAACAATCATGGCGGTAGCGCGTTCATGCATTTTACAAGATATGAGTGCTTTTCGATTAGGTTAAGATGTCGTGTGTAAACTTTTAGACTATTTAACTTATTTATATACATTATGTGAATCATTATCGAATCCTTTTCTTTGTAATATTTTAGAATTATGGTAACTTTAATATTTAATATATTTCATTTAACTCGACATTTAAATTATTGCAGTTGTTTTAGACAATTTCATGATAGCCTTCTTTCATTTTCAAATCGAGTGCCTGTAACGTCTTTCGGTAGTTTCAACTAGATTATTGGTTCTCTGAATTTTACCAAAAATGTGACCTTATCTATATTTGTGAAAAAGAATAGGGTCCTGGACTACCCTCTTAGGGAGTCCGAGTAAATTACGTAGTGTAGATAACACACAATAAAATAAATTATAAATTATATCTATCGGAGTAAGATATGTATTTGCGAGTTAACTCTTCTCAGGCGCTTGGAAAGATTATAAAGTAGGCGTACTATTGAAAATGATTGAAAACATACTGATTAAATAGTTATTAATATATAATTAGGCTAAGCAAAGTTTGTTTTAAAGATTAAACTATTGATATAGTTTATATTTTTTACGTCTACGTATTTATTGAATGGTAAATTTATCGGGGACAAACGTGAAATTATTTATAGGTTTAAAGTTTTGAGAAGAAAACTTATAAAAAATAAGCAATAATAGGCTTTGGGGGTCTATGTACATTTAAATTTAGGAGTGAAATAATGTTATAAAATTAAAAACGAATGGTGCGCTAGTGTCGACAGTCTTATGTGAAATGAACAAAGCATTATGTTAGGTTCGTGACTAGATTCGCCTAAATATACTGTTTGGATATTATTGGTTGATAAGTGCCGACCTTGGTATCGCCCTGTCTTGCCATTCCTACTTCCTAATCATTTACAAATTACTTTTAAGTATTCTACTATAATGCATTGTACGACAAGACATATCAAAAGCAATCACAGTATTTGTAATAAAAGACATTCGGTTTGTGTTGTGACTAAAGATTTGAGGTGCAGTGCGTTTCATTTGAGCTGCCAACCAGATTTTCACGTAGTGCTAGATTTGATAGAAGTTCGCTCGTAACTGGTATGCAGACCAAATGAAACGCAAGTTTTTTTGATTCCAATTAAATTTTGATATGTTTGTTTTTAACATGTCAAATCGACTCACCAAAGTAATAAATGTTAGTAATTAATGTATATGTCGGCCTTTGTATCCAATTAGGTGACACTAGAAACCTGTGATAAACAAATTTACTCTCGTGTGAATTGTATGTCTGTCCTCAGTGTGTAATTGATTATTTCAATAATTCCTTTATACTCGCGTTTTGTATTGAACCAAAATAATAAACAGTATTTTATTGTGTTGTAATTGTAACCAAATATTGTGAAATTGTGTGCCGTGGTTCCACGAAGTCTTGGGTGATATATTACCAATGTGTCGTTGTAAGATTGATTACTTGTCTGTCCCATCATTGTTTTTCGAGTTGTAATGATATTTTTATTGTATTCTGCCAAAACAAAAGAGTAATCGAATGTGTCATGTAAATAGAACTACCATTATTTATTAATATAATAATTTTAAAAGATTTGCTTTTTTATTTGTTTACCTGTTGATACCTACCACTGGTTTACGAGTTAAACACAACGATTTCTCGGAAAATCATTCAATAACAGGTACATATAGTGCCTTCCAAAACCTGAACTAACAGCGTGGGTTAATGTATGTATATTGATAGGTTTGCTAAATTTCAAGACAATATAAGGTGTCTGAGACTGGAGTGGTCCTTCGAATCAGCCACTCTGCAAATAATAGTATCAGTATGAATGGAAGGATATATCAACATGATGATCAATCATGAGACGCTCTCATAAATCTTCACAGCGACCGGTCCTGTGCTGCCCTCATCCAACGGCTCCCTACGACATCGACTAGGAGCCCTAAACACACTGTTCAGATCCTTCAAGCTACTGCATTAAACCATAAAGAACTTAACTAAATAGAGAAATAACAAAGAATGCCACTATCCGAGACAGAAGAAGAAAGTGTTCAACTGACTAAAGCGAAGAAAATGTATGACCAACAAAAGTCAGAAAATTGAACCAATCAAAGGGACAATTTATTTTGACAATTGGTTTTTCGCGGAATTTGTTTAGTATTTTTTATACTGAACTACGTTTGGTTTGCGCTAAATAAATAGGTTCGTTTGCGTTTAAATAAGTTCTCTATAATCAAAACATAATTACATATATTTAGATTGTAAATGAAAATACATACATACGAGTACATATACTCACGTCTATGAATCCCTAGAAGGGGTAGCCAGAGCTAAGGAATTAGAAATTCCTCAGCCACTTTTGGAAAGTTGAGTGGGGAAATGTTGGTAAAATAAACGTTGTTGGTGAAGGGTCTCCAAACGCTTCGACAAAAATCCCTTAAAACTCCAATACCGTTAGTCGCTTCTTACGGACACCCACTGTAAGAAATGGGGTAGTGCTATTCTAAGCCGATACTACACAGCTAACTTATCCATCTTCTTTTACAATTTTGACTCGTTATTAATGGTACGTTGCTTATAACTATAAGTTAGATACAAAGAAAACATCGGGAAGGATTTGTAAAGAGTAGAAAAGCATAAGGTTACATTGTTGCCAAAGCTAATTGATGGCAACACAACAGCATGTTCGATCTGACATTTGGGTAGTAAGACGGAGCACTCGACATTATTACGGATTTTGCATCTAAGTACTGTATGGTAAAACATGTTATTATGTCGCCGCGTTTGAGAGGGTCAAACAGTTGACTCTAGAAACATTTAAAAGCGTATCATAAGCCAGAAGACAAGCTGGACATTGTTTAGACATGATTTTAAAAGCCTTTCTAAGTCCGGACGCCTAGCAAAGCTATTCCTGCAACAGAATTCACCAAAGCTGAAGTCAATATTCCGGTAATAACTGTAACTGCTGGACATATGGATTCCTCAACAACTGACCTGCCCACCTCAATCATCTTTTCGAGACCACTTCATCAAGTCGTCAAGTGGTCAAGTCAGTTTAGTGACTAAACTTTGACAGAAATGGGTTCTAAATAAACTGTTGATAAAAGTACCTTTTGTGAAGAAATGGTTTAATTTTAAATTTTAAGACTATAATTTGATGATAATCTTACTTTTTTCTAAACTTACATACATACATATACTCACGGCTATATTTCCCTAGAAGGGGTAAGCAGAGCTAAGGAATTATAAATTCCTCAGCCACTTTTGGAAGTTGAGTG
Source organism: Bedellia somnulentella (assembly GCA_963576735.1). Lineage (NCBI taxonomy): Eukaryota > Metazoa > Arthropoda > Insecta > Lepidoptera > Bedelliidae > Bedellia > Bedellia somnulentella. The sequence goes on along the minus strand of OY755176.1, from coordinate 15,389,768 downwards.
GGGAAAAGATGGTAAAAATAAAGGTTTTTGTTTATGGGTCTCCAACCGCATCGCCCAAAAATCCAATAAAAAGCCCCAATACCCTTAGTCGCCTCTTACGACACCCGTGGGTAGAAAGGGGTAGCGACATTCTAAGCCGGCACTACACGGAAACTTTTCTAAACTTAAAGTAAAAATATATGTAACGTGTATTTACTTCTCCACTAGCTAATATATGCAAAGCCAAGGCGAATTGCTAGTCCATATTAAATAACTTACTTACTTTTACTCACGCCTATTATTCCCATTGGGGTAGGCAGAGACTATCGATCGCCACTTAGTACGATCTTGACAAACCTCTCTTGCTTTCCTTACATCCATCAATCTTCTCATACATGCTCTTTTATTCTTCACACTTCGGACGCCTGCCTTTTTGAACAGACTTGCTATTTGGCCCAAATGTGTCCTCCGAAGTCGTCCTCTACTAATATTACCATCCACATGAGTATTTTGTGTCTTTGTATTATATAGAAGCTGTGTAGTGTCGGCTTAGAATAACACTACCTCATTTCTGCCGGTGGATGTACGTAAGAGGCGACTAACGGTATTGGGGCTTTTAAGGGATTTTTGGGCGATGCGGTTGGAGACCCATCACCAACAACCTTTATTTTGCCATCTTTTCCCCAATCAACTTTCCAAAAGTGGCTGAGGAATTTCAGGTTCCTTAGCTCTGGCTACCCCTTCTAGGGATTTATAGACGTGAGTATATGTACTCGTATGTATGTATTTTATATATATATAAGACATGTTTATAGGTCGCCGCCTGTGGGAGGTTCAGCCACGCTCGGTGCTCGCTCTTTTGAGAAATGTCAAAATGTATCATATTCACACATGCCGGACAGCGTTTATTTTGCCGTACACACATTTAAAAAGCCTAACTATGCTTTGTAGATCTATCTAGTAACGCCAGTGCTATAACAGATTTCACCAAAACTGAAATAGACTTTGGCGATTGATACCTTAATGCACTGCCTACCCCAATGACACATTCATATGATAACATTACACACATTGTACATTGTTGATACATTAGAAACATTAACAGAAATGGGTTCTAAATAAACTGTTGAACACAAGTAACTTTTGGGAACAAATATTTTAATTTTTGGGACTGTTTATCTTTTTCTTTAATATAATGATGATCGTACTTATTTCTCAACTTATAGTAAAAAATATATGTATCACCGTATACTTCTCCCCTCATCGTAAAATAGAAATGAATCGCCGTGTAGTGCAGAATTTGCTAACCTGTGCTTAGTCCATTGTAAATAAAACAAAACAGAAATACTTTACAATATTTATTTCTAGAACTGGATCGAAAACATTGTATATTAATATTCCATTCCATATAAGTGTCATGATGATAACAAAAATAAAATTAAAACGGTAACTTCCTGACTGATCACATTAATAATGGACGGAACAATGTTATTTTGTCATCCCATCGTCATTCTTAAAAAGTGTTATAAAAAGATTCACCCTGACCTCTGTTTTAATTTAAACAACTATTTAGATGATAAATATTGAAAAAGGATTAACTTAGAATTTAAGAAATTGAGTAACGTCGGCTATGCACTCACAGATAGAGGAGCGAGACTAATGTGGTATCTCTTTTATTATCACCTTATCACTTAAAAATATAGTTTGTAAACCGACTGTTTTTTTTTTCTTTTTATTTTTTAATTTTTACGTTTTGTTATTTCAATATAATCCTTTTTAGTAAAAACACATGAGCTTAGAAAAATGTGTATATTGCTATGTCTATTTGTAAATATTTAATGAAATTCCATTCATTCTTTAAAGCTTATTTGAGCAACTTCTTTTTACAAAACCGTTATGTGCATCATAAAAAATATCCATTACATACTAATTTTGAATATATTTTCACGAATGATCAGGATGCATAGCCACTATAATGTTATGAAGGGCGGTGGTAGCATCACAATTTGGCAGTTTCTCTAGAACATCGCAGGCGGTGGCTATGTGTTCTCGCTGTAACATCTTGGTTTTGGCTATACCGTCGCCTTCCATTACTGCTGTGTATAGCTGGAAATGTTATAAGGAAAAAATAAATATGGGCTCATTGTGACGATTTCAATTTGTAACCAGCTATATACCCAAAACGGATACAAGAGCCCCGGAATCAACTTTCCTTAGATTCCTCACTTATAGAATATTGACACACACACTTAAGAAGAAAAATAGAGAGCCTTTGGTAATGGGTCCCTCAGTCGCGTTTCAATCGAAATAACGTTTACATTTGGAATGGTCGGGGTGTTCCTATAATGGGACGTTTTTTAGAGCCTTTGCACACCAAAACTTTTCGTTGACGTCGACTGCGCGTTACTCGACATAAATGTATGACCTGCTATAGATGTGTGTGTAAATCATTGTGTGCAAATGCTCTTAACAATATTAATTTCTGCGTAAAGTAAACGATTCTATATACGCACTCGGTGTACTGCATTAAAATACACTAGTGGGTAACCCTGGCGCGACTACGTCGCGTCCAATAAAATGAGTTTATTTTGAAATTTTCCGACCAAACACAGCGCAGCTCTTTTGAATTTCTAGTGAATTTTTCTGATTGGCCGGTTTGAAAAAAAACCGACCAATCACAGCGCATCTCTGATCGACTAAAGTTTGCGCGCGCTTATGACACTCAAGCAAAGTCTATGGGCCAAAATCGAAACTTTGAAATTCTGTAACAATTAACTTAATCCAGTTACATCAGATGTCTGAATTTTGTGCACACCACGGCCGCGAACTGTACAAAACGATAGGCTTCCGGGCAAGAAAGAGGCTTACAGAAATAATATATAAAGATTCTAAGATTACGGGAATTTAAACAAATTGTTTTAAAAGCAAATCAATATTGATACTTACCGCATGATAATCAACATCAGCAACACTCTTTCTTCCCGCCTCTATATACTCATATAGTTCGGGTCTCGCTTCCAACGTGAACGCTAGTGGCGCCCCCACTAGAGAGAAGCTCGAAGGTTCTGGACCTGTGAAGGATTCCAGGTCTAGGAATGCTTGCCAGGCTAGCGCGAGATGGCAGCCGAAGAGATAGCCCTGGAAATTTACGATTGTTACTGATGTGGAAAATATTGTAAGAAAACCAGCTTGATTCAGTGATGCAGTCATGTGACAGCGTATTTGTACAAATTGGGTAAGTGTGCTGATTAACGTCAAGTAAATCGGCTTAGGCAACAAGTTGCACCCTGATATTTCAGACAGGCAGAGTACAGTAGAATGTCCCTGTCCAAACACTTTTAGTCGCATTTACTAAGTAACCCATGGTACACATGGTACAGTAGCTCACAGCTGCAGTTTGTTTTAAAATAAACGTATAAGCTAATGCTCACTCTGAAAGTGCGCCCAAACAGCCTAAACAGGTCTAAATGGTTTCGCGTTTACTTAGTACATACATACATACATATACTCACGGCTATAAATCCCTAGAAGGGGTAGCCAGACCTAAGGAATTAGAATTACCTCAGCCACTTTTGGAAATGTGAGTGGGGAAAAGATAGTAAAAATAAAGGTTTTTGGTGATGGGTCTCCAACCGCATCGCCCAACAATCCCTTAAAGGCCCCAACAAATGGGGTAGTGCTATTCGAAGCCGACACAACACAGCAAACGAGTATACTCAGTCTAAGTGAAATATAGTTTCCCATACTTGTGCCTGCAACGGCGGCGGGTGTCCAGCCAACCGCAGCGTGCCCCGGCAGCTCTTGCCGAGCAGTGCTCCAGCAGCCAGCACGTGGCGCGCCGTCCACTCCGCGCGGGCCGCCCCCAGCGCGCCAGACATAGGCAGCGGGAGCACTATGTCTGACCATTCTGTGGAGGACCATTTTTAAAATTTAATCTAGTATGCCTACAGATGTTTCTGAAGATGTTTGTAAAGAGAAGGAGCGAGAAATTCCTAAAAGCGTGCCCCGGCCATTATAAGAGTTTTAGGGATACTTTTCGAACACCAATATGACTCTTATACATGTTTTTGAACGTCAAAATTTGAAACTAATATGCCGACAGTTGTTTCTTAAGACGTTTGTAAAGGAAGAAGCAACGAGAAACTCCTTATAGCGTGCCCCGGTCATATGTGAATATGACCATTTAGATGCTTTGGAAGGTTTGTTAAGAGAAGAGGCAACAAGAAACTTGTTACAGCGTGCCCAGCTCTTGCCGAGCAGTGCTCCAGCAGCCAGCACGTGGCGCGCCGTCCACTCTGCGCGGGCAGCCCCCAGCGCGCAAGACATGGGCAGTGGGTGAACTATGTCCGACCAATGTAATGAGCCGATTAATGAGATTTGTGATTTTAAGTCAAATCAAAGTGATTTCTTTTAGTACAAGATCTTTGGGGATACTTTTTGAACGTCAAAATTTAAAACGATTATGTTTCCACCACCGTTACGGAAAATGTTTGTAATGAAAGGAAGCAAGAAACAACGAATTTAAGTATTTAAGTAAAAAAGCATTTCAAAAACGACAATTGGTGCAAAACTCAAGTTCATAAATGAACAAGTAAGTATATCAAAATCAAAACGAGGTTACAAATGATATTTGGAACATACATATACTCACGGCTATAAATCCCGAGCAGGGGTAGCCAGAGCTAAAGAATTAGAAATTCCTCAGCCACTTTTGGAAACTTGAGTGGGGAAAAGATGGTAAAGTAAAGGTTTTTGGTGATGGGTCTCCAACCGCATCGCCCAAAAATCCCTTAAAAGCCCCAATACCGTTAGTCGCCTCTTACGTACACCCACCGGAAGACATGGGGTAGTGCTATTCTAAGCCGACACTACACAGCAATTTGTACTAATAAGTACTAAGTATATTTGGAACTTAAAAGAAAAATGCACTCAAAGTATGTTGGTCTCAATGTATTAGATTGCAAAAGCTATCTATACTTATAATAAATCTGTAGAGAGGTCAATTCTGTACATGAAATATATTTTCAAAATAACTATCAGGTGGTGATTAGGGATCGATACTGATGCCAAAAATGCAATCAGTAAAATTTTTGTCTGTCTGTATGTCTGTCTGTCTGTCTGTCTGTCGGTTTGTATGTTCCTTATGGAAACAAAAACTACTCGACGGATTTTAACGAAACTTGGTACAATTATTCTCCATACTCCTGGGCAAGTTTTTGTATACTTTTCAGCAGAGTAGTAAAGGGGAATTTTGGGAAATTTTGGGAAAACGGGAGAAGTTACTACATTTTTTAAGCTTCCGTCGCGTGTGTAGCCTTAATGGTTAAACTTACATAAAAATCATGTATGACGGAAATATTCTTCATAAAATTATCTAAAAAAAAACCTTAACAGTTTATGTCTATCTTTTACGGTTGACTCACAATAACACGTGTAATTCCTGATAGCTTAGCAGTTCGGAACATTCTGATTATATTTGTTTACTCTTACGTTTGTAAACCTCTCACTCATCCCTAATTTAAAAAAGGTAACATTATTTATTACCTATTCAATAAAAAAAGAATCATAGAAATCGGTAGAGAAACACCGAAATTATACATAAAATAATTATACATAAAATAAGCCATCGCGCCCGTGACCAAAACCGAATCGTTACTAATTTACTTATAAAATACTAGATGGCGCCAGTAGTTGCATCCTACAACACGTAATGATTTATTTTTTAGATTGTTATAAATACTTCATAGCGTTTTATTCCAAAATTTGCTATTAAACGGAAAAACTGAACCGTTCATTAAAGTGCATTCAAAATTACCAAACTACACTGTTTAGGGAGTGCTATAAATTTAATATATTGAAAACATTGCGCTGAATTTCACAATGCTTGAGCAGTGACTGAAGAAAGAAACCTCAGATATTTAAAAAACAACGCTACCCGTGCGAAGCTGGGACGATCCACTAGTATTTAAATATAATTCAACTCAATAACTCGTTCACGCTGTATATCGCCCGGTTGGCAGAGATACTAATACTCCTGAACATCACGTGACATTGTCACCTGGTATTCGGAGTACCCACGTTTTGCTTGGACTTAGGTTAGGTATAGGTTTTTTTGATGTACTCACGTGATAGGGGGCAGGCTTATTGCCGTTTTGTATGAATACTAATGTCACATAACTAAGTACAACTGAGCCTTGTGGGTTTCCTTACGATGTTTTCCCTGACCGTTAACAATCATGATAAATTAACCACACATATGTCTTTGCTGTGTAGTGTCGGCTTAGAATAGCACTACTCCATCTCTACCCGTGGGTGATCGTAAGAGGCGAATAAGGGTATAGGGGCTTTTTAAGTGACTTTTGGGCGATGTGGTTGGAGACCCGTCACCAACAATTATTTATTATTACCATCATTTCCCCACTTAACTTCAAAAAGTGGCTGAGGAATATTTTATTTCCAAAGCTCTGGCTACCCCGTTTAGGGATATATAGCCTTGAGCATATGTATGTATGTATGTATATGTCTTTAGAAAAGACAAATTGGCTTAGGCCCGACCCGGGATTTTAATCCTCATCGTCAGCAGTATAAGCGGTGTTCTTCCCACTGAGCTATCACGGTTGTTGAATATAATGTAGATTCCGACGGTTCAGAATGGCACTTTTAACACTTGTTGCTGCTTGAGTTAGGAATTTATTGGTAACTAGCTGACCCCACAGACTTCGTACTGTCAAAAGTGTAGACTTTCACGTCGTCAAACTGAAATATTTAACTGACCTGTTGAGGGTCTCTGTCATGCGATGAGAAAAAAGGTGTTTTTCATAGTGTCCTCACAATTTTTTCACTTTATAAACTTTAAGTTTATAAGTATAGTAGTTTCGGCTGAGCATTGATTCTTAGTCTGTTTAACCATTTTTTAAGAAAATTTATCTCTTAATTTTTCTGGGATAAAAAGTGTCCTATTGTGTTAATTGGGATCATTATCTGGCTTCCTGTAAATTTTATTTTAAATACGTGTTGTGAATTAGTCTTCATTTAGCTACAAACACACAAACACCTAAACTTTAACATTTATAATAATAATAGGATTAATAACTTAATAGATTAATAGCTTAAACATAAGCTTCTCGCGCAGGTGACCTCGCTCGCCGGCCAGCGCAGCGTCTTGTCTTGCGCTTCATGCACGCGTGTACATTTTGTTACGGAGTAATTTAAAAATTGTATTATCTTCTAAGATGTTTATTTAAATTAAGTGATATCAAGGACAATTTTGTTCTCAATTAAATACTCTCAATCAACAACATATTTATTTGGATAAAGATTAATATTATGTTGATTAAACATTATGGCAATTATGCATTAAATTCTACCAAATTTATTTACCATAAAAATGGTTATAGTAAGTGAAACTTAAAAGTTAGACATATACTGTCGCGGGCATTTTTTTAGATCATTTAAAGAGAAATAATTCTTTAATACATTTTTTTGGGTAACTTAAACCGATTACGGAGCGCACACAACGGAAGCCTTAGTATGAATAATTATCCCCGTTTTTGCAACATTATTCGCTAATAGTTTGCTCCTGTTGGTCGCAGCGTGATGATATATAGCCTAAAACCTTCCTCAATTAATGGACTATCCAACACAAAATGAATTTTTCAATTTGATTGGGTAGTTCCTGAGATCCTAGCGTTCAAACAAACAAACTCTTCAGCTTTATAATATTAGTATAGATTATTTCAAAGCTATAAGTATTCAATTTCATTCCAACAGAAAACATTTTAATATTTGTTATTAAACTTAATATAATCTTCGTAATTCTGTTATATTTATCTGATCACACTAAAAACATCACCTCTTCTGCAACTTACTTTGTCAGATTATTTAATGTCATATCTACTCTGTTTAGTGTTAAATTATAACAGACGTCACGTCAGAGGAAGCAAGGGTTGAACTAATTTATTCAAATGTCTTACGTCAACGGATCTCCTTGCGTATTGATAAACTCTGATGATGAATACTGTATTTTTTTACTTAACAATATCTATTATTTTCTTCTGTTATTTGGATTTCAAACCAAATGTTTGACAATAAAAGTAAAATATTGATATTTTAAAAGGGCCGCAATAGAAGGACCATTGTTCTAAAATATTTAGAAATATGTTTTTTTTCTATATTCTCAACTAAAGTAGATTATATATATATAACTAAAGAAGTTGTCTCATTTTTACCACTCTGTTAGACTAGGTATAACGGACCTATAGACGCCAGAATTTATCAAAACTGTTTTAGCAAATCGAACTATATAATATCAAAATTATTGACAACAAGTTGGTAAACAAAAGAAACATACGAATTTTACAAACTAAAAGTCTCACAAAACATGAGATGTAAATGATCAGTGATTTATATTCCTGTCATAAATTGTCTGTCTGTATGTAGATTGACCTGAGTTAGCAATATGTAGATTGACTCGTAGGTAAAGGGGAAAACCCTTCGGTACACTTAGAATACGTAAATGCATGTGCAAATCGTATGCAAAATGGTGTTTCTGTCCAGATTGTATCGAATTCGCATTAAATAATATAATGTGCTTATCATTTTATGAAGGGAGATAAAAACGAAATGGATTTGAATTGGGAACAGAGTGGTCATAGACAAAAAGAGATACCGCGTAAGTAAAATAAATTGTATGAAAAAATATACTGGATGTTTCTTCAAATAAGCGAAATACTAATAAATCTTACTACTACTACTAAATCTACTAAAACTATTAAATATTAAAAAATAAGCCAGTCATTAACGATGGAGGATGAAATCTTAATAAATCATGAAAAAAATTGGCAAATTGGCAATACCTACAACGATCAAATCACACACATTCTTTTTTTTCATAAGTATATCTAATATTTTAACCGATTTTGTGTTTGTACGTGTAATAATAGTCATATATGTTCTGACTTTATACATAAACAAAGCCTTCCAAATGTTTGGGATACAATTTCTAATATTGCACGTATAATCATATAATTTATTGACGATCCTTATTACAAGTTCAGTTAAGACGAAAAATGGGTATTGTTAAGTTATTTACTTACAAACACTCATACATACATACATATTCTCACGGCTATAAATCCCTAGTAGGGGTAGCCAGAGCTAAGGTTTCAGAAATTTCTCAGCCACTTTTGGAAGTTGAGTGGGGAAAAGATGGTAAAATAAAGGTTGTTGGTGATGGGTTTCCAACCGCATCGCCCTAAAATCCCTTAAAAGCCCCAATACCGTTAGTCGCCTCTTACGTACACCCACCGGCTGAAATGGGGTAGTGCTATTCTAAGCCGACACTACACAGCAGCACTACAAATACTCGTTCGGAAGATATACCTTTAATCAAACCGATCCTTGCAAAACCAAATAGGTAAATGAAGTAGAACTTACTTGCCCGATAAAATATAAAATCAAAGTGTGTAATTAGAATGCAATGTTCGTTTTACTAGTCGTAAGGAACTGACTGGCCAGTAAGCGTCATGAAGAATGTAGTTGCCTTATGTGACTAGAATACATACATACATACATACATATACTCACGGCAATAAATCCCTAGAAGGGGTAGCCAGAGCTCAGGAATTAGAAATTCCTCAGCCACTTTTGGAAAGTTGAGTGGGGAAAAGATGGTGAGATAAAGGTTGTTGGTGATGGGTCTCCAACCGCATCGCCCAAAAATCCCTTAATAGCCCCAATACCGTTAGTCGCCTCTTACGTACACCCACCGGAAGAAATGGGGTAGTGCTATTCTAAGCCGACACTACACAGCTAGACTGACTAGAATATGTTGCGCAAACACTTTTATACTGTGATTGTTTTAATAGTGAACCAAATATAGAAGTAAAAGTGAACATCGTTTAGTGCGCTGTCGATGGATTGCTAATTATCATAATTGGAGAAACTAGGGTAGCTGAGTAGTGATCTAGTACTATAAGGGGGAAGAATATATGCATGCATACTCATGCATGACATTAGCTTCTATCGGGATTGTCAGAGAATGTCAATCGTCACTGTGTACGATTTTGACCAAACACTCTAGCTTCCATAATATTTAACAATGTTTTCATATGGCTTTTTACTCGTATTTTTTAAAGTTCGGACGCCTGCCGTTTTGAGCTCATTTTATATTTGATTCAAATGTTTAGTCCGTTGTTGCTTACCATTAACACTGGCTCTATATCCATATATCTCTTTCTACAATTTACAATTCATTCATGTAGTTATTCCTTGTTCAGAATGTTTAAATCAAATCTTCTTCTTCAGAATTGTTAATAAGTTTTAGTTCAACTTCTTTCATCAATTAATCTTATTATAATTAAAACTAAAAGGTTCTACTAAAAACTAAAAAACTAGGTTTTATAGCAACCGTGATAGCCCAGTGGGTAGAACACTCGGTTATCGTGCAAACGACTAGTGTTCAAATCCTGGGTCAGGCCTACACCAATTTGTCTTTTCTAAAGACATATGTGTGGTTAATTTATCATGGTTGTGAACGGTGAGGGAAAACATCGTGAGGAAACCCACATGCCTGAGTTGTACTTAGTCATGTGACAGTGTATTCGTACAAAAACGGCGATAGGCCTGCCCCCTATCACGTGAGAACACTGTCCATGCAAAACGTGGGTACTCTGAACACCAGGTGGTAAAAGTCACGTGATGTTCAGAAGTATTAGTACCTCTGCCAACCCCTTCGGGGATATTCGGCGTGAACGTTTATGTTTATGTTATGTTATGTTAAAAGGTTCTAAACAACTAATAAAACAGAATCAATAAAAACGATGCGTTGCATTGCAATTAATGTGTCTATTTCCACATTAACCAATACCGTTAAATGAAAATTTTATAGCAAATGTCCACATACTTAATGTATTAATAAACGGTTCTCACCGGAATTTCAAAACATTATTCCATACATAAAAAGCAAGGTCATAAAGAGAAAGTGTGGATTACAAAACACAGACATTAAATAAACATATGATGGGTGAATGGAATTTCATTGTACTTATAATATTATGCTGACTAATACTATTAGATTATTAAGAAATCGAAGCTTTCAAGTAATTAGAAATATTAATAATTAAATGAGGACTAATGATTAATTCACGAAATGAAAGTATTAGCGTAAGCTCCTATTTGTATACAAGTACCGATTTATGAAGTTACTGTTTTTTACAGCTGTCGATTGAGAATAGCCCTTACCCATTTCTTTCTTGGGTGTCGCAAGAGATGACTTATTGTCTTCCGATTTTAAGTAAGTATTGGGCGATGTGGCTAGAGCTCCACTACCAACAATCTTTAATTTTCCAATCTTTATCCTCAATGTCCGAATGTAACGTTGTGATTTAGAAGGTATTATATTTCATATTTTACATACACCTATGCGATTATGTTTACATATGCATTGACTCCTATATTCCCATACAGGGTAGGCAGAACGCCAGAATCGCAGAGATTCACCAGCCACGTTTGGCAGAAATGATGGCGAAGATGGTGGAACAATTTGGTGGTGAGTTGCCAACCTCATCGCCCAATAATAAATCAACAGTGCAGTCAGTCTCTTAGTCGCCTTTTACGACATACTAAAAAGAAAAGCAACTTATTTCAATTTCCAGACTAGCACGGGAAATTTATGTTCTTATGGTATTTATTATGTTGGAGTTTTCTATTTTTGGTGATTTTGTGAAGTTTTAAATTATCGGTTACACGGGTATAGCAAGTAATGCTATTCTAAACCGACACAATATCGTACAAGCGCTCTGTCGCATACATTCGGATATTAAGTATTCAGTTTGCATGTTCACTGCGCTGTTAGTATGAATCGGTCGAGTGACCCGCTTCAATAACATTGTCGGTTCCTGCATTCACTTTGCAATAATAAATTTGGTTTAAAGAATATCTTAATGTATTGTCGACTAATAATACATACATACATATACACACTTTACAAGTAAAAATATCTAAGCAACATTTGGAGGTTAAGTAGAGAAAATATTGTAAAAATAAATTATGATTAGTGATTGGTCTCCAGCCACCCTAAGTCGTTTCTTATGATACCCGCGGAACGACGTGATAGCTCAATGGGTGGAACACCGGTTATCGTGCAAGCGACTAGTGTTCAAATCCCGGGTCGGGCCTACACCAATTTGTCTTTTCTAAAGACATATGTGTGGTTAATTTACCATGGTCGTTAACGGTGAGGGAAAACATCGTGAGGAAACCCACATGGCTGAGTTTTACTTAGTCATGTGACAGTGTATTCGTACAAAACGGCGATTGGCCTGCCCCCTATCACGTGAGTACACTGTCCATGCAAAACGTGGGTACTCTGAACAGCAGGTGATAAAGTCACGTGATTTTCAGAAGTATTAGTACCTCTGCCAACCTCTTCGGGGATATTCGGCGTGAACGTTTATGTTATGTTATGTTACCCGCGGAAAGAAATGGGTCCGAACTAGTCTAAGCTAACATAACATTACACAACTATCTAATAAAATAAAAGTAAAAACTCATACTCTATTTGATCTTAATATTATTAAGTTTAACTTGGTTAATTTTACTTTCCAAATGAAGTCATAAACATACAATAACAAATTACAAAATATTTAATTTCATGCTTGAGTAAGCAGATTTCCAATGCTAACAAGACTTCATGCGGAGTGTATTCATAGCTAGGTTTTATGGAGCTATAGAGCATTAGCTAGAGAATAGTTTTTAATAGTTAGCTAGTGAGAATATGAGTTCGAATTAACCTTGAGATGTTTGGGTGTAATAAAGAAAATATTTAAAACTATGAATATTGAAATTTTTAATATATACATACATACATACATATACTCACGGCTATAAATCCCTAAAAGGGGTAGCCAGAACTGAGAAATTAGAAATTTCTCAGCCACTTTTGGAAGTTGAGTGGGGAAAAGATGGTAGAATAAAGGTTGTTGATGATGGGTCTCCAACCGCATCGCCCAAAAATCCCTTAAAAAGCCCCAATACCGTTAGTCGCCTCTTACGTACACCCACCGGAAGAAATGGGGTAGTGCTATTCTAAGCCGACACTACACAGCTAATTGAATTTTTAATATATTTTCAATAATAATTTACATCAATGTAAATAAAGCTACATAGATTTGTCAGGGTTGTAAAAGTGACAATCGATAGTCTCTGCCTAACCCAATAGAAACTTAAATCATTTGTTTATGTATGTCTGTCTGTATGTTGCTACATTTACAAAAAATTCACGAGCAATTGCATGTTTTGCGCGAGCTAAAACTAGCCTAAAGAATTTCCGGTGTTTTTTTTTATTTAATGTTTTACGATCAACACTTCAATATGAAAGTTAACTTAATATCCAGATAATCCAAAATAAATATATTTGTACCTGAAGGAGTCTCCCTGTCGTGTTCAGGTAATGGTCGTGAAGGTAACGGGTTGTTCTGTTCGTCTCTGTCGCCGAGGAACTCCGCCTCGGCTAGATCACGGACTGCTGACGACATCAACTCTACCAGCTCTTGATTTCTACAACAGTCGAAAGAATAGTGTTGGTTACATAGTTTTATTGGAAGTAATCTTTATATATTATTTCTGTAAGCCTCTTTCTTGCCCGGAAGCCTGTGACGCGATGAGTTAAGCTAGAAATTTGGTTCAGGTATCGTTTTGTACAGTTCGCGGCCGTGGTGAGCACAAAATTCAGACAGCTGATGTAACTGGATTAAGTTAATTGTTACAGAATTTCAAAGTTTCGATTTTGGCCCATAGACTTTGCTTGAGTGTCATAAGCGCGCGCAAACTTTAGTCGATCAGAGATGCGCTGTGATTGGTCGGAATTTTTTCAAACCGGCCAATCAGAAAAAATCTTTTGAAATTCAAAAGAGCTGCGCTGTGATTGGTCGGAAAATTTCAAAATAAACTCATTTTATAGGACGCGACGTAGTCGCGCCAGGGTTACCCACTAGTATTTATGAATATTGTACAATAATATGAGGTTTAAAAGCCGTAATAGCTCAGTAGGTAGATCATCGCTTATAGTGCAGACGATGAGGGTTTGATTCCCGGGTTGGACCTACACCAATTCATCTTTTCTAAAGACATATGTGCGGTTAATTTACGTGGTTGTTAACGGTAAAGGGAAATATCGTGAGGATACCCACATGGCTGAGTTTTACTTAGACATGGACAGTGCATTTGTACAAAACGGTGATAGGCCTGCCACCTACTACATTGTCCAAGCAAAACTTAGGTACTCTGAACACCGGTGACAATGTCACGTGATGTTCAGAAGTATTAGTACCTCTTCCAACCCCTTCGGCGATATACGGCGTGAACGTTTGATTTGAGTTGATAAAAATAGCATTTCTAAGACCTAATAATTTAGTTAGCGCTTCCTGAATAAAAGAAAAATTCAGGTCTTTACCGGCATGCACAACAAAAGACATAAACGCGTAAATGTACTGCATACTATTATAAAAGTGTAATTTGGTTTTGTTCTACTGCTACTGCTGTGTAGTGCCGGCTAGAATAGCACTACCCCATTTCTTGCGGTGGGTGTACGTAAGAGGCGACTAACGGCATTGGGGCTTTTAAGGTATTTTTGGGCGATGCGGTTGGAGACCCATCACCAAAAACCTTTATTTCACCATCTTTTCCCCACGCAACTTCCAAAAGTGGCTGAGGAATTTCTAATTCCCTAGTTCTGGCTACCCCTTCATGGGATTTACAGCCGTGAGCATATGTATGTATATGTTTGTTTTGTTCTTATTAATATTAAAGCAATATTAGTGATCAAATCTACGTGGATCTAGGCCTGGGTATATGGAAGATTTACGATTGCAATCCAATGCTGAGGCACATTCATTGTTCGTCATGGTGTGGCGTAGCATGAATGAAATAAGTAGAGCCGTAATATCATTGTAACTATGGCTCTTCGGAAAGGTTGGGTAAACAAGAACATAATTTCTAAGATAGTGCCAGTTGGTATAAGTCTTAAATATTTTCATTGTTCCGTGTAGTGCCGGCTTAGAATGTCACTACTCTTCTCTACCCACGGGTGTTGTAAAAGACGGCCAAGTGTATGGGGCTTTTTAAGCAGTTTTTGGGCGATGCGGTTGGAAACCCATCACCAACAATAGAATAGAATAGAATAGAATAACTCTTTATTGTACATCAAACACAAAACAAAAGAAATTATCGTACAGTTTACAGTGAGGTACAATCGGCGGTCAATACTTTATTTCTGCCATCTTGTCCCCTATCAACTTCGCTCATTTCGAAGTTGATAGGGGGGAGCTGAGGAGTTTCTGGCTCTTAAGCTCTGGCTACCCCTTTTTGGGATTTATAGCCGTCAGTAATTGTATGTATGTATATTTCCATTGTAAGGGAAGTTACATGAATCAAAAATCTATGAAGCCTAAGTACTTTTAATATGAAAAAAGTACAAACGATTCAGCTTAAACGTTGTAGAAGAATTGCGTGCGTTCATGAAACTAATTATTGAAATTACTTTTAGGAAACCGCTTATTAATTAATTTCCTTCAATTGGTGCTATTTATTTGCAAATGTATTTATGATTGATTCGTAATGACTATAGAATACATACGAATATTAAAATATAATGAAATATCAATACAATCAATACATAAAATATGCTGTGTAGTGTCAGCTTAGAATAGCACTTCCGGGGGGTGTGCGTAAGAGGCGACTAACGGTATTGGGGCTTTAAAGGGATTTTTGGGCGATGTGGTGGGACACCCATCACCAACAACCTTTATTTTACCATCTTTTCCCCACTCAACTTTCCAAAGGTGGCTGAGGAATTTCTCATTCCTTAGCTCTGGCTACCCCATCTAGGGATTTATAGCCGTGAGTATATGTATGTATGAAATATCAAGTCTCTTAGTAGTCTTAATACATGTAGTTAAAACCTGGTTCAATATCTAGTTTACAAAATAGTAAAAGGGAGCAAAAGCTCTAGATTAATTTCTAATGTAACTGAGTAAAAGTAGGTCTTGGTAGGGTCATCGGAACGGTACTTAATAGCTTGTTTGTTGACTTATCTCTGGAACGTTTTACAGAGCAGGTTTTGTTACAACTGTATGCATATAAATGTAAGTCGAGAGACATAGAAACAATTTTATTTAAACAGAAAACGGAACCTTTCTAAGCAACTTTGTAATGTAAAGACGTTTTTTTAAGTTTTTTTTATTGTTGTGTAGTTTAGTCTAGTGTCGGCTTAGAAAAGCTCTGACCAATTACTGTCCGCGGATATCGTAAGAGGTGACCTGACATTTTGGAGGTTTTAAGTATTTGTTCAGCGATGTGGCTTGAGTTAAGACCCACCACCAGCCCGGCTAGTACGAGCGGTGTTTAAACTAGTTATCGCGTGCGATAAAGCAGCCATCTCTTACGCACTTACTTAGTAACATACACTGCCATCTCGTTCTAACCGTTATCGTGTTGATAAAATAGCGCTCATGCTTGCTATACAGCAATCGTTTGTTATATTGCTCCAATCTGTATTCAAAAGTAGCTGAAAAAATTCTAATTCTGAATATCCAGCTACCATGTACAAAGAGATGTGTATTTCTATAAAACAACAAAGAGATTTGAGACAATTAGAAAAAAAAACGATGAATTCCAATTTAACTAAAGGTAAACGTTAGTAAATCAATTAACTTAGATAAATGATAGAGCTTTCATGTATTTACCTGAAATACACGATAAAGTAGGTACTATAAATGCCAGATCATAAACCATAACAAGTTTTTTATTCGTATTCCAGGACATAATTTACACGCACACCTATAAAGTGTTTCCCGAACAGTTTTTCGCGTGATATGCAGTTATAAACATCCAAATTTCACGCCATCGAATGGAAGTAATCAATTATAGTAGATGTTAATTTAATATAATCATAGTCTTACTATGATACTACTTAATATTACAATACTAAGGTATTGGCTGCCCTGATATAAAGAAATACGTTATTTCTTGATTTAGACGTTATTTACTGTGTAGTGTCGGCTTAGAATAGCACTGCCCCATTTCTTCCGGTGGGTGTACGTAAGAGGCGACTAACGGTATTGAGGCTTTTAAGGGATTTTTGGGCGATGCGGTTGGAGACCCATCACCAAGAACCTTTATTTTACCATCTTTTCCCCACTCAACTTTCCAAACGTAGCTGAGGAATTTCGAATTCCTTAGCTCTGGCTACCCCTTCTAGGGATTTATAGCAGTGAGTATATGTATGTATGCATGTTATTTATTGATGTAATAATAATAAACTTAAATTACTCGTATTTATCTTTTGATTCTAAATTCAAATTTCATCTTATTGTCAGTACGAAGAATATTATAGTTTTATTCCATCAAGTTTGATCCATAAAATTACATCTCTAAGGTAGACAATGTCACCAAACAATTTGTTAAAAGTCGTTCCTAGACTAGAAATTCGAAAGCGTTGCACTAACAACAATGTTAGAAAACAGCGCAGTACTAAAACAAAGGCGATTTGTTCAGTATCGCCCTTATGATTAAAAGTATAATTCAGTCAGTTAACATGAGGGTCAAAAAATAAATTATGACGATTGATAAGGAATAGGTTAAGGTTTTGAAAATACACATTTAACCTTTTAACAAAAGCACATCGCTAGATTTGCTCTCTACTCACCAAGTTGATACAACTGAAGGTCGAATGTTGCCATCACATAGCAAACCTTCATGTTGACCAATTTTAGTCATTATTTGCGCAGTGTGACGTTAGACATCCTACATTCATATTCGTGACTTATTGTTCATTACGGTTTGCAAAGTAACGCTGATTTTGCGATAATTATCTTTTTAATTTGTCAATTACTTAGCACGAAGTATATAGCAGTGCACGTATCTGTAATAACGTTTTATTAATTAAATTTAAATATAAATCATTATGCGCCTAGCAGACAAAGATGGTCTGTAATTATATAACTGTAAAAATACTAAGGTATTTGTTACGTATTTTCAAATATTATGTACATTATGTAAATAAATTTAAGTTTTTCCCAATCGGTACTGGGACTAACATTTTTACACTCATACATACTTATGGCTATAAATATCAAAAAAGGGAAGCCAGGGCTTCACAAATAAAAATTCCTTATCCGCTTTTGAAAGTTAAGGGGTAAAAAAATATTGTAAAGGTTGTTGGTGATGGGTTTCCAAGAACATCGATCGCCCAAACATAACTTAAGTCCCAATACCCTAAATCGCCTCTTACACAAACACCCACGGGCAGATATGGGGTTATGCAATTCTAAGGTAACACTACAAAATTCTGTAGCGAAGGATCACGCACTAATAGGCGTGATTAATCATGGTCTACATGACATTCCTTAACGTAACAAGGTAGGAAGAAAAATCGGTGATTTATGTTTGTTACAAAACTTGATGAACCACAAACTTTCACCGCCAATTCACTCGTTTGTCTTCAGTTGTGAATACTTTCTATAAACGACACGATCTTTTGTTAGGTAAATGGTGAACTCGACAAATAGCTGGTTTGATGGCCCCGAATTGTTGGGCTCGAAATGTTACACACTCGAAAGTTACGAGCGTGTTGGTCTTATGTGGTTGTTGAGAGAAATTTGTTGAAGAATGATGTGGAAGAATAGCAGTGGTTTTATTTGAAACCCGTGGACGTGTTTAAAACGGATATAAAAGGATTTAAAAACATTTAGCCTAACTCCTTATTATAGCAGCTATCTGCCAGAGAATGGTATAAACGTATAAATTGACAAAGCCATTTCTGTCATCATCCGTAATAAATAGATAGACGTGTTCATCATTATGTAAGTCAATAAAATTCCACATCTAAAGCAAACATTTACTTCCTACAAGCCAAGTAGTAGTCGTACTAAATTTATTTAAACACTATCTCCGTAACATCAAATATACATACATACATACATATTCTCGCGCCGTTAGTTCCCATTGGGGTAGGCAGAGACTATCGATCGCCACTTTGTACGATCCTGGCAAACCTCTCTAGCTTCATTCACATCCATCAATCTTTTCATACATGCTCTTTTATTCTTCGTACTACGGACACCTGCCTTTTTGAGTACATTTTCTATTTGATCCAAATGTGTCCTCCGAGGTCGTCCTCTACTAACATTACCTTCCACATTGGCTCTATAGATCTCTTTTACCAATTTACTTTCATCCATCCATCAAATACGATGGGAATTAAGTATGTACGACAAGCAATATGTTATATATAAAACATAATTTAAAGCGCAAGTACAAAAACCATAAGCAAATTGGTCTAAATTAATATAATCAAGAGAATCTATTCAAACATATAAAAATACCTTATCGATAGCTTCGGCCAGCCAAAACGGGAACTAGTATCCTGAGTATACATACATATGTATGTATCCATGCAAACATCTGAATCCTACAGATAAGTACCCATTAAGAACTTAGTACTTAATATTCATGCATGATTAGATTAAGACACTTAGACTCACTTTAATTAAGATTCATCTGACGAGTATTTGCCTATTCATTTAACTTTCCTCAAGATTATGTACCTATGTCATTAGATGACATACATATACATATACTAACGGCTGTAAATCCCTAGAAGGGGTAGCCAGAGCTAAGGAATTAGAAATTCCTCAGCCACTTTTGGAAGTTGCGTGGGGAAAAGATGGTAAACTAAAGGTTGTTGGTAATGGGTCTCCAACCGCATCGCCCAAGAATCCCTTAAAAGCCCCAATACCGTTAGTCGCCTCTAACGTACACCCACCGGAAGAAATGGGGTAGTGCTATTCTAAGCCGACACTACACAGCTATGTCATCGTATGTCAGTCGTTAGATGACTCAAGTGATATTTGAATGTTTGTCTTTATTATTAAGTAAACCTTGACACGACCCAGTTGACTACTTGAGTGTGAGTTTTGACATCAATTAATGGCTTGTATTTATGCGTTCTAAGTTAGGAGTTTGAAGTTAAGAGTTCAGATTAATATAAAGTGAAGAAGCGCCATTGTAAAAAAAGCAATATAAAGCTGAAATATGAGTTTTATATTAGAGTATATGTATAATGGACTTTATTTTATTTTATTTAGATGACTAACAGCATAATATAACTTATATTATAAACTACTACATAAATATTCGTGTACCAATAATAAATCTTCACCAATATTTTCAAGTATACAACTATTACGGAAGAAATAAAAATAGAAATAAGTATAAATAGGATAGATAAACTTCGGATAGATAAACTATGCTACATACATCAACATCAACACAATAAAACATAGTACAGGCAGGAAAAAGACTTTTATACACATTTTTATAAATCTTTTAGTTTACATAATAATATAAATTGAGAAGAAAGAGAAAAGAAAATATTAAGGAAGCTAAATTTACTTTATGACATAAGTGTAGTAGGTAGTGGACACTATGATTGATTTACCTAGAAATATGTAAAGATCGTTTGAATTTTCGAAGTATGAAGAATAAAAGAGTATGTATGAAAATATTGAAGATTGTCAGGATAATACAAAGAGGCGATCGATCGTCTCTGCCTACCCCAACGGGAAATAATGGCGTGAGCATATGTTTATATGTATGTAAGTTTTAGGCCGAGCTTAAAAAATCATGATATCCCGGCTATTTTACTGTATCTGTCAGTGCATCTCATATTAGTATGTGGTATTTCCTTAGCTTCTCAAGCAATAATAATGTGCAACTTTTTTGTTGCGTACATGCATATAACCCCACTTGAGGGGTAGCCAATGCTTTTAGAAGTTAAGTAGAGAAACAATAATAAAATAAAGGATGGTCAGCTGTGTAGTGTCGGCTTAGAATAGCACTACCCCATGTCTTCCGGTGGGTGTACGTAAGAGGCGACTAACGGTATTGGGGCATTTTAAGGGATTTTTGGGCGATTCGGTTGGAGACCCATCACCAACAACCTTTATTTTTACCACCTTTTCCCCACGCAACTTCCAAAAGTGGCTGGGGGATTTTTAATTCCTTAGCTCTGGCTACCCCTTCTAGGGATATATAGCCGTGAGTGTATGTATGTAAAGGATGGTTGTTGATGGGTCTACCTACAACCACATAAACCATCAGACACTTAAAAGCATCCAACTAATGGCGCCACTTACGACATCCACGGGAAGATATGGGTCAGTGCTATTCTTAACCGAAACTACACATCACTTTTTTATGTTAATAACACCGAATGATAACGAAAGTAGATCTGATTATCATCAGATGAAATGGCAGCAGGTAACCGGGTCAAGAAACCGGTATTTCGCCAATGCCAAAACAACGCACTCTTATATAACATTGCGTGGATCGGGCCTAAGAAATGTAAAAGTTGTCACTCTTACGTAATTGTTACGAGATTGACGAGTATTGTAGTTTACGGAGAATCAGTTAAGGGCCTCCCCGCATTTTGCAGCCATTGCGCTCACTCTTACGTCAAATTTACTGAGAGTGACAGGGACGGAAAAAACGCGCGCGCAGGATAAATGTAGTTTATTTAGTTTTATTGAATAACTATAATGTTAAAATGAAAAGTTAAACATCAAAGTTACAGATCTTAAAGCAACGCGTATATAGACATATAATGAGTTCACATGTATGTTATGCCAGTGGAGCCTATACGGTTTTTATGAAAACAAAGCATGTTCCAATTCAATTTTTTTCATCATATTTTTCAACAAATTATTAAAATGTTAAACATCAAATTTTAACACCATGAACTAATCACCAACATATATTTTATTCATGTCATATCAATATCATCAAATCAGACTTTATAGAATTTACAAACAATCAATATCAACCTATTTTTCCGGGGACGCCCTTAATTGTGTCATTAGGGAATGGTCAGCTATGGGTAAATTAGTTTAGTGTAGCTTACTAGTGATTAGTCATCATTACTAATCGTTGAAATTAGTTATATAAAATAATTAATTGCAAATGATTAATTAAATGATTTAGGAAAATGATTGGCTTTATAAACTTTATTATTTTGAACAGTATCAAACGGTTCATTGCAATTGGTTTTTTAATAACAATGTCACTCATTAAACTTGCATATAATTATGGCAATAAATCCGAAAAGGGACAACCAGATATTCAGAAATATGAAAACTTCTTGCCTAGTTTAAAAGATGAGTTTGAATTATTATTGTTATGTAGGATGATGGGTGTCCAAGCACATCGCCGAAAATCTTTCAGTCACCTGGTAAGCCCGCGGGAACTAATGGGCTAGACTTAATCTAAGCCAGCATTATATAGATAACTTGAAAAAAACTTTGCCTTAGTCTCTCTTCAGCTTTTTGAAATCCTATTTAAATTTGGCGAGTCCAGCAAAAGACTAAGCACCTAAATAGCGCCAAAATGCAAAATCACCTAATATCATACGTACACTCGCGGGAAGTAATAGGCTAGTGCTATTCTAAGCCAACACGCCTTAAGCCTACATCGATCGCTCTCTTGTCTGTTTCTCTCTGTCTCTCTCATATGTATCTCTTTCACACTTTGAAAACTCACCTCAAATTGGCGAGTTCCGAACACGAGTTAGCAAGCAGATAGTCTCCACTGAGCAGCGCAATCTTGTTCCCGAACATCATGTCGTTGGGCTCGCCAGCCAACTGCTGCGGCGCGTTCATGTTCACCAGACCTTTGTGCACCAGGTGGCTGGTTCGGATCATCTCTGTTACTTCTGCTAGGGCTCTTTGGCTGGGGAGAGAAATAGATGGTTAGTACTGTAGACTATTGTAGTAGACTGATAGCTACATACTTCTTAAAATGATTAGTTGGAAATTGAGCGATGTAAAGATAATAAAGCAAAACAAGTAAAGTAAGTATCTATGGATATATATCACTACGTCGTAATAAAGTTTTTAGAAATCCTGAGGCTTGTCTTGAAAGAGTGATAATTAAGTCACTTTTCGGAATAATGTCATGGAGTAGATGTCCTTTTCGATGTCACAAAATATCTCTAAAATAATCAGTATGCCTGCACGCATCTTTTAATTTTCTGTGTTCTTCACAAAGGTCGGTTATGAGGGAAACTCCCCACGCTGCATCAAAAATAAACTAAGGTGGGAGGGCAACGTATTTCAACTCGGAATATGTTAATTCCTTTATATTTTTAACATAGGCGCTTTTCCAAATAATGTATATACTCGTATTTGTCACCCTTTCATTGCTCACACTTAAGCCTTCGGAAAAAGCAACGGATTTTATTGTGTCCCTATGTATTCTTTACTTGTTAAGCGTATATATTTTATTTAAGAGTTTAGTTTTATAAAATCTAATAATATAAATTTTGAAAAATATTTCCGTTTTTAGAGAAATTGTTCTCATATTCTCTCTATTCTGATCTTCAACACAATGGTTTTCAAATATTAAAATAACCCAATTTCCACAAATTATTATCAAAAATAATTATTTCCTGCCTTTTAGCATTAAAAGAATTACCATATCTACAGTCCAGAACAAGAATATTATTTGTATTTTATATTATCGTTGAGCAATTTCATCGGATTAAAGCTACAACTACTTAGTTTTCCGTAGTCAGTCATGCTATAACAGAACATAAAAACAACTAAGTACTTCATTCGCTTTGGCTTCAAATAATAAATATAACACTTTCTTAGAAGTAATATTCGTGTGAGTAGACAAGTATGTTATAATAATTTGAAAAATACAACACGCGATTGGCGTGAATGGGTAAGCAAAGTAACAATACGCTATCGCTTTCTTAGCTGGTAGCGTGGATTATTAGCCTTCTACTTTTATCGGAATTAAATTGGGGAAAAGTCAGGAACAAATTAATTAACAACGTAGCTATATAAATCAAAATGCTTTAACAATGTTCACAAGCACAAAAAAGTAGTATAGTCAATTCGTATCATAAAAAACTTTCTTTACTATCCAGCTGATAGAATTAGTCACGTGATACTCAGAAGTATTAGTACCTATGCCTCCCCTTGGAGGATATACTACGTAAACTATTGATAAATCGAAAACTCACCGTACGAGTGCGAGATTGCAATGTTAGCTCTAAATGTTGATGGAATGTTTTTCAGCAATATCAATCAACAAAAGGATTAAGTAATATGAACATATATCACTAAAATTTCCATTTACATATCTCAATTTATAACTCCACCATTCACAGAATATATACTAAATTAAACACTAGAATATCATGCGTACCGACATGAGAATGACAAGGATACATAAAAACAAAACAGCTCTAACAAAAAATCTCTTAAACAGACTCCCTCTTCACGTGGTATCGTGGAACGGAGAATAAGTCTGCTTTACACCTGCTATACCAATATATCTGCTATAGACCTTTAATCACTACTAGTCTTTGTAAAAGGCGTGTTATTCCCATTTAAAGCTATACAGATGAAACATACCTAGCAATAAGACCGCCAATAGGCTATTTGACTAAGTTTTGAAAACTATCTTACGCTGTTAATTTGTTTATAAGGAGCCCTAAAAAAATATTTTTGTGTCTTCATTTTAGCTATTTTATTAAAAAATCGAAAAAGAAAATGCAATATTCAAATGTGCCGCGAAAACGCGACTTTAAGTAATATGGCGGCTGTAGCACAAATGACGTCAATTCCGCATTAAACACCAATGAGCGAAGCGATACACAGACAGTTTATGCGCGATCTACGTCATTATAGAAATAGCCAATCACGGTCGATTTTAGTGAAATAACGCAATGTTTTTATCACGCATTATTACATATTGCTCCAAAAAAGAAATATTAAGACTAATGAAATAAAAGAAATGTCTATTTTTATTACAGTCAAATAGCCTAAATTGTACTTTTATTTAATAAAATATATGTATATAATGTCTCTACATGTGTTGTACAATAAATATTTTTCTATTCCATACCTGTGTAAAACTCCAGCTGCCTTATCCTGCTCCATGTCGGGGATGTCGGCGGAGTGACCGGCCGCCTTGGACACCAGCAGCACGATGAGGCCCCACGCCTGCATGTTGTTCTTGCCATTGTACAGAAGGTTTCTGTGATATATGTTCAATATTATTGGTGGATTTTTTATAACATACTGGGAAAGGAAGTGCTTATTATACATTTTAATATCATACCTAGTTGTTCCTGTGGGTTTCGTACGAAGTGGCTAACGTTTAAGGCGAGTTTAAGTAATTGTTCGATGATACGATTGAAAACCCATCACCAACCAATACATACGTATACTCACGCCGTTAGCTCCCATTAGGTTAAGCAGAGACTTAGAAATTCCTCATTCAAGGAATTAGAAATTCCTCAGCCACTTTTGGAAGTTGGGTGGGGAAAAGATAGTGAAATAAAGGTTGTCAGTGATGGGTCTCCAACCGCATCGCCTAATAATCCCTCAAAAGCCCCAATTTCGTTAGTCGCCTCTTACGTACACCCACCGGAAGAAATGAGGTAGTGCTATTTTAAGCAGACACTACGCAGCTATATTATATTATATTATATATATATATATATATATATATATATATATATAAATATATATATATATATATATATAGTACATTAAAGTATCTTATGGAAAAAATATATCAGTATTCGTCGCTCATTTCTGTATGTTGTTGTTTGTGATTAAAAGCACGCTCATACAATATATTATGAGCGGTTTTTCAATGAGAAGATATACGGCCGATTTCTGAATTGAGTATTCAAGCTGAGAACGACTTAAGTATCGTTTTGTCTCATTCAGTTGTTAAGATTTCAATGCGACAGAACTTAAGTTGTTCTCAGCTGGAATACTCAATTCAGAAATCGGGCGATAGAGCACGACTGCGATGGGAAGATGTCACTACCTTGATACATGGAACGTGGTTTGTGTTCATAACCAATCATATCATTCTTATTCAGGTCTTACTAATTTTCTAACTTAATAACTTTCAATATCTGGAAGTATCATAATAAATTCTCTTCCTTAAAATGCGGCACACCACTCTCAAAATAACTGATGTGGAAACATATGAATATTGAAAGAAAATAATGCTGAAGTAAGCAAAAGTAGGTTTGGAATACTATTTATTAATTGCGTTAAATTTGCGGGTTTTGTTCAGAAATAAACAGATTTTTTCAACTTTTGAATCAAAAACTTCTATCATAATAAAAACTATGACCTTTGTTACCTTTCCCATATCCATATTTAACTCACTATGATTTATTTATACGTGAAATTGTAGGATTGATTTTCATGGTGAGTGTTGAAATGCTGTTAGCATAGATGTACTAAAAAACTTTTTTTTATTAGTACATCTATGGCTGGCAGTATTACAATTTCATGCACGTTTTACGACCTGGGTAAAGTATAGTTAAGTATACGCGCTGATATTAAGTATTTTTAGAAAATAAAATGCAGATTATAAGATTTTTACTAATTAAGTTTTAGGGACAAGATAGATGATATTATATTATAATTAACTAAAAACTAACGTAAAATTTATGTTCTTTTATTTTTACTATAGATATGTGACAGGGAATAATTTATTACGATTTTGTCAACGACAGTACTATAATAATTAAGTAAGGTATCTAACTAGCTGGTTAGCTGGATGCGCAAGAAACCAAAATAGTTTATAAAATGTATGGTTTTTAAGTTCCATACATGTTATCACGCCATTAGTTCTACTAGGGGTAGGCAAATACTATCAGTCGCCACTTTATGTCCTGCAGACAAACTGTAAAACAGTTTTGCAGGGCTTTGTTATAATTAAATGTAACCATTTATATTAATAAAGATTAATAATAATAATAAAAATGTGATTCTGACAAACCACTCGTGCCTCATTAACATTCATCAAACTTTTCATACATTTTTCTTTACAGTAAGGACAGCTGCATTGTTAGCACTATTTGATCTATATTATTGTGTCGTCATTGGTGATTCTCTACTGATGTTTTTATGTAGGATTACATCTATAGCACCACTATCGGTGGATCTTTCTCTTCAAGGGAAATGGACATCATTGGATAGGGTTAAAAGGGATGATGACTAATGAAAATGAATGCAAAATGAGACAACTTTTACCCAAATAGACAGTCTTAGTAATCTTTAAACTGATAGGCTCCCTGTTCATCCTAACGTTACTCAATAACCTTACCCTACCAAAAGGGAAGAAAGACATCAAGTAAGAAATGATATACTATACTATTATTACACTAACACTACATATCCAGAAGAGTTTACTGTAACATGCAAAAATTAATTATAGTTCCACTTACTTGGCGGTCTTGAGCAGAGGGTGGTTGCTGCCTACTAGTTTTCGGAGGTGTAGAGCAACGTTAGCGATTTCATCACTCAGAACCCATCGCAAACTCAAGAAGGAGGTAGGATATCCGACAATTTTCTCAGCCTCACTGACTGCTCGGTTCCAATCAGGTTTCGCTGTTTGTTGTGCAATGGAACCGTGTTGCGGGCTCGATGTACTCACGTTGCGTGAGCTGCAAGGTCCCCAAAGTTTCGAAACTAACGCGCTGCTCTGAGCCGAAACTTTCACTATATGAAAATTATTTTTATTCCTCAAAGTTGCACTTCTCAAACTACTAAAGCTCATTTTGAAAATTTGTTTCGAACAATATTGAAAGTTTATTTTAAATAATTTTATTGCACTATTTTAGTTTATATCTTCGTTGAAAGTTAAAAAAATATCACCTCTATTTTTTGTTGGTTACCGAAAAATAATTAATGCTAGTAAGCCACGTAAAATTATATTGCGATAAAACTCCGCGATTTTCGAATTACACACAGTCAACCATTCGCGCGTTTTGCACACAATGATTTTATTTTATTACACCAACACCACACCGACACAGTACACACTCACACTCACTGACAATAACAAATCTGACAATGACAAGTAACGAAGAAACGTTCGCTAAAGAAAAAAAATAGAGGGAGGGATTCGGTCGGACTCGGGACTTGCACAAAGAGTGAGTGAACATATTGAACGAGAAAAAGCTAATAAAGTTGCCAGGTCGATTATTCTCACCAACAGCAACTCAACAGATTTTATGTGACAAGTGTGGGAAATTATTCATTTGTATAAGCTGTATACACCGTAACTACATCTATCGATAATAATAATATGATATTTGATATGATGATTCGTAGATATTTTTTTTGTTAAAGCAAAATATACATAACATAACATAAACGTTCACGCCGTTTATCCCCGAAGGGGTTGGCAGAGGTACCAATACTCCTGAACTCACATGGCAAGCGCCATCTAGTTTCCAGAGAAGGTACCCACGTTTTGCTTAGACAGTGTACTCACGTGATAGGGGGCAGGCCTATCGCCGTTTTGTACGAATACACTGTCACATGACTAAGTACAACTCAGCCATGTGGGTTTCCTCACGATGTTTTCCCTCACCGTTAGCAACCATGATAAATTAACCACACATATGACTTTAGAAAAGACAAATTGGTGTAGGCCCGTCCCAGGATTGGAACTCACGCCCTTCTGTTTTTCGGGCGGGTGTTCTTACCCACTGGACTATCATGTCGCTAAAAGTTTAAAGTTTGTATTTATAAAAATTATACATTGCATAACAAGTGCTGACCGAAACTAAACCAAGGGTTGATTGCAATTGAGCACGTTCATCTTAGTAAATATCAAATAACGAAACGCAATCATCAGCCATTAAGTTGAATTTTATTTTATAGTGTTATGGATTTTAGCACCAATCGGAACGAACAGATACTATTACCCTTTCGTAGGCTGACAGTACCTTCCTACTTGTTACTGTCGTCTGCCGGGAAGTATCGGCACTATGAACCGTGTTCGGACGGGTATAGAACATTGATGTAAATTACTTATTATTTATTTAGTTAGTATAGTTTAGCGATTGAAATGTAAAGTTAGATAGGTAAACTATGATTTGTAATAAAATATATAGACATTATATGCTTTATTTAGATTGTCTACCTTTCAAAAAAAAATTACCTAAAAGTGACCCCGACTGAGAAATATGCTCAATTTTATGTTCAGTTTTGTTTATTTTCGTCCTAACTCATTTTTGTTGCATTTTTGAATAACAAAAAAAAGAAGTTATGCTAAAATAAGGATAATTTATAACACGTAATTTATAAAATAAAGTAAAAACACTTCGTTAGCTCATGACCGTTTGAATAATGCAAGATTTGAATGAAGTTTAGTCCGAAAATTTGTATAGGTGAATGTAGGTGCGAATGTTGTTTATGGTCAATGGTCTCATTCTTTATCATATAAAATTAACTAAAACTAAAATGATTCCTCCTTGGACGGATACGTCCTTAGGCAAAGGATTGGGGTACGGACGGATCCGTCCTTGGGCGTTCGAAAGGTTACTGCGTTTACATTGATCCGAGAAGATATACACTGAATCGAAGTTGGGCAATTCGGATGGTCGTTAGCCAATTCCGTACAAAATGACATCCAAACGGACTGAAATGAAATGTCATACTCGCTTTTGGGTCAGAGATGTGCTGGTCGCTTGGTATGTTTAATGTAAACCCAGCTTAATAGGATTCGGTAATAGGATAATAAAAAAAAATCATTATTACAGGAAAGAAACCAGTATTTTACCTCTGACATTAATGCTATCTTAGCATTAATTGCTGTGAGGAGTAGCATTAAGTACTCCGTGGTGTTCTTTCCCTTTTTACTGCTTTCGATATTATGTAAATGTATATCATGACGACAAGGATTTAGAATTTAAGCGCCCAGTACACATTGGCCCACGATGGCCCACTGCTCGCCATCGCCACTGTGTACAGGGGGCAATGGTGCATGATGGCGGACAATTGCCGATCGTGGCGCGCAATGGCGCGCAATGGCGAAGTTGTCGGTTTTTCGGGCACACTTCAAAGGAATCGTGGCGTAGCATGGCCGGTGGTGTTTCCACAATGGGCCATTGTTTAGTTCGTCACCGACCGCTCATAGATACTTATACTTTTTTTGGAATATTTTTTTGCAAAATGTATTGATAATCACTATATGACGTAACAATAACATAAATAGCGCCATAAATAAAATAAATTACATGCATAATAATAAATAAATAGCTGCAACCATAATTACTTCGACGTCCGTTGCAAGTGGATTGCCAGACAGTAATGAGCCATTGTGTGAACACCAATTGATCGTGGCCAACAATTGCCAATTGCGAAGCGTGGCCCATCGTCGGCCATTGTGTACTGGCCGCTTAAGGCTAGACTAGAGGTAAAATAACTGTGAACCTTTGACTATGAACACTATAGACAAAGCGATGTTACGTCATCCATTTTAAAAAGAGAAGCCCTTATTTAAGTTCTTATATGTTAAAAAGAGACACAAAACTTTATTGTCATCTCTATCGCGTAACCCGTTTTGTTGATGTCACACTTTTAAAGCGTGACAAACAAAGCGTCGACTTGTGAGCGATTTTAGTTTTCTTTTGATTTTGAGAAAGATTTTATTCATTTGTATATTGTTATTGTGACAAAAGAGACTCCATTAATTAAGTTTTTGTTTAGTGAGGTATGGTTGGGTGTAGCGTGCTTGGCTGCGGAAGCCACAGCGAAAAACACATCGAAGGATTGACTTTCCACAAGTGAGTGAGTTTTTTAATGTTTTTCTACAGATAAATACATAATAAATACATTGCGCGATCAGAAAAAAAGTTATTCAAATGTTAATTACGTTGAACTAGATTACTAGCATTTTCTTTAGTTATTTTGAGCAATTTTTTAATAGCATAACCTAAAAATATGCAGTATCTCAGTGTTCCCATAATTCACGTTTTCATCCTACCCTGTCGTTAGGGTAAAATTTTCAAATTAGTGAACTGATGTTAATGAGTGAGTATATTATGAATTTCGTCGCGCTATAGCGACGCTGAATGATTTCCAATTGTTATCTACGGAATTAGTAAGTAATAAATTTGTTATATTTATTAAATTTCTTCGTATTCATTACAGTTTTCCTAAAGACCCGAATCTACGAGAAAAATGGATTGCGGCCACTGGAAGATGCAATTGGAAATCAACCAAATATAAAATACTTAGATGTACGAATACATCATCTTTTGAAAAATGTGACTGAAATAGACGAATGAAACTGATTTTGTTTAAAGGTCAATAGTAAATAATGCAATAAAACTCATGTACAAAATAGTGCTGTCTTTTATTTTTCAAAATACAAACATAGACCCCACTATACCAATGATGACCCGTATGATATTTACATAACTTGCACTTATGGAACAGCTGTTTTTTTTTGTCCAGTAACAAAGTTAGTCCCGTACAAAAATTTATTCGTAATCATGGGAAGATTCATCCCTGATAGTTAGTACAATGCTTCAGATTTCACGGTGTATTAAACATCAGTATAAATGGTAAAATTAAACAAAAAAGATTGTATAATACTAGGAGCAAGTATGTATAATTATATGATTGCAGGAAATAATATAGTAAACAGTAAACCTTTACAATAAATAAAACGACGTAACAATAAATTGACGTAATCAATTTTAAATTAAAAAGTAGCTTTTAGAATGGTGATTATAGTATTTTGGGGTAATTGTTTTCTAGTGATCGCAACATTACAGGGAAAAATATTGCTATCTAAAAGAGGTACAGATCCACAATCTTTTCTTGGCCGGCGGCGACTAGGTAGGTAGGTAGTCGCCGCCGGCCAAGAAAAGATTGTGGATCTGTACTCTCCCGTTGCATTATGACTCTGTCTATATAGTCTAAGCTGTGAACGGACTGAGCCGTTATTACAGTAACTGTCAATGTCAACACACAGACACAAATGATAGAAGATAAGTTGAGAAAGAGAGACAGACCATTTCACAAATCCGTCCTATCTGTCAATGCCAAGTTAGGCGATCATAGCAGAAAAATAAAAAACAACCGATTCTGACTGAAAGAAACGGTATCTGCGTTTGCCTTCGCATCGCAAATTGCATTCCATTTCATTCAATCACATCACACACAACACACAACACAACACAATCAGTCAGTCAGTCTTTCGCAGTCTTTCGCTTCGCGATCCTCCGGTTATTGCAGTCGGTTCATATGTAATCACTGCGATTTGCCGGTGCATCTAACTACACTTTTCTCATTATCTTACCTTTGATAGTTTTGATTTGAAAACGGTTTCGAATAGAAGTTGAAACAGTACATACTGTAGTGGTTTTAAGTGAAATTTTCGTTACTTATTGATTTAATACCGAGGTAAGTCCATACATTCATACTTAGTTTTTATATAAAATTCTAAAAGAAAGATCAAGAAGATTTCCTTGTACACGTGTACTGCCCTTTGGATGACAATATATATTTTGATTACTACATACACACACCGCAGATAGATGTAGTTTCTATCAATGACGTCGACATAATTTCATTGAAATACTATATACTTACTATATTTGTTATCATATTTTCATTGAATACTGTGGGTTGTGACTTCTATCAATCTCAACTTTAACCCAAAATTTATCAGCTGATATTGATATTAGATCTTGAAGACCTCCTCATAGTCCATATCATCTTTAATTAATGTCATTATATTTTATTACATGTCTTATTATCTTAGCTTTTTTTTAGGTGTTGTAATAAGGTTGAAAGGATGTGATAAAAATAACACATCTTTTCAAACACATTGATGTGACACAATTGCTCTAATAAGTAGTTAAAATAAATCTTAACAGAATTGGTCTGTTAGTCAAATAATGGCGATATCATTAATAATGGAATGTATTGCTAATTAGTAGAGAAATAATATATGTTTTTTAGGTTCCTGCTGGTCTCTGAAATAATCAGACGAAATTGGATCTTATTTTCATGTTAAAATAGGATTAACGCCCGATTTCTGAATTGAGTATTCCAGCTGAGAACAACTTAAGTATTATTCTGTCGTATTGAAATCTCAACAACTGAATGAGACAAAACAATACTTAAGTTGTTCTCAGCTTGAATACTCAATTCAGAAATCAGGCGTAAGAGAAGCTACTATACTTTATTTTTTTTTAAATACTTACCTACCTAGATGCTTGAGTATAATTCATATAAAAGGGTAGCCAGAGCTTCAGAATAAAAATCTCCAGTCAAAAATCAGCCAGTTTTAAACACAATAATTAGTAAAATAAATATAATAAACCCTAACAACCGATTGTTATATAATTAGAAATAGTCTGTCCTTTCAGTGGTTGTATGATAGTTATGTGTTTAATTTAATGCACCCATTTATAAAGTGGTGCTTTAACTATATTTATGATGCCTTATTACCTGCTGATTATACTTCTTATCAATGTTATGCTTAAACCCCTATCACCAATTATTATTGTACCTCTATGACATTGTCTATTTGAATTCATCAATCTCGCAGGCTCATCTTTATCAACCATTCTGTAATTCTGATGTACAATATACTATATACTCACAACCATAAATTCCAAAAAGATGTAGCCAGAGCATACACTTCAGCCAAATTTGGATGTTCATAGGGAACAAGATGATAGAGATTAAGAATTTTTTGAGATGGGTCTCCAACCACATCCCCCAAAAACCACTTAAAAAGCGCTCTTTACCCTTAGTTATTTCTTATGACACTCGTGGGTAGAAATGGGTAGTGGCTTTTTAAGCCGCCACAACATGGTATAACTCTGACTTTTCTTTTATTAAAAATTGGTTTTGCTGTTAGGTTGTTTTGTGAAATATAACTTGCAATATCACATATACCAACTAGCAACTCAAAAATGTGGCAGCAGGTACAAGGCGTATATCAGAAATATACCCTCATTAGTGAGACCAGCATGACACTGAAGTGCATAGTTTTTGTTTTGAGAATAAAAAAATATATGTGTAAAGTTTTATTTTAAAATACGCTTTGTTTTGAAATTTGTTTGCTCAGAGTATTGCGACTTTTTAAGTGAGAAAAGAAAGAAAGAAGAAGAAGGAAAAACATTTATTCGCTGCTACACACGTACAAAGGAAGACACAGCACAAAAATAAGTAAATACAAACACATAGAAAAATAATAATAAAAGGACAATATCATACACACTAATTCCAAGATATAAAAGAAAAAAAAACTATAGCCGTATAACCTGCGTAGTAGCAACGAATTTGGAAGCTGCCTCAGCATTATCGTTGTGAAGTAAATGAATACCTCACAACACTGATTTTCAGTCAGCCCCACAATATAAATATAAAAGAAAAGATGTCACAATATCATAATGTGAAAAAGAGAACTTCTAACATACTCGTATAAATAATAGCAGTAGAAAGTACTGCAAAGAAAGTGGGTGTTATTTGATGTGGCTGGAGACCCATCATCAACAATACTTGTTTTTAGTATCTTTTTCCCAAGAACCTTTTAAGTGAAGAACCATACAAAGGAATAATTATTCCATAGCTCTGACTACCCCTTGCCATGAGTGTATATATGTTTATATATTTGTTAGCTTAATTTCTTTTCCGAGAAATAAGAAAGGTAATATTATTGTATTACTTTCATTTTATTGTATTGCTGTGTAGTGTCGGCTTAGAATAGCACTACCCCATTTCTTCTGGTGGGTGTATGTAAGAGGCGACTAACGGTATTGGGGCTTTTAAGGGATTTTTGGGCGATGCGGTTGGAGACCCTTCACCAACAACCTTTATTTTTACTATCTTTTCCCCACTCACATTTCCAAAAGTGGCTGAGGAAATTCTAATTCTTTAGCTCTGGCTACCTCTTCTAGGGATTTACAGACGTGAGTATATGTATATATGTACTTTCATCATTGTTCAGCAATAGATCTCCATTGCAAGACAAAGGCCGCCGCTAATAATACTCCCATCATAGTCCTGTCCATCCCTCTTTGGGTGAATGTGTCTTGTAATAAGGTTTATTGTGAGAGGTCTCGTCACTAGTTGTTTCTTTCATTTTTATTGTTGCATTTTGTGAAACTGTGTGTTCTATTGAATGTGATCGAAGTTTATAACATATTTTTTTACATTAACTTCTAATTTACAACTCAACTAACATTATTTTCCTTTTCAGGTATGGAGTGGGAAGGTCCGCCAAAGCAAGGCTTGTACGACCCAGTGAACGAACACGAAGCGTGCGGTGTTGGTTTTGTGGTTGCTATCGACGGTAAACGCAGTCATAAGGTTTGTGGCACATCCACTTCATATATAAAAATATTTACTATCAATATTAGGCAAATACATCCATACATATACTCATGCCATTCTATCGACTATCGATCGGCACATCGTATGATCCTGGCATATCTCTCAAGCTTCATCTACATTCATCAATCTTTTCAAGCATGCTCTTTTATATTCTACAGACTGCAAATGCCTCCTTTTTTAAGCACATTTTCTATTTGATCTAAATATATCCTCAGTGGTAGTCCTCTACTGACATTACATACCACATTGGCTCTACTTTAATATCTCTTTCACTAATTTAGTTGCCTCCATCCTCTATGTGTCCAAACCATCTGCACATTCCTTTTCTATCTTTTTAACAATATCATCTTTCACAACACACCTTTCAACTATTTGATGTAAATAGGTATTCTATTTACCATTATCGAAATATATAATACGTAACTAAACCCCTGTTTTACATACAGATCGTTCGCGATGCAGAGACGCTCGCAAAGCGTATGGAGCATCGTGGTGCATGCGCGTGTGACAACGACACTGGCGACGGCGCCGGAGTGCTGACTGCCATTCCTCATCAGTTTTACTGCGCTCAGTTGAGGTAAGGGAATTTAAAACTCATAAGGCCTCTATACTCGCGCCCTATTTCAGGTTCATTGGCAAAAATATGATCGCGTCATATGACTTGCGAGGAAGCAGGCGAATAGAGAGCGCTTTGACTCGCGATTTTTCGCCATGATCAGACCGCGAGTGTAAATAGGCCTTAATAGTCACATCGTTTGTAAGAACTGAAAGGCATTTTTATACATTGACTAATGTTACTTTCCATTTTAGCTTTGCAAGCTTTGGTTAAGTAAGACTTTAGGAACTGAAACCGATATTGGTTGTAAAGTATCTGACAGTCTTTCTTTTCACCATCTCGTTTCTCTACTGAAACTAGTAAATTCAATCATCTCTGGTGTTTTATAATCAGATGATTTAAATGAGGTTTGCAGATATGCAGTTGCATCGTGATTACCATAAAGACGGCATCGTAATTGAGTGATGTTATGTACTAATATTTAACTAGTAGATTGAGGTATTGTCAAATGCTTATCAGATATCAAAAGGTTGTAACTTTCCTCTGATTACTAACGTAATATGATTCAGCAATATGCATAAATTTCACTTGCATTTATGTCAAAAACTGACGTTATAACAGATAATATATTTTGCTCGTTAAACATCTTAGCGAAATTCAAGTCAAGTCAATTTCATTCAAACTCAACTATAATTTTAAACAAGAATACTATATTTTTTTGTTCCTATATGACGTCTGAGTTTGTTTCCGTCCGTGAACTGGAGTCGGTTTGAGGACCAATATGATATATTTTCTTTTGATTTCTTGAAAAGGGCAGTATAACTACCCGTGTAATTGGACTATTCTATCTAGAATAGGAGTTAGTAAATACGCCAGAAATGTCTCGTTGTCAACGGCCTAAATGCAAAATTCATTGATCTAACTAAAATTCGTATTGGCTCTATGCCAGTTTAACTTTTATACTTTCTTGTTTGGCGTACAGCCGAGTCGAACGGCGACTGTTATACTTTATGAGTTATAAATATAGAAAAATGTGCATTGTAAACTATTAGGTAAACGAGGAACACTTTAATGTTCCTAAGAGTTAGCTCGCTACTGTACGTTACCTTAGAGACTAATGCAATGTCATGAATTTTAAATATTTTTTCATCGTAAACACTTCATATATCAGCGTATTTTTTTCTACGGCGCTCCTATTGGTCTTCCTGATGGTATATAGCATACAGTAATTCCTGAAAATAGGCTATCTCTATATCAATATGTTACTAAAATGTTTTTTCAAAGCGAATTGTTTTTTCCTGTCAAAAGAGCGCTCAAGAAAACAAACTCTTCAGCTTCGCAGACGATACATAATGAGATGTAAAATGGTAAACAATAATGAATACCGCTGATAATAGCTTCACGCGATTCTATAATCAATGTGTAGTCATTAGATAAGTTATGTAAACAATCACAGACGATATCTATGTGACTGTTTGGCCGTTTAATTGACTGTTTCTTGCGCAATTTATTATTCTTACTTGCTGCCTATCAATATTACTTGCGACGATAGTAATAGATGATGATTTTAGTCTTGAATTAAAAAGGTGTTCTTTCTTTGGGGTATGTTATGGAATTTTGAGGGAAAACTTAGCAATGAAACACACACCACAAAAAATGTCCTAGCAAAAAAAAAACTGATGCAGGCCGGGTGCCCGCTCGAAAAAGTGAGAAGTAGTACACTTTGTTATACGTGGGAAATACTAGTGTGATACAGAACTTACACATGAACTGTCAACTTCCCTATTTGTTTTCTTAAAACGTTATTCAGTATAATTATGGTAAATCAAATTTCAAATAAATACAACCAATCGCCAAAAAGAGTTTTTACTTCAAAGGAATATTACTTCTGCCACTTGTTCTTGATCTATTACGCTGTTATTAAAACTCGCATACATTATCTTAATTGTTAACAAGACGAGTGATCTGAATTAAATCACCATACTAAGCAGTGCCTATTCTATTCCCTCTTGTTAGTCGCTAATACGGCAATTGCGTCGTAGACGTATAATCTCGTCATCCTTCAATCGCTGTGCCACTGCGGTTTTGTACCTAATGCATTTATTATACATTATACATCTATGAATAGAAAACCCAGTTTTGTTTCAAGGTTGTGGCCGGACCGTTTTTATTGGAGACCGACAGGGAATAAATGGGCTTGGTGGTTCATTATTGTATTACTTTCATTAGACGTGGATTATTGTGTGGGGTGCTTTTATTGCGCTGTTACTGGGTTTATGCAGTTTTGAATTGTGTTTTGATATATATATTTATGAGATTGATGTTATTTTTATGGTTTATATTTTTTATTGATCCTTACAATGGCTTTGTCTATACTTATTTATCGAGGTGTCACGAATGGAAAAACAAATTAATCTATTTTTAGACAGTGAAAATATTTGTTTGTGTGTGTTATAATTATAATATAACTGATTGGTTCTGAAAACGCTGTATTGATTTAAAACTTATTTCATTATTAGGAACATCTCACATTCAAACGAAGCAATAGCGGTGACTGGACAAACTTAAGATATTTTCGCTAGTTATTAATGTTTTGAAACGCCACTTTTTACATAGACTGACCTAAGACCTTTACTTTTTTCATAGACTGACTTCAGACGAATCTCACATTATCCTACGTTGAGTACACACTAATTCGATATTTCAATGTATTTGCTTGATCGCTAAAGTATGTCTTACAAATGAGAGTACAAATTACACCTCGCAAGTAACAGTAAATTGACACTCGTGAGTTGGTTATTCACACAATATTGTTAATATATGTTGTGTCTGGGCTATGAAGTAGAATCTAAGGTATAAGTATAACTTCACTATTTTCTAGTTGTAGCTTTTTATTTTCAACTCTTAAAGCCCGATTTATGAATTGAGTATTCAAGCTGAGAACGACTTAAGTATCGTTATGTCTCATTCAGTTGTTAAGATTTCAATGCGACAGAAGGATACTTAAGTTGTTCTCAGCTGGAATATACAATTCAGAAATCGGGCGTAAGTCATTGCGGAAAATTTGATAAAAATATGATACAGAAGTAATGCAAATTTAAATATTTCCGAAAAAATTGCAGTTTTTTTTAATTAATGGTAATCCCAAATAAGTAAAATAACAAGTTTTATTAGTCATGTGCTTGCGGAATTGTCTCACTAAAGTTTTTGCACCGTGATATCTGTGATAACGACAAAAAAAACATAACCCTGGGGCTAAAAGTCCCATGACATAGATAATAATAAGTCAAATGTCATGTCCTTTCCATATGATACAATATATTATGTCACAATACTTCATATGCAGTTAAAAACCACCATTAATAATTCACATGATATGTAGATAATTCTCCTTTGGTCAATACCCGAAATCAACGGTAACTTTCATTTAGACGGTTACAAAAAATGATAAACTTAATAATAGACTAGGTATTTGTTTATAAAAAAATATATAAAAAAATAATGATGAATTATTTCTTAACAGCAAAGTATAAAAATCTCTACAGTTAGTTTGTTACTTAGTTTCAGTATTATGATTTCTTTCCAAAAGTTCAGGTAAATACTCAGAGCAGGGGGTCGTTATTTTTAGAATGTTTTTATACATGATAAGAAATTAACTTCAATATTTTATAGGCATAACTGTCGCAAACAGTGGACATGAAATTCAAACATAAAATTACCGAATTGTTTCAAATATTTTGTTTTTAAAGTTGTTGTTAAAGCCGGATCAGCTAGAGGTCAGAGAGGAATGTAATATTTTATTATGATTAGGAATACACGAATTTTACTACAATTAAAAGATCGCAATACTACACCCCAATGTATGGATATAATCGTTTTATCGATTTTGTCGGAATTCCAATGTGCCGTAGGACTTTGATCACTGACATATGGGTATACAATTATGTCTGAAGGTATCTTGTATTAAAATAAACAGCCAATAAAGTGCCAATAATGAGATTGAGAGTGTAAATAAACCGAATGTTGAATAAGTTAAACGCGCATGTTATTTATCACATTAAAAAAATATATGTAGTTCTTTGTGTCTCAAACGAAAATCCTTACTTCCTTTCCTTACTAATATTATAAATGGGAAAGTGAGTTTGTTTGTTTATTTGTTCCGCTTTCACGCCGTAACTACTGAACCGATTGCTTTGAAATTTTGCAAATGTATAGTTAGAAGTTTGGATTAAACAATAGGGTACTTTTTATCCCAAAAAAAAAATGTTCCCGAGGAAAATCGTGGGAATGAGTAGTTTTCTTACAGTTGTGCTTTATACCGTAATATAACCGAATTTCACGCGGGCGAAGCCGTGGGCGGAAAGCTAGTAATCAATAAACCGAATTTCATACAAGATGATAATTAATTGTTTAGGGTTTTATGCATTGCATGATATTTAACATTGGACTCATCTTACAGATAGTCCCGTCCTAGTCCTTGCGTAATGAGTTTTGTACTGCAGCAAATAAACTCTTAATACTCATTCATTAGGGAACTACGTTGCACTCTTTATCTATTTTCCCGGACAATCAATAGCTCAAGTTCAAGTAGCTATTAAGATAAAAAGACTAGTTTACATTATTATCTTTATTAGTATCTTATCGAGAAGTAAACACGATTATCAATTTTATCAATGTACGCGAGAAATAATGTTGCACTTACGCATGTGTTACTAGACCAGCTTTATAGTTGAAATGTACTTTTAGAATTCAGTATCACACTTGAAAAGTACGATGTATGTCATTCAAAATGTAAATGGAGATCGCCCATGAGTAAGAATCTATGTTCGACACCTTTAAAAAATCTAGAATGCTCAAAAGTCTGAATATTTATCGTTTGTAACCCAGAAAATAGAAAACTCTTTATCGCACATCACAAAAGGTATATTGGCAAATAAAAAAAAACTGAATAATAGTACAATTATTGGCAGCCGCAACATTAAAAAAGATTTCTTCCAGAGAATCTCTGTTCTCTCTCAGTTCAAAAAAATTTAAATTCAAAAGATATTTCAATACATGGTTAAATATTAATTAGTAAACATTTTAATAATTACATGTTTTTTACGTTTCATAATCGATTAAAAAAATAGGTAAAAAAACTTTTTAAGTTAAACGGTTTTATTATTAACATACAGAGCAATGTTTAAAATAAATGTACTAAAAACCTAAAAATAATAAAAAAATAGATACAGTCGTGGGAATTATATACATATGCATAGACTAGACTAAAATAAAACCGTGGGGCACATCAATTGTCTACAAATTATCGACTTAATGTGCGATAGAAGAAACGTTTAATTCGTCGTTGGGCAGTTGGCCCGCAGACGGTGAGGAAATTACTTACTATTTTCTTGCTCATGGAAATTCCAATAGTCATACACTCCATGTAAATAAAAGAGATGTTTCAACTAGTTTCTCGTTGGAAATTTACACTGCTGGCTGGCGATGAATCGGTTCACTGCTCGCAGTTTGTCTTTAATCGACAAAACATATGATAAAATTATTACTCGCTCATCACTATGAAACCCTAAAACTCGCTTATAATCGAGCTTGCCAGCTTGTTTCCACATTCTGCCCTATTTATCACATGTCCATAGTTGAACAACTGCCCAATTATAGTGTAACATTACAAACCAAACATTTTAATCAACGATTGTAGACAATTGACGTGCCCCACGGTTTTATTTTAGTCTAGTCTATGCATATGTATATAATTCCCACGACTGTATCTATTTTTTTATTATTTTTAGGTTTTTAGTACATTTATTTTAAACATTGCTCTGTATGTTAATAATAAAACCGTTTAACTTAAAAAGTTTTTTTACCTATTTTTATTTTCTAGTTTTTAGTTTTTATTTCGCATTCTGTTTAATTCATATAGTGCTACATTATTGCAAGGTTTCTTGCCCGTTAGTTTATTGCAGTCCAACTCCGCGCACGCGTTTTTACCTTTCACCTTAATTTGGGTGGTGTACCGCTAACGCGTATAATTTTTAGCCACCCTAACGCCACACAATCCTCAATACGATACAAAATCTTGACTTGGGTGATGGATTCAGGCTGGATTAATCAGATACCTAAAT
This sequence comes from Bedellia somnulentella, assembly GCA_963576735.1. Classification (NCBI taxonomy): domain Eukaryota; kingdom Metazoa; phylum Arthropoda; class Insecta; order Lepidoptera; family Bedelliidae; genus Bedellia; species Bedellia somnulentella. The sequence continues at coordinate 15,347,865 of OY755176.1, read as the reverse complement.
AAATTACAGATTCAATTTCTAAATTTAAATCTTATTATTATATGCCATTTAGTGGCTCCGCCCATCTGAAATATTGATTTGGTATAGTGCACTGTATGGCGACCATCTTAGATTTTAATTATGCATAGTAAATTGTATTCTACTTGTTGAGACCTTTCATTTGATACCCATGTTGATGGGATTGATATAAAACCTAAGTTATCCGCCATTTTGTAGAGGCCGCCATCTTGGATTTTAATTTTTTATAGTATATTGTATTCTGCTTGTTGAGCCCTTTTATTTGATACCCATATTGATGAGATAAATAAAACCTAAATTATCCGCCATTTTGTAGCGGCGGCCATCTTGAATTTATAATGATAATGAACAAATATAATTGTATTGTCACCAAAATCCAAAGTGTATACAAAATTTCAGATTAATCGGTTGATAGGAAGAGGGTGAAATTTGAATTACAAAATTTGACCCAAGAATAAATAATAAAACAAACGGGGTGAGCTAAATAAAACCGTTTAAAAATGACCATTATTTTCAACCATTTTAATCGATTATATGAGATTATGATAGGCTAGCAATCTCTAATATTGCTTTACAATTTTACTCTTATGAAATGTTTTGCATCTCCGGCAACACCATTTAAGGAGATGTTTTAGTACGGTTCCTAGGCAATACAATATAAAAAAATACCTACTACTGTAACTGACTTCCGAATTCAGCATGAAAAAGCAAATTGTACAAGAACGTATTTTTTAAACTGTTACCATAATAAATCCAATCACAGAAATGTTCATAATCAAATCACTCATAAAAGTTTGTCAGGCGTATTATGTTAGAGAATTACATTCGCATACTTCATATCCGAGCCGACCTTGTATGGAATTTACGCAGTGTTTGTACGTTAAGTCGGGTTGACACTGTCTAAGTAAGATCAAAGTGAAATTAGTAAGAGCAGTAAAGTCGTACTTTTTTGATACAGTCAGGTGTTTTTTCTTAGTTATAAATATAGCAACCGTGATAGCCCAGTGGGTAGAACACTCGGTTATCGTGCAAACGACTAGTGTTCAAATCCTGGGTCGGGCCTACACCAATTTGTCTTTTCTAAAGACATATGTGTGGTTAATTTATCATGGTTGTTAACGGTGAGGGAAAACATCGTGAGGAAACCCACATGGCTGAGTTGTACTTAGTCATGTGACAGTGTATTCGTACAAAACGGCGATAGGCCTGCCCCCTATCACGTGAGTACACTGTCCATGCAAAACGTGGGTACTCTGAACACCAGGTGACAAAGTCACGTGATGTTCAGGAGTATTAGTACCTCTGCCAACCCCTTCGGGGATATTCGGCGTGAACGTTTATGTTATGTTATGTTATAAATATATTAACACTTTATTATTATACAATGGGAGCTGGGGTTGGATATTTTAATATTTCAGTCAGTTGGCTATACGCATATTAACATAAAATGTCATAAGTTACAATTAAAACTAAGAAAAAGTTAAATTCCAAACGACGAAGTAATATTTTTTAAATTAATCTTTTTATATTAACAAAGTCCCATGGACATATTGCTTTGCTGGTTATTTTTTTGTGTTACTAGACCACACACACAGAGAGCACAGTAAGAAAGCTCACCTAAACAATAATATAAAACATAAAATGAATCACTTTCCGACTGCATTCAACATTACATTTTCAGCATTTAAAATATAAAATATGCAATAACTATGTATAAACGTCACCTTCAATTTCAATACAACCTGCAATAAGTACTAATTAAATTATCAGTTCACATGAGACTAGTTTGTATGTGCAATTTATTGTCAACTTGTTGTGCCATCCATGGACATACCATTTATTATATTCTATACTAGCTATATAACCAGTTATATATATAAAATGTGTATATTTTATTTAATACTAGTGGATCGTCCCAGCTTCGCACGGGTAGCGTTGTTTTTTTAAATATCTGAGGTTTCTTTCTTCAGTCACTGTTCAAGCATTGTGAAATTCAGCGCAATGTTTTCTTTTTATTAAATTTATAGCACTCCCTAAACAGTCTAGTTTGTTGATTTTGAATGCGCTTTAATGAACGGTTCAGTATTTCCGTTTAATAGCAAATTTTGGAATAAAACGCTATGAAGTACTTATACTAAACAATAAATCATTACGTGATGTAGGATGCAACTACTGGCGCCATCTAGTATGTTATATGTAAATTAGTAAAGATTTGGTTTTGATCACGGGCGCGATGGCTTATTTTATGTATAATTTCTGTGTTTCTCTACCGATTTCTATGATTATTTATTGAATATGTAATAATGTTAGCTTTTTTAAATTAGGGATGAGTGAGAGGTTTGCAAACGTAAGAGTAAACAAATATAATCAGAATGTTCCGAACTGCTAAGCTATCAGGAAATACACGTGTTATTGTGAGCCAACCGTAAAAGATAGACATAAACTGTTGAAGTTTTTTTTTAGATAATTTTATGAAAAATATTTCCGTCATACATGATTTCTATGTAAGTTTAACCATTAAGGCTGCACACGCGACGGAAGCTTAAAAAATGGAGTAACTTCTCCCGTTTTCCCAAAATTCCCCTTTACTACTCTGCTGGAAAGTATACAAAAACCTGCCCAGGAGTATGAAGAATAATTGTGCCAAGTTTCGTTAAAATCCGTCGAGTAGTTTTTGTTTCCATAAGGAACATACAAACCGACAGACAGACAGACAGACAGACAGACAGACAGACAAAAATTTTACTGATTGCATTTTTGGCATCAGTATCGATCCCTTATCACAACCTGATAGTTATTTTGAAAATATATTTCATGTACAGAATTAACCTCTCTACAGATTTATTATAAGTATAGATTTACAATTATAAACACAAGTCATTTATGATGATTTAAAATTCCAATCAATATTAAATATTGTCATATAATACAAAATATACGTTTATTCAAGTATGAAATTGAATATTAGCCCTATTTATATTATAAACTGCATGAGAATACATACTATTATAAATATATATAGTATATTTCATATCTTTACGATAATAGGCTATTTGACTAAGTTTTGAAAACTATCTTACGGTGTTTTTATAAGGAGCCCTAAAAAAATATTTATCGGTCTTCATTTTAGCTATTTTATTAAAAAATCGAAAAAGAAAATGCAATATTCAAATGTGCCGCGAAAACGCGACTTTAAGTAATATGGCGGCTGTAGCACAAATGACGTCAATTCCGCAATAAACACCAATGAGCGAAGCGATACACAGTCTGTTTATGTGCAGCCAATCACGGTCGTTTTTAGTCACGTGACAGTTGCATCAAAAATACTTATTATAGAAGACGGATTTTAGTGAAATAATGCAATATTTTTGTCACGCACTATTACATATTGCTCCAAAAAGAAATATTAAGACTAATGAAATAAAAGAAATTTATATTTTTATTACAGTCAAATAGCCTATTTTACATCTTTACAGATGGTAAAATTAATGTGTAATATTCAAATAGTTATGTTCTGAATGTATATGTATGTGTATTTATGTATAATAAAATAAATAGAAATAAATAAATTATTATATAATAAAAAAATAATTATATAATAAATTATTTATTATAATATATAATCGAAGCATGGCGGATCCCTAGTATTGAAATATCACGCGAGTCCCATGTTATTCTCACATGTACTTTCACGTTATCAATAACAACGATTATGTTATGAAATGCTGTAAAACATAATCTTACAATATATATTTGTTAACGACGTGCAATTGCTTACCCGCCTGAGGCCCATGAAAATTATGATAAAACTTTATGGATTTATATAAGTTTATTTTTAAACTGTTATATACAATCGTATTTTAAGGTTCATGGGGATAGGGGTAAGCCACAAGTAAAATTTATAAACACTGTATTACAGATCATATTTGTATAAATTGGACTGTTACTTGCAATCGTATTTTAAGGTTCCTTGGGACAGCTAGAATAGCTACAAGTAAAAAATATCCAACCAAAAACATTTTCATGTAAAATGTTGCCAAGACGAGCCCATATGACTCGCACTGTCAAAAAGTTATCAGATCTCATGTAGAGCCAAGCTTCTAACACTACACGCCTTAACTCTACAAGGCCTAACTTCACAAACTCTACACCTTAGTCAAAATATGTGGCTTGGCCATTTCGCTACATTCACATCGGCGTAAGGTGAAAAATCAATTCACTGTTCATTACTTTTGTGTTATACAATAGTTCTTGTAGTAACGAACGGCCAAGCCACATATTTTGACTAAGGTGTAGAGTTTGTGAAGTTAGGCCTTGTAGAGTTAGGGCGTGTAGTGTTAGAAGCTTGGCTCTACATGAGATCTGATAACTTTTTGACAGTGCGAGTCATATGGGCTCGTCTTGGCAACATTTTACATGAAAATGTTTTTGGTGGCATTTCATTTCTTTTTGTAAGTTGTTTGTAACAATTTTTTTTTTATTTTTTTCTTCTTTTTTGGGGTGTATTTCTTGCACATCAGAGACGCCTTTTTTATAGCCCACTCTCTATCTTTGCCTTTTTTCTTTGTTGATTTACTGTTTATAATAAGTGATAGATCAGATACTGTCGATATGTCTCAATATATGTCGATTAATTTTATTTTTTTTATAACAAGGAGTACCTATACATATATATATCTGAGGGCACCAAGTTTTAGACTATTATTAGATTAGACCTCTAGCGTCATCAAAATTTAATCTTTTAAAATTACAGGTCTCATACAAACTCCCATCCCCTAGTTTAAGGGGTTGGAGGATGAAACTTACAAGTTTTATAATTTTTTTGTTGTTTGTGTGCTAATACTAGCTTACATACAAAATTTCAGCTTTCTAGGACATTAGTAAATACCTTAATAATTTTGATGATCATCAGTGAGTCAGTGACGAAATCAGCGTTTTTTAGATATGAATAAAATCTGAAGTATAAAAGCTAATGTAATTAAAACTTAATGTGTTCAATAAGTCCGCTATTGACAATATATCCTGAAAATTTTGTTGATCTAGCATAACCCAAACCCAAGTTATGAGTGTTCAAAAAAACGACGAAGCGCTTCGAGAAAAGGTAGGTAGTGCCCGTGCGCTTCGCTTGGCTCGTCTTGGCGGGGGCACTACCGTGCCCCCAGATAAGCATTGTATGAATCACACATTTAAACAAAATGTTTGAAACAAAATTTCGATGTATAGTTAAGCAAACATAAAATTAATACATAAGATATAAGAAATAAAAAGAAAATAACAGTGATTAATTGCTAAAGAATCTAGTTATAATTGAAGAGCCAATCTAGACTCCAATTGTTTAGTTTGCTCATCTCAGTCGTTCTTCAAGTAAACATTTTGATTAATTCATCTTTCATCTGCAATCAGTGAATGCTAGACGTTATTAAAAGTGATGTAGGTCGCATGAAAGAAAGTCATGGCTGGATACTATTCTAAGACTTATCTCAGTTATATCTATCGCATACATGCCGTCTTCACGTGACGATCACGGCGGCTAATTTCTTAAGTATTGATGAGATGTGAGTGCTTGAAAACTACCTTAAGGCTTTAATTTGATAATTTTCCATGCTTCATAGTAATAGGGACAAATTCAGTCCATTTTGAATTTTAATTGAAAATGTTTTCACAAAAAGTTGCACCAACTTCAAAAACGTGACAGGCAGGTTGAAGTTTGATCGTTAGAGCAGACCTACAAATACTTTCCTACCGTCAATTATTCACTGGAAAAGTTTGCAAGTTCAATGGCCTGAGTAATGTCTGGCGCCAAGATCTTAGACATTAAGCAATATTGCGCTAGCCTTGACATTTTAGTTAATCCCATATTAGTTTCGATATTATGTATTATAAAAGACCTATACTTTTTGATTTATCGCATCGTAGGGGTGGCTCTTTACTAAAGGTAATTTAGCTTGAGGTAATTTTCTTTAAGTCAAGAGAGAAATCGACGTAAGCTTTGTCATTTTTATACTATGAAAACACGCTGAACATCAGATGACAAAAAGTCGGTAACCCCTCATTAAGCAAAGCATTGGCGATTCAATATAATTGAGCATCTCCAAAATCCCATATAATCTATTGCACAAATCAGCGGCGATATCTATAACAAGTATTTTCAAACATAAAACTTAGCTATTCACTCTAATACATGTTTCAGTAATGTGTTCACATCGACTAATACATTGCACGGAAAAACTTGTTCGAGTCGCACTAAAAAGGTTTTTAAACTCTTCAAGGCTCTCGTTGACAAGATTGATCGCTGTTTGCCCAAGTTAGTTCAGAGTATCCAATTTTTTGCTTGTACAGTGTATCAGTGCAATTTGTACAAAGTACAAGTCAGCCATATGGGTTTCATTAGGAGAGTTAGCTAAAGATCTTATAAAACTGCTATCAATTCATGTCCATAGTCGGAAACCGGTATCTTGAGGATATAATTACATTACAGAACGTTAACGACAAACTAATTATCAGTAGCTTGTAGTACGACAAGACTAAATGAGCAAAGCCATCGGAAAATTATAAAGGCAACGACTGACAAATAATAATTGCCAATTTTACTGATAACCACTTTCACGATATATTTTAATCATAATGTATTTACTTCTACATTATGCAACGATAATAACATAAGATAACGAGTCACTTACAATATTTCCCATAGATTTTGAACGGTATGTAACTTCCCCTTCTCATATATTTCCTATATAATTTAAGCGTAACTTGTTATTGGAGCATCATCTTCAGAAATATCCCCCCCAAAAATATGGATTTTATTACAAGTTGTCGAAAATGTAGATAGTATAGAAAGTCGAGGATGACCACAAAGGACTCATTTAGATTAAATAGAGAATGTTGTCAAAATGCGTCCGATTTGTGAAGAATACTTTGATTACACCAATAGGATCTAATAAAGTGAGTATATGCATGTAGTTTGTTGAAAAACAAACCAAAGTTATATGTATAAAAATAGTTAATATGGATTTAAAACCATTGTAAAACCCTTCTATTTTCTAGGCAGTCTTTTACACCCCTCTGAATCGGAATTCTGGTCTAAATTCCGTAGCATCAGTTCCAGTACTCGAACCGGAATTCGAATAAGGAACAACAGTCTATGTTTACGACAGGGCAACGCGTCGCCATGTCGCCTAAAAATGGATTAGGGATGGCATTATGCCAACGTGCAGCAGTTACATGTACAATTAACACATTTTGCATGGTTTTGGAGCGAATAGCCCAACCCATATTTCTTCTTTGACCACTTTAAATGTCAGTTTCAGCAATAAGACCGCCAACTCTAATAGTTATTCTTAAGACCACGAAGTTTGATTTATGTTTGTTGTGTATAGTGTAAACGTATGTATGTATAAACTTCTACCATAGTAATAGATAAATGGTTTATCAGAGATGCAAATATCAAAGGGACTTTACCGATGTTGTCACAGCATAGTACAAATGCATGCAATGAAATATTGCAGTTTGAATGTTTGAAAGTAATTAACTTGCACTTATCGCAGGGAATATAGGAAGATGTAAAATAATTTACTCCGCAAAATTATTAATCACTAGCAAATCAATTCGTTTCGGCTAAAATAGCAAGTATTTGATTATATAGTATAAAATATAACTTATGTCATTAAGAAATCAGGAAGGAGATCTAGAGAAATTTCTACCAATGGTTTGTAAAGTTCCAGGCCCACCAATGAACGCTTCTCTTTTCTTTATATTTTACTCTAAATCGAATTTATAACGTTAGCCGTGTTAAATAGTTCAGGATACGAAAATACGTACGTTATATGATTACAACGAGAATTTGAGAAGGTCAAATAATGTATCGTCTCGAAAACTCACTTATATATAAGAATTAAGGGCTGGAGAATGAGCCCTTAATTCTTCAGTCTCATCAATCGATGGACATGGGAAAAGATAAGGTTCTAAGGAGTTTTAAATTAAATAATTTGTATGCGTGAAAAATATTGAATTTGTATAATTTTGTTACATACTTTTCATAGCACACTGGTGAATGCCAAAGCGTGACATCATTATCATTGAGATTTAATTATATCAATTCCCTTGAAGGTGATGTTTAAGACGTAAAAACTTAAATTTAAGTTAAAACCAATAAAAAAATATGTCAAAAAGTTAATTGTCACCTTAGTTACCGACTGAATGAGTAGAGGTAATTATAATTATACCGATATAAGGTTTAAAAATAACTGATAAGGTTCAGATTAGATCATGTTGTTTACGGTCAATAAACTTATTGAACAGTGAACAAGAGGCATACATAGACACTCAGATACATTATGCGTGACCTCAGAAAATTACGGTTGCTTTATAAGATTAGATTTCCAATTTATTACTGATTTAAAAATTTGGATTGGTACGTAACTAGCACCTGGTTCAGGAGGTCGCAGGCACTTATCCCGCTCTGAGCATTTTTTTTGTGATGAATATTAATGATGGTGTTTTAGTTTGTATGTTATTTATATGTGTGTAATATTAAATATTGTAATTAATATTTGATATATCGCTGACACAAGTCATTATTTGTACTGACTTAGGGGCTAACTTACCTACTATGTCCGTATTATTTACGATGATATTCAGAAATTTTATTATGTACTAGCTTTTTGCCCCCGACTACGTCCGCGTGGACTGCATTTTTTGCATCCGGTTTACATCCAAAATACCAAAACACTTGACTTAACTTAACTCCTGTTTTTTTTATATTTATATTCCCGTGGGCGTTGTAATAGATATAAAGAACATTGAGGCTTTTTAAGTGATTATTGGGCGATGCAGTTAAAAACCCATTTGACTACCTTTTCCCCATTCAACTTCCAAAAGTGGATAAAGAATTACTATCTCTAAAGCTGTGGCTACCCTTTGTTGGGATTTATAGCCGTTAGTATATACTCAGGATTGATTGATGGATGAATTTCATATATTCCTTTTTGTAGTTGTTAAATCAGTCAATCGCATCAAGTTTCAAATTTCTAGATACAGTATATTTATAGATCAAAAGTCTGTATACTATATTTCAATCCCTTAGGGGACTAGTTCCAAAAAACATTTTTAATTGTTCATGAGAATTACGAAACAAACCATTTTGTACCAAGTTTATGTATGTTCAAAAATGAGAATATCTTTAGTAAGTATGGATAGCAGTTTGGCGATGCGGCGTCGGCCCGGTGCTGCCCCCTACACTAACCGTTGGTGATGTGTGAGAGATTCCAGCCAATCAGTCATAGATGGGGGGGTACTAAATAATTGAGATATGTGCTATTATTTACCAACTATGCATTCTGAGGCTTGAACAGAATATTAATTTATGCGTAAGTATATTATAATTATAATATATCTTTGAGAATATTAGTTTAAAAATAGTTAATAAAAAAGTTATAGTTAGTTAAGTTAGTCTGTAATGTGAGGTTATGTGATCGTGTGAGGAGTGACGTGATTCGTGAAAGGTGTGTTGTAAAAGATGATATTGTAAGAAAGATAGAAAAAGGAATGTTGAGATGGTTTGGGCATATAGAGAGGATGGATGACAGTAAATTGGTAAAAGAGATCTATCGAGTCAATGTAATAGGTAATGTTAGTAGAGAACGACCTCGGAGGACACATTTGGATCAAATAGAAAATGTGCTTAAAAAGGCAGGTGTCCGAAGTACGAAGAATAAAAGAGCATGTATGAAAAGATTGATGGATGTGAATGAAGCTAGAGAGGTTTGCCGGGATCATACAAAGTGGCGATCGATAGTCTCTGCCTACCCCAATGGGAACTAACGGCGTGAGAATTTATGTATGTATGTAAAAAAGTTATATACATATATAATATCTTTAGCCGTGAGTATATGTATGTTTGTATGTTATAAACATATTCTCAAACCTACCAAATGAATACGCAAAATTCATACAATATACTTTCAATTATCTTTATTCATACATATTCGCATACTTGAATGTGAAAGAGAAGGAATAGCGCTTCCTATTATTCTAAGCTAACATAAAAGCAAAAAAAAAAACGCAAAAAGATTGCGATGCCCGAGATTCGAACCTGGGTCTTCCGTTCGATTAGTATTAACCAAACAGTATACCGCTACGCCACGAAGACGTTAGTGTAGCCTTAAAATTTTTGATAAGCTATATATCTAGTAGTCATACTATTGGCAAACAATTAAAAGGACATTTATTTTGATGAAAATGGATGAAACCCTTATTTTTTTCCAAAAAAGACTATTAATGAAGAGTCTGATAAAGTCGTTCGATGAAAAAATTAATCGTGTAAATATGGGGAGCCATATAAAAGTTATGTTTTTTTATGTTCCTGTAGGAACCCTTGCGAAATCCGGGATAAATGATATCCTATATGTTGGCCAAGTGTATAAGCTACATTCATACGAAATTTGATTAAGTCCCGTCTGGTAGAATTAACGTGATGACCGGACATACAGACAGAATTTTTTTCAAAAAGCGCAAATTTGGCTTCAGTATCGATAATTAAACTTATTCCACCGGTTTTTTTTTCTTCAATGTACAGTTTTGACCTCGGTACAGTCTTATTATAGTATAGATAGATATGTACTTATGTAATTGAAAAATAAAGTAAAATAAATATAGTGTTATTAAAAATAGAGAAGTAATTACTGTGTATGCCATTTAAAAATTAGGTTTGCAAGAAATAACCGCTAATAAATCATGTGGTTAGCATACAAAGATTTTGTTAGCAATAATTAAAATCAGGCTGCAATTAGTGTTCTGCAAATAATCATGACAGTGGTCTGTAATTTAAACACAAACTGGTAGCGAGTTTTATTTTGTATCTGCAAAATAAACAGTCACTCCGCAGAATAATTACTTGGGCAGCAAGATTGTGCATTAGGTCAGCGGAGAAAACATTTCTACACGCAACTTATTTGACTGTATAGCATATTTTAAATTTGGATGGCAATTTAAATATTTTTTTTGCGTATTTATTGAAAAATCTGTTATAAAATAGCTACTAATTGTGAAGTTTTCGACGCACAGTGAGAAATTTTAATGATTTCAAGAAACAAAATTTCAGTAAGTGGCTTGTCTCACTGCCAATTGAAACAAAGGAGTGAAGAGAGGAAAAATGTGACTGTCTAGCTTTTTTAATTTCTACGTATGTAAACACGTGATTGTCTTAGCGATCCGCTTAAAGCATGTGGTGCCTCCACTTGAAGCAAAGAATATTCCCATAGGGGAAAAGAGGAAACGTGGCCGGCCTTCAAAGGCAAAACGAGCATTAATTATACAATAAATAAAAAAACTAACTGTTTCTTGAATATAATAATTATATAAAACTAAAAGGCTTCTTTATTATTCCATCAAAATATCTCTGCTATAATACTAAAAGTAACATACTTACTTGGAGAGAATAAATATATGAATCATCAGTAAGTGATGCGCCCATTTAGTGCTTTTTTAGTATGACATATATACTCACGGCTATAAATCCCTAGAAGGGGTAGCCAGAGCTAAGGAATTAGAAATTCCTCAGGCACTTTTGGAAAATTGAGTGGGGAAAAGATGGTAAAGTAAAGTTTGTTGGTGATGGGTCTCCAACCGCATCGCCCAAAAATCCCTTTAAAGCCCCAATACCGTTAGTCGCCTCTTACGTACACCCATCGGTAGAAACGGGGTAGTGCTATTCTAAGCCGACACTACACGGCAAACTTATCATTAATAATAAATATCATACTTAAAAAGTATGATATTTATTTATTATTTGATAGACTAATTTAAGCGGCACTAAACTGATTTTTTTGCTTATTCTCTGAGTGCTTACCAAAATTTAATTAACTGCAGGTCACTCATTGCAGCTTTGATATATACACAGCTGTACAAAAAAAATTACTGCTGTTCAGAATGATATATATTGCAGACTGATTTATTAAAATTTGCTGAACACAAGTTGCTGTCCAACTATCAATTTTAGCTTACCAATTAAATATTTCTGCTCACAAATATGCCAATACTTTGCTAACCGTTTAAATAACACCCTTAAAAATAGTAAGCGATGAATTCACTCAATCTGAATTTAAAAGTGAATTGTACAATGCTACTGTTTCTTGTATTCACTGGTATAAATTCAAATTATTTATTGCAATCATGTGGTGATGATCAAGATAATACAGGATATTTTTATTTTAAGTGCCATAACATGAACCCTGATAGGGCACCGCAAAATATACATATGTCGTGGCCATATCGTAAATTTGAACACATCATGAAATGATCGATCATTTCATGAAATGGTCGTATTTCATGAAATGTTCAACTGTTTATTGGCCACATCGTGATGTGGTTTGGGCAGATCAATGATAAGAAATCGTTTCTCGATATGGCCAACTAAACGCGCGGCCTCTTCATGAAATGGTTAAGATTATTTGGTCATATCGTAAAGTAGTTACATTAATTACCGGTAGAGGCGCTGAAAACGCTTTGTTTATGAGTGAAGATGGCGGCCGCTGTCAAAAGTGTTATTTCTCGCAGTAAAAAAATTAATAATTTGTTATTAAGCGAGGAAGAAAGTAATAAGAAAAGAGTTTAATAAGAAAGTAGTTTTCGAGGAAAAGGTTTTCGAATACTTTGCTCATTACGAAAAAACTGAGCAATATGTTAAAAAACGGTAGAGTTTGGATCGCATTTCACAGGTTACCCTATTTCTACGATCTGGCCAAGCATGTATGACAAAATCGTGAAACGTTGACGATTTTATGATCTGGTCAAATTAAGTTGGCCACATCATGAAATGTGACCATTTCATGAAATGATCGATCACTTCACGATGTGTTCAAATCTACGATATGGCCACGACACATGCATACATACATATTCTCACGCCGTTAGTTCCCATTAGGGTAGGCAGAGACTATCAAAATATAAATTTACAAACAAACTTGGACAAAATATACTCATGTAAACACACCCGGTTTAGAATAGCACTACCCCATTTCTTCCGGTGGGTGTACGTGAGAGGCGACTAACGGTATTGGGGCTTTTAAGGGATTTTTGGGCGATACTGTTGGAGACCCATCACCAACAACCTCTATTTTACCATATTTTCCCCACTTAAATTTCTAAAAGTGGCTAAGGAATTTTTCATTCCTTAGCTTTGGCTACCCCTTCTTAGGGATTTATAGCCATGAGTATATGTATGTATATACATTCACACCGAGTTCATGAAACTAGTTGCAGAATTATACAATGTTTGAAACTACGGAGTAGATGAGGCCAATTGACTCGACCCCTTCGTTGAAATGATTTCTTGTTTTCTATTATACCAACGCAACGGACCGAAATATGTTGATTACTGGTCATACAATACAGCATCAGTTTTTTTTAGCTTGGAACATACTTATGCCGAATATTCAAAATTAAAATATAGAACATCGTAATTGAATTCACGTTACAAATAACGTTAGGTTAAATTCTAAAAGAAACGTTTAATGGTCGGAAAGAACTTAATTTCTTAATTTTATCATCAAATTCTTATTGCAATAATTATGGCAATAATAGTAGATACGCGATCAGTAAATAGTTAATTAATGCAACCTATTTTAGTTTCGACGCCCCTGTTCCATGTCTACAGCCAGACTATCAACTCATGTTCATCATATCAACACATGGTGTTTAATATATATAAAATGATAATAACATGTTTTCCATGGAAGTTATACGCTAAAATAAGTCTTTGTGCATATCTTCTCAAGGATGTTTGTGAATAAACGACATAGATAATTGGTGATATGTATTTTAAACAACTCGTTAAGAGAATCATGGGTTTATAACATATGACCTCAGATGTGATATTTTCATGTTTTATTTAATTTGTGATATGAAATTCCATAAATATTGGTGCGAAAAACATTGCGCAATTCTTGTAGAAAGATAAAAACAAGTAATTGCTGATATTACCATAAAATAAACTTGAATGATATGATGTTATTTACTTGAAATTTTGGCTCGCACTAAACAAAAACTGGGCTGTCATAAATTACTACTTCTATCCTTGCTAGAGTACCTTTTTCAATGTTTTCGTCTAAACGTATCATAATATAATATAGATCAAAGTTCATGAATAGATTATAAGCTATATTTGAAGAGCTTGACAATGTTATCAATTTACAAATATTTCTCGTCATCAAACTCCGTCACAGATGTTATTTACGTAATCAGTCTGAAGCTAGACATGTTCGAAATTTTCCACAGTGTTCCTTAGAATCCCGCAAAATGGTTTTACCAGTCAAATATACGAAATTCCAGCCAACGGCAGACCTCTTAAATTGGTCGTGTAACTCGTCAATAGAAAGTGGTAGGTTTCAGGGGTGACGTCACAGTGCGCGCGCATCTCGCCTACACTCGCAAGGACTCTCAATGACAGCGTGACCTTTACAACTAAATACCTCTATTGTTTGGGTATTTTTATTCCTCCGATATGTAAAATGAAACAGTCTAATTGGAATTCATGTCTACCATCTTAACTTGCAGATAAATGTTTGAAATTTCTTTTATGTTACATACCATCAGACCCTTATCAAATAATTACAAACACTACTTACGCCAAAAATAAACTATAATAAAAAAAGGCTTAACGTTACAAAATTTATGAACTTTTCCTTAAGATACTTAAACTATTTGACTACTGGTTAAAGTGTTTATGGTATTGATGTAAAAGGTGAACGCAATTGACCTCTTTCTTTGACCTTGCAGTTTAGTAGGTCAATCGGTGCTGGGTATGAAAACTGCAACTCTTTTCCATGAGATGAAAAAAATATTTTATCTCTACTTGTAACTTTGTTCAGACAAGTAGAGAACCACTTAGTTTACTGTCTAATTTATATCACGGTTTATCCTGACCTACATAAAAGTTTTATTCGGTCTAATTGTTAGCAGCAATAATTTTCAGAGCTTTGAATACAGATGTGTTAGAAATATATTTCAAATTACCATAAATTTTGCTAAAAATTTATATGTAACTTTTTATTTTCCCTTTCTTAACGCCTTAAGTAATCGATCAGCACTTATCTCCCATATAAAATCACATTTGCTTCGGTTTCAGACATACCTTTCATTTATTAATAGTCTGCCCCATATTAACTAGTTACAATTAAAATCAATATTTTGCTGCGCCTTTTAGGAAGTATAGACGTGTATCGCGTTGTACTAGTACTTCTTTTTACATACATATACTCATGGCTATAATTCCCAAGAAGGGGTAACCATAGCTTCAGAAAAAGGAATTCCTCATTTTGAAAGTTGAGTGAAGAAAAGATTTTTCACATAAAGGTTGTTGAACCACATTGATAAATCTTTAAAAAGCCCCAATAGCTAAAGTCCCCACTTCCGAACACCAATGGGAAGAAATGCGGTAGTGCTATTTTGAGCCGACACTACACACCTACTACTATACTTCTTCTACTGTTATAACGTTTTGGTTATTGTCTAGTTCTATTTTATATCCTGGACAGCACAGCACACCCTCTTGGCCGCAACAATCCTACAAAATATACACGATATAACACTTTTACTGTCCCAGCATAATATTTTACCATTCAAATTATAACACACTCATAAAAATATTAACTTATTTTCAGAGACACCCACCAAATCGACCTCCCCCCGTTCGGTCGCTATGCCACTGGCATATTCTTCCTGGACAAACTCCACCATCAGGAAATTGAGAAGAAGTTTCTAGAACTAGCCGAAAGTATCGGACTTCGAGTAATATGCTGGCGTACTGTGCCTACCAACAACTCTACTATCGGTAAGAATAATTGCACTTACATGTGTGTTTAATTTGTGAATCGATTCATCGGGACTTTGCATGTTCCATTTTGTTTCGAACGCTTCTTGTCACGTTTTGATTTAATAGGATAATTGAATCATTGTTTCGATGGCCGTCACAGATAGTTAAGATATTATACGTCTCATTCGTTAGGAAGAAGTTCATTTTACGCGAGGATTTAAACATAGTTTAGAAGGTATTTTTCTACATTACGATTAAAAATATTTTGTTTTCATACATTCCTATCTCATACAACTAAGGAGGTTAAGAACAAAAGCTCGAATTTCTGTTTTCTTAAATTTTACTGAATACAGTAAAACTATTACAGGTAATATTAAGGGCGACTGATTTTTATCGAATATAAACCGAGGTTTTGTTCTTCACCTCTTTAACTTTTAAGAGTTAATCTCGAATGACTATACTATCTTTTTTATCTGTGCATGGTCCCAACAGTCTTGCTTGTCCATAAGAATTGTTTCATAGACATGTACGTCCTGACATGTTCTCTTGTGTTACGTGTCCCTTGTTTGCGCCTTTGCAGGTCAGTTCATACATAGTTGATCGGGTTGCGTTAATGATCAGAGTGGGAACACTCTGAGGACGGTTGTGATCATTCATGATCATGCTATGCCGGTTTGTTCTTGTTAAAATATCACATCCACCGTATTCAATGAGCGGCTTTTGTTTTTACATGCGATGACGATTTAATCGTTTCTAGACTTAAAAGTCATCTATAAGATATTTTATAAAATTTAAATATTGGTAATTGCAGGGAAATGAAAGCCAGTCATTACTTTCGCAATGATTTCATAGTTGGTTATATCAATTTTGGTTTAAAAACAATCATGTATTTAAAATATTTATTTTCAGATTCATTTGTAGTTAGTGAATATACATTTACAAATTCAAAAATCCAGGAAAAATATGTTTGAGAAATGAATCTGGAAATAATGTAACTGTATTGTAAAAATATATTATCTCTTACACTTAGATGGTAAATGATTTCATAAATCATGTAATCTCTATTTTATTCATGGTTGCCAAACGGAAAATGCTAGTAAATATATTTATTTGGGTCAAAACCATACAATACAACCATTTCTTCATACAAGTATTTATACTTACAACATAACATTGGCATGTAAAATCAGAAGACATTTAGTTTTAGTCGCTGTTTATTATGAAGATTACCATCAAAGTGTCAATTACAATATTTAACATTTCTAGATCCGTAGTTACGTATTTTGAAGACAGTAAATTTTGGACAAAGTGAGTAATGGGCGTATTTGGCTGGTGTTTTCAGGTCAGGTGGCTCGTAACTCGGAGCCATTTATGCGCCAAGTATTTGTTACTGGAGATATCGAAGACGAGGTTCAGCTCGCGCGGCAGGTAAGACCAGGAGCAATCAACACACCACCACAAGAATGAAAGGGTCAGGTTTTAGGTCTGAAAGCGTGAACTTGCAATGTTATAGTCGTTGCGAATTCACGCTCGCGGCCTGAACTTGTGTAGCGTGGAAGATGATTATCTGTGAATAATAAGTATGCATGGCACTTGTAAAACATTTTTTTCAGATCGTGAGCCATGACGGGTGGTCGCGGTGCGGGGCTGCGTACAAAACGTAAATTGCATGATCTTTGATGAGCGTTTTCTGATAATCAACTTTGGGAAATCGGGCGTTTTGTAATAGAAATGTGTTTTGTAGATATTCGTGCTGAGGAAGCGCGCCTCGCATGAATTGGTGGTGCCTGGAGCGAGGTTCTACATCTGCAGTTTGTCGTTGAGAACTGTCGTCTACAAAGGTCTTCTGACTTCTAATCAGCTATGGGTAAGTTATCTTTGCGTAATTTCTAAACTAGTAATTAAATAATTGATTTATTCTACTTGCACGATGATAGTTCTTACTGTTGTATAATTCTTTTATCTAATACTTAAACCTTCAAATGCTAATTGTCCCAAATACAAAGACACTATTAAATAATGTTTTTCAATGGCTGTAATAATAAATACCTTTTGCAAGTGTTATGCATATCTATAATAGGTATAATTTTCAGAATTTTTCTATTGAATATATTTTCTACCAATAAATAAATAAACTCCCAGTAATATAAAAATATAGTACCTAATCTTCCACTTGTTGGTTTTAGGAGTACTTCAAGGACCTGTGCAACCCTGCTTTCACTACATACCTGGCGCTGGTGCACACCAGGTTCTCTACCAACACCTTCCCCAGTTGGGAGAGAGCTCACCCTTTGAGGTAATTTACTTTGGAATAATGTATGCTGTTCTTTTTGACGAAAGTAACTTCAGCAAAGATTTTTCTGTGAACAAAGTTAAATAGTTAGCATTGCTTGTTTTATATTTACATTTCCCATTGGTTTAGGCAGAAACTATCGATCACCACTTCGTGCGATCCTGGCAAACGTTCTTACTTCTTCTAGCTTCGTTTACATCCATCAATCTTTTCATACATGCTCTGTATATAAATCAATTTAAATACTTTTTGCATTTAATTAAATTGTATTATGTTAGATTAACTAAATTATTCAGCATAAAATAGTTATCGCATATGTAGAAGTGTATGGGCGTATTAAATATAAAATTGTTTTCAGAGTTCTTGCCCACAATGGCGAAATAAATACATTACGAGGTAATGTGAACTTGATGAAGGCTCGCGAGGGTGTCATGAAGAGCGATATATTTGGAGATGGTAAGTAGGATAACACCTTTAGAATTACTTCGGTTACATGTACTTTAGAGTTAGTTTGTGTCAGTGTTTTGATTATGATCATATCTTTTATCTATAGTAAATTTGGAGAGATTATTCTACATTAAAGGAGATACGATGTTCGCATATTAAAATAACCTTAAATTCCCGGTGGACCAATTTGTGTTTTCATATACATATATTGTTATATTAAATGAGAATCATCTCTCCCAAGATCTAAACAAACTTCATTCATATATTGTTATATTAAATAAAAGTCACCTCTCCCCAGATCTGAAAAAACTATACCCAGTAGTAGAACCAAATCTCTCCGATTCTGGTTCAGCAGACTGCGTCTTAGAGTTCCTCTTACATGCTGGCCAAAGATCTTTGCCAGAAGCTGTAATGACCATGGTACCTGAAGCCTGGCAGAACGATATTACCATGCCTAAGGAAAAGAGGGATTATTATCAATGGGCTTCGTCTGCTATGGAGCCCTGGGATGGACCTGCTTTGATTTCTTTCACCGATGGACGTTATATTGGTAAGTTTGATATGATAGAATACTTATATCTAGTTTTCTTTGCAAGCGAACTTTTTACAAGCTTATATCCAGTTTACTTTACAATTATAACTAATTTGCAACATAGGATCTCTTCTAGTATACCTTCTGATAAGAGTTAAGAGTTTGAGTAAGAGTGTCACGATAGAAGTATCAGCATTCACTTTTGTTTACTGCATTTTGGGGAGCTGATCTAATGAGAATAGTGAAACCGATTTAAGGTGTAGTTACGTAAAATGAAAAATATATCATAACCGTAGTTATGTAGATAAACTCTACTAGATAGTCTGACCTACAGGTCAGGCAAATATAACATTATAGATACTCCGGTGGGGTCTTTATAATTATATCTGATGGTATACGATTGATTTATTTTCTTTCTTTAGAACAAAAGAAAATTCGATAATTTCAGGTGCTATATTGGATCGTAACGGTTTGAGACCGTCGCGTTTCTACGTGACAAATGAAAATATTCTTGTGATGGCATCCGAAGTCGGAGTATACGACGTTGACCCTGAGAAAGTCACACATAAGGTATATTTAACCCAACCTTTATTATTAACGTATTTCTTAATATATTTACTTAAGTGTGTTACTGTGTAGTGTCGGCTTAGAATAGCACTACCCCATTTCTTCCGGTGGGTGCACGTAAGAGGCGACTAACGGTATTGGGGCTATTAAGGAATTTTTGGGCGATGCGGTTGGAGACCCATCACCAACAACCTTTATTTTTACCATCTTTTCCCCACTCTACTTTCCAAAAGTGGCCGAGGAACTTCTAGTTCCTCAGCTCTGGCTACCCCTTGTAGGGAATTACAGCCGTGAGTATATGTATGTATGTATTTACTTAAAGAAATTGTACGTATTGTTGTTGATTTCAAATGAAAATGATTAAGTTGAAGTTGAAGATGTACATTACCATATCCTCAAAAAATCACATGCATGCATATTCTAAAATATGCATGTATGTGTAAGGCGTCGAATGCAAACCGGCTAATGTTTGAACCGCCGCAATACAAAACGGCCCTGTTTTAGATAACAGTTAGCCGTACTATAATACGGCGGATTATACAATCCGACTGCGATATATATATCAACATTCCGTACCTCTAGTCATTTGTTAGACAATTGATATTGACAAAGTGTAATATCTCGATGACCACATCTCAAATCCCTACACTTATCAAAGCATACATTGTGAAACGAATACTAAAATATACTATAAATGTATATTTGTGTAATAAAACGTTGCAGAGTCGTCTGAAACCTGGCAGAATGTTGCTGGTAGACACCCAAGAAAAGAAGATAATCCAAGATGTAGAGTTGAAGCTGAAAATAGCTCAAAGTCGCCCGCACTCGCAGTGGCTTCAAGAACAGGTGTGAATGCTTGTTTGTGTAAATACTTGTATTATGCCAAAAACTGACTTATTTACTCTTAAAATGTCTTAAGGTGGTCAGTGTTTACAAAATATTGACTTTTAGCTTTTAATGGGAAAGATGGTGAAAGATATAGCTACTTAAGGGTCTCTTTATCGTATCGACATTGTTCTACCTAAATAAAATCCCTCATTGATTTTACTGGCCTTAATCTCCAAAGGGGGCCGAAGCAAAGCCCCCAGCCCCCAAAGATCTCGCTACCCCTTTTAGGGATTTCTAACAGTGAGTATAAGTATATGTATGTAATCTTCCAACTGATTATGTAATACGATTATTATTGTTTGGTGTCTTTAAACCCTATAAACATTTGAAATATATACAGTATAAGTTATGTTATTAAAAGTCGGTATTTGTTACTAATCGTTACTGTTTCATTTACATTCAAACAATGGAATTTGTAGATGGTAAGTATTTCTAAAATACTTTAGAAATAATCAATTAAAACAAGCAAAGCAAACTCCTCAATATTTTTAAAATTATTGTTATGTCAATATTGACACTACTAAGTAGAACACTCGGTTATCGTGCAAACGACTAGTGTTCAAATCCTGGGTCGGGCCTACACCAATTTGTCTTTTCTAAAGACATATGTGTGGTTAATTTATCATGGTTGTTAACGGTGAGGGAAAACATCGTGAGGAAACCCACATGGCTGAGTTGTACTTAGTCATGTGACAGTGTATTCGTACAAAACGGCTATAGGCCTGCCCCCTATCACGTGAGTATACTGTCCATGCAAAACGTGGGTACTCTGAACACCAGGTGACAAAGTCACGTGATGTTCAGAAGTATTAGTACCTCTGCCAACCCCTTCGGGGATATTCGGCGTGAACGTTTATGTTTATGTTTATTATGTTATAAGTAGTAATGTATTATTCAATGATGTATCAATAATGGAATGCAACATACACTTGTATTTGCATCAAATATAGAAACAATGTATTGTGTTGCTCAATTATCTTATTAGCTCTTTTCCAGAAATACAATAGTAGTTTACCATAATAAAATTGAAACTAGTAATCATAACAAACAATCCCATGACATATGTCAGTCATAACAAAAACTGAGTGTTTTTTTAAATGATAACATTTTACTTGCAAACTACATTCGTGATTTTTTTTATTCAATGAATCCTTAAACTTTATGAGATGCATTCAAATGCTCGAACTAATTCGTCAACTACGCATACATCGCAAATAAAACTCGTCACATCACAATGTCCCGATTAATTTCCACAGACATTTCCAATACGTAATGGATAAATTTATTAGGCTTAAATATCCTAAAACTTCTGTCATAACGGAATATAACATCTTTATTTGCTTTAATTTTGCCAGATCACAATGGAAGACATCCATAGATCGGTACCAGATCTGAAAGTGGTGACGAACGGAGTAGCCAACAATGTGATGATCGGGCTAGCTGACAAAAGACTTAGCTTGTTTGGATACACCATTGAGACTATCAACATGCTACTACTGCCTATGATTCAGAATAAGTATGTTGTATTTATTTTATTTTCAAACTTAAAATTACTGGATATAGTAGAAACCGGATCATATTTCTGAAAAATGTGACTAGAATACAATTCGTGGCAGATGGCCCTGGATCGTGCATCTCTATCGCTTGTTCAGCGCTCTCGCTCGGAGAACGTGACATTTGTATCAATGCCTTTAACTTACAACGAATGGGCTGTAGCGAGTTAATACAAATATCTCAACATTTTAGATGTCCCATATCATGTTTTTTCTAAACGAATGTCATAAAACTCCTAAAACGGGGGTTTTAACAATTCGTTACTCCCCATAGGAACCTAAAGGAGAAAAAACATACATAAATACATTTAAAATCGTTAGTGTTTGTCACATGAGTCATAAAAAATATTGTGCATTATCCCCGAACATTCTTCAAGTAGTAACATAACATAACATAAACGTTCACGCCGAATATCCCCGAAGGGGTTGGCAGAGGCACTAATACTTCTGAACATCACGTGACTTTGTCACCTGGTGTTCAGAGTACCCACGTTTTGCATGGACAGTGTACTCACGTGATAGGAGGCAGGCCTATCGCCGTTTTGTACGAATACACTGTCACATGACAAAGTATAAACTCAGCCAAGTGGGTTTCCTCACGATGTTTTCCCTCACCGTAAACAACCATGATAAATTCTTCTTCAAGTAGTCTTATTTATTATTTATTAAGGGCGTCCCCCGAAAAAGTAAGAACCTTGAAACGGCATTTGGGCTTGCCCCCTGCCGTCTCCTCACCTTTAATCAAACTCGTAAAATAAGCCATCTAGTGGCCTCACTAGTAACTATTATAACCATAATACCATGCGCCATCTACGGAAATAGTCTCGTACTACGTTGTAGAATTGCGACATTCGTATCGATATTATAATGATGTCTCGCTTGGATGAATATATTTTGTAATTAAAATAACTGAAACAAAAACTTGAATCTCACAAAACTATTTTTTATGACACCTTCGGAATATAGGAGGGGAATGTCGAGAAGAAAACTCGTGATAGTAGGTTTCATGTGACACCAAGTAAAAGGGGATTATGTTATTCTTAGCCGGCACAAAAAAGTGATCGTGGATTGCAGTAGAAATAACGTAACGTGCTATTATCGCAACATCCAAAAATCACACTTGAATAAAAAATCGGCACAAATTATAAAACAGGAGAAAGCATTTGCAAGAAAAGCAGCGGCACCGGAAAAAAATGGGGTAGTGCTATTCCAAGCCGACACTGCACAGCAATAATATATATTTCATAATAATAATTCATACATATATACTTGGTTATAGTTTCTTGTTAGAAGGAGACTATAAATATGCGTCTTTTGTATTTGTTTATTTACTTAATTAGAGGTTTGCTCTTTAAGGGATTTTTGGGCGATGCGGTTGGTGACCCATCACCCATCACCAACAACCTTTATTCTACCATCTTTTTCCCACTCAACTTCCAAAAGTGGCTGAGGAACTGTGCCGGAGGCAAGGTTAATTTCTCAGCTCTGGCTACCCCTTTTAGGGATTTATAGCCGTTAGTATATGTATGTATGTTGCTCAAAAGTATTTTGTTCAATTGGAAATTTTAGATTTTCTGCACATGTTTATTTCCTTTATTTAATTTTCCGTCGTTATTATAAGGTAAAAAATACTTTTAATCTTTGGTTATACTAAACTATGTAATAAAGGGTATTTTAAAAGAAAAGCAAACAACTTACTGTTTTATCTAATTAAAAACACTAGCCGTGTTATACAAAGATTTCTCCTTGTCGATATAGTGGGATGAGTATACGCAAAAATATAAATAATAATTTCATAAATTAGTATAAAGCTTATTTGATTGAGTTATTTTTTCAGTTGTTTACAAAATGCAAAGTTCAATGAAAGTCTAAAAATTTATAAATATCAGCTTACTCTATCAATTCACCTTGACGAGACGGTTGAGTGGTTGCGAATTTATTTGAACCTACTCATCCCCTCGCAAAGCTATACATTTTCGAAGTATAAACTAGAATTATTAGCACATTAATAAAATAAAATGAATTAAGATAATTTATTCGAAGAACGGTTTGAATGCACATATTTAATATATTCTATTTCATTTTAAAAAAGTAGAAATATTACAAAAAAGATATGTAAAAATATCACATAAATTTAAAGCAAAACGATAATAATTGTTTCAGCTAGATTTACGGAACATTAGGGTAATACGAGCGTATTCACAAAACAGAACAATTCGCAGTATTTTTAATAATGCATTTATCATCATTACCGAACGAAAATAAAGACAAAATTATTTTACCTGTAAAGAAATAAACAAAAAGCACATGCCGAGCCGAAGATTTGAACTCACGCCCTCACCTATGGCGCATAGCACATCACACGTTGGACCATTTCGTTCTTACGTTAGTGGTTGAAATTAACGATAATATAACGATTGAGACAAACTTATAATGAAAGGCGAAACAAGCGACTATGTTGCGCACAACCAAAATAAATTATCAAAAAAGCGCGGGAAGCGGCAAGCAGCCATATTACAGAAAAATCCGACACAAGCTCTGCGCATGAAGGCTAACAGCCATCTGCCACCCGTTCTCCGCGCAGGGACCCGCAATTGAAATTTAGGAAAAAAGCTTTGTAACTCCATAATTAGGATAAAAAGACTAGAAAATTATCACTACAATGATAGATTACTCAGTTGTCTACGCAAATGATAGGTAATCGATAATATATATGCAGTATTCTGACTGCAGTATCAGATTTTACGATAAAAAAGGCCCCCACAAATATTTTTTTTTCTTTGTCAATTATTATCAAAAACAAAATATGAACCGTAATTTTTGAAGATAAGATATTGAACTTGAACATATATTTTATTTAGAGTGTGATTGCTTTATTGAGCGGATTTTATTGAGTTTGAAAACTACCAAAATCAGTGAACTTTTCGAGGGAGGCCCTTAAAACTACACAATAAGACCCTCAGAATGATTCCTGATTTTCGCAGCTTTAGATTTTGTCGTAAAATATTCAAAGTCGCTATCCAATTAAAGATATATACGACATGTTATGACAGCAAAAAATTGTACTATTCACAATCAAAACTTACAGACGCAAAAGATTTTTAATTATCTTCCAATTAATTAATATTTCTACAATGTTTTACAGGAAAGAAGCCCTCGGAAGTATGGGCAACGACGCCCCATTGGCTTGTCTATCGCAGTTCCAACCTGTCCCTTACGATTACTTCAAACAGTTGTTTGCGCAGGTCACCAACCCGCCTATAGACCCTTTCAGGTAAATTATGATTAAGTATTAAAAAGACAACTATATTTTGGAATGGTTTCTTTTTATATTCTTTGGTAATAAATTAATGAAGACGTTTTAATTTATGACCATAAACTCGTTTACTTATTTAAATGATAAAATCTTGGGAGGTTAAAGTTCTCTTTCTAATCCAAGCTTTGCAGTCATTGATAATTGCTTGCGCTTTTGTTCTTTTGATACAAAATTAGATAGAAAATTAGGTTTTATGAGATTCGTTATTTAAAAATTATGTCTTATTCAAAAAAATTGTGGCTTTACTTTTTGTAATGTGATATTGCAAAACTCGTTGTCGTTAATGGGGATAGTATAATTTTTGCAGAGGACTTCAAAGGATTTCAATAACTTGATCAATAAATGCATTCAACATTTTTATAAACGTACCTAACCCAACTAAATCAATTTCCGAAAAAATATATGTCTATCCAGTTTTATATTAATAACCCGAAACCTTAACAGGGAGAAGATAGTGATGTCCCTACTCTGCCCCATCGGTCCAGCGCCGAACATTCTCGAACCATCGTCGAAGTTTGTACATCGCATCTTCTTGCCGCAACCGATTTTGTCTCTGCCTGATTGCGAGGCGCTAAAACTGACTAGCTATCGCGGGTGGAAGGTAGGTTTTTGAGTAAGGTTTAAGGTTTATATTAGGATTTCGCTAGTTACATTTATTGTCAAATTTCATTTTAATGTTAGATAGTTACATTTTTTGCCAGTTTGTCTAAAACTCATATATACTCATATACTCACGGCTATAAATCCATATAAGGGGTAGCCAGAGCCAAGTAATTAGAAATTTCTCAGCCACTTTTGGAAAATTGTGTGGGGAAAAGATGGTAAAATAAAGGTTGTTGGTGATGGGTCTCCAACCGCATCGCCCAACTATCCCTTAAAAGCCCCCAATACCGTTAGTCGCCTCTTACGTACACCCACCGGAAGAAATTGGGTAGTGCTATTCTAAGCCGGCACTACACAGCATGTCTAAAACTCGTGAGGAAATTTATCAATTAACATTGTTGTCGTTTTTATTATGGGTCTGGAGGTCTACTTTTCAAGACCAAAACAACAGTTTGGTCTGTATTTCTTTTAACATCTAGTAAAATATGTTTGTGTTGCACTCGCTGACTCAGAGGCTAAACGAAGGAAGGAAGGTTTAGCAAGGTAAAAAATATTGTACGTATTATTCAATGATACTTGCGCATCAAATCGTAAGTTTCGTCGAATATTAATTTCATGCGAGAGGGACAAGAACTGATGATTAGGGTTAGAACAGATACGGGCACAACTAGTGTTATCGTTTTAAAAATTATCCACAGATATATTGTATTTTTTCTGTTCAGGCCATTTTCCTCCATCTAAACCCAAACGTTTATTTCAGACAAAAGTCCTAGACAGCACATACGCATACTCTGACGGCCCAATGGGGTTAGAACCAGCATTGACCCGTATATCTCGCGAAGCGGAGGCGGCGGCTCGCGATGGATACCAACTTCTATGTGTGTCTGATAGAGCGGCTGGACCGGATCGGGTGCCTGTTAGCTCACTGTTGGCTTTGGGTATGGAATTTAATTAATTATAATACTCATCATTTTTACTACATTACCTGTGTTGTGTGGGGCATCCAACGAATGAGTGAACATAATCGTATGATTGAATGAGTGACTGATTTTAGTTACGCTTTATTTGTCTCTCTTATGATGTACAATCTGTGAGTAAAACATTGTGTGTGAATGAGGCATATATCACGCGAGAGGGACGCGGCGACTCGTGATGGATACCAACTTCTATGTGTGTCTGATAGAGCAGCTGGACCGGATCGGGTGCCTGTTAGCTCACTGTTGGCTTTAGGTATGGTTTTTTTTATAATTATCATATTTATTTAAATAATAATTATATTGTCTTTTTTTCAAATTTGAAAATTTTGTGCAATATTGAACGAATGATAGAATGTTAAAGTATGATCAAATGAGTGAGCAACTATATAACTTAGTTGTACTATATTTTTAATCTTACGGTGATATGTGATATGCGATTTGTGAGTAAAACATTGTGAGAGAACAACAACAAGAGAACAATATTATGAGGTGCGGAGAAAGTTGCTCAAGATAAATACCCACTTATATTTGTTTCTGATAGAGCGGCTGGACCTGAACAGATGCCTTTTAGCTCATTATTGGGTTTTTGGATCTAGTTTATATTAATAAGCATCATTTTGTAAATAATATTCATCATTTTCCAAATTTTCCTACTGTACAGTTTTGTGTAGTGTACTACTAATGTTGTTCTAATTTACTGTGATTTGGAGAAATGTGTGAAAGAAACGATATGAATGAACCAGTAAGCGACTGAATAAATTGTGAGCAGCGAGAAATTCGAGATAGGTGACAGCTATTTGGCGTGTCACAATATCATATGAGTTAGTATTTCTAGAAAATAAAATACCTTACTCATAGATCTTCATTTTACTAAGCAACCTACCTATTTCAGGTGCGGTCCACCACCACTTGATCGAGACCCGTCAACGCATGAAGGTTGGAATCATAGTTGAAACTGCTGAAGCAAGGGAAGTCCATCATATGTGTGTGCTGTTAGGTATGTTAATTTTTATATTAACCTTTTTTTTATTTTATTTGATGCAAATCTTACTATTATTTATATATCATGAAATGAGCCTTTTCTTATGTGTTGAGCGCTGGTATTTTAGGTCTTAAGTCTCGAATGCAAAATCTTGCAAATTTTGCGACTATACTTTGACGTCGAAAAGATTTCCTAGAGAGTGCAATAATTACATTATCAAGCAATCAGCACCATATTCTTATATTTTATTGATTTATGCGCTATTTATAGAATTTCATTTTAATTAATATCTTGTCAAACATGAGAAATGTCAAAACGTATCTGAATATAAAAATCATAAAAGTTAAGGTACTTATTTTCATGACATATTACATATCATCCAAAATTTAACACCAAAAACCATCCAACCAAGAAAATTTCAATTCCTTACCACTTTTCAGGTTACGGAGCCGACGCAATCTGCCCATACCTAGCATTCGAACTAGCCTTTGCTCTCCGCAACGACAACATTCTCGACCCAACTCTCACCGATGAAGATATCTACAAAGCTTACCAGAACTCCATTGAAACTGGATTGGCCAAGGTTATGGCTAAGATGGGCATCAGTACTCTTCAGTCTTATAGGAGCGCGCAGATCTTTGAGGCGGTGGGGCTCAATGAGGATATTATCGATAAGTGCTTCAAGGGAACGCAGTCGAGGATTGGTAAGTTGTATTTAATAATAGGTGGTTATTACTTACTGTTCTCGGTTAGTTTAATATCCTTGTAAAAAACCCTTGTGCTGAGAGCTTTACGGCGTGATATCGCGTGAAGCGAACGGAGGTTGACGTGCGACAAAAGTTTAGTTTCGTATATTCCTATAGGGGCAAAAGAGACAGCACAAATTTTCTTCCTTTCGGATATAGCTATCGAGTCTGGTATATGAGTTTCAATTCAGTGTTCTTATTAAAAGCACAATCGTATCCTTTTAGAAATATTACGTGTATAGATCAAGCACTAAAATTATTTTCTAGGTGGCGTTAATTTCGAGTTATTCTCAAAAGAAACCTTCGAAAGACATGAACTGACTTATCGGGATTTGAGCGACGCACATGTCCTAAGGTAAGAAGTTTACTTTTTAAAAACACGAAACATTAAGTTTATATACATATACTCACGGCCATAAATCCAGAGCTTCAGTGCTAGAAACTCTTCGGCCACATTTGGAAGTTAATCGCCGTGTAGTGCCGGCTTAGAATTTCACTACCCTTTTCTACCCACGGGTGTCGTAAGAGGCAGTTGGAGACATATCACCAACGATACCTTATTTTTATCAACTTCCAAATTGTCACATTTGGAAGTTCAGTTTCTTGTTGCTAAAGTCAAAATTGTAGATGAAAGAAATTTTGACTCTATGTTTTCATTTCAGGAATCCAGGTTTCTACCACTGGCGTGCAGGTGGAGAGAAGCATATAAACGATCCGATGTCCATCGCTAACTTGCAAGAAGCGGCGGTCAATAAGAACAACAATGCTTATGACAAATACAAGTAAGTAGTAAACTCTTCACAGATGTATTTTGTGGAATATTATATGCATTTAGTTTTTAAGATCTTTGTAAATTTGATTTACAATTAATTATTTAATCAAAATAAATGTTTATAAATATAAAATTGATACATCAATGTATAAGTCACAAAAAATAGGCAGAAATAAGACATAATACATGTTTTGTTTCAAGTAATCATGCAATTTAATGTAAAGCAAAGTATTGATAATGGCTGTTTACAAAAAAAAAAAATAATAGTTATATCGCTTGAAGAAATAGGTTAACTTTTTCAATGCTTGCCGAGTTAAATCATCAAAGGTCTAAAGAAACCTTTACACCCTAAAATGTACAACATTCGTAGCAATATAACGTCACCTCATTCATTTGACCGATATTCTTCGTTTGGTCACTAAAAAGAACGTATATATTAACATATTAAAACCCACCTTACTTTGATATTATTTTGTTGTTATGATTTCTGTTTCATGTAAACGTTTTTCTTTCTTTCTTTCTTTACATTGAATTATTTTCAGAGAGAGTGCGCTAGAGTCAGTCCGGGCTTGCACGCTGCGAGGTCAACTAGAGTTGGTGAAACTAGACGAGCCCATTCCCATTGATGAGGTGGAACCAGCCTCTGAAGTTGTGAAGAGATTTGCTACTGGTATGTTTGTTATATAATCGATTTTATTTCAATAATTATTGTTGCATCAAATTATAAATAAGAATTATATCACACTTAATTTTGAGTTTGTTAATCGCACGTTGGATTATATCCATTTTGAATGATATGTATTTTCGTATTTAAACTCCTCTTAAAATTTATGTGATGTATCATGTTTTAACTGAGTACCCTACGACAACTCTAAGGAGCAGCAATAATCATAAACATTCAGATTAAAGTTGTTTATTGCTACAAGTTACCAAATATTAGCATACAAAGCTATTAGTATTAACTTCTCTAACTATTAACAGATAATAGTAACAAATATTTATAGAGAAAATATCGTACCGTAATAATTTTAGAATATCCTATGCTGTAGGAATTATCTCCTCTCGCAACCTACATAGGTTGCGCCAAATTGCAAAGGCCAAATTTCAGTCTCTTACGGACAATCCAGTTAACAAAAGAAAATAATTAACTAAGACTAATGTTATTTTCAGGTGCAATGTCATTCGGGTCGATATCACTTGAGGCGCACACGTCTCTGGCCATCGCTATGAACCGTATCGGTGGCAAGTCTAATACGGGAGAGGGTGGTGAAAATGCTGATAGATATTTGAATCAGGTAAGTATTCTATATTCTGTTGTTACCAGGTTAAATTAAATCAGTCACAAACTCAATGTACCTAGTCGGTTCTTAAATACTGTCACTGGCCATTTATTTTAAAAATAGAACACTTAGACAAAAATATGAAATGGTGTTCGATTTTCAATTATTTTTTTAATACTAATCTGCTAAATCACTATTACATTCATTATTTTTTTATGATGGAGTAGACTCGCAAAGAGAGCTAAGTAACAGTAATTGCATTGCATCGTTGCGGACGTCTACCAAAGATGATATTCAACTTGCTTCAAAAATTGAAAATCGCGATGATGTTCGTATACCGTACCATCAAGCGGTACAATGAAACCTCTAGTATCGATGACGAGAATAGAACTGACAGACTTCGTTCCGTTAGGACTCCAGGGGTTATCAAAGCAATCAAGGCGCGTACGGCAAGAAATCCCGACCGCAAGTAGAAATTACCGTAAAACAAGTACACGGTGAAGACCTGGGACTCCGAGCTTACCGAAAAAATAGTGGACATATTCTGAAAGCGCGTCTGATAGCTATGAGAGCCAGAAAATGCAAAGTATTGCTTAAGCGGTACGCAAGAAAAAGACACCGCGATATCCTGTTTACAGACGAGATTTTTATTAATATTTAGGAGAGATACAACAAAAAAATACAGGGTGTACGCTACTAGCTCTGCGGCCGCTGGAAATGCCATTCCTAGAGTGCAGCACGGTCATCACATCAATCATGATTTAGTTGCGAGTGTCCTACTGTGGCCCTACTGAAGTGCATTTTTGTGAAAAAGGTATCAAAACCAGTGCAAAAGTGTACCAAATACGATTTTAGATCTCTTAGTAAAAGATCTACCCCAGACACTCTTTGGAGGACGGCCACTTGTGTTTCAACAGGACTCTACACGTGCTCATAAGGCCAAAACGACTCAGGAGTGGTTTGAGAGCCAGAATGTCGAGCTATTAAGGCATCAAGATTGGCCCTCATCTAGCCCTGACCTCAATCTGCTGGATTACCAAATTTAGCAGGAATTGGAGAAGAAGGTCTGTTCTAAACCTCACAAATATTTGAGCAGCCTAAAGCTGATATCGACATGAATATGGGCCGTGCTGCTATTGAAGACTGGCTGCGAAGATTGAGGGCTTTTGTAAAAAATGGTGGCCATCGTTTTGAACAAATTTTGTGTTTAATGTAAGCTAATTAAATTATCTTTTATTTAAAAAAAAACTTTTTTTGAATATCGTGCCTAATTTTCATTTTATAGACAATTTTATTTGTGACAGAATTTAAGCACCGCACTAAAGGCTTGGCAAAGGAACAAATACTTAAGAACATCACCTGACCTCTTTGTGACGCGATGTTCAGAGTATCCACGTAATAGGGAGCAGACCTATCTTAGTTTTGTACACTGTCACATGGCAAGTACAACTCAGACGTGTGGAATATAGTATATCTTTCTGCATCACTGACAACCTTCATAAAGTAACCACATATATGACTTCAGATAAGATACGTTGATTTAATTCCCGGTTAGTTTTAACTCACGTCTCCTGCATCAAAAGTGGGGTTCTTCCCACTGAACTATCAATGCTAATACCATGCATAAATTATCTTGAAATTATATATTCTAATTGGATTAGAACTCATTTAATTTGAAAGTATTACGCAAAGGGTTGTCGTTGTTGTTTATATTAACAAAATAAACTTACCAGGATCCAGAATTCAACAAAAGGTCGGCAATCAAGCAAGTCGCATCAGGGAGGTTCGGAGTGACTGCTTCCTATTTGGCGCACGCAGACGATTTGCAAATCAAAATGGCGCAGGGAGCTAAGCCAGGGGAGGGGGGAGAATTGCCAGGTGATAAATTTTATTGTTTATACTTTATTTTTATTTCTATGGGTTAATGAGGATTTTTATTTGTATTTAGTACGAGTCACTATAAAATATCAAACATAATATTAAGTAAGATTCAACCTAAAATGTGATGTTCTTACAAAGAAATTCTATACATACATTTACTCGCGGTTTAGCAATCCAAAAACGGGAAGCCAGAGCTTCAGAATTATAAATTCTTTATCCACTTTTGTAAATCGACTGGACAAAACATTGTAAAATAAATGGGACTCCAATGGCATTGCCCAACAATCACTTTTGGTAAGTGAAACTAAATCTGCTTTGGGAAGTGACGGTTGAACACCGGTACAAAGAAATGGGTTAGTGGTATTCGAAGCCCACACTATATAGAAATTAATTGTTTTACTTTCTGTTTTAGGTTACAAAGTGACCGAAGACATTGCGAAGACCCGTTGTTCAGTTCCCGGCGTGGGTTTGATCTCGCCACCACCTCATCACGATATCTACTCCATAGAGGATTTAGCTGAATTGATCTACGACTTGAAATGCGCCAATCCTCGAGCCAGGATTTCCGTCAAGTTGGTTTCTGAGGTTGGCGTTGGTGTCGTGGCTTCCGGTGTTGCTAAGGTTAGTACAATTTTTTGACCTTTTATTTAAGGACATAAGAACTCGATAGTTCATAATCACCAGGAGATAAAATGTCATATGACGTGGTAACTCGATCCGATATATATAGGAAAATTGTAGGGCACGATGACTTGCTGTAGTAACTTATTTTAGTGTAAATCTGATGACTAAATTTTTATACCTATAATCCTACAAATAAAGAGTAGAAGTCGGCTTTAAATATCATTAAATGCTGACTGCACGCACAAACAAGTACCACATTCCGCTTAAGACAGCTTTTGGAAACTGTCGTCAAAGAGTCTATAAACTTGTTTCTTCGCGCTTACAAGGAATAATCGTCCGTAAACAAGCATTACTAAGGGTGAAGACATAAAGCGGCGGGTTCCCGGTGCAGACAAACCGGTACGGGTAGGTACCGATCCGTACAGGTAAAATATTCTAATGTTATCTTATGTGCTCAAACATAAAGAAACAGGTCGGGACTTGTCGGTACCGATTACGCGGACCGAGTCATACGGGCTTGGACCATGATGGTTAATGAAAACAGATTTACCTGTTTCCTTAATGTAAGGTATCCTGTACGGACCCGTACCGAGCAGTACCGGCATGTCCGTACCGGAAAACCTGCTTCTTTATGTCCTCACCCTAACAATCAATGTTCATTGCAGGGCAAAGCCGAGCACATAGTGATATCAGGCCACGACGGAGGCACGGGAGCCTCATCTTGGACTGGAATCAAATGCGCCGGCCTTCCTTGGGAGTTGGGAGTGGCAGAGACCCATCAGGTGCTCGTGCTCAACGACCTGCGCTCTAGGTAACACATAGTTTATAGATAAATGATTAGCTATATATATATAAAAGTAATAAAAAAGGCAAAAAGTTTATTTTTCAAAATTAAATAAAACACAAAAGTGGCTGAGGAATTTCTCATTCCAAAGCTCTGGCTACCCCATTAAGGGATTTATAGCCGTGAGTATATGTATGTATGTATGCATGTACAAAAAAATATTGAACGTCAAAATTTTAAATTTATTTTTAATCCGTTGCTTTGAAAGGTGTTCGTAAAGAGAAGAAGCAACAAAGAAACTCTTTACATTCATATAATAGGCAAAACTGACTGACTGACTTAAAAACAACGCACAGCTGAAACTACTATACCTAGATACTTTAAGTTTGTTCCAAGAGTCTTTTCTTATGAAAGTGACCACTAAGAAGGGAATTTCAGAAATCCCAACCCTTAGGGAATGAAATAGGGGTGTGCAATTTGAAAATTGTTATATAGGTTTTAGATTATACGTTTTAAAGATTTGCTTCAGAAAAAATAATAAAAATGACGGGGTAAAATGCGGTTATAGTTTTTGGATGATTAGGTATTTGGTACGCAATCATGCCTGAACTACAGAAACTAGGTATTATATCACGAAGAAGTTGCGCGGGTCGACTAGTATTATAATTAAGTAAGAGAGTCTCATCTTGGACTGGAATCAAATGCGCCGGCCTTCCTTGGGAGCTGGGCGTAGCAGAGACTCATCAGGTGCTCGTGCTCAACGACCTGCGCTCTAGGCAGCATAGTTTTAATAGAATAAGTAAGGATTCTCGCATAACCACAAATATGTGAATACGGGCCGATGCTACTATTTAGTTTTAAAAGTTTAATCATGCCCTGATGAGTTTTCTAGTTACCGAACTGCTTCAAAAGGAGGGTTATTTTGTTTTTTTTTTCATTGCCAATTATCTGTTTATCCAAAAAACGAGTAAATAAGTTAATATCCTTGTTCACAGAGTGGTAGTGCAAGCGGATGGTCAGATCAGGACTGGTTTCGATGTGATGGTGGCCGCTTTACTCGGCGCTGATGAGTTTGGATTCAGTACTGCGCCACTTATTGCATTGGGTAATATATAGTTTTTAATTGTCTCTTTAGTTCTCAAAGAAATATTCTGTTGTTTAAAGTTTTTTTAGTTTAAGGGATTTTTGTGTTTAATTTAATTTAGATATAAGTACAATTTTCTTACCATTTTTGTGTTGTTTTGTAGTTTTGTTAGGCCTTCGCTAATTTATTAATATCTTTCTTTCAGTAGTTGAGGAATACAATATCAAAAAAGATAAAGAAATGAACAAATAAATACCAATATCAAATAATAGCATGCTCGTCACATAGCATTCAAATTTGTTTTTTTTTTTAGCTATGCAACCCTTATCGAACAGAATTCATCAAACAAAAAACATCAGAATCAGCATAACTTGTAACACGAAATAAAATATTTTATCTTTCTAGGTTGCACAATGATGCGCAAATGCCATCTCAACACATGCCCAGTCGGCATTGCCACCCAGGATCCCGTGTTGCGGAAGAAGTTCGCTGGAAAACCTGAACATGTCATCAACTACCTATTTATGTTGGCTGAAGAGGTAAACTGTCATTAAGAAGTGTCTACCTTTCTAAAAGTAGATTTTCTTGTATTTATCATTATGATATTACTATACATGCCGCATGACGACTATGTCGCGTGGAGGGGATGTACCCGAAATATTGTAAATAGAACGTTTTAATCAAATGTTATGTTTTGATTTTAAAAACATATTTGTTACATTTATAGATTTAAAAAATATGCTTTAAGCCGGAATTGAAAAATCTAAATATTTATTTAATTAGGTCTATCTACAATATTTAAGGTTTTTCCCCTCCATCTGGCAGGGCCCTTTACATGTTTACCTATGTATCGCCTATGCACTCTCCAGCCATCATCCACAGCTTTACTCACTAAAATGTAGTTACTAAATGCCTAATTTTAGCTATGTATAAACATAAATACACCTCAAAAACAATCCTTCACAGGTACGCCAACACATGGCTGACGTCGGAGTCCGTCGCTTCCAAGACCTGATCGGCAGAACTGACCTGCTGAAAGTTCGAGAGAACAATGAGAACCCCAAGGCGAGGCTGCTCAATTTGAGTCTCATTCTGAAGAACGCACTGCATATGCGGCCTGGAGTTAATATTATCGGAGGATCTAAGTCACAGGTAAATTTTTGCAGTATGAGTTTAGTGATTTATTAATCA
This sequence comes from Bedellia somnulentella, assembly GCA_963576735.1. Taxonomy (NCBI): domain Eukaryota; kingdom Metazoa; phylum Arthropoda; class Insecta; order Lepidoptera; family Bedelliidae; genus Bedellia; species Bedellia somnulentella. Next base: position 15,311,516 of record OY755176.1, on the reverse strand, counting down.
ATTTTGAGTGTTCGAAAAGAAAAAACACTAGATTTTACTGATATAACTTTTGAAGAATTTAAATAAGTATTTTTATGATATAATGAGATGTGAAAAAAAACTTACAAGCACAACAAACATTTGAAACTTAGAATTCGCAAGGTTGCAAGACCCCCACTCTCTTATGTTATGGGATCATTAGTCGACATTAAATAAAAAAGAGATGTTAAGCCCCATTATCTAATAAATACATATCAAAGTTTAACTGTTTAATTCAACTATTATGTTCAGGACTTCCAATTAGAAAAGCGTTTGGACAACCAACTAATAGAGCAATGCGCTGGCATCCTGGACGGCACGCAGACTCATAAAGATATCAAGATGAAGATTACCAACGAAGATCGAACATTCACGTCAACATTGTCCTATCATATTGCTATGTAAGTATTTCACATAATAAATGTATAACACTTTTATTTCCGACAACCGTGATAGCCCAGTGGGTAGAACACTTGGTTATCGTGCAAGCGACTAGTGTTCGAATCCTGGGTCAGGCCTACACCAATTTGTCTTTTCTAAAGACATATGTGTGGTTAATTTATCATGGTTGTTAACGGTGAGGGAAAACATCGTGAGGAAACCCACATGGCTGAGTTGTACTTAGTCATGTGACAGTGTATTCGTACAAAACGGCGATAGGCCTGCCCCCTATCACGTGAGTACACTGTCCATGCAAAACGTGGGTACTCTGAACACCAGGTGACAAAGTCACGTGATGTTCAGAAGTATTAGTACCTCTGCCAACCCCTTCGGGGATATTCGGCGTGAACGTTTATGTTATGTTATGTTATGTTTTATTTCCGAAAACGATATGCACGTTGTGTTAGTGTGTGACAGAACTGGGAAGTTTCACGCATAACTTTTTTTTTGTATAAACACACATTTTATTAACACTGAACTGCAGACCTAAGAAATTATGCGCTATTTATTTTCTTTAGCATGTTTACGTATAAAATATAATACATAATATTATATACCTAAGCGTTGTTAGTTAATAGTTCACGAGTGTCATACAATTATTTTCCACAAACTTGTGAATATGATTAATTAATTATTATTACATTAAAACTTTTTTCAAAGAAAGTGTTGGCGAAGCAAAACCGTGTTACCGTCACTGAAAATCACCCACATATCAAAATAAATCTCTTCACAAATAATTATAGTAGTAAAAGGTACACACAGTTTTTAATCATTAAGTTTAATAAAATAAACCAATGCTAATTTATCTTATAGGAAATTCGGCGACGAAGGCCTCCCCGATGGCACAACCGTCAACATTTCTCTGGTCGGTTCAGCTGGACAGAGTTTCTGTGCTTTCCTGTCGAAAGGAATCACTGTCACACTCGAAGGAGATGCCAACGATTATGTCGGTAAGTGTTATGTAGTTTATCTCTTAGGTTATTATGTCTGTTTGTTATGATTAATTTTATTAAAACGATTTTTCGTTTAAAAGATTTGGCCGATGAAAATGTATTGTAATGTAGTTTACTGATTATTTTGGCTCGGAGATCTGTTTATTGATTCTATAAAATTCTGACAGCGGCCTTTTTTATGTCAAGTTAACGGATATATTTGGCCGCTTATTTTTTTTAAATAATTGTTCTTAACATTTAATTTGTTTGTAATAAGTAATCGTAATCAACAGTGAATTTACGTTTAGTCATTAAATTGAGTTTGTGTTATTGTAATTTAAAATTATAATTTTTTTTTAGGAAAGGGGTTGTCTGGCGGTAAAGTAATAATCTACCCACCAAAGGACTCTCCATTTGAATCACATTTGAACGTTATTGTTGGCAACGTATGCTTGTATGGCGCTACGTCCGGAAGAGCATACTTTAGGTAAATTAATTTATTGCATATTTGGTTGAAATTTATTTAATTAATTTGTGAGTTCCTCCAAACAGTGAACCAGTTGCCACCAAAATCTCAACCATATCTTATTTTGACAACATTGAAATCACAGAGGCATAGCATCCGAGCGTTTCTGCGTCCGTAACTCGGGTTGCACGGCCGTGGTGGAGGGCGTGGGCGACCACGGCTGCGAATACATGACGGCCGGGACTGTTCTAGTATTGGGACTTACTGGAAGAAACTTTGCTGCTGGGATGAGCGGTAAGATATCAATTTAATATCTAGACTGCTGTATCTATATGCCAATGGTAAATATTAGTATAACTAGATGATACGCAGTATAGTTTCGGCCTGCCGCAACATGGATATGGCTGTTGCGGTGGCCGCTGTTTTGAGTATTAGTTGATTTACTATCCCATACCATCAGTCTTTAAATTTTACTTACTTTGGAGCTAACTTGATCTGCTCTGCTCTGATATTTATCATGTAACTATTTCCTCCGCAGCCAGCTTTCTTGCCATCTAGATCTAGCTTTCTAAATAATCTAACATTAAGACTATAGAAGCATCACGAATAATTAACCATCTCATAGTCTATCTTATTAGAACTCTTACTGATAAAAATCATGGTCCATAATGTATATTTTTTTCTAATAAACATGATTGTTATAGGTGGTATCGCTTACGTGTACGACATCGACGGCTCTTTCAAAGCCAAATGCAACCCAGAAATGGTTGAACTCCTAACATTGGAACTTGAAGATGACTTGAATGAAGTGAAGACACTTCTTCAAGAGTTTGTCGAATATACTGGGTGAGTGAGATTTTTTTAGATTATATACAAAATTCAGTCATCTATTTATAATACGTAAAGAAAAATCTTGATAATCCCTTGTAAGAACAACTATTTCTTCACTGAATGAGTGCATTCGTTTTTTTAATGAGGCTTGAAACGTCAATTAAATCGACGATGATCGATTATGTATCTGATTTCACACTATTCATAACGTGCCTTGTACGGTTTATATCATCTTCTTTAAGATCTTATTATTCAATTGACAAATGTTTTTCAGGTCAATAATAGCTGAGGAAATGCTGAAGACTTGGCCGGAACCCGCTAAAATGTTCGTCAAAGTGTTCCCGTACGAGTATCAAAAGGCGCTGAAAACGTTTGCTGCCACCAAAAAGGCTGCCATTGCTAAGAACGAGTCGAACGGCCAAGAAGAAAACGGAATAGTCGATATTGAGGAGGCTGTTAGGAACGTTGAACTGGATAAAAAGAATCTGGAGAAGATACTCGATAAGACTAGGTAAGCTATGAGATGTATGCAATATCAAAGTGAAAAAATACTTAAACTATCTGATCTTAAACTTATTAATGAGTTTCCTTGGTTTTAATGTAAGTAAAACGATAGGTAGTAAGTATTGTTACATCATATTTTTTAAAATAAATAATCCAAATTCAATGGTACCATGCATGTAATGTATGCTGCGGAAAACTGGGACGAAATCAACAACTCTGGCCACACTTACTATATATGCACTCACTCTTGCAGAGGCTTCATAAAATATAGTTCGCGTTTGGAAGAAGCACCCATACACTCAAAAAAAATTTCCTATACTTACTCTCCCAAAATACCCGCGAGAAACCTCGATCCATTGTGCAGCAGACAAGCGTTTTCACGTCTGGGACGAGATTTCCATCACACTAACACTAATACCGGCCGACAAGCGTCTGGGACGATATCTATAAATCCGGCCATTCTTACTATACTATAATCTCACTAAAGTATTCATCTACTATACTATTTGTTTCTTTGTATACTTAACTTAGTAAATATATGTAAATATGTACCACATAGTGAAGATCTTGATTATATTGGAACATGTTAATTAACTATACCATATGGGAATACTGTCTCTCACACTACGGGCAACCCTTTTGAGAGACAGGTTCATAATATATTGTAATATGTTCTGAAGAGCCAATAAATGTATAATTATTTTTTTTACTATACACTTCCTCTGCCAGAGGCTACATAAAATACGCTTACTCTATATACGTCTCACTCTTCCAGAGGCTTCATAAAATACCCTCGCGAGACCTCAATGTACCGTCCGGCAGAGAAGCGCCTCCGCGACTGGGACGAGATCTACAACGCGGGCCACGTGCGCCGCGGACTGCGCGTGCAGGCGGCGCGCTGCATGGACTGCGGTGTACCGTTCTGTCAGTCGGGGCATGGCTGTCCGCTGGGGAACATCATACCCAAGTGGAACGACTTGATCTTCAAGGGGGATTGGCGGCAGGCACTCGCGCAGCTTGTGCAGACTAATAACTTCCCAGGTAATGAAACACTATTTATCTGTTAATGTTATCATATCTATAAATCCGTACGTGCGTCGTATGGACTGCGGTGTACCGTTCTATCAGTCCGGTCATGGGTGTCCGCTGGTAAACATCATACCGAAGTGGAACAACTTGACCTTCAATGGAGACGGGCGGCAGGCACTCGCGCAGCTTGTGCAGACTAATAACTTCCCAGGTACGGAAATACTATTTTTTTGTTTATTTTGTCATATCTATAAGCGTGCAGGCGGCCCGTTGTATAGACTGCGGTGTACCGTTCTGTCAGTCGGGTCATGGTTGTCCTCTCGGGAATATCATACCCAAGTGGAACGACTTGATCTACTAGGGAGACTGGCGGCAGGCACTCGCGCAGCTTGTGCAGACTAATAACTTCCAAAGTATGGTTTGTTTAAACATTGGGTTTTTGAGTAATTGTAATATTTTATGTCTGTAAGTATTTTATTGTAAATAGGTTTTTCACCTTTTGCTTCGATAATTCAGACGCATGAGATGTTTTACATACTATTCCGCGTCTGGGGTGTGGTTTCTGCAACAAGAACCGAAATAACATACATATACTCACGGCTATACATCCCTTGAAGGGGTAGCCAGAGCTAGGGAATTAGACTTTGGAAGCAGCTTTGACAGCCACTTTGGAAGTTGTGTGGTGAAAAGATGGTGAAATAAAGTTGTTGGTGATGGGTCTCCAACCGCATCTCCCAAAAATCCCTTAAAGCCCCAAACCGTTAGTCGCCTCTTACGTACACCCACTGGAAGAATTGGGGTAGTGTTATTCTAAGCGGGCACTACACAGCTAACCGAAACAAAAAAGGAATAAAAGCATATTTAAATTGGAAAGGTAACCATCATTCTTTTACTTATCATATATTTGTTCTCCCAGAGTTCACGGGTCGCGTGTGTCCAGCGCCGTGCGAGGGCGCATGCGTACTGGGCATCTCGGAGCCGCCCGTCACCATCAAGAACATCGAGTGCGCCATCATCGATAACGCCTTCGAGAACGGATGGATCGTGCCGGAGGTATGACATATGTATATGTGTGCTACGTTACAGCGCAAACTACAGCGGACTCACTCGCACATAGCAGCGTCTCACTTGTAATCCTACATTGCGGCATGTGAATTTTTTTCGAGCTAAGCATAAATACAAATTATAAGTTGGTACACAGCAGGGTGTACTGGCCAATATATCTTTGCTGATCCCACATACACAGGCTATCTATTAAGTAGGCATGAGAGATCTAGCTCACTGAAAAGAAAAGAGTGATATATATATATATAGCTTCTCGGTCCGGAGGTCGCGGGTTCGATCCCCGCTGAGAGCATCATTTATGTGATGAGCATAAATGATTGTTTCTTAGTCTTGGATGTTATTTATATGTGTATTATATTATATTAAATATATCGTTGAGTTAGTATCCCATAATACAAGTTCTACTTAGTTTGGGGCTAACTTGATCTGTGTAATATGTCCATATATATTTATATTTATATTTATTTATTTATATTTATATCTTTATCATGTACTGAACTATATCACTCATCTAGCTCAACGGCTCATTTAGCTCAGAGTGATTCATATGAACGACGGCTCACGAGACGCTAAAACGTTCACAGATCAGACTCGCTCAAATGAATCTTTTGAGTTGATACTTGGTTGATACTACGAAATGAACTACGTATCGGCTATTCGTACTCAGATTTCGTGCGGTAACTAAAAAATGACGCTAAAACACTAATTAAATAATATTAGTATTATTAATAAATATTTAACAATGGAAGCGATTATAAATATCTATGAAACAGTAATCCAACTTGGGATCTCTCTCCATGTTCTTTGCTATATTTTTTTATTGGTAAGCCTTTATGACAAACAAATATGTGAACCCATTCGTTTTTTGATGGAAACAATTATAAAAAACAAGTTTATAAATAAAAAAAGACGCTATTTTCTATTCCTAGTTTTCCCCATAGAATAAATAACGTGTCAATTTACCGAATCAACTCGCTCCGCGCGAGATTGATGTGTATGTCTCTTTCTAGTTCTTACCTCTCTTTCTATTGAATCGACACGCTCCGAGTCGCTCGAACGAAAAGAGCTACTGAGCTAAATGAACTACTGATATAATTGAAATCAAGCTGAGCGAGATATATATGACGCTAGAATAGGTGAACTAGCTCTTTTGAACGGCTCGCTCCTGAGCTACTCATCTCTACTATTAAGTCCTTATATCCGGGCGACCGTAGTCTGAAGGATAAAAGAGCATTTATGAAAAGAATTATGAATGTAGATGAAGCTAGAGAAGTTTGCCAGGATCGTACGTCGCGATGGATAGTACCTGCCTGTGCTAATGGGAAATCGTGTGAGTTTATGCATGTAAAAAATAACATTTGTTGACGAGCAAGAGAGACCTAAATATAAAGAATATAAATCAATGCTTTGCCTTGGGGATACCCAAAGGAAAAAAAACGCAAATTGCTAGCAGTGCACAATTATGGGTTAAAAATAGAACTGTTATAACTCATAATTATCTTTCTTATGCATAAGGTATCAGTTAATGTATACTGTTAGCTGCAGTTATTATATAAAGGTCGGTATTTAAAGGTAATTTTTAAGAAATTATTTATTTAATTACTTTTTTGTTTTAGCCTCCATCTACACGCAATGGTAAAACAGTCGCAGTGGTCGGTTCCGGACCAGCTGGACTTGCGTGTGCTCATCAGCTGAATAAGGTAAGGTCATATAGTATGATAATGTGAAGAGAGGCTTCGTAGCCGAATGGCAAAAACCGAAACCCTATTAGATTCATCATGTCTGCATATCTGTCCGTGTGTCACAGCAATTTAATTCAGAAAATAATGAGACAACAACGTAGTTTAAAATTAGTAGGTAGATCTCAACTGTAAACCACTTTAAGGTTTTAAAAACAAAAAAAAAATGATTGGGCACTCTCCATATGCATTTTTTTATTGTGAACCGTTTGTATTCCACTGCTGAGCAAAGGCATCTGTCCCCTTCTTCCACTCTAGGCGGTCTTGAGCGGTCTCCCACCAGTTCTTGTCCTAGGCGGACACGCTTTCTTGTTACTCCGGGAGCCCATTAGGATGATTTAGCCATAGTCCACTCCACTGGCAAAGTGCGCGTTGGCATACTCACGACTACTACTGTGATATATGTCCGTATGTGTCGTTTTAGTATCGCCCTGGCGGCCTCAGTGTACAGACGGGCGCAATGCATTCCATGTGGCGGGTTATTTTAATTATTGCCCTATACTACACAAGAGTACGAATACGCGCAGATAGGAAAAACCCTCTTTTTTAGTAATAAATACAATAAAACACAAGTACTTACCATTTTAAAATTAGTAGGTAGGTAGGTAGAGTAGTAGGTAGTAGGTAGGTAGGTAGAGGATGGATGACAGTAAAGTGGTGAAAGAGATCTATAGAGCCAATGTGGAAGGTAATGTTAGTAGAGGACGACCTCGGAGGACACATTTAGATCAAATAGAAAATGTGCTCAAAAAGGCAGGTGTCCGAAGTACAAAGAATAAAAGAGCATGTATGAAAAGATTGATGGATGTGAATGAAGCTAGAGAGGTTTGCCAGGATCGTACAAAGTGGCGATCGATAGTCTCTGCCTACCCCAATGGGAACTAACGGCGTGAGAATATGTATGTATGTATGAACTTACCATTTTGTTTATTTTTCGTTTTCCTCCGTTGTATTTTCGAAGAGTACATCAGCAACATCCTCCCAAGCTCTATTTCTCGCATCTTTGTTTTTATATTGCGGATCAGAGGCATCCCACAAACATTTTCACAAACGAACTTCATCGATCACTCGGCTCGTGGCCACATTGCGATGTTCACGAGTCGCCACGTCTGTACCGAGGTGACGCGTGCGCTCCGCACGATACTAAAACGCTCTCTGAAGCCAGAGGCGCGCAAGCGGCGATCCGCACGGATAGCTCCGAGGCATGGACGCGCCATGCGGACGGCTGTATTACTCTAAAACGCCCCTGAAGGTGTTATAGATTTGTCTGCGCGGAGCGATCCGTACTGACGGTACGCGTGACACTAAAGCCAGCCTTAACTTGCCCTCCGGAGCACGGAATAATTTTAAATTTCGAACTAATATGCCTTTTGACCTTTTTCTCTTCACGAAATAAATAATGAAGTGATTGGTATCCCAGGCGGGCTACACAGTAACGGTATTCGAGCGCAACGACCGCGCGGGCGGGTTGCTCCAGTACGGCATCCCCACCATGAAGCTGGGCAAGCACGTGGTGCAGCGCCGAGTAGCTCTCATGGCCAAGGAGGGGATCCACTTCAAGTGCAACATAGACGTGGGCAAGGATATATCGGCGAGCGAGCTGGCTAACGAGTGAGTACATTGTAGATGATTAATGAATAAAAAAAAATTAAACTAAAATTGACTATTAATAAACAAAGGAAAGATAAATTTCGAAACCAGGGGGAATGGAACCCACGACCGCCGGGTATACGCCACCGTCGCTCTGCCAATTGAGCTAAAGTGTCAAGTGGCTACTAGGACGAAATTCTCCTTCCCTTTATTTATTAGTAATCATCCCCACAAGAGGTTTTCATAAACAAAACATTTTAATTAAAATTTATTAATTTATTTATGAATTTTCTGTCGTTTTAATAAGTATTTTTTAAAGAGAAGAAGATGAGAGAAATTTTTGTTGTTGTTTTAAAAAATATACAGCTGAAGCTTGATAGCTAAATTGTAATATGTTCTAAGATTTGTACACAAAAAACGTTTTAAGTTATTTTTTTCATACGTTTAAAACGGCTAGTAAATCAAAATAACGACGCAAAATAGAACCTCTTAATAATTCCAAACTTTTCTCCCCAGATACAACGCGCTAGTGCTATGCCTAGGCGCCACATGGCCTCGCGACCTTCCCCTCAAAGGCCGCCAACTGAACGGCATCCACTTCGCAATGGAGTTCCTCGAGAACTGGCAGAAGAAACAGATGGGAGGGTCCACCCATTCGCATTCTAAGGATAATCCTGAACTCAGTGCTAAAGACAAGAATGTCCTGGTTATTGGGGGAGGAGATACTGGGTAAGATGATTTTTTATATTTTTTCTGACATTAAAAAAAGAGTTTAGTACAAAACAATACGTAATTCTATAACTAATCACTCATTGCCAAAGACAAGAAAGGTAATTGGGCGCGGAAAACTGGATAAGATGCGATTTTGATATGTTGAAATCCATACTAAGAACTAGCTGAAGAAGCTGATGGTATACTGAGTAGGACGAAATTTTAAAGTTTATTTGGCCCTCAAGAATGTGTTGATTATTGGGGACGGAAATAGTGTATAAGATAGAATACGGCATCCGATTCGCGATGGAGTTCCTCGAGAACTGGCAGAAGAAACAGATGGGAGGATCCGCGCACTCGCATTCTAAGGATAATCCTGAACTGAGTGCTAAAGACTAGAATGTCCTGGTTATTGGGGGAGGAGATACTGGGTAAGATGGAGTTTTTGGTGAATCTACTTTTTATTTGGGTTTTAAATGAGAATAAAACCAGACAAATTTATGACAACTTATCACATAAGTTTTATGCTTTGCTCGATGCAGGCACAATTTTGGGACGTGCATCATATTATTTACCTTATCTATAGCATATGATAAGCAGACCAGTACAAATACCTTTTAAAACATATCGGGCTTTTCTATATTATATGTTATGTATGTATATAATAACGTTATTTTGAATTATCTTCTCTAAGATAATTCATAATAAAGTTATTATATCTCGTAAGAGATTTTGCTCTCAATTATCTAATGCTTTGTCAACATCAGTCACTAACTTTTATATTTCAGTTGCGACTGTATTGCAACATCACTGCGCCAAGGAGCAAAGAGCATCACCACATTCGAGATACTTCCCGAACCGAAACCCACCAGAGGACAAGACAATCCTTGGCCACAGTGGCCTAGAGTTTTCAGGTTAGTGATGTTTTATTATAAGAGAACACCTGTACTCAATGCTGCTATTTCTAAAAAAAGGTAAAAAGAGTTTCAGAATGTTTTTTCAGCCACTTTTAAATTTGTGTAGGGAAAAGATGGAAAAAAGGATTGGTGAGGAGGCTCCAACCACAGCACCCTACAATCAGTTAAAAAGCCCTAAAACCCCTTTTACGAAGCTCACGAAAAATGGCTTAGTTGTCAGCTCGAGAATGCTCTATCACAAATCTCTTAATATGTGTCGTACGAAGCGACTGAAGTCACTTCAATGGATTGATAGAAGATGCGGTTGCAAACCCTTCACCAATGAAGATTCTTTATTTCACTACGTTTTGTAACTTCCGAAAATTGCACAAGAATTGTTAACTCCACAGCTTTGGTTATTCATTTTGTAACTACAGGCGCGAGTTTATATTACGATTCCATTTATAATATATGGTGTAATGGTATTTTAACCGCTGCTCTGAATTATTTTATGAATAATATTTTAATTTCAGGGTGGACTATGGCCATGAAGAGGTGAAAGTCAAGTTCGGTAATGATCCTCGCAGATTCTCCACGCTTACCAAGGAATTCTTGGATGATGGTATGCTACTTTCTGTAATTAATTTTTATATTAATAATTTAAAAGCGAGGTTTTTTAAATTGGTATATTATATTATTTAAATTGTAAAATATCACTTGCACTACTTTTTACTACTATTTAGCGATAGTTCTTGTGCCCTCACTAGAGGTCTCATTTATGTAGTAGAATATTAAATTCATATAAACATTGAAAAAAAATGATATAATTGCCAGTACACCCAACTGTATATAATCAATGTGACTAACTTATTATCTGAATTTCTACTTACAATGAGAAATTTTTTGATGTACCGCGATGTAGTATATCAGAGAGATAACACTTGTGTGCAAACAATTCCACCATAGTTAGCGCGCGAGCTGCCGCTGTACTTAAAGTATAATTATTTATTTTTAAGAAAACAAAATAAAAAAATAATCACGTCGGGGTCACCATTGTGGGTACAGCAAAGATATACTGGCCAGTACACCCTGCTGTGTACCAACTTAGAATTTGTATTTGTGTTTAGCTAGAGAAACATTTCGATACCGCGATGTACGATTTTTTATGACGCTGCTAGTATGCGAGTGAGTTCGCCGTCTAGCGGTCGCCACAAATGTTTTGTTCATGAAAATCTCATATGGGGATACCCGAAGATTGTGGGTTCGATTCCCGCTGGTGTCGAAATTTTTCTCTCCATTATTTACATACATCCATACATATACTCACGGCTATAAATCCCTGGAAGGGGTAGCCAGAGCTAAGGAATTAGAAATTCCTCAGTCACTTTTGGAAAGTAATAAAATGGGTCTCCAACCGCATCGCCCAAAAATCCCTTAAAAGTGCCAATAGCGTAAGTCGCCTTTTACGAACACCCAACGGAAGAATTGGGGTAGTGGTATTCTAAGCAGACACTACACAGCTATTTTCTTTATTTATTCGTTATAATTTTGTTCATAGTAAAACTCTAATATTCTTCAGGCCAAGGCAATGTCTGTGGCGTTTCCGCAGTAGAAGTGGAATGGAAGAGAGGCGCCGGCGGTCGCTGGGAAATGACGGAAATACCCGGAACAGAGAAGATTTACAAAACAGAGCTCGTGTTATTGGCCATGGGCTTCCTGGGGCCCGAGAGATATATCGCTAACCAGCTTGGTGAGCATTATTTATTTATTAGAGATACGACAGAAAAATACAAAAAACTCATATACTTGTATGTAATGTATTCTAGTATTATTAACAAACTAAAAAATAACTAAAACTAAATTAAACTACAAGAAGTATCTGTTACAATCCACAGAGAACATTAACGCCCGATTTCTGAATTGAGTATTCAAGCTGAGAACGACTTAAGTATCGTTTTGTCTCATTCAGTTGTTAAGATTTCAATACGACAGAACGATGCTTAAGTTGTTTTTAGCTGGAATTCTCAATTCTAAAATCGGGCGTAAGTATATAAAACCAAGTGAAACTCTAGTTGAAAAATTTGAGTTTTCAACTGTTTAAATGAAACATAAAATGACCACTGAGGCCTGGTTTTTATTAAAAAACAACACATTCTATGGAGCGGTGCTCTAACGCCTTTATTAGTTCTTATTTTTACACGATGAATGTGAATGTGTGATGTGCACGTTTTTGTTTTCGTATCCCTCCTCGATCCCATGTCACTCCGTATTTGGACGACCGACGCTAGACTATTGAAAATGCAGTCACGTAGGAAACTACATCTTGCGACGCTGTTGTTCGGTGTAGTAAAGTTTGAAACTCCAAGATATTTATTTAATAAATTTCAATGGTCCAGGAGTAACTACCATTTTAAAAGCAGAGCTATCTTACCAATGCACCGCACGGCAGCGTTTCGAGGCAGTTTCAGGTTTGCGGCGTCTAAGTGCTGGAATGACCTTCCCCCACCTATCCAAAATGCTCCCAGTAAATAACTTTTAAGCGAAAGCTTAAGAATTACTTGCTGGTTAAGCAAAATCCTTCGTTTATTCCAGCACGTCCTTGTTAACAATTATATATTTATTACCAAATCTGTACTCGTATTTTATTCAATTTTCTTTGTTTATTTGTTTTTTCCATTTATTAAGTAAGTACTACAACATATTGATAATTAAAGTTTACTATAACTATTATTTATTTATTAACATAACTGTTTTTACAGTTTGTCTGCAGGTGGAGTCTCTTATGTATTTATATTTATGTTTTATGTATGAATATTTTTAGTATATAATTATATGTGTAGTTTTTATATAATAATTTAGTAACGCGGTACTTTCTACTGCTATTATTTATACGAGTATGTATGTTATAAGTTCTCTTTTCATTATGATATTGTGACGTCTTTTCTTTTATATTTTTATTTTGGGGCTGACTGAAAATCAGTGTTGTGAGGTATTCATTTACTTCACAACGATAATGCTGAGGCAGCTTCCAAATTCGTTGCTACTACGCAGGTTATACGGCTATAGCTTCTTATATTTTACTTTTATATCTTGGGATTAGTGTGTATGATATTGTCTTTTTATTATTATTTTTCTGTGTGTTTGTATATACTTATTTTTGTGCTGTGTCTTCCTTTGTACGTGTGTAGCAGCGAATAAATGTTTTTCTTCTTCTTCTTCATGTGTATGAGTAAGATAAACCGGAACAGAGAAGATTTACAAAACAGAGCTCGTGTTATTGGCCATGGGCATCTTGGGGCCCGGGAGATATATCGCTAACCAGCTTGGCGAGCATTATTACATGATGAGTGTGAATGAATGTTTCTTAGTCTTGGATGGTATTTATATGTGTATTATACAATTTGTTTTAAAATTTTACCGAACGTTGAACCAGGTAGTCGGCCTGGTAGTATCTACAAATGGAAACATAATAATAGAAATCATTGTACCTTTCTAGGTGCCAACTTATGTGTAGCATGTTCGTGTATATTTATTAAAACTAGATGTCGTCCATGTTAAAAAATCGACAACTTATTTCAGTTATCTATTAATCTTCTTGCTATAAACCACTATTGATTTGATGTATTCGTTGCAGATTTGCCTCTGGATGCACGCAGCAACATCGAAACTGATAAGTCGGTTATTTACAAGACTCCTGTTACCAATGTCTTCGCTGCTGGAGGTAAATATGTGTTTTAGATTAATATTTTACTGTCAGTTTTCTAAATCTTTGTAGGGTAGGTTTTGGGGCTTTTTATGTGATTGCTGAACGATGGGTTTAGAGACACTTCACTCACTCACTCACTATCCTTTATTTCACTATTTTTCTCTTTCTCAACATTCAAAAGAGACTGATGAATTTATAATTCTGATCTGTGGTTCCTGGCTATATTTTAGCAATTATAGCCGGGAGTTTAGTTTGTATAGTTTATGTTATAATATCACAGCCCATACTTTTTTCTCCTTACCAAGGACCTCAGGCCTATTTTCGATGGTGTAGTTTGGGCATAAATTACAACGCTGGCCCACTGCGGCTTTGTGGTCTTGTTATATTTTGATTTCATTTATTAAACAATAAATGTTGAAAGATGAAGTTTTTCGGTTTATATTTCACAACCAAATCTAGAATTGTTTTTTTTTTCGTTTCAGATTGTCGCCGTGGTCAGTCGCTAGTAGTGTGGGCTATAGCTGAAGGCAGACAGGCCGCTCGAGCCGTTGACATATATCTTACAGGAAAATCCACTTTACCTGGCCCCGGTGGAGTCATTTACAACAACTGAATTGATCAATCTTATTTCATTTCGTAGGATTGAAAATAAAACTTCGTGAGAATAAAAACACTTTAAAATAATAATCAATAAAACACTAAAAAAAATTACTCATTCAGAGTGAATGAATGACCGAATCTTTGAAGTAGTCCAATGATTAAAGCTGTTTTTATTCTTACAGCAAAACAGTGGAGATATCGGATTGGTGATAACGTACAACAAGGAAACGATGACAATATATTTATTCTCGGTTAATATTCATGTTTGATTTAATTGCAATATCAACCAAAATTAACATGTGAACAGAATTTTAGTGATGAGTTTATCTTAATTTACCTTTAAACAGCATACAGTAAATAATTTACTCCTGAAAATGCAGGTTTTGCTTTTAAATATAAAATAGATTCAGCTGTTGAATAAATATAGGAGCTCTTATATTTCCTCAACAAAACAAAGCTTACACAAGTGTTACCATCACATCATGCTATAATAGTTAATATTATAAGACTAATAATATGTCTTGATGCGTTGTTTCTATTTATGTATGCCAAATTGACAGAATCACGTATTTCTGTTTTATTAAATTAATACATTCCGTAACTATATACATTAAGCATCTCCAGCTTGCATCACATATATTTATTGAAGTAGTGTGTATTATTTGAAGATTTTATCAATGTAGTGATCTCGCAACAGTGTCATATTTTCGTTATTTTAGCAAGAATAGTCGTTGAAATTATTATTGGAATTGTGTATTCATTTTCTTTTTTTACATCATATAAGTGTTATAATACTATGTGTGTTTTCATTAAATTTAGATGTATACTTAACGAAT
This sequence comes from Bedellia somnulentella, assembly GCA_963576735.1. Classification (NCBI taxonomy): domain Eukaryota; kingdom Metazoa; phylum Arthropoda; class Insecta; order Lepidoptera; family Bedelliidae; genus Bedellia; species Bedellia somnulentella. Next base: position 15,296,152 of record OY755176.1, on the reverse strand, counting down.
CATAAGAAACGAAAAACATCCTATGTTGTCCCAAACATATTCTTTTAAACAATATTTTTCTATATTCAAATTTGTTTTCCTGAAACTGAAATGAAAACGAATCCTTATTTTGTTGAGAGGTGTTGATAAACCGCTGAAATATGGAAACTTCTCTGATCGAAATCTCGTTATCGTTGTAATGACGAAATCAATATATTTATGTTGTTGTTGTGATTGAAGTTCCTATAATTTTGTAAACCTCAATTTGTTTTACTAAATGCGTATAAATATATGAATTGTTATCAGTTAATAGATGTTAAAATAAGTTTTAAAACATTTTTATATACTTGAAAATAATTCAGTAATTTTATTCTACCTTTCTATCGTTTTTATTTTATACTGTTATTTTATATTTTTTACTTGCTTTTAGAATCGCTAACTCTATATAACATTTGTAGTAATTGTGCCAAGTTTGGGATTTATTCTATTTTAAATTAATTGGCCTAATTATAATTTGGTGTTGTTTTCAATGACTGTCAAAGTTACGTAATTGTCTATTTTATATTTGTTAAGATTTGAAATTGTTTACAGTTAATTTAAGATTAATTATATCTGTAATTATATTAGTGCTATATCTTAAGAAAATAGTTTACTTACAAGTTTTAATATAGTGCGAGTCAAACAGAGGTATTAATAACGGGATGTTATATTCGGTTTTGTTTAAAACCCTGTGTGACTTGCTGTTTATGAATAATTTTAATAATCTATATAACGTATAACAAACGTAGAGATAATGTCAATTACAACTGTATCGTTTTAGTCAAATTGATATCAATGTACCAAAAAGCTATTGTAGTCGTTTACTAGTGCATTGTTTAGACTACTTTAGAGGAGTTAGCTGAACAAAATCCAATATAGAAAATAAAATATTAAAATGCCTAAAAGTAGATACTTATTGAGAGTTATCGCTGTTTTAAATTGTATCATTGACAATAATCGTATATGTCTATTTATTACAAATTCATGTATCAATATTTATTGTATTTAATAATAAATTATGTTCAGCACATTCAGTTCGTTTTATTTCATTTGAAATTTCACAAAACTTTTGGTATGTACTTGCTATTGAAAAGTCATGTAAAAGTGGGGTATTCTTAGTTATGTTATGCGATGTTGCTTGAGACCCAACACCGACTCTTTAAATCACATCACCATTCAAGTTAAAAAAAGTGGCTGAGGAATCCTTAAAACGGTGGGTATATGTATGTATGTAATATTACACGATTCTCATTCTAATGCTGTGTAGTGTCGGCTTAGAATAGCGCTACCCCATTTCTTTCTATGGGTGTTCGTAAGAAGTGGCTAATGGTATGGGGGCTTTGTAAGTGATTTTCAGGCGATGCGTTGAAGGCCCATCACCAAAAACATATACTTTACAATAATTTCCCCACTTATTATAATTATTTATACGTATGTCTAAATCGTATGGAACCTACTGGTCTGCCGGGTCATGGCAGCTTTCCAAATCCAACATCAAAATTGGGAAAAGCTCTCTCAAGATGGAGACGAGGGGCACAAATCTGTAGGAGAAGGACTCAGATTATGTGACGAAGCCTGGTTTCAGCAGCTCTCCGATAAGAGACTTCCCTTCTTCTAGATGTGGTAGGCTTTGTAGGTCTCGTATTGGTCTGCATAGCCACCAACGTAGGTGCAGTCAAAACACTGGAGTTACTTAAACCAGACACTGTTTAAACCGTCTATAATAGACGTAACAGGCCCATGGTGATGTCTTATTCTAGTATACAAGTAGATCTCAACGTGAAACTTTTAAAGCGTTTATCAACCGCCCCGTCATTTCAAGTATACGATCCGCTACTACGTTGCCGAGATTTCGACGAGCCAAATTGCAAGACCAATCACTTTGCCGTCGAACTGTAAACGTTAGTTCGACTATGACTTGATCGAAATATTTAAAATGCCCAATTAATTAAGAACTACAACAACTTAATACGATATATAAACATCACCTACGATTCCTGGGAGCTTCACTTTTAGATTTTTACATAAAATAACATAAACGTTTACGCTCAATATCCCCGAAGGGGTTGGTAGAGGTACTAATACTTCTGAACATCACGTGACTTTGTCAGCTGGTGTTCAGAGTACCCACGTTTTGCATGGACAGTGTACTCACGTGATAGGGGGCAAGCCTAACGCCTTTTTGTACGAATACACTGCCACATGACTAAGTACAACTCAGCCATGTGGGTTTCCTCACGATGTTAACAACCATGATAAATTTTAGATTCTTCTTCCACTTCATCACTGTTTTCAAGATAATTAAAAATTTTTTTTTTGTAATAACTAAAGCCGATCAAATCACAGGTTTTGTGACTGATGGAATATCAAAGTACTGAACTGGACATGTTTTTTGTTTTATCATAAAAGTGCTGCATAGGCTGTTGGTGCATAAATATTTTAGATTCATTTTGCGTACAAATAATCATTCTTTTCTTTTATTAAATCATATTAATACCAAAACAATGATATCAGAGTATAATTTTCGTCAGTGGTACTGATACCAGGCAATTTTCGGTTGAATCTATAGTTGTAAAATCTCTTAAACTTAACTCCAACGTTCGCGCCTTATATTCCCGAAGAGGTTGGCAGAGGTACCTATTAACACTTCTGAACATCACGTGACATAGTAAGCTGGTGTTCGGAGTACTCACGTTTTGCTTGCAGTGAACTCTCTTAATATGTGGCTATATACAACTTGGCCATGTGAGTTTCCTCACGATATTTTCCCTCACCGTTAACAACCATGATAAATTAACCACATATATGACTTTAGAAAAACAAATTGGTGTAGGCCCGACCTGGGACTTGAAATCTCACAACTCCACGTCTATACGCACATGAAAAGCCAGAGTTCTACCCATTCAGCTATCTTCTGATCTGAATAAATATGTTCTAATTTCTCGTTTAAGAAAAAATCTATGCCAGCATATAAATTATTGCAAAAATGTGGCATTTTTTATCGGTTCCCTTCTGTAAAAGTTCAAATCGTTTGTTATTAAGCCCCAAAACATCGCTTCAAGTTTTTAAATTTTATTAAAGCTTCTCTTATTCTCTAGCTAGAGCATTATTCATATACACATACAATACTCAGCATATCTATTATTCCCGAAAATGGGCAGTCAAAGCTTCACAGATATTAATTCCTCGGCCAATTTCGGAAATAGATTAAGGAAAAGATTGCAGAATATATTACGACACCCACAAGAATAAAAGGGTTAGTGTTATTGAAGCCGAAAACACACTGTATCATCATTTAATTTTACAATATTTTTAAACGGAACCAATTATAACATTGAGGTGTTAGTAAGTTGTGCTGTACATAATGTAGTGTATAGGGATTTTGTAGTCATTATTTACCAACCATACTTTATTTCACTACTTTTTCTCAATAAATTTTCAACAATAATAATTTTAGAATTTATGGATACCTTCTTTACTGTTACAACCATGAGTATATGTAGGTGCGTAGGTGTTAGCTGAAACACTCTAACAATTATCACAATTGACAGTATCCGCTGACCTGTAAAACACCCTAGCCCCGATACGTGTTCAGTCATCAATATTCGACGCATCGTTATTAAACTGAAGTCTCATTTGCGTCAATATGGTATGCTTTTGCACGCGACTCCACTTCTCACTTTGATTTATATCCAATTTTTACCCTCTTAAACATAAGCATAATAAGCATAAACGTTCACGCCGAATATCCCCGAAGGGGTTGGCAGAGGTACTAATACTTCTGAACATCACGTGACTTTGTCACCTGGTGTTCAGAGTACCCACGTTTTGCATGGACAGTGTACTCACGTGATAGGGGGCAGGCCTATCGCCGTTTTGTACGAATACACTGTCACACCTCTTAAACATCTTTTTATAATATCGTGGCAGTAAGGCGATTAGCGCGCAGTAAGGCGCGACGCAACTGTGTGTTAGATTGTGCGTGTGTTTTTTGTCTATACAAATATACCTACAAGAGATACCTACAAGCAACGGAAGAATAAGCATCCACGCGCTACGCTGCATCATGCGGGGCAATGTTAGAACCGCCTAACAGCGTATCTGCGTCACTAGGTGCGAAAAACTTGCCTATCATCATGTGGGTACACATACCGTACAATTGATATACATTAATGAGGCCAGTGCCGGACCGGTCGCTGTGTAGATCTTTGGGGAAGGCCTAGGTCCAGTAGTAGACGGCTGTTAGCGGATGATGATAATGAAACATACACAACACATGTACCGGTAAATAATGAAAAAGACTTGATATTGAGTCGTAGCGCCCTCGTGATTATGTCCATTATATCCTTAGCAAATGTGAAAATGTTTGCTGTTTCATACCCTAATATTCGTAGTAGACAATCGTACTGTTATTTTATTTATTTATTTTATTTATATATTTACATAACATAACCATTACAGGCATAGCCCAATGCAATTATATTAAACTTAAACATCTATTAAATATCTACTACAAAATACCTATCACATATCAACATATGACATTATTATAATTGAACCTAATAAGTATGAAAAAGTTTGGCTAAATCTTCTCATTTCCTCTTTTACACATTGAAACATCTATTTTTTCATAACATGAGTAATATAATGAAGATTCTGTAAAGTCAGCCAGCGAACATGAGAATAAATCTACGCGATCGGCGACCTGGTTCAAAGATCGTAACGCTCGCGCAAAAGCACTCTCAAACAAGAGATTGGTCCGTGAAGATGGAACTTACGACCCCAGCGCCGCCTTGATGTATTACTAGGTACCAATAATTTTAGTTTGAACAGGATAGTGGGTACTTCTATAAGACTTATTTATTTTATTTTATTTATACTTCGGAGATATAGAGCGCAAAAGTTATAGATAGACATGATACTAAGAGGTTAATTTCGAAGCAAATTAGATGCAAAATCTAGCCGCGTACAAAAGATAAGATGAAATATTTTTTCTTATGTTCTTTGTTTTTTCTGCAAGGACAGTTTGGCCTTATGGATGTATAGGCATTTTTCTTTACTTGTACAAAGACTTCTCTCATGTGAATCATAAATAGAATTAAAGACAACGTGTTATACAAAGGCGAGGGGAATGATTAAATCATTGAATGTTGTTGCTGACGACTAGTATTTGTAAGTTCTGCCTATTCTTTTTGCAAATTATCATGATGTTTTGGTTTATGAGCTTAACTATTCGTTCACAATGCTGTTACTCATAATTTAAAATATACAAACAAGCCGACCTCAGTAATATATACATACATTTTAGAGGTGTATGTAAATCAACCCCTACATCTTAAAATCGAGACTCCTCAATTTGCTTCCGAACTCGGCAGGGGTAGTACCTATTCGGCTTCATAATTATGGCTAAAGAAATAGTATTATCTTTATTAAATAAAATTAATAATGCCTTTGCTTTGCAATTTGGTTTTGACATAAAAGAGTTTAATTTGGATAGGTTGGTGCAGTACATGTATAAACCGACGGACGCATCAAGTTTGGCCGTTACCAGAATTTTGTTTGGTGAGTCTGCATTAATACATCCTTAAATAGTGACGTACACCATATTTTTTTGCTGTGTAGTGTCGGCTTAGAATAGCACTACCCTTTTTCTTCCCATGACTGATAGTAAGAGGCGACTGAGGGTATAGGGACTTCTTAAGTAATTTTTAGGCGATGCTCTTGGAGTACCATCACCAAAAACATATATTTTACGATCTTTTCCCCACTTAACTTCCAAAAGTGGCTGAAGAATTTTCTGATTTTGAAGCTCTGGCTAGCCCTTTTAGGGATTTACAGTCGTGTGTCAACAAATATAGTACAATATTGTCATCAAATTCCTTATTCTATAATTGTGTCTTCTCTACGTTCTCTAACTTGCTCTAGAAAAGTTACGGAGGAATTATTAATATCCAATTTCACATCCCCTTTTTGGGACCAAGGAACAAGAGCCGTTTCAAATAGTAGGTCGGAATATTCTGAGTAAGTTAGAGTTAGCGAACATACGTGTAAAGAGGCGTGGGCTCAATTCCCGAGTCTGTTCTAATAATGTAATAAACGGTGAGGTAAAAACATCGTGAGGAAACCCATAGGACTAAGTTGTACCACAGGAGGTACGTAGTTATTAGTTACTCTATCACTTGAGTGCACAGCCTAATGGTGTAAAATTTTATTTACTGCTTACCTCCTACGATATTTATCGTGATGATATATATCCTATGTCCTTTTCCTGGTTCCATGCTACCTCACCTTTTCTCACCTTATAAATAGTGTAACTAGCACAACTTTCTTTTATATATATAGATTATAGTGTTAAATTAAGAATTTTTTGAATATATAAATTTCTATTCACTTGATAAACACATGCAATTGCAGGTTTAGCAATGTTATTTGACATTGTTGAGGAACGTGGAGGAGCAGTGATGCTGGAAAGATGGGGAGATCCGAGGACTTGCCACTTCCCTTTACTGCCCTTCATCACCGCCGTCCCAATGCCGTATATGGCACTTGTATATACTGCTTTATGGCTAGGTTTGTAACTTGACTTACACATTATCCTTCTGGTAAAATCTTATAAATAAATGTTGTACTTAATCATGATATAGTTTTACCGTAAAAAGGCGACAAGCCTACCTCTATCGCGTGAGGTATTGTAGCAAAAAGTGGGTACTTTATACACAAGGGGACATTAATATTGCGTGTTGCAAAAGTATTTGTACCTAAGCCAACCCTACGGGGATATACGGGGTAAACATTTAAAACTGGATTATTTTTTTTAAACCGAGCTTTTTTCTACTAGAACACGGAGACAAAGGAGCAGAAAAAACCAATCTATAATAATACACATAGAGAAATTAAAGTAACATTTTCTTTAATAAAAAAACGGGTCTGCACAGCCATTCGCAGAAACAAAATTTATCATACATAATTCGATTATCAAAAGAGTCATTCACGTATTCATTTTGATATTTTGTAATATTCCTACAACCATGTTATCAAACCCCATTAAAATAAGAACTTTCAGGAAACATATCAAACAGAGCAGAAAATAATGTTTTAGAAATTGATTTACTATTAGCGGAGTAGCAGCGTACTTACAAAAAAAATATTGTCGAATTGCGAACCTCCTTTTTTAAAATCATTTATATACTTTTAACAAAAGATGATCGACTGAATGTCCCTTTATATCAACTTCTAATTTATTCTAGGAGCTCTTGGTATCATGCTGGGATACAAGTTCCGACTCAGCACCACTGTCTTCGCCGCGTGTTACTGGTATCTGCTCCTCATCGAGAAGAGTCTCTTGAACAATCACAGCTACTTGTTTGGATTAGTTTCGCTTCTGCTTATCGGGACACAATCTAATTGTTACTGGTTAGTGATTATATTTTCATGTCGATGCATTTATTCCCCACCGACCAACTAAATTCGTACAACTCAAAACCGACCAACTAAACTATTCCCCACTGACCAACTAAACAGTTGGTCGGTGGGGAATGATTAAATTTGACTACTAGGTATTCCCTACAGACCAACTAATCTTTATAAAGGGTGGGCATAATTTAGAATTAGAATAATTAATAGATGAAGAATTTTAATCACTAAGGTTGTATTAATAAACTTAACGACAAAACTGATTTTCTGGAGAATAAAGAAAATGGTTGCTCTTACAATTAATTGCAGGTCTCTAGACGTGTATCTTGAAAGAGTGAAACGCAGTGAAACCGTTCCTTACTGGAACTACTTTGTGCTGAAATACCAGTTCTTCATTCTCTACTTCTTTGCGGGAATCAAGAAAGGAACCGCGGAATGGCTGTCAGGGTACTCAGTGCCTGACTTGAGTATGCATTGGGTGTTTACACCATTCAGGTATAGCTAACATTTGGTTTACAATTTCAGCAGGAGTAAATATAACTTGACCTACTTTATTTAAATATTATGAATAGTTAAGATATTTAAGTTATTATTAAATTCTTATTAAATAGAATGCATCGAAAAAATGAAACAAAAACAAATACAAAGGGAATCAATTACATAATTAAATACCATTATTATGTCATTTAAATGCACGTGGAACCTGTATTTAAGTTCATTGTTATATTAGTATTGAATCGTATAAATCGATCTAGTAAATAATTAAAAAAAAAACAATGCCAAATGTCAATGGATACAACATTAAAATATTCTTACTTATTTTGCAAAATTAGTTTGAGTATTTAATTCTTATATATTTAATAAGCGTAAAATAAATAAAATTATAGGTTTTCTCACTACCATCGCTTAATAAAAAATAAGTAAACGACATTCTATTAGTACGAGAACATTCTCAGGAACCTCGCTGCGTTTACCTACTTACTGTATTTGTCTTGCAGGGCTACTAACACACTACCGCCTAATTGACACACTTGTGAGTAGACGGCGGGAAAACACCATGTTATACAACCATCTACTTTAACTGGTTTATGTAATACTTTGTAAGGCACATTGAAAGACTAAATGTGCTTGTGTGTGTGTGTGTGTGTGTGTAACAATTATAATGATAGTCACTTAATTTGAAGATAATAAAACCTAATAGCAGTTTAGAAGAACTAAATATTAAGGGCGTCCCCGGAAAAATAGGTTGATATTGATTGTTTGGAAATTCTATAAAGTCTGATTTGGTGATATAAGAATGACATGAATAAAATATATGTTGGTGATTAGTTCATGGTGTTAAAATTTGATGTTTAACATTTTAATGATTTGTTGAAAAATATGATGAAAAAAATTGAATTGGAACATGCTTTGTTTTCATAAAAACCGTATAGGCTCCACTGGCATAACATACATGTGAACTCATTATGTGTCTATATACGCGTAGCTTTAAGATCTGTAACTTTGATGTTTAACTTTTCATTTAAACATTATAGTTATTCAATAAAACTAAATAAACTACATTTATCCTGCGCGCGCGTTTTTTCCGTCCCTGTCACTCTCAGTAAATTTGACGTAAGAGTGAGCGCAATAGCTGCAAAATGCGGGGAGGCCCTTAATGATCGATTTTAAAAAGACAAACTCTTAATACTTTTTAAAACTTCTGTTATTTGTTGTATTAAAGAACATCGCTATATTTAAATGTATTTTTATGATAAAATATTTAATTTTTAAATGGTACTTATAGAGAAAACAAAAGAAGATATTTACGTAGTTCAAATTATAGATAAATTAGTTCTACATGAGTAAGTGTAGTTATTGCAATTTTCTTTATTATCTCCAATTATTAAAAAAATAATACCCATATTCCAGATTATTTTTAACATCACCCCAAATAGACTATCTAATAGTCCACTGGTTCGTGTTCCTGTTCGACCTGACCATCGCTTTCTGGATGATGTGGTCGCGCACCAGACACGTAGCTATGATGTTCTGCGCTGCGTTCCATCTCATGAACATCCGCTTGTTTAGGATTGGTACGTATTTTCTAGGAACATAAATAAATAATAGATATACGGACAGGACATATTATACACAGGTCAAGTTAGCCCCAAACTAAGTAGAACTTGTATTATGGGATACTAACTCAACGAGATATTTAATGTAATATAATATAATACACATATAAGTAACATACAAGACTAAGAAACAATTATTTACGCTCATCACATAAATGTTGTTCTCAGCGGGAATCGAACCCGCAACCTCCGGACCGTCACGGACGTCGTCGACATAATAACAACAGTCACCTATCCACTCGGCCACGGACGTCGTCGACATAATAACAACATAATAAGACTGTTTTATTTAGAGATAGCAAAAACCTCGGAACTTGTCAGCTGTCATAATTTTTAATTAGGGAAGTTGAATTGCTGATATTAGTGTATAAGGCGCGATGTCTTCTAACACAATATGAGATAAGTTGCTTTAAATAAAAATCAATTTTTTGGTATAATAGTTAGAAATTTACACCATAAATTAATTTGTGATTATTTTCAACCATAGTCATTTGACTAAGATAATTTCACTACTGAGGGGATTGCGGTGTTTTTTCGATTTGTCATAATTTGATAACTCAGTGGGAAGACAACTACTTCTAATGAAGGAAACGTGGGTTCGAGTCCTAAATCAGGTCTTCACGAATGTGTCTTCTCTAAGTCAATCATCATGGGCCTGTTACGTCTGTGGTAGACGATTTAATCAGTGTCTGATTCAGGAAACTCTACTGTTTTGTCTGCACCTACGTTGGTGGCTATGCAGACCTATATGAGACTTACAAAGCCTACCTCTAAGTCAATGTGATAGCACTATCCAAGCGAAATTTCAGTACTATGTACACCAGATGACACAATGCAACGCATCGCCACTATTACAACAAACACAAAAATTAATTAGTGGAGGCCTTCACAAACAAAATTATTTTTTGCCATTTTCTTAGATGATAGTGCTAATTTTAAGGAACCATTAGTGCGAAAGTTGTATCCCAAGTGGCACGATTGTTAAATATAAAGTAGACATTAATGCTGAGGCGTAGTTTCGCCATGCTTAAATTTTATAAATAAATCATTTGTAAATAAATACATACAAATATATACTTACGGCTATAAAATCCTAAACGGCTTGGCTAGAGCTTTGGAATGAGAAATTCCTCAGCCACTTTTGGAAATTGATTGATAAATAATATTGTTGGTAATGAGTCTCCAAACACATCGCCACAAAAAAAAACATAAGTCCCTTTACTCTTAGTCGCCTCTTACAATCACCCACGGGTAGAAATGGGGTAGTGCTATTCTAAGCCAACATTACATAGCTATTTTATATAAATAATATGTATAATATTCTCACGCATTTCTTTATCAGCCTCGTGGAGACGTCTTTTAATTTGTAGTTCTCGAGTTTATATTGTAATTAGCAATAGACAAAGGATATAATTTTTATAATTATATAATTGATCCTAGTAAAAGGAACGGCGCTTAATATAGAAACAAATCTCGGCAACGTGGCTAAAATGAGTTACCAATTTGGACCTATATTTTGTAACATTAAATATTATAAAATAATAAACTGCGTAGTGTTTTCGCTCAGAAAAGCACTAACTCATTTTTACTTAGAAGTATAGGGATTGTCATGCGATGTGGCTTAAGACCCATCACCAACCCTACTTAATTTCCAAAGGTAGCTGATTAATATATATTGCTAAATTATCCTGGAAAAAAGAAGGTAATAATAGCGACAAAAAAAATTTTTGATACTTTTCCTACCGATTCTTAGCTGGAGTTTTTGATTCAAAATAGTTATTCTTGGAATATGTGAGTTGCTTATTAAAAATGTTTTTGCTCTATCATGTTTTTTATTGCAACTTTTTTTGGTATTGATTGATGTGTTTGCTCGGTCGTAGAAGCGGTAAGAAGCATTACTTAATAATTTTATTTTTAGATTTTTGTCTTAACAACCCCTAAAGCATTAAAGCTTTAAATAAACTACTAAGTACAAGTAAAAGTAATAATAATATCTATTTATTCTTGCAGGAATGTTCCCATGGGTTTGTCTTGCAACAATGCCTTTATTCTACCCTTTCAACTGGCCACACCTTGTCATCGACTTCCTCAAGAATATTAAAGAGAAATTGAAAGGAGGCATGCCTAGAAATACGGTTCAGGAAGAAGAAAATGATAATAATGGAATAGTAGAAGGAGAACCAGATAAGACGATTGAGGAAACAATCGACCCCGGATCTGAGGCAAACACGGATGAACAAAATGACGCTAAGGACGCACAAAATAATAAGCGACGTAAATTGACAGTCACAGCAATAATAATTTACATGCTACTTCAAGGATTCCTGCCCTTCTCGCATTTTATAACAAAGGTGTGTTGAGTTTAAAAATTATGAAAGATCTGTGCTTTGATGAGTTTGCATGATAATGGTTCGCATGCAGATACGATAAGCTGGACATTTGATATTACTACTTGGCCATAAAGAAGTGAAAATTTATGCACAGCTTGATTAGTCCAGCTTCATTTGTGGTTTTTTTTTACAATTGGAAGATTCACAACAACAAATCAATTAAATTTTCAACAATCATAATTTAAAGCCATTTAATAACTTATTCTATAAACATAAAAAACAATAAAAAAACAAACAAAACTAACATGATCTAATAAAATAAATTATATCAAAACATAAAAAAATAAACACATATAAAACTTTTTTAAATCTTATGTTGCTAAATCTAATATAAATCATTGCCGATTGTTCTCTCAATAAATATATTTGTAATAGTTATATGTCAAATTTTATTGCAGGGATACAACACCTGGACATCAGGCTTATATGGGTACTCCTGGGACATGATGGTATACACTTGGCATAGTGACCACGTAGTAGTAAACATAGTAAACAATCATGAAAACACACAGATGTACATCGACCCATACATATGGACATTGAACGACCGGTGGACGAAGCACGCAGACATGGTCTACCAATACGCTCGCTGTTTGAAAAATAACGTTTTAGAAGAACTGCGTATGATGGAGGTAGAAAATATCGGTAACATGTCCGTTTATGTGGATATATGGTGGTCTATGAATGGAAGGTTTCAGCAAAGAATGTTTGATTCCAAAGTCGACCTATTGGCGGCAAAGTGGTCCCCTTTCGAACAACCGGAGTGGGTGATGCCGTTGCTGTATGAAGCTGACAACTGGAGAGAAGAGCTTCAAGCTATTAAGAAGGAGGTTCATACTTGGAACAAACACAGCGAAGTGCTGTTTTTTGCTGATTTTCCTGGTTTGTTTATTTTTTTATTACCACCGAACAACATTTCGTTTCATTAATGTTTAAATTAAAAGTCAATGCACTTGATGTATTATTATTTTTAATTGAAGGAGGAGTATATTGAGTATAATATAGGTACTTTAGTTGCGTTTAAAATTAAGACCATGTTTTCATTTTGAATTGCTTATATTTTTTTTCTCTAACCCCAAAATAATAATAATAATAAAAACTCTTTATTGCACATCACAAAAAAAACAACAATTACAAAAAAAAGATCGGTACAAAAGCCAAAGTACAACTAGCGGTCTTATCACTAAGAGCGATCTCTTCCAGACAACCCAAGAATGGAAAGATTTGCTGGATTAAAAACATGTTCGGTAGATGTCCAATAAATTTAACTGATTTGCTTAAAAACTAAAATTATTCGTTAAACTATTATCTATCTATTTTAAATATTACTAAATATTTATTAAGTTCTAACACACTTACATATAGTATTCCATAAAATAAATAATATTCAATAAATACAATACATATACAATACACTGGTAACGTCTTTTGTAACCAGCGAAACTATATTATTTCAATTAAACGACCATTACTTTTGTTTATTTCCAGGTTACCGATACGAAAAAGTTCTGCCTGAAAATGTTTACAACGTAACACTCACCAATTTACAAGGAGATATTGCTTTGGAGTCAGAATCGAAAGAACACTCTGGATACACCTATCGACTGCGCCCCGGAGAGCACATTGCCATACAAAATCGCAGTTCTTTTAGTGTTGTGAACATAGGAGACAAGCCTGCATACTATATGTACACATTTGCGACCAAAGATAACGATACTAAAATGACTACTAGAAGAGCAGAAGTGATGTTTCCAATTGCCAAAGAGTTTCTGAACAAATTAATCGATGCAAAGCGGTTTTTCGAATTGGTTTTTACATCACTATACCAGCTGTTTTTTCGGATGTCAGTGCCAGCTTTAGTTGGCTAATTATATAACGAATATACCCACAATTTAAAACTAAAATATAATCGGTCCTAAAACAATTTTAGGTCCATCATTTTTACAATGTGTAGCAATGTGTTTATTAACTTATGATATACTAGTGGATCGTCCCAGCTTCGCACGGGTAGCGTTGTTTTTTTAAATATCTGAGGTTTCTTTCTTCAGTCCCTGCTTAAGCATTGTGAAATTCAGCGCAATGTTTTCAATTTATTTAATTTATAGCACTCCCTAAACAGTGTAGTTTGGTGATTTTGAATGCGCTTTAATGAACGGTTCAGTATTTCCATTAAATAGCAATAGCATATATATAACAATCTGAAAAATAAATCGCGCCACCTAATATGTTATATATAAATTAATAAAGATTTGGTTTTGGTCACGGGCGCGATGGCTTATTTTATGTATAATTTCGGTGTTTGTCTACCGATTTCTATGATTCTTTTTTTATTGAATAGGTAATAATGTTACCTTTTTTAAATTAGGGATAAGTGAGAGGTTTACAAACGTAAGAGTTAACAAATATAATCAGAATGTTCCGAACTGCTAAGCTATCAGGAATTACACGTGTTATTGTGAGTCAACCGTAAAAGATAGACATAAACTGTTTAGGATTTTTTTTTAGATAATTTTATGCAGAATTTTTCCGTCATACATGATGTCTATGTAAGTTTAACCACTAAGGCTGCACACGCGACGGAAGCTTAAAAAATGAAGTAACTTCTCCCGTTTTCCCAAAATTTCCCAAAATTCCCCTTTACTACTCTGCTGAAAAGTATACAAAAACCTGCGCGGGAGTATGAAGAATAATTGTACCAACTTTCGTTAGAATCCGTCGAGTAGTTTTTGTTTCCATAAGGAACATACAAACCGACAGACAGACAGACAGACAGACAGACAGACAGACAGACAGACAGACAGACAGACAAAAATTTTACTGATTGCATTCTTGGCATCAGTATCGATCCCTAATCATCACCTGATAGTTATTTTGTAAATATATTTCATGTACAGAATTGACCTCTCTACAGATTTATTATAAGTATAGATTGTGAATCATACCCACTACAGTGCAAGTATAATGTAATGTAATATGATATAATGTAATTAGCATAGTCAGCTGAAGACTTTGAGAATAATATAGCGCCAATTTTAAAACCTTATATGGTGGTATACCACCATGTTTCTGCTGAAATAATTTTCATTTATATTACTATTAATTCATTAACTAGGTAGACTGCTGCAAGTAACCAGCATCGATTTATCAGTTAGTGCACGGAATTGGTAATAATCTTAACTTATAATAAATCTGTAGAGAGGTCAATTCTGTACATGAAATATATTTGCAAAATAACTATCAGGGGGTGATAATGATAAGTGATCGATACTGATGCCAAAAATGTATTTACGACGGATTTTAACGAAACTTGGCACAATTATTCTTCATACTCCTGGGCAGGTTATCATTTACTTTTCAGCAGTGTAGTGAAGGGGAATTACTCCATTTTTTAAGCTTCCGTCGGGAGTGCAGCCGTAATAACAATTACATAGAAATCATGTATGTCGGAAATATTCTTCGTAAAGTTGTCTAAAAAATACCCGCAACAGCACATCTCTATCTTTTATGGTTGACTCAAAATAACACGTGTAACTCCTGATAGCTTAACAGTTCGGAGCATTCTGATTATATTTGTTTACTTTTACGTTTATAATACTCTCACTTATCTTAATTTAAAAAAAGTTAACATTATTACCTATTTAATAAAAAAATAATCCCAGATATTGGTAGAAAAACACCGAAATTAATTACACATGAAACTAGTCATCGCACCCGTGACCAAAACCAAATCCTTACTGATTTACATATTACATACTAGATGGCGCCAGTAGTTGCATCCTACATCGCGGTATGGTTTCTTTTTTAGATTGTTATAAATACTTCATAGCGTTTTACTCAATAATTATTGCACTTTAGCGTAAAAAATAACACAAAGTATGAGCAGTGATTGAAGAAATCTCAGATGTTTAATAAACAACGATACCCGTGCGAAGCTGGGCTGCTGGGCTGGGCACTAGTAATTAATAATTTTGTTAATTATTTTTTTACACAACCCATATGTAATACATTTATTGACGTATTTAATTCGGCTCGGCGAAGGTCGTTTTATAGTTAAAGGTTAAAATGAAAATAAAATACTTAGCATGTTACGTAGAAGTTCAAAGTAAAATTGGTATTATTAGGGTAGGCTATAGTAATTTAAACTGATTAGGTTATGTAATTAAACAAATGTATTGTGCTGATGATGATAAAGGATAATAAACATATTTACTCGATAAAAGCGGTGTTTCTTTTATATTATTCTGATCTTCAACATGACGGGTACACAGTCAATATTTGAATAAAACAGTGTTATCTGTATGCTAAGATGTATTTTAATGTTCGCAGTTGTGTTTGGGTGCCAGTGATTTAATAAATATACAGCAACAAATATGCGACAACGAAGTGAATGCAACATTAACACTACTACATACCCCTTGCTGGGGTTCTACACCCGGAAATTCATAATTATATATTCCTCAGCAACTTTCGACTGTAGAGATTGCAATCGGGATACTACAATATCTGAAAATCACTGAAATATCTGGATTTTGGCACTTTAATATTAATCCTGATTTAAGCATTAAAACTGGTTATGTGCAAAAAATCCTAGACTGCAAAACGCGAATAAATAGTCTAACTACAAAGTTATATATTTTTAAAACATTACTTAATTCATTTCATACATACATACATATACTCACGGCTATAATTCCCTAGAAGGGGTAGGCAGAGCTAAGGAATTATAAAATCCTCAGCCACTTTTGGAAGTTGAATGGGCAAAAGATGGCAAAATAAAGGTTTTTGGTGGTGGGTCTCCAACCGCATCGCCCAAAAATCCAATAAAAGGTACCAATAACCTTAGTCGCCTCTTACGACACCCGTTGGTAGAAAGGGCCAGCGCCATTCTAAGCCGGCACTACACGACAACTCATACTACTTACTAAATTTATAGAGAGGAGTATACTATTTCTTTCAGATTTGCACCCAGAATTTTCCCGAAGGGGTTGGCAGACCTAATACATCTGAACATCACGTAACATTGTCACCTGGTGTTCAGAGTACCCACATTTTGCTTGGAGAGTGTACTAACGTGATATGGTTTAAATCTGCACGCATATATGCTTACCATCATCATTTTAGCCATAGTTTTTAAATTGAAATAGTGTAGAAAGCTAACTAACCTTTTAAGAATAATAGATAGTAATTGGGAGCCAGCACCTTCACACAGTAGTCGAGACACCTACACACGAGAGAGAAAGTCATAATTATGTCAAGTCGCAGCGATGGATAATAGTATAAATTTACAATAAACATAATCGACGCTTTTTACCAGACACTGTCTAAGTTGCTTTTTATCAACACTCACCCAGGTTTCAGGAACAGCTTGACCCGGAACTTTTTTGAATTGATTGAAAAGTCACAAAGTTATACAACATACACAAATATACTCACTGCTATAAATCTCTATATGGGGTAGCCAGAACTAAGGAGTAAGAAATTCATCAGCCACTTTTGAAACGTTGATAGGGGAAAAGATCGTAAAATAAAGGTTGTTGGTGCTGGGTCTTCAAACGCACCGCATCGCTCAAAAATTTCATAAAAGCCCCCATACCGTTAGTCACCTCTTACATTCACCCACCGGAAGAAATGGGATAGTGTTATTCTAAGCCGGTACTACAAATGTAGTAGTAGTAGTAGTTTATATGTATATGTTTGTATGTATATCAGCTATCGGATGAACCAATGTTAAACCGTTGCCCCTGACCAAATTAACCATTCAATTTATATGTTATGTCTATTGATGTAAGGATGAAGGCTAATATTATCTGCACCTTACTGCACTGATCACTGCGACTGCAGTAATTATTGCATTAACCTTTGCTTAGCAAAACCTTTATGTAGTTCCTTATATATAATACTAACTTATCTAGTTGTCCATTTGTTGTCTCATTTCCGCCATTACAATAACATATATTTGAAAACATAATTACAAAATACTAGATTATTTCAGTCTGCCCCGTGAGAGCGAGTATGTCACGCGAGGAGTGAGATACTGACAGATTTTGAATAAATAATCTGTCAATTTGTCATTTCTAAATCTCAATCTATATACTCACAGATTTTGTGCTAATAACCTGTGAGTTTCTCGCTTCTCACATGACATACTCACTCTCGCGCGCCTCATGCCACGGGGGCATAACAAAGTTACTACTGAGAAGTTGTACACATTTAATATTAGTATAGAGCTAATGAACAAGAGTAGTTAAAATGTAGGTAAATATGATAGAGATAGCTTTAACTATTCTCGTGGACCTGAGAGTGTTGGTTTAGAATATTACTAGTCCATTTCTTCCTGTGTATATGTATTTTGCAAATTTCAACCAATCACTTATTTGGAAATCTTGTGAGGAGAGTTACAATCTGTAATTTACTCGTTTTTGGTCTGCTTTTCAGCTTATTGAACTTTGAGGAATCTATGGAAAAATAAACAATACTGGTAATTGTATAATGTAATTTTATTGCTGAGGAAAGAGCGTGAGACAGAAATGTAGGACTCTCTTTTGAGTATTTTTTATACAATTTGATAAAGGAGTAGCTTGAATCAGAATTATATCTATCCCTAGAAAGGAAGCTGAGAGAAGAACAAGCCGGTTTCCGCTCCGGACGCTACTGCACAGACCACACTAACATCTTGCGCAAACTGATCGAGCAGTGTGTCCAATAGCAGTCGGAACTACTGCTGGCATTCGTCGATTTTGAAAAAGCCTTGGACAATGTGAACTGGAGCGCGTTGTTGTTTTAGTCGCAGGGGCATTATTATTGATATAATCCGCGCCCTGTATGAAGGATTCATGAAAAGCATCACGAATGGCAGCTTCGGGTTTGTAGATGCCAAGGATCTAGGCTTCAAGTGGATTACATTAAGATGGGTGAAACAATAAACTCTGATTACTTTTTCAACTCGTTGCAGTGAATGAGAGGCTAAAGGTAAAAAGGGCTAAGGTTTTGAATAAGAAACTTCTTGGCTCATCAGAATAATGCGCGCGTCCACAATTCAGTATGCATAGTTTATTTTGTATTGAAAAAAAAATATCGATAGCAAACATAAAAACAAAAAACCAATTGGAATATCAAAATCACAATTCTTGAATTTGTGATTTCAAGCGATATTAACAAGGTATTAAATGAAATAAAGCTATAAGTCTCGTAATTTTTATAATATACTGCAACAACGTATGTCTGAAAGAAATTTTAAGGTCAAAGACCATTACTCTTTTGTAAGTATAAATATAATTATATTTAATTAAAAGAAATTACGCTTAAGAATATAACATCTTAAAATGGTTTTGTAATCAGCGTCACTTTTATAAAACTTTACATACCAAATTCTGTAAAATCCATGGGAGAACTCCATCAGTATGGCTTTGAATTCTTATATAATTCCTCATAGTTAAGAAATTCTGAACACTTCTGTATTATTACTTTTAAGTATTTTATCTACATTTGAAGAGGTCATAGAGGATGATTATTTAGAAGGGTTAGACGTTTTTTTTTTAATATAACGGGTATCAAAGCCTCTTTTAAATCTTTTTGTTCATGAAAACCTCATGTGGGGATTATTTCTTATAAATAAAGGAAAGAAAAATTTCGACACAGGCGGGATTCGAACCCGCGACCGCGAAACGTGTAAAAGAAATAAAGGATAGAAGAATTTCGCGCTGGCAGCCATTGACACGGTAGCTCAATTGGCAAGAGCGACGGGGGCGTATACCCGAGGTCGCGGGTTCGAATCCCGCCTGTGTCGAAATTTTTCTTTCCTTTATTTATAATCAAAGCCTCTTACCGGTTCGATCTAAACAGTTGAAAACTGCTCTTCTTGAACTTATTGCTTTTATAAGGAGGTTCCTCAGTTTCCACTGCGATCCCTAAAATTCAGAACCTCCGATGTTATACTTTCGATTCCTACAATTACACGTAGAATAGGTCGTCAGTGAGAATCGAGACCGCGGACTCATGACTTGAGGTGAGCTACCTCTCCACTAGGCCACGGCCGACCATCCTTAAATGATTATGACAGACAATTAGAGGATCAGTGTTAAATAAAAAACATAAAATTTGATCTATATGCTTTATTCTTCCCAGGAGATACAAATGGATAAGTTGAATTGTAATAACAATTTCGTCAATAAGTTTTTAATATTGCGTAATACTTATGAATATCTTTCGTTTCAAAATACGCTGACAAACGTATCTCTCAAAAATATATGATAGGGCGAGCCGATGGCTGCCCGGTACTATGTTCAGTTAAATGCAATGCGCACATCGACCAACTAATATTATATATAAAAAGCTGTACACATAATACATACAACGCAGCCTTCAAATAAATAACATATTGCATTGAGCGCTATACATACATGCTGTAATGTAACATCTTATGGCTTTTACATAAAAATAACTTTATATCTATGTATCTCGATTTTGTACAGAATCCATGGTATATGGTACAAACAAGAATCCTCTGTAAATAATAATACAAAAACGTTTGCACTATGTCTGTACAGTCAGCCACACGCGTCAAAAGCCTAACTATCCTAATTATCAACTATTAGTATCGTGTAGTTGACTGTACCCGGACTTAAAAGCCCTTACAAAAATTAGTAGACATCAAAATTCGCAAGGAAATTTCGAATGTTAGTGTCACCTGTATAAAAACACTTGAATTAGTAATAAATAAAACTAATGTTACAACATGATCTCTCACAGTAGAATAATATAAAAACAAAATGCTAAAATACCAACCGATTTAAAAAAATAAATTCCATATCTAAAACGATATTAAACAAAGTGTCAATGGAATTGCCGACACCATCATGACTCATGATATAATTTTGATAGATTACTTACTAAAATAATACCTAAAAAAATCACCACATTGAGGTGTTATTCAAGTTCGACAACTAGAAAAGTTAAAAAGTTTTGCTTAAAACTATAAAACTTTCCTAGCACATCCACACAGTTTTATGAAATGTTATAATCTTTTGGAATTGAATCGATTCACTGCCTTACTTTATAAAGCAATGAATTGCTGTTCCGAAATCTGATCTAGAGGCTAAGAGCCGAAAAATTGACTCGTTCTTATACACTAATAACTACTCGTAGGAAATTTAACAGCGGGATAAATTCTTAACAAGAATAAACTAATGGTAAAACATGTTACAGGTATCTCACAGATTATCTTTGAGTTTGCAGACGACCGTGACTTCACATGTTAGTCATCTCAATTCAGATAATTGGACTTCGGGACAAATCACAATTTGCATATGTACTTAGAAAAATACTAACCGCCTACGTTTGACTTTGAACTTTTCAATAACTATCATAGCTGTTATTATTCACATTAGAAAACGTACTACAATATTGGAACCACTAATTTGAATATTGCTTAAGTTTCCTATAAATTAGTAAGGAATGAGATATACCTAAGACAATCGGCTTGTTTGACAAGCATTAATTACAGCAAAAATCTCGCTAGTTAAGTATCCGATACAATTCTCTTCGGTAAACATTATTATTGGTAACAGTAAGATGTTTATGAATAAAATATGAGTACCAAGAAAGTTGCACTAAATCTGCTGCAACCGGTAACACCGGCGGAATAAAGTTATTTGTGACAATGTATACGAACAAATACAGTAATAAAGGCAATATAGTCAAAATTTATATGTATTCTGTTACCAAGTTTAACTATAGTCGTTGACACAATAAATTAAATCACTCGTTTTAATAAATACATTTAACAATAAAGTACAATTAGCACTTATATTTTGGCAGCTCGAGTAAGTGCAGAAACTAAACGGATAAAATAATGTGATGTGAACCGTTGTAACTAAATTACTTAGGACATTATTCTCCACAAACTCGCAGTGCCGAAATTTACTGATCACAAGTCGGGAATGAAGGCCGCACCGTCGAACAAGCACAACTAACATTTACTGTTACGAAAATGAATCAGAGTTCTTTGACCCAGGGGTGAAGTCGTTGTATGTTACACTCAATAAATTATGGAAAAATATTTATACTTAAAATATTCAGAATTGAGAGAGAAGTATTTATGACAACCCGACACGATCAGGTGATGCCCTCAGTCCCGACAAAGCTTATTACCGAAAAATTCGGCCAAACGGGCGCCGTGTGCTTAATAAAAACTAAAGTTATCACAAGACTAGTGTGCGACTACCCCGTTCCTTTGGCGCGGATACTCGTCTAGATCGTTTAGCTTCTTACCGATCTGAGGTAGTGGTTCGGGTTCGATTTTCGCTTTCTTTCCTTTGGGTTTGGGTGCGAGGTACGCTTTGTAGAAGAACCTGGCGAAGAGTACGAAGTATGAGAAGTACATGGCCATGGAGAGCTTGATGTTGAAGTTGCTGATGTGGCAGGTGTGGGGTCCGCTGGTGAGGTAGTTGTGCGCCCAGAAGTTGACGAAGCAACCGACGACCATTTGGGTCAGTTGCAGGAACGTGATTATCATGGACAGGAACTTCGGCGGGTAGTAGCCCATACTCACTAAGCCGTAGTATGAGTACATTACACTGGAACAACAAAAATCATACTGTACAAAGAGGGAAAACGAAATTGGATCTTTTTTTACTTTTGTATAGGGATTGACATAAGTTAAAAAACAAATTGCATTCACGAAACAAGTTTCGAAAAGGACGTTGATCTTCCAAATGCCGCACGTACGGTCAATAACATTTATCAGGTTTAAATAATTCACAATAATAAGTATAAATTAATTTGCCAAAAAACTGCAGTTACTATAATGCAAATGGATATACAGTATGAATGTTTGACCTTCAAACTGTTGTTATATCTATTTGTTGTAGAATAGCAAAATGTTATCTGTTCCCGGGGTGTCGTATGACGCGACTAAAGAAATTTGATGTGGATGTTAAGCAACGCCGTTGGGACACCTATCACCAAGGATTATTCATTGTATATTGCACCTTTTAACTTCTATTAGTAGCTGAAGAATCGTTGGTTTCGTCACCCAGAGAATATTACGTTTCTTGAAATAGTAAGAAGTGTAAATGACAAATCAAAGATCAGGATCATAAAAAATGGTCTATTGAAAGTTAACGAATTGTCGTATTCTTATGGAGCAAAACAAACAAGTATTTGCAACAACAACAAAATTAATATGTAATGATGAGAAAAACCCAAAGAACAAGTTTTAAGATGGTCTGGACGAATCCAGATGATTTTATTATATTTTCATTTGATGTCTGTGCATGTAGTTTAGAAAATTTACATATGTAGTTAGGTAAAGGACAATAAGAAACAAATTAAATACTTGCGTTCGCTTGGAAACGGGAAATCCACAAAAAATAAGTATTGCGCTGTATTGTAAAATAATTGTTGTACATTACTATACATTATTCAAAGTAGGTACCATCCTACAATTGTAAATTCTTAGAGCTAACCATGTGACGCCCCAGTTTGGATCGTACGAGGTTTAGTTTCGTCATGGTTTGTTAACTGCAACGTCTAGTTTAACACTCAAAATTTAGGAAGGACCTATTAGCAGTCACGGGTTCGATCAAATATCCCATACCTAAGGGAGTAATTGCACGTTTCTTAAGGATAACTTGTTCCGCGTGCTATGTCTATACCGTTAGTCGCCTCTAACGTATACCCACCGGAAGAAATAAGGTAGTGCTATTCTAAGCCGACACTACACAGAAAACTCATTACATACTCTATATATAATAATTTAAAAAGAGAACCAACCTATGCACACAATAGTTCATGACGACGAACCAACGCGCCGAGGCCGTGTACTCGGTGAAAGAGAACCACGAGTACAGCAGCACGGTGATGTGGTGGTACCAGTGCAGGAAGATCAGCGGCTTCTTGCGTAGCACCACAAACACTGTGTCACCAAGTTCTGGGAGTTTCGAGAGCACGAACATCCACGTCCAGAAACCGGAGACTTTGTCTTGCTCGATGAAACTGTGGACAAAGAGATTTTTAGATATTTGGTTAGGGTTGCTGTTTTGTCAAATGATATTTATGTGGAAATGAGTAATTGTGATTTTTTAAGTAAACTGTGCGAAGCTATATAGGTATCTTACGATTAAATAAAAATAAAATAAAAAACCTATCAAGACTGCATATTATTGGACGACACCTGTGGCCTATTCATAATATGAATATATATGTGACAAAACTTTGTTGACTATTTGAACAATTAAAATTTTAACATAGGAACAAGCAATCATTTGTATAAAATCCGATAAGAAAATTAATGGCATTCAATTTAAAATACATTTTAGACATATTACTCAAACAAATCCTTGACCGTAGCTGTAATTTCTGCAGGTTATCAACCTAGCCCGCTGTTGCGATGTTATAAAATTAACAAAATTTTTTTTCAGGTCAGAGATCAAAAAAGTTATAAAATTAACAAACAATGTATGAAGGCAAGAGAATTGTTTACATATTTTTTCAGGTAAATAAAATAGTATATCTTGATAAATAAGATGTCGCTCAAAAATTACCGGTATTTTTTTTCTAGAAGGTATTCAACCAGCTAGAGAAAGTCTGTTGTTAAAGTGTTTATTTAAATTATCAGTATAGGTGATATTACTATAGCATAAAGTTATAGAAATTAAAGTAAAGTCCCAATAGATAATACATAAAGCTGTAGGAAATAATCTCCAAGTAATAGTTATTATATTATTTGCGAAACAATAATTGTTCTTAATTTGTGTATGATAGAGAATAATAAAGCACCTTAAAGTTGATCTTGTTATAATTTTGAAAAAGTATCAAATATGACGGTTTAATGATATTAAGGGACCGAAAGTTTCATAAAAGAATTAAAATAGAGATGTAACTACACATATATTTCTATTATGGATGTCAAAGGGAGCGATGAACATTGAATCGATGTGACCCTCAATTTTCCTATTGACATGATTCGGTGAAGATAATCAAGTCAGAACCGGTTTTGGTTTCCGCGGAAAACCGGATCATCATTGCCGATATTTCTTTATTGTGCACAAGTTTTATCAATCAACATTAACCACTGGTTCTATGGATTTGACAAGTCATGATGATAAAAACCGTCGTCCTACAAGTTTCTTTATTAGTTCCTACATTTGATGATTTTTATTTTATACCCTTAAATTTAAGATTTAACATTATATAAATATTACTCTGATGCACATGAATGCGCTAATAATAATTATAACACCCACTGTGTGTACGCGGTTGACCTGTATTCATTGAAGACCTTTAGATGAGCTATATGTGACATTTCGATATTACTACTACAGATCTCCCATGTAGAAAGCTAATAAATAATAATACGGAATATGCTATTAGTTTTTTCATTCTATATAATATCTATCATTTTCGGGTAATTTAAACGCGTCTATTTTAGCTAGTTTACACTCTGACGTCAGAGAACATTAATAAAATGAAATCAACGAAAAATTTGGTCGGTAAAGTAAGGGAAGGTTAATAAATTATAATGAATATGATAAAGTAGTTTATTCACTGATGAAATAGAATATGAGTATAGAAAACTTATAATAATTATTGTGTTGATGTTATAAGCCAAAATAACATAATAAACCCTTTCCGACGTTCAAGAAGTCAACAGTTGCAAAACAAAAGTGACCTTTCATCGTAACTTTTGTTTTGCAGTTTATGTCTTTCATTCAAAATCACTGGTTCTCTTGCACCAACTAAATGTAGGAGCAGCTGTCTGAAGAAATAACATAATGTTTATATTTCTCCTTTTCAAAATTGCTCCACGAAGAAATATTGTTCGTCATCAGCGGGTCTCGAATAGGCTATTATCAAGCAAAGTAGGCACGTAAATTGCAGATGACATAAACTGAACAAACACATTATCTGATTGGCTCTAATATGCCCAGACAGGATAACGAGCTCGTTATATCATTCCGAATTGCAGCATTTATGCCAATTACAGCTGAGAAAAATTGCAGCGATTCATTGTAGTGCCTAAGTCTAAGTGGCGTTTTAGGTCGTTTACGAGAAATGCACTGTGCATGATTTTCAAAAGACTTATTGATAGTAAACTATTCACAGATCTATCAGATATCATATGTTTTGCCATTCATTATATGTCCCGTTTGCTCCCATTTCATCATGTATAAACGCAGACCTAGAGATATAACAAAGTCTGTAGAAGTGGTTGACATTAATTGTTGTCAGTGAAGTAATAGTTTTTTTTTTTTTTATTATACGTAAATATATGAGAAATGGGCTAATTACTTCACAAGGTTAACACATTGTTCCTTATAATTAATTGTTTTCGATCATTAATGTATTCCTTTCTTTTTAAAGAGACAATATCAGAAACTGGCATGAATAAACTAAGATTTGCCGAGTGAAAATTTTCCAAAGATACTTTCAAGGTTTCGTACATACGCAAGAAAATAAAAAATAAGTATATTAAAGTGAATTGCGGAAATCTTGAATATTCCATAGCACATTGCGTCCATTTCTCTTCACAAAGTATAAAATTGAGGTTTTTCCTTCGAAAACTAGTTTGAATGTTTTACTACCTCACCACCTCTTGCGTCAAACACTGAATGACTTACAAGTTATTCGCAAACTACTGTTACGTGAACTGGACACAAATTCGTTTGGGAATTACTCTCTCAAAACATCGGAAAAAAATGAAAAAATTGTAAAGACGTCAGACGGTAGCAGAGAATCCGCCATTATAAAAAAGCGACCCGTTTTGCGCTTGCGACGAATTAAGTTAGCCATTAATTTTAAAAAAAATACCATAACCATTACAATCTTTCATTATTTATTTCCCTTGTAATAAATTCTATGTACATCAAAATCGATGGCTAGATGCTTTAATCACAAAACTAGACGAACAATTCGTTTGACAAAATTTGTTCAACCCCTAAGTCAGTTCTTAGGACATCCAATTTAGACATTAAATTTAAAGAAAGAAAAGACATCTGTAGACTCTCTGTTGAACAACATGTAGAAATCTCATGCATTGAATTGAGCAAGTATATAATTTTGTGTGTATATCGCCCACCCAAAGGTAACTATGACATCTTCGAAGCAGCGATGGAGGATGCTTTGGGGATGGCTTCAGCTCCAGAGAGGTTGTAGTTTGTGGGGATTTCAATGTTGACTTAATAGGTGAGGGTCTAGTAAAGGAGAGAATCTTAACATTTTTTCAATCATTTAATCTTCTAAATGTATTTAATGAGCCAACCCGAATTACCTCGACCTCTGCAACATGTTTAGATAATATTTATTGCAATTGTGACTACTCTGGTCACTTCCTTTTTGATAGCATTACCTCAGACCACAAGGGACAATTCATAAATTTAGAATTAACCATTGAAAAAAAAAGTCAATTGTATGTAGACAGATAACTGAAAAAAAACTTAGCTTATTTGAAAATAATATTAGGTCTAGCATCAGCCCCCCAATGAGAAGCAGTGCAACATTAGAGAATTGTCTTTCTTTCATCAATGAGCTAAAAACAGAATTTAACTAAATCTTTAAAACTAAGGTAATACTATGTAATACAAAATGCTCTTTTGCTGAATGGGCCACCGCTGGAATTAGAATAAGTAGAGATCACCTATATAACATGTATAGAGAAAAGTCCTATAACTTCAAACAAGATTTTATTATTTATGTCAGAAATTATTCAAAAATTTTCAAAAAAGTCTGTGGTGAAGCTAAATCTAGATGCATAAAACATAAAATTAAGAATTCTTCTAACAAGAGTAAGACTGTCTGGAAAATAATTAACAGTGAAACTGGAAAACTAAAGTCCCCGCATGATCTCAATTTATTATTAGATAATGAACTGATACAGTCAAGATCACAAATTGCTGACATTTTTGAAAATCATTTTATAAATACTCAGACAACAGAGAAATTAAATTCATGTCCCCAAAAAGCTCTTGTGTTGTTGGAACAAAATGTTACCAAAACAACAGCACAGTTTTCTTTCAAGTATGTTGACAGTAATGATATAATTAAAATTTTTAAAACCATTAATCTTAAAAAAACCGAAGACATAACAGGAATGTCAGTTTTCGTCATAAACAGAATAATAAATATAATCGCTCCCCATTTAACGATACTTTTTAATAAATGTATAGATATAGGAGATTTTCTAGACTGTATGAAGTTAAGTAGGCTCATCCCACTACATAAATCAGGAGATAGTCAGGACTTTACCAACTATAGGCCTATTTCTATTTTACCAGTTCTCAGTAAGGTTTTCGAGAAAATCATGTCCAACCAAATGCTTTCATATTTCAATAAAAATAATATATTCCATGACGAGCAATATGGTTTTACTAAAGGGAGGTCTACTGTAGATGCAGGAGTGTCACTAATGAAACATATTTTTAATTCATGGGAAAACTCCCGGGATGCGTTAGGTATATTTTGTGACCTCACAAAAGCTTTTGATTGTGTAAAAAAGGAAATAGCGTTGACTAAACTTAAATATTACGGTTTTGACGAGCAAGCACTGAAATTAATGGCATCATATCTTGATAAAAGAACTTTAAAGGTAGATATTAATGGAACCACGTCGAAAGGATCGGAAATAGAGATGGGCGTTCCTCAAGGTTCTATACTTGGCCCATTACTGTTTCTGATTTATATTAATGATTTACCATTTATGGTACAAAAGTATTCTGAGATAGTTATGTTTGCAGATGACACATCTTTAATATTTAATGTAGCGAGATCCTCTACATCTCTTGACGACGTAAATAAAGCTATCTCACTGGTATTGTATTGGTTTACTGTAAATAACCTGGTTCTGAATGCCAAAAAAACTAAATGTAATAAATTTACTTTACCGAATGTTAGGCAAGTTGACGCCAATATTGTTATTGACAGTGAAAAAGTAGAATTAGTGAAAGAGACAAAATTCCTAGGGATAATAATCGATTCTAAGTTGCAATGGGGACCCCATATACTAACACTTTCTAAAAGGCTGAGCTCAGCAGCGTATGCCGTGCGTAAGATTAGAGAAATAGCAGACATAGAAACAGCTCGCATTGTTTATTTCAGTTATTTTCATAGTATTATGTCGTACGGTATTTTATTATGGGGTAAAGCGGCTGATGTTCATAAAGTTTTTGTCTTACAAAAGCGAGCTATCCGATCTATTTACATGTTAAGGCATACTGTTAACACTCGGAATAAGGAGAAACTTAACGTACCGAAGTGGAGACTTAATAAAGTAGGTAACTCCTTTATGGGACTATCCCTGAAAATGTTCAATAAACTTCCTTCTGACATATTGGAATTGCCTGTGGCATTTTTTAAAAAAACAATTAAAGCCATGCTTTTAAAGAAATCTTACTACAGTGTTCAAGATTTTTTAAACGACAAGGACCCAACGCGCACATGACCATGTCCGTAAAGCTATAAATCTTCCCTCGTTATTCCTAGGAATAATTGTCTGGTGAGGATTTTTCTTCTCACGTTATGTGATTGGTTTTTGTGATAGACAATTTATTTTAATTATGTCAAACTAGCGTTTGGTTTGGTCGCATAGCAAATCTTTTGTAAAGTAAAAACATGTTTATAAACTGAAATTGTACAAACCATATTTTGAAAAAATGTGAATGTAACGAGTTTCTTTGTTGCTTTTTCTCTTTACGAACACCTTCCGAAGCAACGGATTAACGATTAATTTAAAACTTGGCCGTTCAAAAAATGTTAGTATTTAACTTTATTTTGAAAAATAAACTTTTTGACTTTTTTTTTTACTTTTTCCACCAAAAGTTGCGTCAGCGTTATTCTAAGTCGAAACTACACAACGCAGCACTATGCATATACATATTTAAAATCCAAAACCAATGGTTGTCGGAAGACCGTGACAGAACAATGGAATATTCAAGTGTTATCATTTTATTATGTCCAAAGCCAATATGATTGACCTAGATCTGCGCCAGCCTTTCGATCACAGCCAATATGGCTTCTTAAGTGTTATCCAATGATAAAACACATGTTTCATCTTGTTTTATTGGCCACTGTTAGCACAATTGCAGTAAAGATTTAAATGAAGGTTTTGTATGAAATAGTATTATATAAGCTCATGTTCATATTTTCAGAGTTGGTAAGAATTTTTACAGTTTCTGACGACATATACACGCAGGTATAGAAATAGATATAGAGATAGAGAAAGCCTTCACAATTCTCTGTAATCCTTAGTCGAATTGAAAATAAATGTCAAAAAAATATATTATGCAGTTGCGTTTTATTAATTTTCTACTCATTACAAAATTTATGCATCTTCTGTCAACCCCACCAGTGACAAAACCCGAAAATTGGTGTCATATGTGATAATACGTGTACGTCGACGGTTACGTCAGTTCAGATGTTGTCCACAAGAACCTGTATGTCTAACCTACGGTGCGCACGCTGGGTCACTTGGCTAGAAAGTGGTCAGAGGCGTTGTGTAATGTGGATTCGTAAGTTGACGCATACCATTCAACACGCACTACGTCCTTACTACAACACCATACATCAGCTGAATACAAAAGGCACACATACATTTAAGGTGATTTACTTTAGGTCCGAAGCGAGAAGGGTAAAGGGGAGTGATAGCTAGCTATTTTATGCTAAAGTTTACGAGGAACCGACTAAGCCATTATGTCAGAATAGTCGTCTTTTTATGCGAGCCTGAAAGTATATACAAGAAAAGTATGAACATAACATTCCTATTCAACACTTTTTCAACCAACATGACATACTTATTTCCATCAAACACGAAAAACAATAAGTACCCACGTGAATTAAAAAGTATCGTGTTTTAAAACAAATAAAATAGTCATAAACTAAATTGTCAATTCTAAAAAGCCGAAGACAAATCGCACCTATCCGTTATCCTTGAACTTGCGGTTACGTTTTAGCAGAATTAAAAACACGACAAAAACCATAACTAAAAGGTTTTCGATCAAATAATAGTTGTTTAGTGTTTAACCGGTTGCACCCGCATTAATAGGCAAGCAACTTGCGGCACGAACTGTTTTGATTGACAGATATTTTATTCAAATATTGTTTATATTAGTTAATGCTTAGTTGGATAATTTTTCATCGTATAAAAGAGTGAAGAATAGGTATAATAGTATTAATAACGTACACTCCATAGAATAAGAAAGAAAAACCAAATCTGTTTAGTCAAACTACTGTTCATAAGTGCCTTAAAGCAGATTAATTTTAGAATATATCGAATGAAAGACAATTAGGTACTTCTTCAGGTATCTCTGATTTAGCACCATCACCATCGTTCGAAAAACATATATATCATATAACAGTGAGTACTAAATAGTTCAACTGAAGATTAGCTCAGTAGTAATCAGGCCTCAGAATCTAAACCATTCAAGAGTTTTAAATTGCTGATAATTGTTGCCGGCTGAGTATGATTAAAACTGAAGATTTGCACAAAGGTAAATTTAAACACGCAGAGATCAGAATTCAAGTCCCGCTGCAAACTTTATGTATTGTCACACACCCAATTGACCTCGACCTCGTTTTTAAAACATAGCATTTTTATATTTCGATTTCGAGATTTTTAAATCGATTAAAGGCATCAAACTAAACCACTTTGCCTACGGAATGTTCATCTAATAATTTTCAAACTAATTAACAATTAAAAAGTGTCACTGCCTAGATCAAACTAGGAAAGTATGGTGAGTTTCGTAGCCTCAGCTAAAATAAAAATAAAACATCGGGTCAACTCACAAGATGTTTTTATTTTACTTCAGCTGAGGCTAAAAACCTCACTATATTCCGATCTCTAAACATAAAGTACAAATTAAGGGGTTTACAAAAGTATGCCTAAGGATTTTTTTATTCTGCAGCTCTGCCTCCCCCTTCTAGGGAATAATAGCAGTAAGTATATCTATGTATGTTCTAAAATAAGGTGCATTGGTAACTTCGCTAAAAGATTTTTCTTTAACTTCTTTAAGGGCCGGCGCTCACTGCCAGCATGGCATGGCAAAGGATTTCGGTACAGATACAGCATTTTTAGTCTTATTGCCATGCATATAGAATTCATTTTGACACAACGATGCCGAGGGAGGCTGCGGTAGGACAGAACGTCGGCATCGTTGTGTCAAAATGAAGTAAAATGAATTCTATACTCATGGTAATAAGATTAAAAATGCTATATCTGTACCGAAATCCTTTGCCATGCCATGCCACGCCATGCCGGCAGTCAGCGCTGGCCCTTACTAGCTTTCAGGTCTACCAACGTAAGACTAAGCAAGGTACTATTTATCATCTTTTTAACACAAAGCGTTCCGTTGAATATTGTTTAAGCATAATGAGAAAAGAAATTGCAGAAACATCTTTATTTTAAACAAGACAATATGTAGTTTTGCTAACCGCACGAAATTTATTTTTAATGATCTGACATTATGTTTATATTTTCCAATGATTTCCGGATATTTAAAAACAGTTCACTTTTAATTAAAGGACCAGATCTACGTCATAGCTACGTCAAACGAATGATCAAGAAATGGGTGTAATAATCATAAATTGATAAACCTATTACCACGATTCAATATTGCATAGCTGTTAATTAAATTGTGTTTACGTACGAATAATGTTTAATGATATTTGCGTTTTGTAAACAAATTAGCAGTTAATCTCTCGAAATACTTTTTTTCCAGCGAATTCTTCAAAAACAATTGTAACCAAATACATAACCTACGATATATTCATTGTTGAGAAATGAAAACCATTTTAAGACTCTGTCAATCTGTAGTGTTTTTATTAGCCCTATTTGTTAATTCGTTTATCAGACTAATTTTATTTCGATACTTGTTTACGCATGCTACGTGAGAAAGCCCGGATCTATTAAAGATCCATCCTTGTATTAAAATCTTTACGATCGGCGATTCCGTCGCAAATTGCAAGATAATCGCTGTCAAAACGCACACAATTGACAGAATCGGGGATTGCAAAGGGTAACGAACCCTCAGGGGGCTGGATAATATACGGAATGGAACCTCAGTGTTTTTATAAATTCCTGAAATAATTAATACACTTCAATTTGACCTTTCATAGTTAAAATATAACAGAAAATTTAACATAACAAAAAAAACAGCATAGTAGTATTCATATTGTCCTCTGTTCTGTTTATATCGCTATCTAAAGAGGAGTTTTACTACCCTTCATGCTCGCTCTTCCAAGTAAAGAGCATAATGCCTTGCATCATCATTGTAATGTTTTTAATATGTAATGCATATCAGCGATAAATAAACAAAGACGTTCATAAAAACTGTGCGAATTACTTTTGATAAGCGGACCTCGCTGATTTCCGTCTTTCACTATACCCAGAGCCGTAATCATATTTACTGGAAAATTAGGCATTGAATCTCCTGAGACGATACTACTGTAAAATATATTATACTAACACATATGGTACTATCATATTGTGAAAATAACAATAAAACACAGTGGCCAAACTTCTTTTCGTGGATTTTGATGCTGATAATATAAATCATAACTATAACACATGTAAAAAACTATATGTAATATTTGGTAGAAATACCAAAAGTGTTGTATTCTGGCGAGTCAGTTACCTCCTAATTTTTCTTTTCATTCTATATTCATCTATCCTCATATCTAAGCATCGTACAGACAGTAAAAGGAAACAGCTTTTAAATTTTAACACCACCCTCGGTTTTCTATTATTTTTTTCAATGAGCATAGCACAATATGCAATATGTTATGTCAAATTAAAGAACTGCAGAAATAAATCATGTATCGTCAACTTTATAACATAAGTATAGACGTCTACATTGACATAAAAGTAAGAACCGACATTGACCGTGACCTTTATTCATGTCTGCTCCCAAATAATGAAATCAATATTTGGCCTGGAGCAGCCGAGTCCCGGGAACAAAGTAACTGCTTCTTCGAAAACCTTAGTATTATTAGAATAGAGGCTATTATCATTTGCTTCGTTTTTACTACGCCTTATGTCAACGTTGAGATATTTGAGGAATGAAATTTGAAAGCTAGATCCGCGAATATAGTACGGGTTTTAAATGGTTATTGTATTCTTTTGTTACCTAAATATATACTGAGGCTCTGCTGATAATCTTGGCATCACTTTTAGCATGATTTCGGGAAAAGGGTTTATAATATTGAAATTCACAATTTTTATTTTTCTTAAAAAAAAATATGTGATTTAGCTAAACTTGCCCTATATAGTGTTTTACAGCGGTAAATAGCTGAGACGAAGATTAAACATAATAATAATTTGCAGTCACATATAATTAAGGAAAGACACGTGCCATAGTCTTGACCTAGCAGCAATGGCACCTCGGAGGTGCAGCTAATGTACACGAGAGCAGAGGTGAGACCATTTCTTGACATTCACACGAGTAAACAATCCTTCGCCCGCGATACATAAGCTCATGGTAAATAAATATCGTTAGGTAAATAAGTTGTTGAGTTATGCTCGACAATTTTACGAGTATACTTGTAAGAGTAAACTAGGGTTTTTTGCGCAGTGATTTACGCAGATTGATCTGGAGTCTTGGGTCAGTCCAAGAGAGGTGAGGTTAGTGAAGGGAGAGGGTTTACATTTTAACCCAAAGAAAACTGAAGGTAGGTAGCAATGTTTTAAAATCTTGAGGTGGATGTAAAATACATTTTAAGTTTCCATTACTATTGACTGAAGCTTGTTTAAACGAGGTACTAGAAAGGGTAAATAAAAATAAGTATCTGCAGTTATTAATATGTGGAATGATGTGACGAACATGTATAGGTTTCGAAGGAATGTACGTTTTTTTTATTGACACCAATAACGAGTGCAAGCACTCATGTACAAAACAGTAATGTTTGAATGGCTTTGCCGGTATGAGACAGAACGAAGTCTAAGCCAAATTGTCTTTGTTCTACAGTGTAAGTGAGAGCAACAAAAGAACCAGTTGGCAAAGATCAACTAGATAGTGATCTAGTTTTTATCGGTGTCAGTAATCACTATTCACAAATTTTCAGCCACTTCCTGTCGGAATACAATTATTTGTCAATTGGTCTCGTTTGTTCTACACTCATACTTTGTTGTTGATTGCACAATGAGTAGTCATCTTTGGGAGAATTTTAACACATCATGGTTTATGATTGATAGAAATATAAATTTAAATACATATTAAACTAAAAGCCTATTCACACCAGTTGATCAAAATATAATCTTTATTGTCACTCAGAAGAAGATTTCTAAATGTGTACAACAAAACGATGGCAGAAATCTTTAAGGTTATGCTATTCTTTG
Organism: Bedellia somnulentella; assembly: GCA_963576735.1. Lineage (NCBI taxonomy): Eukaryota > Metazoa > Arthropoda > Insecta > Lepidoptera > Bedelliidae > Bedellia > Bedellia somnulentella. Next base: position 15,260,894 of record OY755176.1, on the reverse strand, counting down.
TTAAATAACAGCTCAGACTATGACACGAGTTAGGACTGAAGTATCCAACAGAGAATAAAAAAGCCAACTATGACCTTGAAACAAAGCACTAAAGCAAAAACTTGAAACAGAAGACTGTATAAGCAGTTTCAGGGGGTGGCGTGGGAGGAAGGTCGTGGCAGGTCGCCACGAGAGCGCCAGGGGATGGGGCTTGGCACGACTGCCTCACTAGTGAATGGGATAGTGTTGCTAGACTCATTGGGAATACTTCAAATGTAGGCTATATAAGAATAAGGCAGAAGCTTTCCTCTTAAAAAATCAAACGTTCACGCGGTAAATGCCCTAAGGCGAGGCAGAGGTACCACTACTTCTGATCATCACGTAACCTTATTGTCACTTGGTGTTCAGAGTTCCTATTTTTTGCTTAGATAGTGCACTAAAGTCATAGGGAGCAAGTCTTTCGTCTAATGTACGAATACACTATCAACTTCCAAAGCCTTATAGCACACCATTTTAAATAAGGGCATATAGAATGAAATTAAGAAGATTGAATTTTCACAACTGCTTACTCGGTTGGCTAACAAAAGACTACAATATTTTTTTATTACAGCTTAAAATCTGCAGTTTTAAGATGCATTATGATGACGTAAGTATTTTCCAAGTCGGTGAATAAAAAAATTCATCCTGGCAGCACTGGAGCGGTCGAAAACACTCAATGAGAGGTTGCGCAATACTCGCCCGAGATAATCATTCTCCGTTATTTTATTTTGTGAAAGTGCTCAGCTCTATTATACGTGGCCACAGTCCAAAACTGCGGTTTCGTTTTCTTTCGATATACGTGAAATGTTGCTGCTACCCTACTTTTGTAATTGGTTTTGCGGAACGTTGAGATGTAAAAAAAAAATGGTGTGTGTATATCTTATTTAGTAAAATGCATTGTTTGTCAGTTTTTGTAGATTTATCTCATTATGCAAAATATTGTTTGTTTATTTTTGTTCGGTCATGATGAATGAATCTTCGTTCTAGCAAAACTTGCACAAGAAGGCATGATGTAAATGATTTCTTTAAAAACGGTAAAGAATCGTCCCGATTAACATCGACCCATCGATGTTTTAAATATTTTATGTTTTTTTTTTCTTTTTTCAGTGTTCAATTTTTCATAAAATATACTGCCTTAAAAGCCTTTGTCATTTAGTACCGATGATAGACGTCACTCATGGTAAACAAGAATTCCAAAAATCTATTATCACGATGTATTTTGGGAAAATTACATACGAAATCAATTAGCACTGAATTATGAACTACTCATAAACACATGAATTAACGAAAAATATTGCTTATTGTTGACAATATTCTCAACAAAACGTGACATTCGAACGCAACCGCAAAAACTCAACTTTAAAATCTTGAAATCACGCGTGTAAGACAAAACTTGTTTTTGTTTACACTTCTCCGTGGAGATTCTTGAAATATAAATACTACGATAAAAACCATCAAAAAAACCATCCTATCCTATAAATAGGTTTTAAATCTTAATAAAAATGGGTATGGATAGGAGATACTCCTACCACTTTTGCCACTGAAGTAACTACCTTAAACTGATGGTAAAATAAAGGATCGGTGATGGGTCTTCAGCCACATCCAACCATTCCCTTAAAAAGTCCAAATACCCTTCGTCGCGCACGCTATTTGCGCGAAGAAACGGAGTAGTACTATTTTCAGCCAACACTACACAGCTTGAAAATAACAAAATAAACGTTATCGCCTAGTTAGATTATATAGTAGATACGGTATAGATTTGTTATCCTTATCATCGCTGTGTAGTGTCGGCTTTTCATAGCGATACGCCGCCGCGCCGTTTCTTCCCGTGGGTGTGCGTAAGAGGCGACTAAAGGTATTGGGGCTTTTTAATGGAGTTTTAAGCGACGCGGTTGGAGACTCATCATCAACAGCCTTTATTATGCCATCTTTTCCCCACTTAACGTGGCTGAAGAATTTCTAATTCCTTAGCTCTGGCTACCCCTTCTAGGGATTTATAGCTATATATTTATAGGGATATATATTTATTTATGTATGTATCACCGCTTTAGTTCCTAAATGGAGACATAGTAAAAAGTGAAAATGGCCGAGTCGTAATATTGGAGCTATTTCAAGATTTGCTGCAGTTCTTGAATTTATTTTAGGATTCCCCACTGCGTCATTGGGGTCAGAGATAAATAGAGTATTGATCATATTTTCATTACGACTCAGGACTATAAATAGTAATTTGATCATATTCTCAAGTACATAAGAGACTGAAAATAGTGTATTGATAATATTTTTATGCACATACATATTATAGCGATTACACATCGGTTTTATAAATAAAGATTATCACTACGTTACTATTTGAATATTTATAAAATGGAAATTATAATACAACTTAAGTATTAGACACAAAGTTCCACTAATAGCTATAGATACCATCTATGATGCTTTGTAAATATCTCATTAAGTACATACAAACACATACTCACGCCATTAATACATATAGGCTAGGCAGAGACTATTGATCGCCACTTTGTAGGATCATGGCATACCTCTCAAGCATCTGCAACATTCACACATCTTTGCCTTTACAACACTTTCTCTATTTGATCTAAATGTGTCTTCCGTGGTCGGCCCCTATTACCATAAGAAATAAGATATATATAAGTCATCTTACATACATCTACCTCACATTACTGTAATTTATTGATATTTCCATTCAAAGGTTGTCTGGAAGAGATTTTAGTAATAAGAACGCCTATTTTTTTTTGTATGTGTATCCTTTTTCGATGTGCAATAAAGTGATTTCTATTCTATCAGCTATAAATTAAATCAAAAACAGTCAACCGAAACGAAGTATCGTGGTAATAGTATTAGACAGGATAACTACCACATCAAACGGAATCTAGTATCATAAAATGAATCTATTGATTATAACATTCATAATGCAGTGGCATTGAACGATACAATCTCGGTAATGCATTGACCGATTAATGTAATACATAAACTACACGTCTTATGCTACAGCATTTCATTTGTAAGAGAACCCTGTTTGCTATTTGTATATAAACTTCATACAAAATTTTATTACTTAAAATAGCGCTAACAAATTTCTCTCTAGGGGTAGCGTAGGAGGCTTCTTAGGGTATTGGAATTTCTTAAGTGATTGTTGGGCGATGCAGTTGATGACCAATAATCTTTATTTTACAATATTTTCCTTACTCAACTTCCAAAAGTCCTCTTCTTGAGATTTATCGCCGTAAGTATGTCCTTATCTTTTAAAAGAGTTTTTTGGTAAGTTTATTGGCGATTTTCGTAATAACAATGTTAAAGGGACTGAAGGAATAGAACAAGATACAAAATATAAGCAACATAGAAGAAAACATCTATCTATTATATTACCTATTATAACCTATTATATTAGCCATAGCAACAGCCTAAAAACAGTTCCGCGGGGCCTTAAGCAAATGCAACATATCAAATGCCAAATGTTTTATGCGTTTTGTTACGTGAATACGCATACGTAGCAACATGAATAATTAACTTTCACCAAATCACAATTATGTGTATAATTAACAAGCAGAGAGGCTTGTCGAAATAAAGCCAGCACTAGGACGAGGCCTGGCAATGGCGAAAACTTTCGCTCGGCGCTCGGACGAACACAGAATTTATATGACAATGACGAATGAGCGTCTAACACAATACATTTGATTGAAATCGTACTGGGTGACAAGTTATGATAAACTATCGACAATATCTCTCAATTTGTTCCAATTTTGCGGCCTTGAATTTGTATGTTACATTTCATTTTACATAGCTAGATATGATAACAAATATTATATTTAAAAACCTGGTGTTCAGAGTACCCACGTTTTGCATGGACAGTGTACTCACGTGATAGGGGGCAGGCCTATCGCCGTTTTGTACGAATACACTGTCACATGACTAAGTACAACTCAGCCATGTGGGTTTCCTCACGATGTTTTCCCTTACCGTTAACAACCATGATAAATTTACCACACATATGTTTTTAGAAAAGACAAATTGGTGTAGGCCCGACCCAGGATTTGAACACTAGTCGTTTGCACAATAACCGAGTGTTCTACCCACTGGGCTATCACGGTACTCTGAACACCAGGTGACAAAGTCACGTGATGTTCAGAAGGATTAGTACCTCTGCCAACCCCTTCGGGGATATTCGGCGTGAACGTTTATGTTATGTTTATATATATTTAAAAAGTTCCTTATTATGATTTAGAGTAATCGGCAAGTCTCGAAATAAAAAGCTGGAAAAAAGACGTTCCTTTAAAAAATACTTTAACTGTCACCAAAATCCATTAAAACTCCTTGTTGGCTTTTTCATGACCCTATATTACTGGCACTTGAGCGAAGATATATTTTCATAATACTCAATTAATGCGAAGAGAGTAAAAAGTTTATGGGATGCTAGATTTTAACACCATACATTTATTTAATAATAATAATAAAACTCTTTATTGTACATCCCAAAAAAAAACAACAATTACAAAAAAAAATGGTACAAAAGCCAAAGTACAACTGGCGGTCTTATCACTAAGAGCGATCTCTCCAGACAACCCAAATTAAGTTTACTAGGTTATTTTTAAGCAATGCGATAGTCGCCTTCAACTGCTTGCTATACTCTACACAAATCCGAGTTACATTTAAAAACGTGCGACATGAAAATACCACACAGGACATGTTCGACAAAACGTGAGCATTCTAAGTGTGGTTATCAGTCGCGCCATACAGTCACACAGATAGCAATCATTTATCTGACGTGAGATGTAATTGTTCAAATTGTGCGCTTAATTTAGCCGCGTAATTACATACTGGGAAATTTCTGCACCGGTGTATCACTAATTGCTGGAAAGAAATTAACAATGTAGCTTTATGGGTCTAGCCATCTAGCGGTCTTATGTAAGCAACTGAATATTCAAATGAAAAATAAAAAAATAATTCTGACTACATATCACTCGAAACATACATACATACACTCACGGCTGTAAATCCCTAGAAGGGGTAGCCAGAGCTAAGGAATTAGAAATGCCTCAGCCACTTTTGGAAATGATATGGGGGAAAAAATGGTAAAAATAAAGGTTGTTGGTGATGGGTCTCCAACCGCATCGCCCAAAAATCCCTTAAAAGCCCCAATACCGTTAGTCGCCTCTTACGTACACCCACCGGAAGAAATGGGGTAGTGCTATTCTAAGCCGACACTACACAGCATCACTCGAAACCTCATTTGAAAAGGCTAATAATAAAAAAAAAGAAGAGAGTATGCCTATGTTTACGGCCATAAATTTAAAAGCCAGAGCTTAGAAATTAAAATCAAGGGAGAAAAAGATGTGATATGTGCTTGTTAGTGATGGGATTTCCGCTCTTTCTCAACAATCGCTTAAAAGTAATATTAAGTATGTTTATTGTGTTATAATGTTAACGTGACAAATAAGATGGCTAACACACAGCTCACAGATTCTTATTTGATCAGCGCTTGCATCACACAGCACACTAAGTGGTTTTTGGAGAATATTCATACTCTCGAGACTAGCAGTTCTCATGATTTCATAGCTAAAATCGAATATACATACATACATACATTCACGACCGATTTCTGAATTGAGTATTCCAGCTGAGAACAACTTAAGTATCGTTCTGTCGCATTGAAATCTTAACAACTGAATGAGACAAAACGATACTTAAGTCGTTCTCAGCTTGAATTCTCAATTCAGAAATCGGGCGATAATCACGCCATTATTTCCCATTGGGGTAGGCAGAGACTATTGATCGCCACTTTAAAATCGAATATATACCACTATAAATATGAATGCGTGTACTACATTTCAGCTAAAAAACTTTTTCGTTAAATTCTATCGTAGACATCACTTAGGAGTTAGGAGACCTGTTTGCCATGTGAGGGTGTTTTTAAAAGTACACGCATATTGTTGGTCAAAAATAATAATGCCTAACTTACAATATTATTATTAAAACCAAATAAATCGTAGTATTTATTTAACACATACAATTGCTAACTTTTAAAACATCGATTTTTACACACATTGGTGAATAAACTTGAGGTGCGAATTATCTAAACTTAGAAGGAAGTTGTTTTTTACCACTTGTAAGTAGTTTGGTAAACTGACAATACTTTTAGATTACGTCATCGGTAAATAATTAAACATCGTAAAAATAATATAGACAGAAGATTTATTTTTAGTCGTTTTTGGACCGAAATAACACAATATCCATCTATTTGATGCGAACATAATAAGATTGATTAATGTAGACGAAGCTCAAAAGGTTTGCCAGGTCGTAACAAAGTGTCGATCGATAGTATCTGCCTACCCCAATGGAAACTAATGGCGTGAGTATATGTATGCAACAAAAAGACCTTTATTTTACGATCTTTTCCCCACCCAAAAGTGGCTGAGGAATTTATAATTCCTTAGCTCTGGCTACCCCTTTTAGGGAATTATAGCCGTGAGTATATGTATGTATGTATGTAAAAAGATAAACAACAATATGCTTCAAAAACCTTGAACCAGTCACAGGTCACCCTATTTGAACTAGCCTCTTTGTAAAGATACCTACTTTGATCTCTGTAAAGAACTTAAGTTCAGAGAAGAGTACTATAACTATAGTATCAATATTTATCTTAGGTTGTCATATACCAGAATCATCATTTATATACTCAACGTTTATATTGTAACTACACTTAACTGCACCGCTACAGTGCAACTACAAGTGTTATAATAATAAACTAGCTGACCCCACAGACTTCGTACTGTCAAAAGTGTAGACTTTCACGTCGTCAAGCTGAAATATTTAACTGACCTGTTGAGGGTCTCTGTCATGCGATGAGAAAAAGGGTGTTTTTCATAGTGTCCTCACAATTTTTTCACTTTATAAATTTTAAGTTTATAAGTATAGTAGTTTCGGCTGAGCATTAATTCTTAGTCTGTTTAACCATTTTTTAAGAAAATTTATTGATCGCTTAATTTTTCTGGGATAAAAAGTGTCCTATTGTGTTAATTGGGATCATTATCTCGCTTCCTGTAAATTTTATTTTAAATACGTTCTGTGAATTAGTCTTCATTTAGCTACAAACACACAAACATCTTAACTTTCACATTTATAATTTTAATACGAGTAGGATAAGGCTTAAACATAAGCTTCTCGCGAGGTGACCTCGCTCGCCGGCCAGCGCAGCGTCTTGTCTTGCGCTTCATGCACGCGTGTAAATTTTGTTACGGAGTAATTTAAAAATTGTATTATCTTCTAAGATGTTTATTTAAATTAAGTGATGTCAAGGACAATTTTGTTCTTAATTAAATACTCTCAATCAACAACATATTTATTTGGATAAAGAGTAATATTATGTTGATAAAACATTATGGCAATTATGCATTAAATTCGACCAAATTTATTTACCATAAAAATGCTTATAGTAAGTGAAACTTCAAAGTTAGACATATACTGTCGCGGGCATTTTTTTAGATTACTTAAAGAGAAATAATTCTTTAATACATTTTTTTTGGGTAACTTAAACCGTTTACGCAGCGCACACAACGGAAGCCTTAGTAAGAATAATTATCCCCGTTTTTGCAACATTATTTGCTGATAGTTTGCTCCTGTTGGTCGCAGCGTGATGATATATAGCCTAAAACCTTCCTCAATAAATGGACTACCCAATACAAAAAGAATTTTTCAATTTGATTGGGTAGTTCCTGAGATCCTAGCGTTCAAACAAACAAACTCTTCAGCTTTATAATATTAGTATAGATTAATAATTAATTTAAGTTAGCCCCAAACTAAGTAAGACTTGTATTATGGGATAATAACGCGACGATATATTTAATCGTATGTAATACACATATAAATAACACCTAAAACCAAGAAACAATTATTCATGCTTATCACATAAATGCTGCTCTCAGCGGGGATCGAACCCGCAACCTCCGGACCGAGAAGCTAGTCACCTATCCACTCGGCCACGGCTGTCGATATATAGGAGTTACTTTACTTGTCTTGTTATTTAGTACCACAAAGACGGGTCATTGACAGTGATCAGTGATGTTAGCTGTTAGTGAATTCAAAAGGTAATTCCGCGCAATTTGGTTTTAAAAACATTAAAGATTAATATGTGTTTTTTGTTATTTAAAGCTAGATTATTTTTAGCTTTACATGCTTAAGTGCCTATTAATTTATTACCTTTTTTGACTAAAATAAAATCACCGTTTGAAGAGAAATCGCACAAGGCTTTTGTACTACCCGCAGTCTCTTGTGATTGATTGAATTACATTTACTATCATAAAATTTAGTATTTATCGGTTAATCTATTTAATGCAAAATAATTACACCTGATTGTATTAAAATAAACTTATAATGGGAACATGAAAGCGGTTTCCGGTCGGTCAATTTCCGGTTATTTTCCTTCCACGGCAACAAAATATAGTAATTTAATAATGTTTTTCTTTTTATTCTCCATAAAATTATTTATCGACTTTTTCTGAACTTTCCAATCTTAAAGCTTGAATTGGAAGATAAAACTGCACACTTTGACAAAAAAAATTGATAGCGTAACCCTTCCAGCAAGAAACCCTCATAATATAATGCCTATTTATATGCTCCCCTTTTAGAATTAAGTCGAATAAATAAACCCAGGTATACTTTTAGTGGAGATAAGAGTGGTATTAGGATATATTCACGGATTTTTTTGTTTAAACTTTTTGTAATAGTTGAAAAAATATTTGATAATATGTGATACATCAACAATTTAAGCCATTAAGCTAATAAAATACTATTAATATCCTTGGATGCCTTAAAGCGGTCAGTGGCGAGCGTGGACTTTGACGTCAGAGGACATTTATTAGATGAAAACAACGAAGAATTTGGTCAATAATGTAACGGAAAGTTGGGTATAAAAATAAGGATAAATTTAGTTTTTAACGATAGTTAGGCAAGGCAAATGTGATTATAAATATTGTGTTGATCTAATGAGCCAAAATACCATTAAATATGACGTCAAGTTTCATTCCACCAATTCAATGCATATTGAAAACTTGCGCGAGAGTGTGAAAACAGACACTTTTTAATAGTTAATTTTTTAATATAAAAATACGCCATGTTAGAAAAATATTTGATATGCTATGCAGTGGTGAAAATAATGAATGTAATATAAAATAATTGACTATTGTAGAGTCATATGCATATTCCTATTTCTCAATCTGTTAAAGGCAAGTCCGTAATAAAATTTATAAGTGACGTTTAAATTAGCCAGTTTCGTTAAGACAGAATTTTCAGTAAGCGAACAAATTAATCACCGCACCGCTTTATGCGGCTATACTCTCACAAAAATCAGTGTTCGTTCAACCATTTTCCATAAACCAATAAAAGATACCAAAACTACATCGTAAGCAAGAGAGAGAGAGAGAGGTAAAGTTTCGATGCCGATAATAAGATAACGGAAAAGATAGCACAGATAACAATTAATAAAAAGTCCTATTTCTTAGCTACTAATGCGGACTAGTCACTGAATGACGCAAGCCGACTACTTATAGATAATCTATATGCTTAAACAGAGTCTGAAGAGGTTCTCGGAGACCGAGACTGTGTTGACCAAAACATCGACGTAATGAGAAAAAACACCCACGCACTTCATTTGCAAAGTAACTTGATAGCTTTGTGCTTCAATACAAACTTCGTTCAGTGATTAAAATAATTTGATGTTCAAATAGCAACGATGGACCAAATCATCAAATGGTAGTGATTTTTCCTAATTTTATGATGAAAAACGCGTCTACCTTTTACTTGTTTTTACTACAATATTTAAACATTTTTGATTAGCGTTTGCTGTGTTCGGCCATTACTTGGTCGGGTTACTATCGTTTCTGCGAGGATGCATAACATGTTATCATTCACTGACACTATCTATCGTATACCGTTATACCTCTATCTATAGCTGAGGTTAGCCCCAGAGGGTTGACACAGATTGCTTCTCCATTTGCAAAGTTTCCTGACATAATTCGCTGGTTTATCTACATTCATGCATACTATTATTGGCGGCTATGCTTACTTTAAAATTTGGCCATACGCCAAGATATCACAGGCCCACAACTTGGACATGCAGAATATGAATAAATTAATCAGTTACATGCAATGCACCAGTGTTAGTTATATGTGAGGTTTATAATCGCTAACTTCAATAAACTACGAACTAAGTGGCCAACTAACGGGCTGTACTTAATTTAATAGGATTTAGAAAATAATGTAATTTTATTAGAATAATAAAATAAACGTTTATGCTACAAAATGGTGATCGATAGTCTCTATCTACTCCAATGGGATATAATGGCATGAGTGTATGTGTTGAAATATAGTACTGGCCTGCTAGGCTATTAGCTGTACATTGTACAATGTCATGAGTTGTCATATTTTGAAATTATTGAAATGAAATGAAATGAAATGAAATGAAATAGTTTATTTGCATGAAACATGGTAATTAAAAGATGTTACAGTATTATCGGGAACCACATGTCTCGTCAAGTTTCTTGACATACAAATACATAATTTAAAACTAAAGCAATAAAAATAATAATAAAACATAACTTCATTAAAAACCATCATAAAACTTATTACAAATTATAATATTCCAAACCATTATCTAAATTCAAATCCAAGCCAATTAATTAAGTAAAAATAAAAAAAAGCACTAAGATATGAACATAAATATCAAAATAATAATAAAACATAACTTAATTAAAAACCATTACAAATTATAATATTTCGAACAATCATCTTAATTAGAATCATAACCAAACAATCAATAAAAAAACAGAAGAAGTATAACAATGTGAGCATAAATGTCAATAAGTAATAATAACAATGAATTAATTATACAATAAAATGTCATAAACAAATTTATATTTTTTTTAAATTAAAATAATCACTTAGCTTGTAAAAACACATTTCGTATAGCCATTTCCTTAATTTTCTATTAAATATGATATTGACACAATAAAATTATTTAAACAATCAACATCTCGTTTACTATTTTCACACGTTATCAGCACGAAATTGCTCTAATTTTACAGTAAATTGCATTATTAATAGCAGTGTAATGTTTTTACGGGCAAAGTAATAAGTGGTTTGTAATATTTTTCATTATTTACAAAAGATGCCTAATACCGAGATTGTTGAAAGGTGTCATCATAACAAAAATCTTCGGATGTCGAAGTATGGTATGAGTTCCAATATGAATAATACTCCATCAATATGCCTAAATGGCAAGGACGGTTATTCCACATGGAAATTCAAAATGCGAAATTATTTATTACATGAGGACCTATGGGAAACAATTGCTGGTTATCCAGAAGGTGATAAAACTTCCCAAGCGATAAAGGTTCGTAATGATCGTAAGGCTCTTTCCAAAATATGTCTCACATTGGACGGTCCAGCAATTACGCACGTGCGAAGTTCAACCTCAGCTAAGGAGGCGTGGGAATCTTTGAGGATTGCGTACGAGGACAATGGAATGGGTCGCAGACTTGCTCTCGAACGGAGACTCTATAGATTAAGTCTCGCAGATTTCGAAAATGTCGAATCCTACATCAATGGTGTATTAAGCACAGTTCAGGATTTAGCTGACATAGGCAAGAATATAGAAGATGCTTCAGTTGCAGCAATACTTCTTGGAGGTCTGACGGAAAGGTATGAACCTATGATTATGGGACTCGAGAATAGTAACATTAATATTACCACTGAATTGGTTAAAACTAAGCTCTTGAATGAGATTTCAAGAAATACTGAATCTGAAACCGCCATGAGCATTCAAGTTCGCCCAAGAAAGCCCAATAAACCTATTGTATGCTATGATTGCAAAGTACCAGGACACAAACGTCCTGATTGTCCTTTGAGGAAGCAAAAATCCAAAAATAAGAAGCCTAACTCTAAGGAAACTACAATGCTGTCCTTAAGTGAAAAAGGATATCGTGACAAATGGATTATTGATTCCGGAGCAACAAGACATATGACTTCAAGGTCTGATTGGATCAAAACGCTGAGATACGACTCTGGTAAAGTCATTGTGGCAAACGGCGACGAATTGAAGTGCACCGGTAATGTTGACGTCTCTATTAATACGAAGGAGAAAGATATCAAGTTAGTAGATATTGCGTTTGTACCAGATTTAAAGGCCAATCTTATATCTATTAGCAAAGTGGTCAACAAAGGTTTCACAGTGATTTTTGATAAGAGTGGTTGTAATTTTTATGATTCTGATGATGTTTTCTTTACAGGTGAATCTATACTGCATGGTACTCAGAGTGGTGGACTGTACACATTGGATTGTACTGTAAATATTCCCGAAAGACTAAACGGTGTTTGTAACATAATGGTAGGTGACGGTGACTCATCACAATACCAGCTCTGGCACAGAAGGTTAGGTCATCTCTGTCGTTTCGCTATGCAATCTCTTAAAGATCAGAAGATAATTGATTTTAAACAGGTTGACAAGCAACCATGTGTACCCTGTATAGAAGGTAAGCAGTCTAGGAAACCTTTTAAAAGGATTCATATGAGAAGAGCGGTAGAACCACTGGAAATTATTTCTTCCGATATATGTGGTCCAATGCCAGAAGTTTCTTTTCAAGGAAATAGGTATGCGCTTTTATTTACGAGGGCTGCTATTTATGTATCCGGAACTGGCCACTTACAGAACAATAATTTAAAAAGTAATTACATCATTTAAAAATAGAACTCTTTAGCTTTAGAATACATTTATTTTTATGTGACTGTCAATTGTTTTCACATCGTAGCGTCATTTTGAAAATTGCGTGTCTTCACCACCATGGATTTAACTCGTGAACATTTTCGTGCCATGATTTTTTACGATTTTCGGCGTGGTCTAACTCAAAAACAGTGCATCGATCAGCTTACTTCTTTTGGGGATGAAGCACCCTCAAAGACCACTGTGTATCACTGGTTTAGCGAGTTTAATCGTGGACGATCTAAGCTTACTGATGAAATTAAAGAAGGTCGCCCTAAAACGGTCGTTGTACCTCAAAACATCGATGCTGTCCGGGAACTAATAACTCAAGATCGTCATGTTACATATCGTGAGATAGAGGCATCTCTGGGCATTAGTATGACGAGCATACATAAGATACTTCATGAACATTTAGCTGTAAAAAAAATTTGCTCCCGTTGGATTCCGCACAACTTGAGTATTGATCAAAAACAGGCTCGTGTCGATTGGTGCAAAGAAATGTTAAAAAAATACAACCGTGGTGCGTCAAAAGCTGTTTATAATATCTACACAGGTGACGAATCTTGGATCTACGCTTACGACCCCGAAACTAAGCAGCAGTCCACGGTGTGGGTGTTCCAAGATGAGCCGAACCCAACAAAAGTTATTCGTGCAAAAAGCACATTGAAGCAAATGGTCGCTTGTTTTTTTGGTATAAATGGCCATGTAGCTACAGTGCCTTTAGAGAATCGTAAAACTGTTAATTCGGAGTGGTATACGACCATTTGTTTGCCGGAAGTCTTTGAACAAATAAGAAAGACTAACCGACAACGTAGAATCATTCTGCATCACGACAATGCTAGCTGTCACAGGTCGGCCGTCACAACTCAGTTTTTAGAAGCTCAAAAGATCGAATTGACAGGTCATCCGCCGTACAGCCCTGATTTGGCACCCAATGATTTTTATTTATTTCCAAATGTGAAGAAAAAATTACGTGGTCAACGTTTTTCGAGCCGCGAAGAGGCAGTCGATGCGTTCAAAATGCACGTTTTGGAGATACCTCAGTCTGAGTGGAAAAAGTGCTATGAAAATTGGTTTCAACGCATGCAAAAGTGTATAGATCTGAGCGGCGAATATTTTGAGAAGCAATAAAACCATATTAATTGATATATGTTTGTTTCTTTTTTTTATTCCGGATACATAAATAGCAGCCCTCGTATAGATGAATTTACTCGTAGGATTTTTATTTACTTCATATCTTCAAAGACTGAAGTCAAGTCTAAGTTCATAGATTTTAAGGCCTTAGTTGAAAGGCATCTGAATACTACCATTAAGATCTTAAGAACCGATAACGGGACGGAATACGTCAATAAAGAATTCACAGATTATTTGAATTCTCAAGGTATTCAGCACCAAACGACCGCGTCCTATAGCCCTCAGTCAAATGGTTTAGCGGAGCGTACAAATAGGTCGATAGTGGAGAAGGCTCGCAGCATGTTAGCTGATAGTTCGCTTTCAAAGGCTTACTGGCAGGATGCTTTTGATTGTGCTGTATATCTGAAAAACAGATGTCCTCATAGCGCCCTGAACTTCCAAACTCCATATGAAAAATGGTCTGGTGAAAAACCTAATTTGAACCATTTACGAGTTTTTGGATGTAGAGCAATGGTTCATATTCCATCTTGTACTAGAAGGAAATTAGATCTTAAGGCCGAAGAACAAATATTTGTTGGATACACAGATGATCCAAATACGTATTATTTTCGCGATCCTTCCTATCCAAGGAGATTAATTAAATCTCGTGATGTTTCTTTCTTCGAGAATCGTTTTTCTAGAATTAGTGATGGTGGTAATACTAATAATATTAACCCTGTTGTTCCTATAGTTCTTTCTTCGGATAATGATATTAATCATGAAGCAGTAGAAACAGCAGAGGATGAATTAGTTGTAGAGGAAGGTTCGGCTGAAACAAATTCATCGCATAGCATTGAAGATGAACAGCCATCTGAAGGTGAAGAAGAAACTGTGATAGTTGAACATGAGCAAAGGTACCCTAGTAGAGTTAGAAAGCCACCTAATTTTTTCACAGCTTTGAGTTCTTCATTAGAACCTGATGAGCCTCGTACTTACTCGGAGGCAGTTAATTCTAAAGATGCTGATAAATGGCGAGAAGCAATGGTGAATGAATATAACTCTTTGCAAAAATTTAATACGTGGAAACTCGTAAAGAGATCAGGTCAAAAGGCTATTCCATGTAAATGGGTTTATAAAATAAAAAGGGATGCTCAAGGTAATGTTGTGAAATACAAGGCGAGACTTGTAGCCAAAGGTTTCACGCAAGTAGCCGGTGTAGACTACTACGAAACTTTCTCTCCAGTAGTCAGGATGTCCTCTTTACGGACATTATTTGCTGTAGCAGTTGAGATGGGACTTAAGATGCGCCACATGGATGTGGATACCGCCTTTCTAAATGGAGAACTCGACGAAGAGGTTTACATGGAACAACCTCAGGGTTTCTCAGAATCTGGAGATGGAAAGGTATGTCTACTACAGAAGTCCCTCTATGGACTCAAACAGGCAGCACGAGCTTGGAATATTAAGTTGGATCAGACTCTATTCAAATTAGGGTTTTCAAAAACTCCTTCCGAACCATGTGTGTATAGGACGCTTTTTGGCACTGAATTGGTTGTTTTGGCTGTATATGTAGATGACATTATTGTCTTTTATAAAAATGATTTGACTTTTGACACTGTCAAAACAAACCTTGAAAAATATTTTAATTTAAAAGACCTAGGTTGTTTAAAATATTACCTAGGAATTAATGTAAATGTAGATAATTCCACAATCCGCATAAACCAAAAATGCTATATACAAAAGTTGTTGACAATGTATGGCCTTGAAGACTGCAAGTCCGTGAGTACTCCATCATGTAATGTTAGTCTTACTACGGCAGATTCTTCTAGTAATGTGGAGTGCTCGTATCCCTTTCGGGAATTAGTTGGTTCCCTGATGTTCCTGGCAGTGAATACTCGCCCTGACATCTCATATGCTTGCAGCTATCTGAGTCAATTCAACTCTAAATATGATAAATGTCATTGGCAAGCAGCTAAACGGGTCCTACAGTACTTGAAAGGTACAATTGATTATTGTATAACTTACAGGAAAACCGGCAAGTATCTTTATGGATATACGGACGCGGATTGGGCTAATTGTACTGTCACTCGTAGATCCTATACAGGATTTTTTATAGAGTTGGCTGACGGTCCCGTATCTTGGGAATGTAAAAAGCAACCTACAGTGGCCTTGTCTTCGGCGGAGGCTGAGTATATGTCGATGACAGCGGCAACTAAGGATGCATGTTATTTGAGGCGTTTTCTGTGCGAGGTTACCGGTGAGTCACCATCACAATGCGTTATATTGAATAGTGATAGTCAATCTGCGATTAAGTTGGCTTCTAATCCAGTGTACCACTCTAGAACCAAGCATATAGATACACGCTACCATTTTATTCGTGAGAAAATTATGGATAACATTGTACAGTTTATATATACCCCTACTGAAGAAAATTGGGCTGATATGTTAACAAAGCCATTAGGTCACGTTAAGTTTAAAAGATGTGTTTCTAACGTACTTCACGTAACTTAATTTTTATGTTTTGTTTTTTCGATAGCCTAGTTTTGTTATTTATTTTTATTTTGTAATCTTCAATTTTGGGCTTTCGATTAAGAGGGGTGTGTTGAAATATAGTACTGGCCTGCTAGGCTATTAGCTGTACATTGTACAATGTCATGAGTTGTCATATTTTGAAATTATTGACACAATAAAATTATTTAAACAATCAACATCTCGTTTACTATTTTCACAGTATGTATGTATGTATGTAGAATTGGACAGAGAAAGAGAGAAAAGAGTCATTCAAGCCTGAACTTTTAGTCTATCCTTCGAATTCCTATTATATGCAACAGTATGATGATCATACAAAAATCGGACCTCAGGCTAGTAATTAAGAGCATTTGCGTCATAATTTGGAAGGCGCAGAGACTAAGCAATGATTAGCGAAGCACACGGGTGTGTCGAGAGCAATCAAACACAATCGCTGATAACATTGTATATGAGATTCGTTATCACAATACTGTTCGAAAGGTTCCTTATCCCACATACTAACATGTGATTTGTGTATCGACATTGTAAGCAAGGATAACAAGAATAAAAACGGAGACGCATTAAACAAAACGAAATAAATGTTTGAACTCACTGATTGTAAGAGAAAAATCATTTAACGAACAATGGCTAAATAAATGACAATACTTTTTTTTATACAAGTTAGATAGGATTAGATATATAAGATGGTCACTGACCATTGGATACCAAACATTTGTGCTTATAACACGGTTCATTCAACCAGCGACGGAACAAACATTTTACGCACGAATTATAATTTTGTAACGGTATTATCAAATATACTTTTGATGTCTCTAGAACCGCTTCTCTATTTACAGCGATCTTGTTTAGTATACAAGATCACAATACACTTCGTTAAATTGGAGCATTATAATAATGAAATCAACTTTCTGCATATCAGACTGCATTACATTATTTATATTGATTCAATTTTACAGATTATTTCAATATCAACAAAATTGCCTTGGCAGCTCCGTGGAAAAGCAAAGTAAACCAAAGCTGGTATGGGGTCAAATTCTTAACCTGGTCTTCCCCCTTAAAAGTTTTTAACACCGGTGAGAAAACCCAAATGACTCATCAGTTCAGTCGAGTACTAGTGTGTACCATCAATAGAAGAATCATCATATTTTTCATCATAAATGTCACTTGAAGCTCTGAAGACTACTAAGTCTACAGACGTCCACTGTTAGACAATAGCATCTCCCAAATATCCACACAAGGACGAAATACACCAATCAACCTCGTGGAAGGTTCTCTCGACCTGAGGTGGAAACTTCAGGTCGCCTCTCCAAAAAAGTCAAGTCAAAAAGTTTATTTTTCAAAATTAAGTTAAATACTAACATTTTTTGAACGCCGAAATTTTAAATTTATCATTAATCCGTTGCTTCGGAAGGTGTTCGTAAAGAGAAGAAGCAACAAAGAAACTTTTAACATTCACAGTTTTTCATTTTTCATTCCAGAGCATATAAAACCCACGTAAGATTCCATATCGTTTGAACCGTACATAAAGTACAACATTGAGATCTGTCAATATGTACTGGCAGCTTTGGACACACACACAAAAACATTTCATTTTCTATCTCTGTTCCATCTTGTCATATAACAGTTAAGGAGTCTACAACCTAAAAACGCCTAGAAAATGAGGGTTACCTGGGCACACAGATGGAGTGGTAGAGACCGTGGTTCCTTAGCACGTGCACGAACTCGGGCAGCGTGCGGCAGGCGCCCATGATGCTGAACGCGGCCAGGCAGCTGTTCCACACCATCAGCGTACGGCGGAGCTCGAACCTGCAAAGTATTGACATTTGTACGGCCGGCATTTTGGATATGCACGGCAGCCATTTTGGATTCTTACGAAAGGATTTGTTGTATGTTTGAGTTGGAAGAGATTGCTTCTAGTGTTGAGACTGCCAATTGTAAATTTATTCAAGAGTGTGTCTGTTGAATATAATAATTGTGATGTTCAGCAAAAATATTTTGTTTTTGTTAGTAACGGTAATGTTGAAGTGTGTTTCACTTAAACAATTATGAATTTTTAGTTAAGTAGTCGCTAGTCTGCCGGCCCGCCCATGGCCAGCGTGGTGGACTCAAATCACGATATATAGGGTAGGCTCGAGCCCTTTGGTGGGGACAAAAATGGGCTGTGAGGGAGAGTTTAGAATATTTTGCTTCAATTTAGCAATATTAACATTGTAGTTAGTAACTACGTACAACAATCACATGATGTTAAGGAAGACCAATTCCAAACTTTTTACAAAATAAAATATCCAAGTGAATTAAGAAAACTTATTATGTGAGTTACTAAGGGCCAGTTTTTTGCCGTGGTTAACTCAACAATTTGTTAAATATCGTAACTATTAGTTACATATCAGCAAAATGCATTTTTTGACCCGTGGTTAGAGTAACTAATGGTCAAATATCGAACCAAAATGGATTTACGATTTAACTACTGGTTAGTCATTTAACTATTGTCAATGTAACAAACGGTTATATTTTTAACTCCGGATCAAAAAACTGGCCCTAAATTAATCAAATTCGATTGACATGGTCAAGGGTGTGTTCAGAAGATCACGCCATTCACGACAATATAGACTCTATACTACAGAAGTTTCTTCGAGGTTTAAAACCCTTAAACTATTATAAATATGCCGGAACTTACTCTCACTGACTTAGGAATATCATTGCAAAGTGATAATCATAAGCACATGGGCATTATCAGAATCATCATACTTTTATGGCGTTTACGTGCTTTAACTTTATGACTCTTAATAAACTCGCACTGATAATAGCTCATTACTTTTCATTTGAATATATTACGTTCTCATTATTTCGTTCTGCTTTCTTCATATATCTACTTAAGCAACCTTTAGTTACTTATTTTGTCACCATGACTAAATTTTTTAAGAAAACATTTGTTTGGGTGAATTATGTTCAAACTAACTTTGTACAAATATTTTAGATTAATTTTATGACCGATAACAAAAAGTTCAACATCGTCTAAATAGCAAGTCACGAATACAATGTTATTGATTTAACTTTGAGATATTTTTGCGAAGAATACCTTCAGTCACAAAAACAAACACCCATCATAGTAGAAAAACCCCGTGCAGAAATCAAAATACGAGATCAGAGGTCCGGAATATCATTATCGCAGGCAAACCTTAAGCCTTAGTTAAAAGTTAAAATCAAACCACATATCTGCTTAATTCTAAATAGAATCACTTACATCCCTATCGATAAACCAAATCGTTTAGATACCACATGAAATAACCAATTCAAATGATATTTCTATGCAAAAGACAGCAGAAAATATAATGCAACAATAAAATACGATATACCTCCACTTCACCAATTTCCAAGCTTATCAAGAACAGGAAATAACATTATGTTTGCCACTTACAAACGAACTATATCTTATCCTCATTGTAAGGACTAAACCAGTAATGGCACACAATTAAAACGACTATTGAACGTAATTGTCGTAACCTTACAGCACCGAGCGCAGGTCACATCGACAAGGAACAATCTTCTTGAAAACTATTAGAAGCCGAGCAATATTCCAAGATTAACTTTACTACGAATCCAATGTAAAAATGTTAAACAAAAACATGATTTTCAGGTCCTATCTATTTATCTTTGTGTGGTATAATTATTTTATACACGTGTTTTGTGATTGAAATTATGATAGTCGGCTGGACTGAATTTTATTTTGTTGTGTGGTTTCGGCTTAGTATAACACTCACCCATTTTTTACGTCGCCGTGGTCGTGAAAGACGACTTAGCGAATCTAGTTAACTGGTTAACTGGTAATCTAGTTAAATGGTAGGCTGACTTTGGCAAATTAAAGTGTATGTACCGTATAGGCAAACGACTAACTAGTCCAAAATAAATCATCGTGCGTTTAGCGCGTTAAAACTTAGAAACGGCAAGACTTGGTTCTTTCTTTGATTGTATGAATAATATTAACTGCTAAAGAAAGTGACGAACGTCTTAATTTTAAGTATTAACACCGTTCTAAAAATTGTTAACATGATCTACGATAAAACCGTTCTTCATTTTTTATGACGTAGTTTTTATTGAATATGGTACAACTAAATAAAAAAAAAGATTTATCTTATCAATAGATTTAGTATAAGATGTTTAGGATGAGGTAGCGCTATTTTAGCACCGAGACTATAACTCAAAACCACTCTGTAACAAACTGCTGTAAAAAAGCTATTATTACACAAATAACCAGCGGCCATCTTGTTTAACCCTCCAATCCTGAGTAGTTAACTTTTTTAACAAATGGTCCGATATTTGACCATTAGTTACTCTAACCACGGGTAAAAAAATGCATTTTGCTGATATTTCACTAATCGTTACGATATTTAACAAATTTCTGAGTGAACCACGGATCAAAAAAAAACTGGCCCTTAGAATGGCATTATTCTACCCAGGTTTAAACTTTTCATTTCATTTACAACGATATTTCTTAAGTACATTATTTTCATTCGTGTATCAATTTACAAAACCGGAGCCTCTATTCATAATAAAGATAAACATACAATACGACTTGATAATTTATTGATCACATGTTTCCGAATCTTATAGTTATCAATTAATCTTTTTAGTGGCTATGTGATTGTGACAATTTATTATTAAATAGGCTCAATGTTGTCGGATTATTTGTTCGCCGACAATCTTATTATATCATTAATATTAATAACAATATGTTACTAGCCGTAACTACTGTTACGACGATGTGCAAAAGATTTCAAGTATGCATAATATTCATACTAACTTGGTCCGATAACAAATTTGACATACATGCATATAGGGATGGTAGCGAAAGCTTTAGAATTAGTAATTCCTCAGATGCTTTTGTATTTGAAGAGGAAAAAAGTTGTAAATAAAAGGTTGATTGGTAATGGGTCAGTACTATTCTAAGCCTTACACAGATTATTTGAAAAACTATTAAATACAATGCTTTATTTTTTCTCTACATAAAGATATATCACATTTGTTACTTGTCTATTTTAATATTAATACCACTGGATCGCTAATTAACTTAATACAGATTCAACAAAAAGCATAAAAAATTGGCCTAGTGCTAAACATACTTCCCGGAAAGGTTTCGTAATATCAATCATAAATATTAGGTAAGTGAAGATAGATATCGAGAGCAGCTTTTCAGATATCGAAATTGGTTTCATGCTGGTTTTATAATATGGTGTTTATTTACACGTATTTTATTTATCACTACCATATTTTTTATACTTTTTAATAATGAATATCTGAACGAAATTCAACGCTTCAGTAAAATCCTTCGCAGCTCGTAATTACCATCAAAACGGTATTTTAATGACAAAACAATGTCAACTGACGGAGACAGACAATGAATAATTAAAATTGCTGTATTTTAACGCGAACCCACTATCTTGAGGTCGTCGCGACTCGCGGCACCTCTCACTATTATCAATGACGATTGAATATCAGCTTTGTCTTATTAATTAATTTATGTGATTAATTAACTATCAACGACGATTATCAGTTACTGTCTCGATCCTAGTATCACAGGTTATTGACACATATTTCAATTGCATACTAAATCATAGAGAACTAACGTCTAACTAACTTAATAAAGACAATGTATATGTTCGGATGCAATTACTTCTTGGTCGGAATCAGAAGCGACGCATCCTTAGAAGAACGGATTTAGTATGACCTGTCAGATTTCATTCTACGTATTTACCCACTATCTTGAGGTCGTCGCGACTCGCGGCACCTCTCACTATTATCAATGACGATTGAATATCAGCTTTGTCTTATTAATTAATTTATGTGATTAATTAACTATCAACGACGATTATCAGTTACTGTCTCGATCCTAGTATCACAGGTTATTGACACATATTTCAATTGCATACTAAATCATAGAGAACTAACGTCTAACTAACTTTATAAAGACAATGTATATGTTCGGATGCAATTACTTCTTGGTCGGAATCAGAAGCGACGCATCCTTAGAAGAACGGATTTAGTATGACCTGTCAGATTTCATTCTACGTATTTAATATCTATTTTATTTATTACTTGTTGAATATTTTATTATCACTGGGCCCAATTTTTAGGAAGATGCAAAAAGTAATAAAGCTAATAATAATGTAAGCTTGTAAGCTTTAGATAAGCACTTTGCTCCCGTTAGGTATTCTATGTTTCCCTACCGCTCTGTCTACTATATAACGCCTTTCTTGTGTATTGAGGCAATACATATATTGACCAAGAATGTGGCCCCAAAAATACACTAGAAATTCAGGAATATAAGGCGCAATAGTTATCTGTCTTCAATATTCGCCTGCCAAAGATTAAAACGAACTCAGAGTAGTGTAAACTTTCTTTAAGTAATAGTTGTAAGATGTTACGCAATGCGATGGACATTAAAAAAGCAAAAACAGCGAGTGATACCGGCTCCTGCAGACCGAGACCTTCACGCTTTATAAGCTTCGAAGCGCAGCGCTTGCCCAGACTACGAGTCGCGCAAGTCACCAACAAACCTGATCATTCACACGGAATACTGAACATTTCCATTCATAAATCCAAACGCTCTTTTTTTTACTCACAAACCGTGACGACCTATGATCGATTTACTCTATTTATTCCATACTAAAGTTTGCTCAAATCAGAGAAGGTTCCAGCAATATTGCCAACATTTAGACGCGTCTAAAAGTCATTGCATGCATTTAGTACATGTATTTCTTAATTGTTCGATTCTAGAAGTAACTTCCATCGATTTATGAACAAGTTTTGAAACGGTCGGTAAATAAGGCGGCCCAACGGACGAAAGTGCTATTTGTGGTTTCAACATACGAATACGAGTAGTAGTAACTAGTAACTCGGAAAATTCGAGATCTTGCATATAGAGTAGTTGAAGGTTTACATTCACGGAAATAGCAAAGACATTCACGCAGTATATGCAAAACAAAAAATAAAAATATAATGAGAAATTTGCATTAAACTCGTTGATACGAAACGGTTGTTAAATGTCTAGGACAACAGCTATCAAATATATTTTTTTGTTATTTCCTTTCCTCCTTTCCTTTTGATGTGATGAGTGGCATTTAGAACCCATTTTGTAAAGTTTTTCAATAAATTATCGAATTCTCATCGATCGTCTTGACCCTGTCGCTCACTTGTATACTAACTTGTCTACTGGTCACCGACGTGTTTTCTGTACAACATAATACTAAGCTGATAATTACAATCATCCCCTAAAAAGCGAACAAACGGCGGAAAAGCGGCAAAACAACATCATGAAGTTTATCTTCATATCTGCGTTAATAAAGATTAAATGTGAGAGAGTGAACTTATTAGAAAAAAAATAATAGGGCAGGAAAGATAGGTAACTTAATATGTAAAAATAAAAAATTTCGGATGACCTTATGACTGTCTAATTGCTATTTAGGTATGACAACAATGCCTTACATATTGGTGGGTCTTACACGAACAATGACAAATAATTACGCGACAAATTAGATTGCCGGTTAATTTATAATTCAAATTTATGTCCATTCAGAAACTCATTAGATATTAAAATATTGTAAAAGTTAAAGTTAAAGTAGTTAAAGTAATTCATGCAAGTATACTCACAATTTATTGAAGACATTGAGTTCAAATATTAATTTTGACTTGATATTTCATCTTTAAGATAAATATAAATGAGGTTTCTAGATAATAAGTCACTGTAGTTCCATACAACTGTCATTATAATATAGTTATGCGATGCACTTAGATAATGCTGAAAAATACTTGTTTTCTACTCTTTATTTAATCCTATTTCAAAGACAAGAATAAATTCCTACACTTTTGAACACTTTGGTGTCTAAAGTACTGGTGGGTGGGAATCATAAGTAAGCTCATGTAGAAAAAGATTTGTGAACTAGCCTGCAAAAAATGCAACTCAAGCAAATTATATTTGGTATATTACATAGCTGTGTAATGCCAGTTGAGAAAAGAAATAATCCATTTCTTTCAGATATGTAGATATGACCACATTGTGAAGGAAAGTTTGTGACCTTTTTCAATGACTATTGGGCGATGTGCTAGGGGACCCATCAACAGCCATCCTTTATTTTAGCATCTTTCTCCGCTCTAACTCCATAAGAGGCAGATGAATTTATAATTTACTTTTTGGGATTACTAGCTGTAAGTGTTTACAAGTATGTATGTATGTTATGCTATAGATGCATATCTAATAATACAATTTACAATTATTTTAAAAAGGTAGTGAATATAGAAGGTAAATAATTCTTAAAATATACTATACAATAATAATTTAATTCAAAACTTGGTGGCAACTGAGTGGTAAATGTGAAAACAATGCAATAGTGAAACATACAGTTAATGTATTATCTATAAATTTACATAACATAACATAAACGTTCACGCCGTTTATCCCCGAAGGGGTTGGCAGAGGTACCAATACTCCTGAACTCACATGGCAAGCGCCATCTAGTTTCCAGAGAAGGTACCCACGTTTTGCTTAGACAGTGTACTCACGTGATAGGGGGCAGGCCTATCGCCGTTTTGTACGAATACACTGTCACATGACTAAGTACAACTCAGCCATGTGGGTTTCCTCACGATGTTTTCCCTCACCGTTAGCAACCATGATAAATTAACCACACATATGACTTTAGAAAAGACAAATTGGTGTAGGCCCGTCCCAGGATTGGAACTCACGCCCTTCTGTTTTCGGGCGGGTGTTCTACCCACTGGACTATCATGTCGTCTATAAATTTATGATGGGAATTATGCATCTGGGCAACTAGCATAACAGCATAACTATCAGTTAGCTCAGATAAGATAAATAAACACCTGTAAAGCAGCCAGTAAATTTATAGTAGAGTTGAATTTCACATTTATGTGACTACCCTCATATTATAGTATTGCCTAAATTCATCAGCCACCCCTTTATAATAATAAAAAGTATCACATAATAAACTTTTCAAAATCTCTAAAACTTAAAAGCTCACTTTCTCCTCATATTAGCTTTTGGACAAATTAATAAATATGATATATGAATGATGCTTTGTACTACATGATGCTCTTAAAATATAAGATTTTGATTGTAATTTATATTACTTTCGGTTATTGTAGTTTTTTTATGTATATATTTTACATTTGATAAACATTTTAGAATATTAAACTTTTAGCAGATATTGTTTGAAATTGGCAGTCTCATCATAAAAGCATAATTAAAGAAAATACTTACTGGGCACCTTTGTATAAACAGATTATATATATTTCAATTAAATAAGCTGAGGTTAATTAATAATTAACAAAAGGTTTTTTCAAATGACTTTCTTCAGAAAAAAAAAATAACTGCTGTATACAAATGTTCCAGTTCAGATTTAAATATTATTGAAATCAAATTCACTACTTTTTAAAGTTAAATTAAAAGCTTGTGGCTTCAGAACCATTAAAAAACACTTAAATAGAATTCAATTCACTTTGAGTGATAAAAACCCAATTACATAAATCATCATCATTCATTGAATATTTGGGAGAAAAATTAAGTTATTAATTGTAAAAAATGCTTGCATCAGTGAGGGGTATGATTTAAATATAGCTGTTATTGAACAATTAGTTAAGTGGATTGATCCTAGAACCATAGGGACTCACTTATTTAATTAAATGAGAATGATTGCTCCTATGTATTATTTTGGACTATTCCCAAAATTTTGATAATTAGTAGCAAATAGTCTACATTTTTCAAACTAATAAACTTCTTTACTATCTACTTTCATTGTGACATGCCACCTTTACAGGCAGAAGTATGTCACGAGTTTCTAAAGAGGTTTATAGTAGGTATAATATATTTGATGTCAAACTTACCTAGGTCGATTTTGCATGTAATATTGACCTCCAAAAATAAAAGCCATGTACACGCCGATATAGTAGAAAGCAACAGTCCAGTTCTCTGTCATCCATTTCCTAGAATTTTGGTGAATGAACTCGCTTTCAAAGTCGAAAATGTAAGAGTAATTTGGTGTAACACCCAAGTTATAGGACATTTTGGCCTTTTCCATCATAACCCTCAGAAATAACAATGCACGTCAGAGGATAACACAGTACACCACGCGGAATCAGAATAAAACAGTCATAACCGGTGCGAGATTAACCTATCGTTATATCACAGATGAGCAATGTCAATGAAAAAGGCGTGGAAGTGGTGCGGGCTGCTGCCGATACGACTCCGACTTCGATAATGACCGCCAATTACTACTTGATTGAATATATATTCTGAGCGGTTAGAGTCCGGCAAGTCTCCGAACTTTTATAAATCATCACAGCAGTGCAAGAACTCGAGAAATGAAGCAAGCCGTCCAAAAGAATTATCAACTAAAGTCAAGTCAGCCAACAGTGAATCAATCACGTCACGAACGCACGTCACGCAATTTGGTGTTACAGCACCGAATACCAATTTTACCGAAAAAAAATATCAACTTCGTAGGAGGAGTATGCTACTTTAATTATTTGTTGTTTTTAAGTTCTTTTTTTATTATTATTTATTAAATGGCTTGGAAGCTAGTCCTTAAGCCGAGACATATAATTTATATCTAATACAAATACATATTTTTTTCAAAAACATAACACTTTTAACAAGTAACAATTCAAAAACTACAAAAAAATACATGAAACAGAATAAAAAAAATGAACATTCTTTTTGAAAAACATTGTTAACGGTGAGGGAAAACATCGTGAAGAAACCCACATGGTCGAGTTGTAGTTAGCCATGTGATAGTGTATTCGTACAAAACGGCGATAGGCCTGCCCCCTATCACGTGAGTACACAGCCTAAGCAAAACGTGGATACCTACCCTGGACACTAGGTGGAGATGTCACGTGGTGTTCAGAAGTATTGGTACCTCTGCCAAACCCCTTCGAGGATAAACGGTGTGAACGTTTATGTTATGTTATGTTTTACAATTAAAAGTTTTTTCTTATTTTTCATCGGTAACAATATTCAAGGCAAGAATTTTTAAAGTTTTTGGGATTGGGAAACACTGAATGGTCAGAGTATCGGTGCGTATCAATCTTGACTGACAGCTTTTTGATGAATTTATAGTTTATTTTGTCGACGGAACAACAATAACAAACCTGTAAGACATTTATAAAGATAAACAAACAATAAAGATTTTTATTTTAATTTAATTAACTAACATATCAGTTGAAATCAGTCTTTTTGATAAAATCTAAAAACAACGATGTCATCAAATAAATGTTAATAAAATGTGGAAATGTCGAATTTATTTTGTAGATTAAATTAACCCTACAAACAAAAACAACGTAATCTTTATCAAAATAGAAACGGAATTTCATTGGATAAAAACTGACAAATGTTAATTCAAATTCAGTTGCCCGTGAAAGCCCGTGGTTAGGTAAAAATATACATTGAATAAAGCAAAAGTTATTACAAAGGCAACACTGCCTACTTCAGAATATTTCGTATGTTGCCACACAAAAAAAATATTAAGTCACTTCAGTGCTCAGCTGATGGGCGATTGTCAATGTCAAAGTCAGCGAAATAAACCCTTTGTCACCACTGTCAAAATTACACCAAAATCCAATATTTTATTTTATTTATTTTTATACCACTTTGCGTGCTAGAAAATAAATAGGAATTTGAAATAATGGATATAATTGATACTGATATTAAACAATGGGATGTAAACGAAGTAAAAGAGCAATTCGGTGACAGTGTTACACTCCTCCCTTCCAATGATAACATCAAAGAATTACAGACAATTCTACGAGACAAGTGAGGTTACATTATAATTTATCAATTTATATACTCATTATGAAGCTCAAAGGGTTCATCATTAGAACCTTTCGCGATAAGTGCCAAAAAAAATAGATCCCTTTTTTTTATGTAGTTTATGCAAGCAACATAATGAAATAATCAGTTAGATGGTTGTATCGTTTCAGGAATACAACCCGCAGTGATTTTAAGTTTTATGCAGATCGTCTCATCAGACTGGTAATTGAAGAAAGCCTGAACAAGCTTCCATTCACAGATTGTGAAGTAGTGACCCCAACTGGTGCTCTTTACAAAGGTCTCAAATATGGTGCAGGCAACTGCGGTGTGTCCATTGTAAGGTCTGGAGAGGCTATGGAACAGGTGAATTATATACTTACTCACATACATTTCTATGATGAGGAAAATTGTTCAAGTGTTCAAGTGGTCCTCATATCCCAAAGGGGTTGGCAGAGGTACTTATACTTCTGAGCATCACATAACATTTTCACCACACATATAATATACAGGCCTGACCCGGGATTTGAACTTACATTTGTCTGTATGGATGGGCAGTTGTTCTACCCATTGAACTACCACGGCTTATTATTTGAGGAAGATTTAAGTGTTTGAATGATTGCTTGTGATCTGCATTATTTGAGGAGCTGGCAAACAAAACCGGATTAGTCCACAAAAAAAATTTACACAGTGGCTAAAAAACTTATATCAACATATAGTATAACGTTTGTAAAATGCACTTTTTAAAGCCTCATACGACCTACTTAGAGTAGGTTTTGATTGAAAATATTAACAGGGATTGAGGTCTTAGATATCAGTTTTTTTTTTTTTTTTTATTACTGTGAATGTCTCCGGTTTTGTTCGCCAGCTCCTTATTTGTATGACAGTTAGGTATTATAAAATGTATTTAAAAACCAAAAGAATAAATAGGTGATTTTTTTCAAAAAGTTCATTGCAGTAAGGCAATCTGTGACTGTTATTTAACTTGTGTAATGTTTATTAAGAAACATATAGGTTGTTTAAACTGGAATATTAAGACAAAATCATAGAAAACTCATTATGTTATAATAATACAAGTAAATCTTTCCAATTCACATTTTCATCACACCAAATATGTCCACACTGAGATTATGTAAACATTTTTTGTTTGTGCAAAGCTCCATTTACCCCCAACTTTATATTTCCTCTTGTCTAAGAACTCTTCCCAAACTGATCAGAATAAAATTTTGCATGATGGTCACCCACACTGATGTCAAGGTTTGAGACAATAAAACATCAGATTTGACTTACCCTGAAGGAATAATTACACTTAAAAAAAAATACCTCCTTAGTCAATGGGAGCCTTAGCAAGTACTCTACCATCACTGCCACTTCACTTGGATTGATATCAAAAAGAATTAATGCCCATCTAGTTTTCACCATTGTAGTGTTTTTTTGAAATTCTGAAATAAGAGGTATGAAAATGTGTATAGAAGATTTCTTTTTCTCCCCTACTTTAATCTGACACCATCATGTAATTCCTGTAACTCCTGGAATCCAAAAAAAACTGTATGGGAAGAAGCTAGTAAAAGTACATAAAATTTTGAAATGATTTTGTAATAGGCGATAGCCTTGCCCCCTATCACGTGAGTACACTGTCTTAGCAAAACGTGGGTACCTTCTCTGGAAACTAGATGGCGCTTGCCATGTGAGTTCAGGAGTATTGGTACCTCTGCCAACCCCTTCGGGGATAAACGGCGTGAACGTTTATGTTATGTTATGATTTTGTAATCAGCGCCACATTAAAAAATTTTTTCTTTCTTCATAACTTAAAGATGTGTATAAAATTATTGTCCGTTTATATTTTTTTTATAAACCTACCATGCAGTATGTATTAGTGTTTTGCAACTCTCTTTTTTTACTATATGGTTATCAAATCTTGGCCTGGGTAGCTTCGTCTTTTTCTTCTGTAGTGTAGGAATGGATCTGTGTACTTAATATACTTTTAAGCTAAATTAGATAGTCTAAAACAGATCAAACTGGAGACTCATGTCATACAGTGCTGGGCTCGAGACTCTTAGGAGAGTCTATGCCATTGGCAGCCAAGGGAGGGTCTTTTAATTATTCAACGTTGCTTGTGGGGTTGGTGTCTGGAGTGTTATGTTCTTTTTTCCAAGTAGCCTCTGATGCCGTTTTTCTCATGGATAATTGGGTTTTCTGGATCTGAGAGAGAGAATAATATAAGTGACATCCTCTGATCAAGGAATATTAGTTTTTTCTTGGATAATTGTTTGCTGGGATTGTTGTTGGAATATTGTAGACTATTATGTCATAGCGTTTTCGCTTTTGTTTAGAAGATAAAGGACAAAAATATCTGTTACGAAAAAACAATTTCTTAATTTGTTGATATACTTAATACGTTCCCACTGAAGTAGTCCAAGACTTAGAATGTAATTTGCTATGTGCGATGTAACTGTAACTTTTTAATATTATTGTTATCTTAATTTCAGGGTCTAAGAGATTGCTGCCGCTCTATACGTATTGGTAAAATCCTTGTGGAGAGTGACACTGACACACACGAAGCCCATGTGGTTTACGCAAAGTTTCCTGAAGATATCGCCAAACGCCAAGTTTTGCTGATGTATCCAATTATGTCTACCGGAAATACTGTTAAACAAGTAAGTTTAAGACTTGTATTTTTTTGTTTTTTGGTTAGCTTAAAACTAGTTAGGGCCTTTGCGTACGGCGTTATTTTTTCACACATTTTTTTTCCGTATGTTTTTTTTGTGAATTATGCCGAGTATCTGTTTCGCTGATTCTTTTAAACGGTAAATCCAGTGATCATGATATTTTTAATACGTCTTTAGCGTCGCTTCTACTGTGTCAAGTAAATAATTAGATTTCTTCTGTCAATTTTACGCCTTCTTTCGGCTAGGAACAGATACGAAATGACAAGAAATAATGCGATCAACTAAGACAAATATAAATTAACATAAAATATCGCCAATATAAGGCCTTATTTGGAGAGCGGAAAATACATACATACATACATAGACTCACGGTTATAAATACCTTGCAGGGGTAGCCAGAGCTAAGGAATTAGAAATTCCTCAGCCACTTTTGGAAAGTTATGTGAGGAAAAGATGGTGAAATAAAGGTTGTTGATGATGAATCCCCAACCGCATCGCCCAAGCCCCAATTCCGTTAGTCGCACTGCGGACAAGCCCTAAGTCCTAACTTCAGAATAAAGAGAGCTGTATTTATTTTTTAACTAAAATTGCAAAGGAAACATGGTTGTTCCAATTCGTTATGCAAAGTTTTACAAAAGTGATGCTGATTACAAAACAATTTCGAGATGTTATGCATATAAACAATATTTTCCTAAAATTAAACGAAATAAAGTTATAATGACCTTTATTTTATCAAAAAAGTATAAGTGACCTTCAATGTTATTTCAAAGATATTCGTTGCAGTTTATATATAAAATATCGAAAATCATATGTTTATTTAATATAATATCGTAATAGTATCATTTGAGATCACAAATACGTGTTTTCTTTGCAATCAGCAGGTCTCTATGTAATTTTTGGGATCGATGACGTTATTAAGAGTAAAAGTTACACAATCTTTAAAAAATAAATTACTTTACAATCAGTCAAATTAGTCTTTTATTTTTGTGTTAGGATGCTCTACCGAATTGTTTATCAGCCGAAATGTGAATTTCAAACCAATTTGTTCAATCGATTGCAAAAAGGTTTCAGTTACAAGTTAGTTGTATGTTAAAATAGATGATATAGTGGACGGTACAAGATGGTTCCCTTGGAACCTATTATGCACTTATAATACTATCTAAATACTATCTAAATACTATCATAATATCAAATTCTTTCATTTCTAAGCCTTTGGTTTACTAAGAAGTCTACAGCAAATAAAAAATAATTTAATCTCGATGGTCCTAAAGTGGTGGCTTTAACGTACCAAACCAACGTACGTAACGTGGCTGAAAACCAGCGTGCTTCAGCTGATGTGTCCTGCGAGATACGCAGCTGAGGCACATATGCTGAGCCAGAACCGATTCGGCAACCTTTGTAATTCATCCAACGATTGTAATATTATTATTTTATTGCCAAACAAATTATTTTTCTTTCTTTCTTTCTTCTTTACCAGGCGTCGCACGGTGGAAAAGATACCGCAAGGTGGACAGTCAACTTGATGAAGGTCGCGGGAATCTTATGGGAGGCCGATGTCCAGCAGTGGATGTCTATTGCCTTAATAATTATGATAGTACTAGTAACTATTTCATAATTTGTTTTGAACGAATACACTGTCTCATGACTGTACAACTTATCCATGTGGATTTCCTCGCAATGTTTTCCCTCACCGTTATATCTATACCTGGTCATTGGCCTGCCCCCTATCATCTTTGTACACTGTCCAAGCGAAACGTGGGTACTCTGAACACCAGGTGACAATGTCACGCGATGTTCAGAAGTATAAGTACGTCTGCCAACCCCTTCGGGGATATACGGCGTGAACGTTTGAGTTGAGTTCATAATTTGTATGATCTAGCTGGCAAAGTTAAACAATAAAATACAATATCCAATGCTTTAATTTTCAGGCAGTCAACGTGCTCACTCAACATGGGGTCAAAGAAGAGTGCATAATTCTGTCCAACCTGTTTTGTACGCCGCTGGCTGCACAAGCAGTCGTCGACTATGTGCCCAAAATGAAAATACTCACATCGGAACTCCACCCTGTCGCACCCAACCATTTTGGCCAGAAATACTTTGGCACTGACTGATTTGGCCAAATTAAT
Source organism: Bedellia somnulentella (assembly GCA_963576735.1). NCBI lineage: Eukaryota > Metazoa > Arthropoda > Insecta > Lepidoptera > Bedelliidae > Bedellia > Bedellia somnulentella. Next base: position 15,227,852 of record OY755176.1, on the reverse strand, counting down.
TACAACACAGATATTACTGCCTTATTAAAAATGGATACTAATGATCCATGTCGAATTTTAATAGAGATGACTTTGCGTGTTTTTTGCGTTTATATTTTACTACAATGTGCTGTGTAGGTTCGGTAAATTGATAAACGTATTACATTTTGGTACATACATATAATTTGAAAGTGATACGTGATGCTACTCTTAATAGTGAATAGCGTTGGCATTTGCATTGACTTAATAAAATCTCTTAAGGTGCTCCATCACTGGAAGCATTTGCGTGTAATGTAACATTATAGATTTGAGCATTACATCACTGAAGGAGGAGAACCGAGCATTACAATGCGCACCTTGTAATATATGATTACACGCGAATGCTAGTCATTCAAGGAGGTATTATTGTAATGTAATGCTCAAAATAGTAGGCGATAGGCCTGCCCCCTATCACGTGAGTACACTGTCCATGCAAAACGTGGGTACTCTGAACACCAGGTGACAATGTCACGTGATGTTCAGAAGTATTAGTACCTCTGCCAACCCCTTCGGGGATATTCGGCGTGAACGTTTATGTTATGTAATGCTCAAAGACAAATCAATAATGTTATTGTACACGTGAATGCTCCCGGTGAGGGAGCACCTTTAAAATCATGGCTATGAGAGAAAATTTAGTGATTCGGAATCACAGATTTATATGACGTTAAGATTGTAAAAAGGTGGTTTTGGATTGTAAAACATTTAATCTTATATCGAATGGTTAATAAGCTTTTATTCCATTTTGCATGTAATTTTCCTCTTGATATAATTTATCAAATATTATGGAACGTCCCTTTTTAGTTATCATTTTGACAGATAAACTACTATTAAACCTCATGTAGACTCCATGAAATTATTATCATACTGCATTTCTATTAGTCTTTGTTGAATTGTAATCTTCGAGATTCTTACCATCTTAATGTTTTAGAGTTTCAATTAACTTCTCCTGCAAATGTTTTTTCCTTAGAAATAAAAACTGGGCCCATAACCAATTAGTATTTAAAGGAAACCAGAGTCATTTTAAAATTAAATATTTATTACATACACACATTTTATATACAAGAACGGGTAGCTAGAAATTCCTCAGCCACTTATGAACCTTGAGTGGGGATAAGATTGTATAATAATCGCCCAACAATCACTTAAATAGACCGAATTTCCTAAGTCGCCTTGTAAGACGACTGTGGGAAACAGCAATAGGCTATTTGACAATGCGAAAAATTAAGTGTCAATTGCTGTCATCAGTATAAATTAAGAGTTTAAAAATGGTTATTTGTTAACGTAAGTTGAAAATAATAATTGATTTCTTTAAAAATCCATAAATAAAAGTGCAAATTTTTAAACGTTTGTCACGTGACACAAAACGTTCTTGAATGGTCGAGTATATGATGACGTCACATGCCTGTAAAGAAACCTCGTGGCTCGTTTGTTGCCACACACCAAATACAGGCAAGTGACGTCACTGACCCGTTTGCAGCGCCATATTGTCAAAATAGTGTTTTGACGCGCTATTTTTATATTCAATTTTTAATTTGATATTTTTCAGCAAAAGTGCACAAGATTTAAAAAATAAAACATTTACTGGGTTCCTTAAACTCTACTACATCATATTAAATGGATTTTAAAAACCTGTCAAATAGCCCATTTCCAATGAAACCTCTTACTAATTTAATGTTTTTTGACATGAATTCCTCATGTGGGGATTATTACTCATAAATAAAAGATGTTATTAAAGGAAAGAAAAATTTCGACACTGGCGGGGTTCGAACCCGCGACCTTCGGGTATACGCCCCCGTCGCTCTGCCAACTGAGCTACAGTGTCAGTTGGCATCCAGCGCGAAATTTCTCTGTCCTTTGTTTCTTTTCGTCATGTTTGGGGGGGGCGTATACCCGAAGGTCGCGGGTTCGAACCCCGCCAGTGTCGAAATTTTTCTTTCCTTTAATAACATCTTTTATTTATGAGTAAACCTCTTACTACATTATAAGTGCAGCACACAACAAGGTTCAAATTCCTACAACATTATGTCTATGTACAATAAAGAATAGTTATGTAGTACTACTGTAAATAAAAGGTTGCTGATTTAACTCCCCAAGTTTACCTCAATACAATACCTATTTTCTCTAAGTAGTTGTTTAACGTAAATAGGCTAACACACATTTAAACTGACACTACACAGCAAAAGAATTGTATCATTTAAAATAATACAAGAAACTAAGTTTCAATTAGTAATTATTTAATTATACCTCTTTTACGAGAAGGGGCCTCTGTCTTTAAATGTACTTAAATTTTGATTGTTCTTTAGTCAAACAATTTATATTTTAGTTATATGCTTCCAAAGATATTATTGTATTTTATTGAAAGATCTTGATTGAGAATTAAATGACTGTTAATAGATGTAAGACTAAGTAAGAAACATAAACAATTAATTTTGAATCTTAGTTTTTATTTGGTCATACATTGGACCACTTATTAAAAGTTATCAATATCAACTAACAGAATTAACATATAGGGAGATGTACTCACTTTAGTATCCTTACTAATATTATAAATCGGAAAGTGAGTTTGTTTGTTTGTTTATTCCGCTTTCACGCCGTAACAACTAAACCGATTGCTTTAAAATTTTGCAGACGTATAGTTAGAAGTCCGGATTAAATACGGTACTTTTTATCCCGAAAAAATGATATTCCCGAGGGAAATAAGAAATTTTCTTATAGTTGTGCTTTATACCGCAAAATAACTGATTTCCACGCGGGCGAAGCCGTGGGCGGAAAGCTAGTTGACTTTAAATTATCAATTAAATAGGAAAAACCGACGGCAACTTCACAGCTGGAAGGTATATGGAAATGTTCGAGCCTACCTTGTATAGGATGATATGGTCATAGTCCACCACGTTGGACTAGTAGGGTTGACAGTCTAATGAGTACCACCCAAATGAATCATCTTAATTTTTGAATAATAAGGCAATTTGAGCCTGCAATATCCTTGCAAACTGGGTTATGTTCAACGAATATATTTCTGGGATTAGAAGTAACTTATGTTGCTATTGGTAGTAAATAAATATATATATTTTACAAATTAAATATAAGTAGATACTGAATGCAATCAATATGTTAAGGTAATAAATTCAGTTATAAGACAACTAACATCCTACAGTATACTTAAAAACGTATTTTATTCTCAAGAAAGAAGGGTATTATAGTAAATAGGGAAATAATATTTGTGAAAAGCAAAAAATCATATTGGCCCCTCTCTGAGTTAGCTCTCACGTTTTGGTACATGAAGTTCGAATTAACATACATACATATACTCACGGCCGTAAACCCCAAAAAGGGTTAGCCTGCGTTTTAGAGCTAGAAACTCCTCAGCATCATTTGGAAGTTGATAGGGGATAGAATAGATGTAATAAAAAACCGTTCTTAGTACGTCTATGGGAGATAAGTTTTGAATTAACTAGGTAAGTAACTACATATTCAGGAATCGGGAATCACGAATGGTAGAAGTAATGGGGTAACTACACTGACCCCCATTATACTATGTAAGTAAGTACGCTGGACAAATTATAGGCCGTGACATATTGAGGCAATTTTATTTTCACCATTTTGGCGCTTACGGCAGCTGTGAGAGGGAAAGGAACTAATGAAAGGATGGGACGGTAAGATAGAATATATCGATAAAAGCTTTTACTTAAAGGAATGGATCAAATAATAATGACTCTTAATGCATAAATCATGGTTAATGTCCAAATTAATTCAATTGATCGCTAATACTATGAAATGTGGGTAGTTTATGTATAAGCTAGATCCAACAATAAATAGGGAACGTTTTTTTTTATGAATATGAAACTTCAACTTCAGTAGTTCAGTACGTAATGAGCTGCTATCCGTTTCACCTGCCCGTGACAATACAAATAATAGATTAGGTGAGGTATTTATAGAAAATAAGCATAATTTTATTATTTATTATATTAAGTACAAACAATTATAGTAAGTATAATTTTAAACCAGAAAAATGGCGTCGTAAAAGTACAAACAAAATAAAGTTTTTCACTTTCTCAAAGAGCATGCTTATGCTTAATAAAACAGACGTCAGTGAAGTGTTTTGAGCATATGTAATCATATTCTTTTGGACGTGAACTAGAGTTATTAATAATTTTCAGCCATAATTCCAAAGTTAGAAACCTGTAAATTACAAGATTATCTATGTTTAACAATCCGTCTATAGGCACTACACGGTCTGCATCGGTAAGTTTTATCGGAACTGAATTTCACAGCATGGTCACAGCACTATTGAATATTTTTTTATAATAAAAACCATAGATATATTACGCTTTATGGTAAAAAAAGCACTGGCCAATACGTCAGATTTAGTTCCTTTCCCCCACATTAGGGGCGCTTCAAATCGGCAAATTAAATAGCTGTCATATGGCTGTCATTTTAATACGTATCATTAGTTCAGCTTACTTTTATAGTATAATGGAGGTCAGTGGGTAACTAACATAGCCCAAAGAGTTGCAAATCTTATGTGTAAATTTACAGGGAAAATTGTTTGCAGAACCGACGGCCGTAGAGGCTCGTAGGTCTCCCACAAGCTTGATCGATGACTTGGTGAAGGTCATGGGAAGTCTTTCGATGGAGGCAGCGCAGGTTTTTCAGATCTTTGGAGGAGGCCCGTGTCCATCAGTGGGTGGACCTATCGGCTGTTGATGATGATGATGATGCATACAAAATAACATCACTAGAACATCAGCATTAGAGCACTAGTTAATTTAAAAACGGTCTGTCTTTCAGGATTTCCAAATAAATAATTTATTTATTTTTAAATATTTACTAACAGTGACTTGTATTAATTTCATTTCATATTTTTAGTGTTGCTACTCTACAACAGATGGCGCTAGTCTTAGTAGTAGAGAAAATAACAACAATTAATTTGCATGAATTCATTTAAAAAAAAAGTGACTTGGTATAGTTTTGTATGTTATAATAACATGTTACTAATTTTATGATTAAAATAAAATAGTAATATGTGTGGATCTATGACTTTTTGAGTAATTACTGCGGAATCATGACTATTTCGGATTTATTTACAACATTAAGATAGGCATGTATTAAACGCGGCGACAAATTCGTACAACGTCGTAAAAAAACTGAAAATGTATAGTAAATAATCTACTTTGGCGACTAATTAGAGGTAGCATCTTAACTAGAAAACGGCGGCTTTTTAATGAGTTTTGAGGTTTTTTTTAATTTTTATCTGGCAGTGATTTTCTTTTGTGGCAATTGAATTTCTTCTAAGGCGACATATCATCGGCGGATAAAAAATTTAAAATAGGCTTTCATAAATTCTAAAATGGGGTTGTCTATAAACATGACCAAGGTCTGAAATAAATACAAACAAGATCTTAAAAAAATACTTTTGGCTACATTTGTAGAGATCTAAATAAACCAAATTGTGACATGCTATAAAACTATTCTTGGTCTATTTTATTAACATAACATAAACGTTCTCGCCGAATATCCCCGAAGCGGTTGGCAGAGGTACTAATACTTCTGAACATCACGTGATTTTGTCACCCTGAGTACCCACGTTTTGCATGGACAGTGTACTCACGTGATAGGGGGCAGGCCTATCGCCGTTTTGTACGAATACACTGTCACATGACTAAGTACAACTCAGCCATGTGGGTTTCCTCACGATGTTTTCCCTCACCGTTAACAACCATGATAAATTAACCACACATGTCTTTAGAAAAGACAAATTGGTGCAGGCCCGACCCAGGCTTTGAACACTAGTCGTTTGCACGATAACCGAGTGTTCTACTCACTGGGCTATCACGGTTGCTATTATATTATCACGGGTCTATTTTATTAACCTTCCTCTTTTCAATGAATCTACCTACTTTGAGTAACAGAGTGTCGACGTCACCCCGCTTCGCGGGGTGCCTATTTACGCTATAAGGAACACAAGCTAACCCTAACCTAACCTAGCGCAAATACAATTGTGGTGATTAATTGTTTTTTGATGCGAGGGGCTTCGCCCCCCCCCTGTCCCCCCTCTGTTTTCCTTCTCTAACTTAATTGCATCTGCCCATAGATGTACTAAATACCTAGATATGTTTTATACAAGGAAACCCGCGCTTACGAGTGGCACTGATTGCGGCAGTTGTACGCACGCACACCACTAGAAATATATCCAAACAACACACCAAGAAATATATTTGAAATGTAAGCGAGATAGCAGTGAGATAGCACATTTCATAGCAAGCGCTAAAAAGAGTGAAATATGACCTTAAGACGACCGCTTGACACGCACAATACTTCTTCTATTTTATGACACCTTACACCTAATTTATTATAAATTATAATTAAAACGTTGAAAATGTATAATACTTACTTATGATAAGTAATCCCGTCACTTTTAGTAGTTTTTCGACTATAGTTTGTGCAAAATCTCATCACACACGACGGCATTCTCGATTATTTTGAGAAACAAACACGCCAAAACAAGTGAACGATCGCGACGGCAGCTAGTGTGCGACTAAAATCAAGTGAGCCATTTAGCCCCCTTTATAAGTGCCACTTTTGAGCGCGCGTGACTTATCTAAGGTTTTTTATTAGATATCTGTGCATCTGCCCATTAGGCTGGGTGAGGCAACTTTTATCCTAAATTTTTTTTTTTTTTTTTAACTTTTACTTAAATACACAACATATGTAATTGACTTCAGTCAATCTAATGACTAATTAATATAATAGTCACAAAAACTTGCCGCTTGCTATTGGCTATAAACGCGCTCAACCCCCCGCTCCGCAGCCTCCGCACTGCTCAGACACACGAGCGCATTTGTAGCCTTTTCAAGAATTTACGAATCTGCAAAAAATATTCTAATATCTAAATACATTATTATAATACCCATTTTCAGTTTTAAACCTACCTAAAAATCGCTGCATGATGTGTAGTATCCCTTTCTAAGATATAGCTGTGCAACCAGTCGAGTCTGTATTTATTGGAAACTAGCTGACATACGCAACTTCTAATTCGTAAATTATTTTTTTCCAGCGTATTGGTCTCAAGTAGAGAAATTAAGCTATACAAACGAATATAAATAGTCACGGTAGAGCTGTGGTCAAAACACTGTATATATATATATATATAATTAAGTTGTTGTCTGTTCATAAGATAGACATTAATATTCAGTAGTTTCGTTAAAGTCATAATTATAAGACTGCATATCAGAACCCTTTTTTTTTCCTTTTTTTGACATATTTTTACATAGTCGGGTTGAAGTTTTTAGACTTATACTAAAAAAAATATATTTTATAGATTGCCGTTTTCCAATCGGACACGAATTCAATAATGATAATGTCAACCGTGGCCCAGTGGATAGGTGACTAGCTTCTCGTTCCGGAGGTTACGGGTTCGATCCCCGCTGAGATCAATATTTATGTAATGAGCATAAATTATTGTTTCTTAGTCTTGGATGTTATTTATTTGTGTATTATATATTATTTAATATATCGTTGAGATAGTAACCCATACAAGTTCCACTTAGTTTGGGGCTAACTTAATCTGTAGTAGGTATATATATGTCCGTAGATTTATTATTATTTCGTGTATTTCTTTTCTATTCTTACCTCTCCCATGGCCGTTCGTTTTCGTTTGCTTGCACGCCTTCAAAGCATCTCTTTTCATACATACATCTATTATCAAATCGATTGGGTAGCTTAGGCTCAGTGGTAGAACATTGTTACATACATTCATATGCTGTCGAAACCCTTCCTACTCATGATGCCAAAGGATATAGATAACGAGAGGGCTTTCTATTTGCTTAATATATATTCTATCGAAAGATGGTCGATGAAGACCTTTTTGTCTTCATTCCGTGGTCGTGAGGCTAGGCATCATCAGTTAGAACTGGTGTCAATAGGTCTCAGCTGTTACCATTGGAATAAAGTGCTGCTATGAATAACACTGCCACGTAGGCTTACCAAAGGGACTTAAAGATTGAAAATAAAACAAAAAGTACATTTATTTACCATTTATTAATATATTTAAATATAGTTTAAAATCAGATCACACAGCTACTTTTTTTTAAAAAGTATACAAGATAGCAAATGTCAATATTTCAATAAAATTATTAACTAATTTATAGTAATCATCTACTATGTTCCCAATGTTAATAAGGTCTTTCGCTTCATGCGATCATTCTAGATGTTGCCCTTAACTACATTCGATGAAATACTAAAATATATTTATTTATAATAACGACACGACAAATTTACGTAGATATAATATGAGTAATTCTAAAATACATTAATGTTTAACATATTAGTAAATCTATGACTTTTGTCACTTGTTAGAAAGCGACGCGTGTGCCTATTACAAAGCCACGCATTTTTAGTTTGTTGATTGTAACATCTCAATGACTAAATTAATGTGACTTCACTAAACCATCCGATAACAACAATAAATGTCACGCTCTCCTATCCCAATAAATACTTATAATTTTATGTCAATATTTTACTTAATATTATGTTACGCTGTTTAGACCATTAAGCACTCGCATAATCCTTCCGGGCCGTAATGAACTAGCATATGACATGGAAACACCTATCTGGCTAGGCCAGGCTAATTAAGATTATATGGTTTATACAACATTAAGATTTCAACATCAATTACTTCAATATAATCCATTGCGTGTGGCCCGGAAAGGGGGAAAGAAATAACTACAAAGTACCATCTGGGAAAGGATAGGGCTTTAAAGGGACTGTAATTAAAACCTAATGTAGTTACAAGAGGACCCTAGACCTTGATTTGGATATGTTATTAAGGCATATTCGTGTGAATCGCTCTGATAAATTAAAGTTAAGGGACTAATACAACAGCCAAAGCAAAGTACGATAGACAGCAGACGAATTTACCTAATATAACATACTCATACATAACTACAATATATTAGTAATAATCCATGCTAAATGGCCAAAATATATAAATAAAACACCTTAATTAAATAATGACTGTAAAAAAGCAATATCAATACTTGAACAGTAAATTTTTGTGCATTTTTTTGTGTTTTTCTTTGATCGCTTTTATTAGAAAAATATCTCAATAACATTTAAACAACAGTAGTCAAAGACTCAATGTTAGGGCCTTTTGAAAGGAAAGATGTCGATTGTGTCTGGAAGCTTGCTCGCTGACTCTTGATTTCTGAGCGTGCACCAATCGCGTGCTTTACCCACTAATGGTAGGATGGTTTTGTCGCTGCGCAAGTACAAAAAACATGTTCAGAGATGTTAAGTTGAGTGTTAGGAAGATGGGAGGTTAGGTTAGGTTTGCACGTTGCAACGTTACTCAGGTTAGATGGTGAGTGCTGGCGAGGTCGTAAGATGGTCAGTTATTTACATGAGCTTTTGTTTGGCGCACTCGGCGCAGATGATGTCTTGGCCATCGGTGATGAATCCTTTGCTGACGAGGGAGATCTTGCACTGCGCGCAGATGAAGCAGTCGTTGTGCCAGTGGCGGTCTTCGAACGAGATGAAGCGGGTGCCGCCGATACCTGGAAATACATCGTAAACGTTAGGAGAGTGGATTTTGATAAATTTCCAAATAGATATTTAGTGGCTTGTGTAGTTTAACGTTGCTTTGTATTTGATACAAAAATGTCAACGATTCAGTCTTTAAATAAAATGTTGGATTTCTGAATTCTTCTTTGCAATTTAATACGCAATTTGTTGTTAATAAGTTGAGGTTTGTTAATTGTTACAAAAACTTCGGGTGACTGAGCTTTCTTTGTAGACCCATTGCACTCTTACAAGGGCACTGAAACATTTTTTTAGTTTTACAAAACTTACCAGTAATTGGTTTGGTGCAAGAAGTGCATCTCTTAGCAAACAGCTCTCCGAAGCAGTCAGCGCAGTAGGGCTTCTCGTCACGTGACGTGAACCGCTGGCCGGCGAGCGACGTGTTGCATTTGGTGCACGTGAAGCACTCGCGGTGCCACGGCTCGTTCTTGTATGTCACGCCGCCTTGGGTGATGATCTGGCGGGAAAATAGTTTTAGGTTAGTTTTTGTTTCGTATTAGATATCACTTTTGGACTGCGATTTATGGTAAGAGTGACAAAAATCTCATACATACATATGTAATGCTGTTAATCAGCAAAAAAATTCACATTGTGATCAGTCAGTTTCCCTCTATACCTATGTGATTTGTATTTCGGTTTTTTATGAGTAATCTCAACACGACTACTCTTGCAACTGCCCTCGTGTTTATATTGTAAGCCTATTGAGCGGATAATATTAGCAAGTGAACCCTAAACGTTGCTTAACATTTTGTTATCAAGATACTAGAAATCACCGATAAATTACTGTGTCTCAAACCGTGAAGTTCACGGCAATATTTTGATTAAAATTGTTCACATTCACATGCACAGGTAATGTAATGTAAACAACACAGAATTGGATGAGAATGTTATTGAATTTTGGATAAGAAAAAATAATACGTACATACATAGATATATTCAAAAGAGCCGTGTAGTGTCGGCTTAGAATAGCACTACCCCGTTTCTACCGATGGGTGTACGTAAGAGGCGACTAACGGTATTGGGGCTTTTAAGGGATTTTTGGTCGATGCGGTTGGAAACCCATCACCAACAACCTTAACTTTACCATCTTTTCCCCACTCAATTTTCCAAAAGTGGCTGAGGAATTTATAATTCCTTAGCTCTGGTTACCCCTTCCAGGGAAATATAGCCGTTAGTATATGTATGTATGTATGCTAGTGTGTGAGTAAGTCCACGGTCTGGAGGATAGACCTAAAAAATCTTCAATACCATAAATCGCCTCATACGACACCCGCATCTAGAAATGGGTTCAAGATTTTCTACGAGTGACGATACTCTTTTTGATACCTATTTGACAGAGGGCATACCGCCACTTGATAATGATACACGCTCACATGACTAAGTCCAAGTTTCCAAGAGTTTTTGTATGATGTTGTCATACCTTGTTGCACTTCACGCAGCGAGTGGCGAACTTGTCTTCATAGCAGCCAGCGCAGTAGATCTCTTGCTCCCGCGGGATGAAGCTCTTAGTTCCGATGGCGTTCTTGCAGACCACGCAGCAGAAACACTTCTCGTGCCACTGCCTGGTCTTGTACTCCATCTTCTTGGTGCCTGCAATAAGTAATAAATAAATAAATTACACCGTTGCCTTGGTTTAACGATTTGTGGAATGATTGAGTTATTAAATGGAAAGTTAGTCCAAAGTTTGCCGTAAATGATCGGCAATGATTCAAATGTCATAAATTTCGTCGCATAAGTTGGAGAATTTCGAAACTGCTAGAACAAAACTTTGTGAAATGTTTGTGAATTCGAATTCGAAATTAAGTTTTCCTCGTTCACAGAAGTGTCGTAAAACAAACATGAAATAGGCTGAAAAGATCTCACGAAGGTCGTGTCATCGCCTAAAGGCGGTTGTCCTTGAGCTGATGATATTTCTATAGTGCACGCTATTCTTGCGAACCTTTTCATCAAAATACTTTGAATTGAAATTAACATTTATAATTTTAATACTATTTTTTTCAGTTGATTATAGCTAAAACTTATTCTCATTAAGGGTTGGACTTCAGCAATTATAACACCCTTTGATAAGTGAGGTTCTAGAGCAGAAAAAATGAACATCGCGTGTTCACATTTAGCTTTCAATTTTTAAAACCTAACCGACTGAATTGCCAATTGAACTTTTTTAATCAGATGAACAACTTTTCGACCGTATTGCCAAAAATATATTTCGTGAGTTTTTTCATTATTTTTGGCAGTGGCAGTGTATGAAGCAAAGAAATACGTTGTTAAGAAAACCAAAGAAATCTTGCTATAAAAATAACGATACCAAAACTTATCGAAGAGAATCTGTGATAAGATAATAAGAAACTTATGTTCAAAAATTTGGCTTCAATATTTCATATACTATCCTTATGTAAAATACTTAAATTTGAACGAAGGTAATAAGAAATGTTGTTAAGTGACTTTAATTATTTGACAATAATTCAATGACCGACAAATATGACCTCTTTTTTAAACAGATTAGGGACAGGTCAGTGTCCTAAGACGTTTTGATGACTAACCCCATGAATTGTAAGTAGATCAACTGTTGACTTAATTATGGATACGACGTGGGAGAGCATAAGTAACTGTTTAAAGTTGTCATTGTAATAAGTTTTTTGCATTCAAACATATACTGTTATATTTTACAGTACCTTTCTTTGAATAATAAAAAAGTGGGTTTTTTTTTTCATTAGGTAATGGAAACTAACACGCTGTTTCAGAGAACTACAACTCAATCGTCTGCTCAATTATAGAAGCCCTTAAGTAGTATTTCCAGGATATAAGATGACAGGAAGGATAAAAATAATAATTGCTTTTACGTATCTTAAAATTTTAAGAATGGATGGATGGTGGTAGTGTAGTAGAGTGGTAGATGGCTGAGTTTGAAGCACTCTGGGCGTTTTTAGATCAAATAGGTAAATAATATTCTAAAAAAAGCTGGCGTCCGAAAAGTGACGAAAAAAAGAGCATGTATAAAACGATTGCTAAATGCATTTAAAGCCCGTCGGAGTTTGTCAGAATCCGATGACGACGAATTGATGACGATGAGTATTGTAAAATGATAGTGAACGAGTAGCGAATATTAAATTATATATCATAAAATTATTCCTGTGTATTTTTAAGACCTAATCAAACCTGCAACAAAATGAATTGAATAATAAAAGTGAATCGTTTCAGGCAACAATCTAGAAACAATCTAGGTAATAAAAAGTTATGCTTTCGTTCTGATAACTTTGTTTTGTGTTCGTTCGTTTTGCATGTGGAAACAGCCGCGCACTACTGAATTATTAAACATAAATTTCATGAATTCTACAACGCGGCCTCGGATTTTACTGTTTAGATGATTTCTAAGGAAAAGAACATTGTTTTGGTCGAATGTGAATCGTATACGGGTAGAGTCCATGAAACAAAATACGGTTTAGATAGCTGTGGTTAACCTCCGTGTAGAATTCGTTATACATAGAGATGTATTAAATATCCACGTTGGTTTTATCAAATAGTAAATGTTTATACGCTTCAGTGTAGATTTATTAATTATCTCATTAGACCTTGATGTAAGTTTGCAGGAATCTGGTCATCTGATACCTTTAACAGGCAACAGGTGCAAAACTTAGCAAACCAATAGAACTCTCAACTTAACCAGTTGTGCGAAGCAATGCGTGGTCGGATATGAATTTTAATATTATCCAACCACACACTTAAATTGTTCACAATTATTGCACTCGGTATTTTATTCGTGGTTCCGTAACATTTCAAAAGGTAACTTAATTCGGTGACATGAGATTCAAATATCATCTTAACTAAACAATGTTCTACTTCTTAAATGAAGTAGCTAATGAGTCATAAGCGTTATTGCCAATAAACGGTTGATAATACCGTCAAATGATGGCTTTAAAATTGATGTCATGGAAGCGATTAAATTCAAATTTGGTGCCAGGAAAACGATAGTTATATTTTACTAGGCATATACAGTTTTTATGCGTATTTGAACATTTTAGTAAGATTTTTAACTAATCAGTTTAAGAAATAACTGCATTAATCCTTATTTTTACCGTTTGAACTCTATACTACTTAAACAATTAATAAATTGATTATCGTGGTGTGTTTGTTGTGTCGTGTTTCGTGGAAAATGCCCGCGGACGGGACGGTGTGTAGGCGGTGACGACTTTATACATTAAGCTCATACAATAGCTCATGGACACTTAATGACTGCATCTTATCTTTACTGACACCTACAGGGTTAGCTTGTTATACATTTATATGTTAACTAACCGGTGACTATGGCAAAGACTTAAATTTGAAATAGATGTCACATGTATTTTTTTTAAATTTTGCGATGTACCAATTTGCTGTTTTTTTTTGATTAACATTTGTTTGTTTCATTAGAATATAATCAACAAAAATAAATCTGTTGCATGTTTTATGCAGTACCACAAAGAAATCTTATTAAACTAAGTTATTTATACTAGTTTGAATGTAACGAAATTAAATTAAAATTTCTTAAAATATTTTTTTGGGACTTCGATATAATGGCAAAGAGTAATGTGAAAAAAGAACTATACTTTAACAAAACTATTTGCTCCTTAAGTTTAAATTAAGAATTCTGTTTAAACATAATTTTCGGAATAGTAACATCTTTAAAGCGATGATGTAACCAAGGCCGAGTTTTATTTGCTCCGCCGACATGAATAAAGAGTGAATCTGCTTAAATACTTGTGCCCACACAAATTGGTGTTTAATATTGCTATTATAAATTGCTAAACTAGAACGCGATTTAAATTTTAAAAATCTATCCTTAATAACTAATATTTTAACCATATACTTTCCTTGCTTATCTGTTAAAATATCTATGCACTATGTGTGACCATGATCATGTGCTTATAACGACTCTATTTGCCGTTGTATCGATAAATATGCTGACATTTCAATATATTTATATATAAGTATACCATAGAAAAAACTCCAAAGATTGCTGTGTAGTGCCGGCTTGGAATGTCACTACCCCTTTCTACCCACGAATATCGTAAGAGGTGACTAAGGGTATGGGGCTTTTTCAAGTTGTTATTGGGCGATGCGGTTGGAGACCCATCACCAACGATACTTTATTTCTACCACCTTGTCCCCTATCAACGGATGTGGCCGAGGAGTTTCTAGTTCTAAAGTTATGGCTACCCCTTTTGGGATTTATGGCCGTGAGTATATGTATGTATGTAGAAAAGACTATTTTTCTTTGTATTCAAAGCTGTGTAGTGTCGGCATAGAATAGCACTACCCCATTTCTTCCGGTGGGTGTACGTAAGAGGCGACTAACGGTATTGGGGCTTTTAAGGGATTTTTGGGCGATGATGTTGGAGACCCATCACCAACAACCTTTATTTTACCATCTTTTCCCCACTCAGCTTTCCAAAATTGGCTGAGGAATTTCGAATTCCTTAGCTCTGGCTACCCCTTCTAGGGATTTATAGCCGTGAGTAGATGTATGTATGTACTATTTTTCTTTTTATTCATCTCATTTGTCCAAGACAACGCTACTTCTCGTAGAAATAAGAAAGATATACAAGAGAGGGGAATTGGTAACAATTATTGTTTAGTGTAGTTCGCAGCAGGCTCGACACAAAGCTATTTTGTTCCTTGCCCATTAGCCGTAATGCTATCTTGAGATATAAATTGATGGCACATGATTACTGACCAGCGTGATCCCGGAAAGATTTCCAATTTACTGCGGCGGATTGCAATAACAATGTTAGTGGCTATTTTAACTGCTATTTGTATTATGAAAGTATTAATTGGATATAGTTAATAAGACAAAATATACGTTTAAAATTATATATTCTACCATATTATAGTGGAACAAACTAGTCGATTCGCGTTTTATAAATAAAAATAAATCAAGGTTTAACGTACTTTTACCCGATACTAAGGATTGTTGGTGGTGACTTTTTTTTTACTTTTGTCTATTTTGACTACCCAACTAATTAATTAAAAATAAAAAAAAAAAAATAAAATGTTTTTATTAAGTAAAACAAGGCTACATAAATTAAAACTTCTTTCTCTATTTTGTATCAATTTATTGTTAGACATTTATTTTTTTTATTTATTTATTTATTTATTCACATTTACAAAAAAAAAATGCCATTACAGTGAACACCAATGCGACATTTTTTTAAATATACCAAGTACACATAAATGGCTAATTAATATACATTTCAAATTACAATACAAAGAATTATATCTAAAAATAAAAACAATGATAAATTTACTATCAAATAACCTACAAATAACCAATTTTACTATTAAATAATATCTAATAAATTATATATTCATACTAACTAATAAAAAAAAAATTTTTACATAAAACAAACTTTTTAAAATGAAAATATTACTCTGGATTACCGTAGCATATGTATTTTGTAACTGACATCGTAATTCGACGGGTTAGGTGAGTGATCCTTCTCTGCTAATTTTTTTAAACTTATTATTTAATAATTTATATTTTAAGATCAAACTAGATTGTTATGGTAATCAGGATATTGCAAACACTTATAAAAATAAAAATCGATCACTGCCAAGAAAATAGACCTATGTTTTCAGTATATTTCTCGTCACAACACATAAGAAATGTTGATGAGCAATTATAATATCTAAAGTACATGTCACATAAACATTGTGATAACCAGCTTAAGTCTAAATATATCTTTATTAGAAATAATCATTATCAAGAGTTCCGTTTGTACTGGGTAGTTGGTACTGACAGTTTTATGTTTATGTTTGCCCTTATCACCCACGTGCTCGGGCACCTGCATATTACTAACACACCGATACTGTGTGACTTATTAGCTATTTCAAACAGAACTGACTGTTATATATTCATCTGCTCACAATGTTTCATTTGTTATAAAAACAGTCTGGGTTCTAATCAACTCAAATTATGAATGGTTCTCCTTTTAAATTTAAGCGCAAATCTTAAATTGTTTAGGAACTCGATTATGCTTGACTTTGAGTTACATGATTAAAATAAATATGCAAACTTAACAGGAAACATTAATGTCTCAGTTACTTCATACTTTAAAAAAAACAACGCGATATTGGCTCAAAAACTAAATTGCATGGTGAATTTATTTATTTTGCACTTTTCTATCAAGTCATTTTTGGACGTCATATTTAGTATTAAAATAAAATATGTGTACCACTTTGTTCTGGAAATCATTATATACTTTGTGCAACAAATTTACCATCTTCTCCCCACTCAATTTTCCAAAAGTGGCTGAGGAATTTCTAATTCCTTAGCTCTGGCTACCCCTTCTAGGGATTTATAGCCGTGAGTATATGTTATGTTATGTTATGCAACAAAATAACCTAAAAAACCCATATATGGGATACATATTATTAGTTTCGAAAATTGCAGAGAAAATAGCCTTATTCAAGATTTGAACCGCAGCTATTTCCCACTGAGTTACTAACATAGCTGTTCTTTTTGCCGCATATGAAGTGAGTCGTTTAGAAGTTTTTCGACAATTGAAACAAGTAGCGATTTTAAAATCTATGCATGATTTTTCTTACTTTTGTGCCGATACCAAGAAAAGTTATGAAACGTCAAGGCTCATACAAAGTCTTTCATGGAAAATTTTACGACCAAGTGTTGAAATTCAGGAGTAAAAATACGAGGCAACGAACACGGAAACGAAAATTGAAGAACTTGCGATTACTCATGATTGTATTCAAGGATCACGGTCAAGGCAGACAGCTGCCATCTGTTCCTATTTCCATATGTAGCCCTTTCATGCGCTTTTACGCGATGACGTCATCGTTTCAAATTTTATGTGAATTGATACAACTGATTGACGCGATTGACCTTCAACTGTGAGGGGTCAGCTCAATATCAAGCTTAGATTATTTACAATGACGTTTCAATATTCATCTAGTACTTAGTTTTTAAACTCACTTCAATTGAAGTCGTTAGCAGAATTAACGTTTCGTGTTTGGTTGTGGTTAGCTTTTGTATGGAACGGGGATAGCTTTTATTTTTGATTGGTGAAAAGTTTTTCTCGAGTCCCAGTTAATGTTTTGCTTCAAAAATATGTTTTATTTATACGTCTGTGTTAATGAGACAAAAAAATAAAATATGGAGATATCTTCATAAGTAATGCAGATATCTTCTAAATCTAAAAGCTTGTTGAGTTACAAGAGCTACGTTTTATTACAGTTAGCTTTAGCGCAATACAAGTTCTGTTCAATTAAAGTATGTCACAACAATGCATTTTATTCATTTTAGACATCATGTTTTATGGAGACATTTACAGCTTAAGACCTACACAATCGATATCAAAATAGAAAAATTGTAAGTTTATTTTTTCAAAACAACCGTTTTTCAAATGTATGAATGCAGTTTTTCTTTTTATCAAAATCGGTGACATGGTTCCTAAGAACAAATCTTCGTATGTTTTATAGTTTCAGACTTTCCCATACTGATCGATTTGAATGAGCCATCCTGTATATACACATAACATCCAAAACTAAGAAACAAACATCCATCCAATTCATACACATGCATGCATACATACATATACTCACGGCCATAAATCCCTTAAAGGGGTAGCCAGAGCATCAGGATCAGAAAATTCATTTCCATCCAATTCATCATATATATATATATTGCCAGTGGAGATAGATCGAATCCAATCACCTACAAACTAGACTACTGACGTCGTCATCTATCGTTACTTTATACGTTCCAAAATAGATGTGTTTGTTTTGTTTAGACGCGGTCCGATTAACTCCAAACAGATAGTAAAGGTGGTGTCTCTGTTTACATCATGGTACATTAGTGACAGCACAATTACCTTTTCGTTGTCGGACAAAAGAGGATATTTTCGAATTTTCCTTTTTTATAATTCGTATTCTATGTTACTTTGAATACCGCCCCTTTCATTGTAAAATGCTGTTGTTGTTTTTTAAAGATATATAAGATATTTCATGGTGATCGTTTACCAACTTTTTTTTGCATTTATAATAAAAGTATCGGCTGAGGTTATAGACCCATGAAGCTTTTCTCAGCTGCCAGTGAATATAAAAAGAACGTTATTTTGACCTTACATATTTCAACTCTTCCTGTTTTGATATCCTAAATTAGTAAAAAAATAAATTTAAAAAGTAATTCTTACTATAGTCGCCTAACTATAAAGATGAATCTCATATAAATGCTGACTTGTAGAATACACCGTTAGAAAGTTGTCACAAAGAAGCGTATAAGCTATTTAGTACTAAGATTAATCGATATTTTGACTTCAATATTTGTTCTCCAAACAACTTTCGCCATCACACTAATCCGACAATATCGTATATGTTTAATGTTTCTGCATAAAGACTTCCATCCTTACTTAAAACCACTTTCCCCATGAGAAGGTAGCAATGTATAAACATGTGGGAACAGAATTATGCATTACGTATTCAAATGTTGACACTCGTTAAGTAAATAATAAATATTGATCATCTTTACTCAAGTGTTTTAATTAAGCTATTTATTTAATTAATTAAGGAAAGGAAGATATTGATAAAAAAATCTCTACGTTGCGTTATTGTTCCATCTTTTTTGTTCTTTTCGTCAAAATCAAAAGTGTAAGTTCCTAATTTGCTAAGAGTACGGTATAAATTTAATAAGATCTCAAATAAAAGAAATATAAGTTTACTCATAACTAACTAGCCATGATTACAGCTACCATACTATAAATGTTTTGTTAAAACATCATCATACTTTATAATAAAATTTCTTGTTTAACTGAAGCACGAGGGTGCCTGTTTTGGTCATGTAAGCTTTTCATATACGTTTTTATCGCAAGCATTGCAAGTTGGTCCAAGTTGGTTCACTACTTTTTGCTTTATCCGAAAATGTGTGTTGTGCTAATGTGTGTATGTGTTATCTGTGTACTTCACCAATCTATACTTATTAGTTAAAATCTTTTCAGTGTCATTCTACTGAAGTGTATCCATTATCAGACGAAAGCGGAAATATATCTGCCATATATTATTACGTTTCGTTTACTTTATTAATAACCATGAAATTTGGTAATTTTAGTAGACCAATGAATCATATTCCATTTGTTTAAATGGTTTTGTATAAATATGTTTTAGGTAGAATCTTAAAAAAAACGTGCATAATTATAAATAAGAATCTGCGACATAAGTATATTATTTTTACAAAAAAGAAACTAGAACAACTGTTTTTTTTACTTTTTCAATAAAAGAAATTAATGATATGCTTGGAAGCTAAAGCCATGTAAATCAAGTTAAAATTAATCACCTGCAACAGTTTTCTTAGGGTCCCCGAGCTGACAGTCATCCTTTAGAGCACAACAAAACTTCTTGTTTTCCCTTTCAGCCGTAGCATTCGGTAAAAACATAGACAAAATCGCGACGTCTTCATTATTTTCCCGCGCTCTACGAATTCGGTCTTGACCTACCGTTTTGCTTCGTAAATGCAACCGGGACTTAAAGTCATCACTCAAAACATCGGCAGACATACTGGCTGGTTATAAAATTCGAGTTCGAATATGGAAGGATTTTCCCGCGAGTGTGTAGGCTTCGCGGCTCTCCGAACGCTACTGATCGGATGGATCGCACGACAGCGTCGACAGTCGCAGAGCAGTGGGCAGTCGCTATGATTTACTTAGCTCTGATAAGAGACCACCAAGGAGGAAACAAAATCAGATAGAATAGACATTTTCAAAAAACACTAATAAAATATACTATCACATCATACTATCGCATTGAGCAGGAAAAATTAAGTCGTGATCTTTGAAGGACAAAGCAAAGCTCCGAAATAGAACTGTATACTCTTAAATATTTGACATATGAAAGTGATGGCTATGGAAAGGGCAGTAATGGAGTATTAATCCCATTGTTCAGTTGTTAATCAACCTTCACCTTCCACTTAAATCAACGGGAATAAAATATGAATAAGATGTTGATAGTTGATATGGTCATTACCACATTAACCGTCACATTAACCATATAACCTAGTTAATGTTACATATAATTAAATCTTTAAAACTATTGTCAATGTTAACATTTAGGCGTTAAAAAGCTTCTGTCTTAACACGAGGCTACTGAGCAAAACTAGAGACGCTAAATGGTAGTAGAATATTTCAATGTAAAGATATTGAGATGTACAACTATAACAAGCATATAATATGGTTGAAGGTGATCAGAAACAGTAAAACAATGGCCCGCCTACACTTGTTAACCAGATATCGTCGGTGCACGTGGTAATGTCTGCGGCGTAAGTGAAACGCTATCCGTTGTTATATAAATGTTAAACTAATATCTTAAGTTTCTATACAAATGATTGATCGGATAATACAAAACGAATATGATGTGATGGGATAATATAAAACGAATATGATGTGAGAAAAGTAGGTCACCACAATGAAACTTGAATCGTTCCGTAACGAGAGAGTTTTAAAATAAGAAAAGCAAAATTATTCTTTTTTAATTAGCGTCTATCCAATTTTAATAGGAAATACTCGTACATCATAAGATTTCCTGATATATTTTATTAAAAGCCACAATACCATTTTTATTAACTTGGTAATTTGTGATGATGGCTAAGTGGCCATCATTAAATCGTAGCTTTTCTTTGCACCGTTGTATCAAAGGAAAGGGTAGTGAACTTATAATAAAAATATATAAATACCTCAAACATCAGAGCGTGAAAAAATATTTTGTACATACTAAAAAAAATACAATTTGCATGTTTCCTCTATTTATATGTATTTGATTATGCCTATTTTGTGTGACGTTTTTACTTATATATTTTTCAATTTTAAGTCAGTGCTATACCGTCATGCTTTTGAGTATATATACATATACCTAAATAAGTTATGTTTATGTACGCGAATGTGACAAGAATAGAGGTGCAAAAAATAATAGAACAAGTACCAAACGAAGATCCTTATTCGGAATCATTTTTCAAACTTCCAAAAAAGTCACGCATGTGATCGATCTTATCTGCCTTAAAGATATGATTTGAATTAATTCTATGAGCAATAGGTATATTACAAGAATAAAAAAAATAGCAGTCCCTCCATTTTTGATGAATGAATAAAGGCAATATAAAAGGAAACAGATATTTTTTGTAAGTATTTTGGTCATCTTCAATTTATTATGACGTAACACGGTCTAAGAAATAATTGAAACTTTGAACTACAGTACAAAAAATATTTAATCTGTACTAGTAAGTCAATTATTCAAGTAGATGACGTACTGTTTACTACTAACATAGAAGAAATTGCGATTGAATTTAGATAAAACTGGACAAGAAAAGCTTATTTTAAATATGCTTATTTTGTCCATGTTTTGATAACAAGAGGCAAGGACTATCAGACAGGTTAAAACGAATATCCTACAAGAGCTTTGTAAAAGCTGTTGGGGTAGCTAGAGCTTCAGAGCTAGAAACTCCTCAGCCACATTTGAAAGTTAATATGTGAACCAGCTTTGAGTAATTGCTAGAAAATATGTCATGATAAACAAATAAATATTAAAGTTCAGTTCATTAGGGCTTTTCCGAAAAAACTTTGCCAATAAATGTACGTAACATTACAATTATATTTTTTGTTATCATTTAGTTGATCTAAAAAAACATGGCATTTGTTTGGGTCTATTCAGACAGAATATCATCTAATTCACCATGTCATAAATTACAATAGAGCAGTAATAATTTCCGGCAATGTTATTAATTAGCTCAATATTTGGAATACGCTAACAATGAATTTCGGCCACACACGGGCCCACGCTTGATGAGTCAGTGCTAGAACGATTGTAGATGCTCTTAGTAAAACTGCTACGTGCATCTTTTTTCAATGATGTTAATATGATATTTTTGGAACTTGTTTGTAAAAAGTCTTAGACTTTATCGAGTAGTATGTAATAGTACTTTATATGTTTGTTACTTACAAATAAATAAAGGCTGACAAATAATCTGCAATTTCGAAACAATCAAGATTTTATAAATTTTATGAGTAAGTCTACTCTACTAAATGTAATGAAAAAAAATTTCAAACAAAAAAAATTTTTTATTTGTGTGTTCATGTTGACCCTATTGTGATTTATTGTAAAGTTCTGGTTTTTCTGTGTTACCTAATACTACGTAAGGCAATCAAATTACACCCACATGATTTCCAAAAATATGGATGATGGCACCTTTTTACCAGCAGCGGACAAGAAAATGAATCACGAATAATGTTAGGTATTTGAAGTGATGCGATTTGAATAAATTTTTACTTCATTTCAATTTAAATAAAATACACTACAGCACTAGCCATTTTCTGTACTTTCTTTTTTCACCGTTACTTTTCTGCTACTACACAATAGATCTTGTAAAAAATAATATCGGTCAAATTGAGTTTTATCAAGATTCGAAACTAGGGTAAGACTATTTTGTTACTTACAATTTCATTATAAAAAAGTTCGAAAGTGATTGCATCTGTTGGTAAAGGAAAAGACATCTTGGTTACTTTAAAATAAAATGTACCAGTTACAGACTCTCAGAACACTAATATCAACCTGTAGAATGATTGGACTTCCATTTTGGAAGAGCTGGTCATATAGGGCTTCAAATGTGTTATGCAGATAGTGATTTCAATTACATCGAAAGCCATATAAGCTTTGATTGTATCGTTTATGTTTTCCATTTCATTGAGGTCACTGGAGTCGTCATTAACGTAAGAGTTTAAATCACGGCTATTTTGTTGTATTTATAGATTATTATTCGCGGTTACGGCATTTGATTATGAAGGACTGTGGCTCGATTCCAAAATAAAAAAGTCTTGTATTTAGTTTGGCAATGGCATTGGAAGGAGGCGACTGCAAGACACTCGATCAGTAAGAGCAAACTGCCTCACGAATTCCATATGAAGACATAGCTTTACCGAGTCATATATGGTAAGACCAAGAGACTGGTATTTGTATGTCTCCACTTCCCTACCTTCAACATAATTTGGAATTCAATTGTAAGGAAAACTTTATAAGATGTTCTCGTGGGCGTTTTAAGTTAACACCTTGTTTGAATAAAATGGCGCATTATGTTAGGTTTGTTACTACATGTTGTCTAAGAAATAATGTTATGTTGATAATTCATTACAATTTACAACCTACACAATTAGCAGTGTTTAAACAATATGTGCTTGAGAGAAATACTCGAGTTGTATATGTGTAGGTCTGTTATATTTGAAATCAAGTATCAGCTACATTAATGTATGCACTTGAATTTGATTTCAGATGGCATCACGCATGAGGGCATTTCTACAGAAGGCCCGTGTTTTTCTCAATTCGGTGCTGAAATTGAAATAAGGTTTTATAAAGTAATTTTATAATGAAGTCTGAAGTATATTGTATACTAAATATAAATATGCCATTGGCACCAGTTTTCGTAAAGTGGTTTATGAGAAAAGTTAATCACCGTATTGAGAAAGCACCGAATTGACAAAATGGATCACCGAATTGGAATACATAGCAGCGAATTTAGAAAATGAACAACCGCATTGGAATATAGTACAACGAATTCAGAAAATGTTCTAGCGAAATAAGAAACGCTGTCACCTATTAGAGTAATAATGTAATGGTTACTAAAAAATACCGAAACATGCTTGATTTTATTTATTGAAGGTGTAATTTTATATTGAAAATACTGATACATAATCAGAAATAAAACAAATTTATTGCAGCAGTAACATGAAAGTAAAAGAACACAATCTTATAAATGCTATTTATTTAATAAATTAACTTCGTTTTATCACTATTAACATAGCGAGATCATCATTTTAAGTAACTCGAATAGCTTAAATATCATTAATTTTCATATAAAGAAGAAATTTCACAAAATAAAAACACCGTTGTGTTATACCAGGAACTACAAAAATACCAGGAACTAGTTTAACAATTTAACAAACTGTACTTATCAAAAGATTACTTAAGTAGTACAACAAATGACCATCTAGATATCAATAATATTTCAATACTACCTACATTATAGCTTAATCAAGCATTTCCATTTTCAAAATGCCAGACTCATCGACCACTTCTATTTTGATGTTATTGACATGTTTTTTCAAAAGATTCACGAAAGTTGTCAATACCATGATGTCATACTATTTTATCAGCCGTACTTTTAAGGCATCCTCCAACGCCAGCAGGCGCTCCTTTACCATGCCCATGCTCTGTATAGTTCCATTCGACGCAAGGCTAAGAAAATGCTAGTGAAGACAAGTCATGATAAAAAAGATTTTTCGGTTGCAATACTGAGCTGAAGGTGAATCAAATATAAAAAAAAGAATGTATATCAGATATTTCATTTTCTAAAAATCGTACAGCATTGTACCTAAGACATTCACTTACAGTACAGAATGATTGACTAACGAGGTTTCCATGTTTCATATAGTAAGTAAGCCGTGTAGAGCCGGCTTAGAATGTCGCTACCCCTTTCTACCCACGGGTGTCGTAAGAGGTGACTAAGGGTATTGGGGCATTTTATTGGATTTTTGGGCGATGCGGTTGGAGACCCATCACCAAAAACCTTTATTTATACCATCTTTTCCCCACTCAACTTCCAAAAGAGGCTGAGGAATTTATAATTCCGCCGTGAGTATATGTATGTATGTATATAGTAAATAAATGATGTGTGTTAGGATATTTGTTGCCTGCTACTTACATCCCATTCCTGCTATTTCGTTAGCGTACTTCGTGCAATAGTTCTGACCAAAGTCACAGTGGATTATGCATGCATTGTTCATAAGCAAGTTCAGCTTTGATTTTTTTAATTTACGTTTTTTGGGATATCATATTAGAAACATGAAGCATATATTTGTAAAGTAATTTTTGCTTATTTAAGCTGATTTTCATCAAATCTTTATAGTGAATTCTTAAAAGCGTAAGTAAAATTTCAAATCGGTGTAAGTTTTCTCAATTCGGTGCTCAATTTTCCAGGTAATTGAGACCCACCGAATTGGGGAAATAACACATTTTACCAAATAACTCATAAATTATACAATTTGAAGCTATTTATTCAAAATACATAGGAAGATATCACTAAACTAGTCGATAAATTGAGCAATAATCGTTGTAAATACTTTTATAGTCATAATTTATGTAACACACCGATTTCAGAAATGACACGATCCAAAAATTACCGACTACTTTCGTACCTTCAAAAAATGCTACTCAATAATACTGTCCCTTTGCACATATTGCTCGGCCGCTCGGGCGCTACCGGCAGTTTGTGGGAACCAGCTAGTGACGTTCGTACTGCGCTTAGTTAGTGATGTAGGTAGACAAAAGTAAATTTCAGCGAATTGAGACTGAAGCTTCCGACAAAGTAACTAACTGTTATTGTATTAAAACCCAAGTAGTTACATTAAATATATTTACTTATATAGATTAATTGTCTATTCCATGTTCTGGGAATGTATGACTTTTAACTATGAAGGTATTATAAAAAAAGTTATGAAGCAATATCGAGTAAATTCTGGAATCCCGACACGACTTTTTTGGCCAAATTTTCCCCGTTTTCAAAGTTTGGTTTTTTTTTCAGAGTTTATATAAAGTATAACAATCTTTTAGAAATGCTCTCCATGAAGTCAAAAGCCCTTAAAAGTCGTGTGATTTTTTTGAAGTATGTCATTATAATTATAAGATACTTTTTGCACAGCAGTAGCTCAATTGACACTGCCCGTAGAAATGCCCATGACGTAATAATTATCGTCAGATGAATTATTAAAATCTACAGAAATATATGAGTAACAAAGTGATTTAGGTCTACATTTGAGAGTGTTATGTTCGTTTAGAGATCAATATCATTGTTTTAACTCAAATTGTTTCCCATGAAAAGAAAAGAAATTATCTTCATAGAGATGATGTGTGTTGCAATCTGCATTGTGATAATAAAATATTCAGATTTCGATTTTGCGTAGCTGAATATTGCAATTTTGGAATAACCAACGCATTGCCACTAACCGCCTTTTTCGAGATAACCTTTACATCAAAGCAGCTTTTGATTCTGTCACAGAAGCAACTCCTTGACACGAATACAATTAATCTACAAGAGTTCCCAAAACTACTCACCAGCCCTGAAGACTTCACCACAGCCATCGCAGCGGGAGGCGAACTGCGCGTCATAGCAGTTGCCGCAGTAGATCTTCTCGAGCTTGGAGCCGAACTGCTTGTCCACCAGCGACACACGGCACTTGGCGCACAGGAAACACGCCTCGTGCCAGTGCTTGTCTTTGTATGACAGATCCTGGGTGACGATAGATATTGAAATTATTTGTTGTAGATTCTCTCTGGGATAAGAAGTGGTGGGAGACCGCTCAAAACCGTTTGGAGTGGAAGAAGGGGAGAGAGGCCTTTGCCCAGCAGTGGGACATAAATGGCTAATAATAATAATAATAAATAAGATTCTCTCGATATACATATACCGGGTTTTCTATCTTAATTTAACTAAGTAGTGAAAGATCTTTAAATTTGAAGCTGTGAGTTGTTGTTCTTTATATGTCCGAAGAAGCCTGTACTAAATTTCATATACTATACAACTATGAGTTACCTCATAATAAAATAGGTATGAATAAATATTTGCCTAGGAGTGTTGATGTTACACCACACTAAAGTACAATTGCTTTATTGAAAGCAAACATACATTTGTAAATAGATATATTTGCAACTAAACCTTGAACTTGTGAGCAAAATGATGTCACCTTAAACTAATAGAAAAACAAAACACAAAAGAATCTATTCAAGTTTAAAAACGTAGGTTGTCATCTTCATTAGATAATGCTGCCACTATTCCATTTTATTACAAAGAGCAGAGTAATTTTCATAATTCAAACGATTAGGTAAGATGTAAATTGGGACATTACTGTAATAATTTTGTTTACAAAAATACTGAAGCCAGCAGCCAAATTATAATGTCAGTGAACTAAAGCTCAATTCGAAGGTCATGAAGATCAATCGTTTGTACAAATTCTCATTACGTACATAAATCAGGTTGCTGACGGCATAATTAAATCAGGAACCAGGGAAAGCTACCGATTGTACTTCTAATTCTAAATAGGATCTCGACTCCCCTCTTCGTCTATTTTTGTCCGGGACGGGCGCTACTCCGTTCACAGCTTTGCCATTAAAATTTAATGTCACAAAGACAATAAAATATACAGTTTTATTTTGGTTCATTACGCAACAGAATATGGTTTTGACAACCCTTCCATTATCACTTCAAGGGAAGGTGAGCGTGGTTATAATTTGTTGTGCAAAATAAGTTTTTACAATTAACCATTAGCATATTACGCCGGACTTAATGTTTTATGAAGATGTCATTTTCGTTCCTTGATTGTTTGGTCAGCATGGTATTTATGTGCTTGTTGCTTTACCAAATTCTCATTAATAATCAAGAAATAAGATAAAAATGATATCATGAAAACTATAAATACCTATATAAAAGAGAAGGGTTACAGTGGTCAGATGAGACTACGATTATCAAAATTTCAATAAAAAGGAAACTGGCCACCATTTTTTGGAATTTATAGGTTTTATAATATGTATATAATATGCGATATAGTTTTTTTATTCGGGAATATATGACAGCGCGATAGCGTTACTTTATTGCCAAACATCGAAAGCTTTAACCTTTGAAAGAAGAACGTTGAAAGAAAAACAAATGCAAATTACCAAATGTGTAAATATCGATGTAACAATAGTAATAGCGAAACATCCAATAAAATACAGCTGGTTAAGTCGACACGAACAGTCCTACGTCGTCAGTTGAGTTGTTGAGATATATGTATGATGTTTTGGCGGTTATAGTATGTTTGGATGTTGGCAGCGGGTCGGCAAGAGCCGTGTGCACATTAATGCTGTGAACCAAACGCTGGGTATGTAGGCCGGCTGGAGTGACACAGCTATATTTGACTAATGCTAATGTTACAAAAGGAAAACACTTCAACAAATGTCAACGAGCGTAATTAAAATGCCTGAGAGAACAGTCGAGTTCAAATTGTATGCAAAGTTGTTTTTAATAGCTTTTCATCGTGGTGATCTAAATCAAACTAAACTTGAAACTTTAGTTGTTTGCAATGGACAAAGTTGAGAGTAAAAATTGAAGAAAATATTAACTAAGTAAGATGAATTACCTTAGAGTCAATGCCAATGGTCTTGTTGCATTCCTCGCAGCCGTTGGCGAAGACGCTCTCGTAGCACTTGATGCAGTAGGGGTTCTCGTCGCGCAGCACGTAGCGCTGTCCTGTCAGCGACTCATCGCATTGCCAACAGCAGAAGTGGCCGCTGTGCCAGTCCTTGTTCATAGCTTTCGTGTACTCGCCACTGAAAATAAGCTGCAACAAAACAATTTGGTTAGCATCATTTCTATCGATCAGAATCTTTTAAATAGTTAACGTATCTTTTTACTTTATGTACCTTAAATAAGTTGGGTATGTGCGGGTGGCCAGTAAAAAATCTTTTCAAGAAATTTGGAAAAGGTAGACACTAAATAAACAAATGGGCTGCATGCCCTTGTTACTGAAGCACCAAGATACTTTAGCGACACTAAGTAGCACTAGGCACACGGTTCAATTGAGTTTGGCCACCTCGTCACATACCCATCATCGTTGGTGTTGGTGTTGTTAGTCTCCTCAATTTCCGTAACAGTAACATCTCCATCCTTGGATTCCCTACGCTTGGAGGTCTTCTTGACCTTCCTGGTTTTACGTTCGGTGGTGGTGTACTGGACTTGTACGTCTACGTCGGCCATGACAAAGTTTGGTGTTTCCTTTAGAATGCGAATATCAGGATATCACTAGACGCGGTCGCGACCTGAATTCGAATGGCGAGAATCACTCCCGGTTTGCGTTCAAGAATAATTCCAGAATATTTTGTGGCGCACGGCGTTTGAGTCTCAGTGGTGGGAGTTAGGGATTTAAATTTGGAAGTGTGACGAAGAGGGCAGGTGCGCGGGCGTAGTTTCCGAGCGGGGTGCAACCCGTCGCCGCCCGCCCGCGAGTCCTGCGGCGGTCATCCGCGCCCAAACATTCAATCACGATGTTTTGGTATTTAATTATAGCAAGCATTCAAACAACGCGTATTAATTATTTCTATTTCCATTTCCAGAGTTGATATGGGTTCATTACTTGGCAAAGATATAACACTAATACGTATTATATTATCTGTTAATGCTAATAAACTACTGGAATAAAGGACAAACTGAATCGATTAACTATTATATACATGTAACTGTTTGAAAATTTTGCTACAAGGAGGACAAAACAACAGTTTCAGTGAAATTCTGATACAGAGATACGACTACAATAAGCAATACTTTTACGATCCTACCTCACGAATCCAATAAATTTCAGAATTATGATACCTAGATTACTAGAATATCATGAGAATGTTGTAGCTACAAGGTTAAACATGTTTTTGTTTCAGCGGAAAAGTTTGGGCGATAGGCGGTCGATGGCAGAGCTTCCTAGCTGTATTTTCCGGTGGTTCCTTCAAGGTCTAGGTTAACATTAGAATCATTCACAAATATCTTCAGTCAAAATGTAATGTCTGTATATCACGTGGCAGCAAATATACATTGGACAACGCAAAGGACGTTGGAAGATATGAGTTAAATGATTTTATATGTTGATATAAACTTACTTTGCTAAGTGAGGATATTTGTTATAATATTGAATTTATATTTTTACTTACAATTTAGTCTGTATATAATCTATATTTTAACAGCCAAATCAATATAAAAGTTGACTGAATAACCAATGAATGACGGGAACGCGATGCACCAAACACCGACATAACTGTTGAATGGCCAATAGCAGAAATACTAAGCCATCTTTATAAAAAAGTGTTGTCAGATAACTTTTTATGTTTTCCTATCAACAACAATCCCCCCAAAAGTTGTCCAGCCTGTTTTATTCTAAAGAAAACTTTGTGGCACTGTAGAACAAAACCAAAAAAAGTTTCGGTGGATTAATTATTGCAAGTTGAATATTGAATTATTTATAATAAAGTTCCTTATTTAAACTAGAAATTAGTTGGTATTATTTTGGCCATAATTATGATACCGCCCATTGAAAAGAAGTTTAAAAATAATTGCTCTTGCTTTACATAAATGCATAAACATTTGGGGGACGGTATAGTATTCACAAAATTAATTGTAATTAAAATGCCTTTTAAAAATATACAAAATTTCTGTAACAATGATATTGCTACTTACAAAGAGACATGAAATAAAGATCCCAATTAAACATTCATTAATAATAGAATCTCTGTGTGGCAGGAAGCAGCAGG
This sequence comes from Bedellia somnulentella, assembly GCA_963576735.1. Lineage (NCBI taxonomy): Eukaryota > Metazoa > Arthropoda > Insecta > Lepidoptera > Bedelliidae > Bedellia > Bedellia somnulentella. The sequence continues at coordinate 15,196,913 of OY755176.1, read as the reverse complement.
AAGGTTTAGCTATGAACTTTTAGGATAATGCTAATAAGACATTCATATTAAGGTTTTCATATATTTTTTTTGCCTCGAATTGTGCCTTACGGATATGCTATTTATTTAACTGTTTACTATTCTTTATTGTTAAAAAAAGGCAAGGTTACCCATTGAGTGCACATTTCTTATACATATACATACATACATATACTCACAGCCATAAATCCCTTAACGGGGTAGCCAGAGCTTTGGAATGAGAAATTCCTCAGCCACTTTTGGAAGTTGAGTGGGGAAAAGATAGCAATAATAAATAATTGTTGGTGACGGGTCTCCAACCACATCGCCCAAAAATTACTTCAAACCCATATACCCTTAGTCGCCTTTTACGATCACCCACATTTCTTATGTTCTTGTAAATATTGACTTTTTAACAAACAAAAATAACCAGAAATTTGTTACTTCTAAAATCAAAATCTTAAGTTTAAAGTAAATAATTTATGCAATAAGAAGAAAACAAGTATAATATATGTTCATTGTTTTACGAAAATAGAGTTTGTTTACAGCTGGACTATTGCCTATGGCTTGGCATCGTTACACCAGTAGTTATTAATATATGACGTTTCCATGCTGAACAACAAGAAGATATAAATCTGACAGTTATTGTGATAAAGACATAAGACATAAACGTTCACGCCGTTTATCCCCGAAGGGGTTGGCAGAGGTACCAATACTCCTGAACTCACATGGCAAGCGCCATCTAGTTTCCAGAGAAGGTACCCACGTTTTGCTTAGACAGTGTACTCACGTGATGGGGGGCAGGCCTATCGCCATTTTGTATAATATACTGTCACATGACTAAGTACAGTCGCCATCAGATATATCGGAGCGGCCGAGGTACTCAAATATATCTGAGCAGCAATAAATTTCAATAAATTCTTTACGGTAAATAAGGTCAAAAAGCTCTGAACATCCAATTCGCCACAAATATATGAGCAGTGGTTTTTCAATTAAATCTGAACACTCTAAGAGACAATAATATCTGAAAGCACAACTCGTCAAAGTTATCTGTTTAGACAGGGTGATCATAAATATCTGAACATTTAAGGAAAATATACCTTAAAGCACTAAGCATACAGTTTAAAATTCTTAATCGTACTACGCTAGAATACATTTTCTACACAACTACCATTTGGTTTTATCAATGTCAAAACTAAAAAGAGTCTTCTGCTGGGAGGTATGCCCCACTGGTTGTACGGTCCCAACTAGTTGTACGGTTAGTATATTATTAGAAAAAAAATACTAAGTCATTCCCCACTGACCAACTCCATTTTTTGACAGAAACAGGTAAGTACATGGTGTTAATAGAGGAATGGGTTTGTAGTTGTATAGTTTTCACCGGTACAAAAACATCAAGAGGTAAAATAACTTAGAATTTTTGAAACATGTATGCCATTTTTTACATTGTATGTACCAGGGTAGCATAAATATAAATGCAGCTTTAATAAAATGATAGGATAAAAGATGTTATTAAAGGAAAGAAAAATTTCGACACTGGCGGGGTTCGAACCCGCGACCTTCGGGTATACGCCCCCGTCGCTCTGCCAACTGAGCGGGGGCGTATACCCGAAGGTCGCGGGTTCGAACCCCGCCAGTGTCGAAATGTTTCTTTCCTTTAATAACATCTTTTATTTATGAGTAATAATCCCCACATGAGGAATTCATGTCAAAAAACATTAAATTAAAATGATAGGATTTTGCAAAATTGTACTTTTTCCTGCTGTTTTCTGTAACGTATTATACGTATTCATATATATAATTATAACGTAATATATAGCATTATATTAAATGAGGACAATACATCTAAAGACTTAATAAATAAAATAGAAAAAAAAGAACATGAATTATTGATAAAGATAAACAAAAGTTAGGATTTGAACCCTGACGCAACGGATTACAATTATGATTTCTATTCACTAAACCGCTAGGCCATGGTGACTGACACGAAAGTGGATGAAATATTGCAAAGCATTCGTACTTATTTTAATTTGGCAGCTTTTATATTACCATAGATATAGAAGCACATGGATGAGCAGTAAGTGACAAACGTCATAGCATAAACGTCAACAAATGCAGGACCTCTCAGAGACGATAAATTCCTACAACGATTTTGACATAAAACATGAAAGAAAATAATTGACTTATTTTAACCTGAATGATTTTTGGATTAAGTTATTAATGTTTAATAACTTAATCAAAGTGAAAAAAATAAACCTAAATCGAATACATATTCTTTGGCAAACACAAAATTATTAGCCATTTATGTCCAAACTAAGACTGTAATAAATAATTACAGGTCTATATGATCTTAAACCAAAGTTTTCAATGCAAATATATGATAAAAATATCTTGTTTCATCATAGTACCTACTACAATTACTGTAAAGTTTACAATTGGGCAAAAATAACAAATACGTGAATTTTTATTAATTTTAATAGGGCTAGTATGGGATCCGCCATACTAATGTCACGCACACACATTCATTTACGCACACCGTTGTACTTTTTTTTGATCTCGCCTGTCGTATTTGTATTGCCAATTTATATACGTAATTATAGCATAATACATCTGCGAATCTATATATATAAAAGAAAGTGGTGTTAGTAACACTATTTATAACTCAAGAACGGATGAACCGATTTGGCTAAAAATTGTTAAAGAGGTAGCTTAGAACCAGGAAAAGGACATAGGATATACTAGTGGATTGGCCTAGCTTCGCACGGGTAGCGTAGTTTTAAAAATATCTGAGATTTCTTCAATCGCTGCTCAACCTTTGTGAAATTTAGCACCACTTATAGCACTCCTGAATAGTTTAGCTTTGTGATTGTGAAAGCGCTTTAATGAACGGTTCAGTATCTCCGACAACAAACCCATGCAAACAAAGAATCAGAATTACAAACTTTGCATACATCATACATATACTCACGGCTATCTTTTGCCCGCGCAACCATTACTAAAAAATAATCCAGCATGATTCAGTATTCACGTGCGACGACAGGACGCGATGGCTTATTTCATGTATAAGTTTGGTTTTACTATACCGATTTCTATGATTCTTTTTTTATTGAATAGGTAATAATGTAAACTTTTTTAAATAAGAGATGAATGAGAGAACTATAAATGTTAGAGCAAACAAATATAATCAGGATGCACCGAACTGCTAAGCTATCAGGAGTTACACGTATTATTGTGAGTCAACCATAAAAGATAGACATATGCTATTGAAGGATATTTTTTAGACAATTTTATGGCAAACATTTCCGTGATACATGATTTCTATGTAACTGTAACCATTAACGCTGCACACGCGACGGAAGCTTAAAAAATGGAGTAACTTCTCCCGTTTTCCCAAAATTTCCCTTCACTACTCTGCTGAAAAGTACACTATGACCTGCCTAGGAGTATGACGAATAATTCTACCAAGTATCGTTAAAATCCGTCGAGTAGTTTTTGTTTCCATAAGGAACATACAAACCGACAGACAGACAGACAGACAGACGAACGGACAGACAGACAAAAATTTTACTGATTGCATTTTTGGCATCAGTATCGATCACTAATCACCCCCTGATAGTTATTTTGAAAATATATTTAATGTACAGAATTGACCTCTCTACAGATTTATTATAAATATAGCTTTCATCATGCTAAATATCGTAGGGAGTAAGCAGTATAAAAACTTTACACCATCCGTGCGAAGCCTGGGCGGACCACTAGTATTTGATAAAATACATGCAATTGGCAAATATTTAATTCAAATGTCTTTCTTATTACAAGACTGTAAAGTTGCTTTACGCAGATTTCTATTTTGTATACCTACTCATTTTGATACGATTATATTTAAACTGTATGCCTAGTGCTTTAAGGTATATTTTCCCTAAATGTTCAGATATTTATGATCACCCTGTCTGAGCAGATAACTTTGACGAGTTGTGCTTTCAGATATTATTGTCTCTTAGAGTGTTCAGATTTAATTGAAAAACCACTGCTCATATATTTGTGGCGAATTGGATGTTTAGATCTTATTGACCTTATTTACCGTAAAGAATTTATTGAAATTTATTGCTGCTCAGATATATTTGAGTACCTCGGCCGCTCCGATATATCTGATGGCGACTGTACAACTCAGCCATGTGGGTTTCCTCACGATGTTTTCCCTCACCGTTAGCAACCATGATAAATTAACCACACATATGACTTTAGAAAAGACAAATTGGTGTAGGCCCGTCCCAGGATTGGAACTCACGCCCTTCTGTTTTCGGGCGGATGTTCTACCCTCTGGACTATCATGTCGCTGGCAAAGAGATGGCTATAAACTCATCTTCTAAGCAATGTAATGAGATACCCCATTTATTTATTGCACATTGTTATGGCTGAGCATCGTATGCTGTCTTGTCATGCCCTTATTGAATTTATAATATAAAAATAAACGTTCGGATGCTAATTAAATTCAGGTACAAATTTTCAGAGGAGACCAAGTTGTGGTATGTAGTCACTACAGAATTTCATTATCTTTTCCCCAACTTCCATTGCTCAATTTTGGTTTTATAGTGACACTACGATATTTAATTTGAGTATTGACGACATCTTCGAAGAGAAGACAAAATATTTTCTAATGCTTTTTATATTAATATCCATTTGTGTGTTTAGGTGCAGTGATAAAGATCAAATATAAAAAAATGAGCTACCTACACTCCAAAATTATGGTTTAATACATTAGGCTAAGTTAACGTATGTCGCGACTTAAAATAATTTTTAATGCTGGGTAAATATCATTGTAACGCGATGTGAGTTTGCTCTGGTACCGTTATTGTTCGAAAAGCTAAGGATTTTTCAATAACGGCTCAACCCTTTTGAAACTAATCGTAATGATCGGCCTCTAAAACACTTCTGGATAGTGTAGCTTTCTGATTGTGTAAGAATTTTTATTTACAGTTAACTCTATCCTAAGATTAGCCCTTAAAAAGATATAAACAATTAAAGTTTCCAACTTTACTCAAACTCAAACGTTCACCGTATATCGCCGAAGGGGTTGACAGAGGTACTAATACTTCTGAACATCAGGTGACATTGTCACCGGATGTTCAGAATACCCACGTTTTGCTTGGACAGTGTACTCAGATAGGCCTCCCCCTATCACCGTTTTTGTACGAATACACTGTCACATGACTAAGTACAACTTCGCCATGTGAGTTTCCTCACGATGTTTTTCCTCACCGTTAACAACCGTGATAAATTAACCACTCATATGACTTTTAGAAAAGACAAATTGGTGTAGGCTCGACCCGGTATTTGAACCCTCATTGTCTGCACGATAAGCATGGGTGTTCTACCCTCTGAGCTATCACGGTCACCTCTCTATAATATTATTAGTATAAATTTTATAGCTTGATAACTCAGTTATACACTAAATTATCAACTAAGTAAATGTAGCTTACATTTATATATATTTTAATCATCTAATGATACAAAATAACTCAACCGAGTACTATTGGAGTGAGATCGAGATGGAGTGAAATTATCCCCTGTATTCATATCTTAAAAATAGAAGCTTCCTATGAATGAATAGCTTATTAGAGCTTTAATCATGTTTCATGTTCTGTGTGATGTAGAAAATCGCTTATGATTATTAAGTCGTTACACAAATCATCCTTGAATAAAGCTGCATTTCAGAGAAACATATTCTTTTTTATTTTTATTCTGAGTTTTTATTTTAGTAACTAATTCATATTAGTGTATTAGTCAGTGCTTTCACGAAATTTACTTACTTAACTGAATTGCTTATACTCTCTTCCTCAAATTACGGATCATGGGACGACAGGGGATTATCATTCAACCATAATTCTTTAAGTCGCATAAACTGATGTTCAAAATTATTAGTGCCCCAGCCATCCCTTTGAGGAAATACGCAGGTAATGTAAAGTTAGGTTTCGAGAGTATGATATTTGGATAACAGTTGATTTATTTTATATATATGTTCAACAGTTTGGTACATCTTTGGCATTAGTGTAGTGTTATATCTGTTTTAGTTTCTGCCTACCTCAATCGGAACTTATGGCATGAGTTTATGTATGTGTGTATCAGTTTTATAAGACTGCTCAAGCATATTTTTAGAGATTCCTGTCATTTGTTTTTGGCCCAAAGTCGGCCCAAAGCCATCACGATATATGATAAGTAGGTCGAGGTCACTTTTCTATCATCACTATGTCAAATCTATTTTTGGAAAATGTATGCAATTTTATCGTAGACACATTTAATGTACTAATTCATAATTTAGGTGCAAAGCCAAACAATTTAAAGCCATTTAAACTCCTGTTCATGAGGATATGTTCGTATAAAACTTTAGTCGATTTTAGTACATTGACTACAGTTTTCATCTATGTATAAAATCTGTAAGTATTTTTAACTAAGTGTTTGAAGTTAAAGAAAAAACAAAACATGGGAAATCACATTTTAATATGTTTTACATTCAGTCATGCTCGTTTTGAAGCTTTCAATATAAATAGCGTGTAGGCGTCGTGCTGCGTTAATTTAAAAGCACAACTTGTTCAATCTCCAGAGTTACCCCAGAAATCGTCTTCTGCATCGTCAGCCATTACCTCCTCCTCCTTTGTTTGAATAGGTTGCTCGACTTGGTCTTCCTCAAATGACCCAAGTTTTGGAAGGTCCTTCAACTTCGGTTTAACCTCTTTATCACATTCAGCGTCATCTAGTTCGGCTGAGGTCTCTAAACTGCGCAAATTGGTTTTCCTGTCTCTGGAATTTTCCCTGGAGCGACTTCTGGAATAAGAATGTGCAGCTAAATTAGGTGAGCTGCCAAATCCTGACACATTATCTGTCTTAGACATAGTTTCAAACTCAGCTTCCTCAAGCGACGTAAACAACTTTAGTTCCTCCTCACGGGATGCTCGCGATTCCCTAGAGGACGTCGACGAGGACGAATGTCTTTTTTTGAAACTTCGTCTCCGGCCACTCGGGTCGTTCCGTTGTAACGGTCGATACTTTATTCCGTCAAGGGATCTACAAATGTACAATCAAATGAGTGGATTATTGTACAATGATTTTATGATTTCACACTTGTGGTTTGATGCAGTGATAGATGAGTCTCGTGCTGTTTGCATTTGATAGCATATAACTATGAAACTACATAATAGGACTGAGGTTTCTACGTCACTGGGGTATGGTTTATAGTGCAGTGCAGAGTAATAAATGTGGAAAAATAACCTTAAAAAATCTTCGCTATATTCTTTTTCATCCTTCTGATTGGCACCATCAAATGATTGTAAGTGGATTTCTGGCAGTGCAATAGGTACAGGACTCAAAGGGCGGTAATGCCAGGTTAGTTTTTCTTTACTATCTGATCTATCATCTAAGATTTGCTCATCCACACTTTGTTCATCTACAATTTTGCTACGCTCAGAAGAATCTTCCAAAAAAATAGGAGGATCTGAAATATTTTCATTAGACGGTGTAATTGATCTTTCTCTTTGGCCAATATTGACAGAGTCTGAGAAGTTCGTTACGAGAGTTTTCGTAGTTGTTGAAGTATACCTTTCAGTCTTCTTATTGTTGTTATCACCATTTGCTTGAGAAGAGTTGCTTTCGACGGACTCCTGTCCGAAACTGGAGATTTTTGTCGAGAATAGAATAGCTGTAGAGTCAGCTCTGCCATCATGGTATTTAATGGAAGCTGACTTTAGTAGTCCTTCATCATCTTCAGACAGACACAAATATCCCTGGCCGCTAGATTGTGTCCAGTCGTTATTCGTTATTGAAGGATTGTTCGATCTATCGTTTAACAGCCGCGTATAGTACTCCACTAAATCTTGAAAGTCTGGTTCGTTTTCGGGTATCATTCCGGCTAGAATAGATTTTAAACATTCTATTGCTTCTAAGGTTCCCGCGTAGGAAATAATTGCGGAGAACAATAGTCCCATTTTGGATTCACAATCACTTTATTTCACAAATATATACAACTTTGATTGCAAACTAGGAATAAAGGAAGGCCAAGGGTGTTAGTTTGTTTAATGAGGTAAATCGTTTTGGGAAAAGGCGGGGATTACGTGGGATAGTGCGGGATGCAACGGTAGAACACTGAGACAAGGATTGAACAACTGAAATAAAAGTGATAACGCTGCCAAACCTTTGGGTCTGAATTTAGATACAAGTTTGGCTAAGAAGCCAGACGCAATCACAGCTGAACGATATGTCAAAGATGATATGTCTCACAGAACCAAGGTCTCAGCAGCTATTGTTCCAAGATCAAATTATATCCTGTATCTGTCCTACGGCTAATGATGAGAAAAAAAAACAAATACCGTTTAATGCAAAAGGCTTGCCTCTCAATTCTTTCTCCGATTAGTTAAATAATATGTAGTATGTTATGATAATGAGCAATGTGAAGAATATCATCATAACTCATGTATAAGTAAATTTTCAAAATATTAGTATTAAAGATTGAGACTGAAAGATTTCTCGCGAGTTTCTAAGATTAGTGTTGATGATGTAAGTTTAATTCTTGAGCGAACGAACTGCGGGTGATTGCACTGCATCAATGTCGGCGAAATTATTTAAATTTATAGCTATAGTATTATGAATTTCGTGTTAATGTTTTAAATATTTATATTAGACTATAATCCTGTGACCAGATAAGTAATTAAAACTTGTCTTTTTTCATCTGACATGATTAATTATTTTTGCTCACAGCACTACCGTTAATGTTAAAGTGACAAAAGAAAATATTTAATAAAACATTATAAATATATATCATCCTGTCACCAGTTTTCTTTACGAGTACTTCACTGGCAGTTTTATTTTATTTGCGGAGATAGAGCTTTGTTTTTTTATTTGGAATCGAATCGTGTTGGCGCCGTATCAAAATATCTTCTTAGGTTAACTTTCCAAACCAAAGCAATATTACTTCCACGTATATAAATGTATGGAAAAATACTAATAACATACGTCCTTGGATTAAACTGTAAAATAATTAAGTTTAATATGGTTTGCTGAAACTAAAAATCATCTGAATAAATGCTATGAATGACATTATGACTGTTATTATCAATTGAATCAAATTAAATACATAATGGCAGTTTTTGAAAGAAAATTGCTAGAACTTCTATAACTCTTAATTGGCTATTAAGACTTCTAAAGTAGGATTAGGCAATTTTGGCAGACATATGAAGTTGTATCATGCTATGATGAAACCGAAGTTGCAGTACCGAAGTAAGAGCTTATGTTTGTTCAACGTTGACTCAAACGTTTACGCCGCCGCCGTATATCCCAGAAGGGGTGGCAAAAGTACCAATACTTCCCAACATAATGTAACATTATTGTTGTGATGTTCAGAACTCCCACGTTTTGCTTGGACAGTGTACTCACGTAATATGGGGCAGGCGTTTTGTACGAACATACTGTCACATGACTAAGTACATCTTAGGCAAATGGGTTTCCTCACTATGTTCCCTCTATATATGTGTTGGTTAACAACAGGGACAGCATATTCTTTACCATGATGAATTAACCATACATGTGACTCAACAAAAGACACATCGGTGTAGGTCCTCTCTTAAAATACTTTATTAAAAACTCGACTTCATATCGTTAACTTATTTCAAAACAATGAATTCCAAAAACGAACAACCAATTGGTGATTGATAACATCACTTGAATGTAGTAAAAAACGTCTAAAAATAAAACTATCTATTTTCGGGCATAGTTTTAAAACGTCCAGTCCGGAACGTCGAAGGTCGACACTGGTGAAAGTTTGACGGCAGCCGGTCCGGACGTCCCGCGCGGGAAAAACGGGAAACTCGACACCGCGCGTGCGACTGTGACGTCATACAAGGGCCGTGCGCAAGAACACATTTTCCACAACACTGAACCAAACAGCTCCTTATATTCTAGTGCATTTACGTTAAAATTTATCACCATTTTTTTCGTTTCATGAGAACAGGTTTTTATCTAGAAAAAAATAGGATATAAGGAATCTTTGCGACCGTGTCGCAAGTTGTAATATTGTCCCTGAACGCATAAAATGTGATATTGGTAACGAGGGTTGCAGAGGATACGTAATGAATAGACCTGATTTGGTGATGGTTTGGCAGCCAATATTGATAAGTCAATTTGATGGGTTATTGGTTAAGTTGTGGTATGCATACCAAATCTACAACATTCATTGCTATACGTACCAAGTTGTATTTACTGCACCAAAAATAACATGAATGAAATAGGCAAATTGGCTGAGGCCATGCTGAGACTCCCGATCCCCGTTTTATACATTCATTTAAGCTGATTAAATTATAAAGAGCCTTTATTTATATTTGGGCCCTTTTCTTCTTCATACTTCGGATGCCTAAGCGTTTTCTAATCACGTTCTAAATTGGATCTAAATGTGCCCTCCGTTGTCTACTGAAATTACCATCCACATTGGTTCTATATATTTTTAACTGCTTTACTGTCACTTATTTTTTTTATCTAAAAAACGACTATACGATGTGAAATGTGAAAAATATACTCCTAAAATGGGATACGAAAACAGAAATTCTCTATACGATATAGACGATAAAAAAGGTCGTTTTTCCCAAAGGAATATATTTGGCATAACACTGTCCTCTGAACATACTAGCTTGTTGTTGAACAATCCACGTCATATCACTGCAGAGGAAACATAATTACCGAACGACGCTTTTATCTCTGAGTAATGCTTTCATTGTAATTTACGATATCGAAGTTTTGCGATATCTCGGTTGGGTGGTTCAGGTTAGGTTATATTGGAATATTATCAAAAGGTTAACGATTTAGGAATGTATTAATAGTTAGTGCGTATAATTTTCAATTACCAAGGGTTCATAAAAGCAAAAAATACTCATGGTAGAAAAACCATTAAAGTAACAATTTCTCTCGAATAACGGTTTAAAGACAGCTGTGGAATATTTATAGAGAGGTCCCAAAGCAAGAAAATTGCATAGTAGTTAATAAATATAAAACACTCAACACTGTTCAGTACCATATCGTTGTCTGCGGATTCAAAATAATACAGTAAATTTTGTGAAAAGTAAAAACCCTGCCAGTTACAAGAATGCTGCAAAAACTTTTAACTTTTACTTTTTACTTTTTTTTTACAGCTTTCTAGACACATTTATATACAACAGATACTTTTGGGACAGAATTGTAAGGAATATATTCGTTTTGTAAGCTAATCTCGCACTATTTTTTATGATTATTTGATAAGATTATATTTGATGATTTTAACACTAAAATACGCTAATGTTAGTTATATTTCCACCGGTATGCATGTAACCGAACCTTTCATAATTTCCTATGAGGATGTCGAGAGTGATGATGATGACCATACGCTTCTTAAGTGATTTGTAGGCAAAATAATCTGTGTAGTCATTTAAATGGTCCAATGGAACATGTCTTTGAATTCTCGGAAAAATATGGTAAATATTCTAGCGATTTTCAGAAAGTCAACAGCGCCTTTTTGCTGAAAGCAATTTGGCATCTCTTACTTACAAATTGGCTATTTGTCGAGTGCTAATGTAGCCATTGATAATCTATCAATCATCAGAACAGTATGAGGGATACTTGATTGATGTTTAGTTTCTAATTGGCTTGAGAAAAAATGTAAACAGTATTTCATTAAAAGTAGAGTTACATAATAGAACGTTAATTATCATCAATATCCCATTTTTTTTTATGTAGCCTTTACTATAGTGTCCCACTGCTGGGCAAAGGCCTCCCCCTGTTGAGTCCACACGTCCCGGCTGAGTTTAAATCAATTCATGAATCATCTTTTTTTTAATTTTGTATAGGCGCCGATAATATAATACTAGGTAGGGTAAGAGGCATCGCCCATAATAAATTAAATGACTTATGAAGCTCAGTATTTGTAAAACGTTAATCAAAACAGAGATTTATTATCTAGAATGAGACTGTTCATAAAATAAATATATCGTTAGCTAGCTATTAAACAACTTTCACTAGTTTAACCAGGAATGTCAATCCATTTCATAGTTAACTTATTTTGGCAATGAACATAAATCTCTAGCACACTACACTACGCACGTAAGGTGTACGCATTTAAAGTAAAACCTCACACCGCGAAAGCTAAGGTATCGTTAATTACTACAAAAAAAGACGACATACATTTAATCACGCCATTAGTTACAATTCGGGTAGGCAGATACTATACATCGCCAGATTACACGACCCTACATAACCTCTTGATATTTATCATATATATCGAATCATATTGAATTGAAAATTTCAACAAGTGTGTATTTGCAATTCTGCGTATCGTGTTATATGACACGGTTTTGCATCATTCTTTTTAATTGTATGAAATAATAAATGTACAAGATCATGTTGGACACCAAATAACGCAAAATTCACAGAGTTTTTAATACTAAAGTAGATTAACCACCAATAAAATTATGATAGTATTTCTGATACGGTTAACTGTGAATCGTTCTTCCGTATAGTAAATATAGTACGATGATTCATATGAACTTCGCAAGAAAACATGAGCACGGCAGGTTTTAACTCAAATGTAAAAGTTACAAGTATTTGTGAAGGAAATTTCGATGTAAGATAAATTAAAGCAACAATAGCCTTACTCTTGCTGTAGCCGAAAATTAAAAAAAACTGGTGAATTAAATAAAACCAAGATTGTTTTGTGTTCATGATGAAATGGTCAATATGGTAGTTTTTTTTTGTGACTAAGGATATTTTAAATGATTTATTTTACAAGATTGATGCATTTTACTTTCCTTTAACTAAACGATAATTTCAGGTAGGTAAAAAAGTCAGACAATATGATTCTTTTAAATATAAATAGGCTTTTTAAAGGGTTATGATTAGTCACTTTTAAATGCTGGATTAAAACACAGTATTTTTGTATTGTTGAATTATATTTTTTATGGTTTAGATATATTATTATATAACTATATCCAACACAATTTTAAAATATTTAAATAAATAAAAAAAAATACTATCTAAATTTTGCCAATTATTATTTTTAATAATATGTCTGGAACGAATATTGCAAAACAGAAAATTATGACAAAAAGTATAAACGAACGTTGTGGACGTTAAAAAACACATTCTTTCATTAAACGTCGGCGAGTATAGATTTCATTTAGATTAACGAAACCAAATAAGCCTTTGTAAGAATAAAACGGGTAGATTTTGGGTGATTAGCAAATAAGGCAATAAAATTAAATTCACATTCATAAAAAAACAATACTTTGCAAACGTTTCGTGTATTCAAAATCGAATAAAAGTTACAATTGAATCGAAAAGAAACTCACTAAGCTCGAATTCCTTGTCAAACACTTCACTCGTTCGTATATCGCGCACGATTCGATTTCGCTATCGATACAAGTCTGGAAGACGTCTCGCGTCAAGAGGACACCAGGATTGAGTCCCGATTAGTGCTGTGATCTCCCAGAGAGCTCCTTGTCGGTGTATGTGTGTGTAATTATATTTATTACAGTCTCCAATAGCTATAGACAATATGCGACCACATGCACACTTCAAAGACCAACTTCCCCACGGATTGAGGAGCGTTCGACCGACGCTGACATTCTTGGCTTGACGAGATGGTTTCCGCGTTTAGATCTATCAATGAACGTTATTTTGTTACATGGAGATTTTTGTGAGGTGACAGATTTTAGTTAGGAGATGTTTGTGTAGCTGTCCGCAAAAACTTTTTTTTGTATGTTGGTTATGTATTTGCGATGTTTTATTGAGCAATATGTTTGATAGTAATCCCCTAGATTTCACTGGAGTTTTGTTAGATTTTTTTCTTTTTGATTAATTGAGCAATGCAAACATAACTATAAATAATACGTGTAACATTAGGCACTGGAGTGACGTCACGCTAGTCAACAGGAGCGGTAGCAGGTAAACTACGTGTAAATGCACGAGTGCAAGGGTTATTTTACAGAGATAAAATAAAATCATTACTTTTTGCAGACATGAGTTTTAAATTGAGAGTCAATAGTCAATATACCTAACATAATTTAGCATCAATATGTCATCATTTACAATGATGATCTTATAACTCATCAATCATGATTCTGTCTTTAATCATTTATTCCATAAGCATCGTCTCATCTGGTATGACGTCACAAATTAGACTATTAAACATATCATCTTGAAAGTAAACACAAACTCGATCAAATAATTCCTCTTCGCATGCATTAGCGAGTCCGCGAACAAACGTGTGTAAATACACGCCAAATTCAGGTCAAGTGCTGGCTGCTTACAAGTACACCCACATTGTAATAAAATTGATGAATTGTCCATACATGCTCTCATACCTGTCATTTACATGCGGATTTCATTGAAAATATTGTAAAAACGCGATGTAAGGCTATCGGCGTAATATTGTCAAGAAAATTATATAATTAGATAATTAGCTTCGATGATAAAGCTTCTTGTTGAACGATATCTTACCATCAGATCGGTGATTGGCAATAACTATAATGTCTGAACATGTTCTAAGTAATAATAATGTCCAAGTTTGGTAGCGAAAGGGAAATGAATCTACAATGTTGATGGTAATAAAAGTAAAGGCACATACTAATAAATGGGTTATATATTTAAACTTCGTAATAACAACCATTTCTGACGGTTCAAGATAGAAAACGTTTGAAAAAGACGGGTGTTGGTAAAGAAAATGTAGTAAGTGTGAGGGATGTGAGAGTAAAAGTGATGCCCCCCCCCTACGGATATTATGACTATAAGTTAACATGGCCTACTAAACAAATAGGTAGCCAATAGGTATAGAAGGTAATTTCAGAAGATGTAAGAGGAACAGGAGATTATCAATGAATATATGTAATACCGTGTTGTGCCGGCTAAGAATGTCGCTACCCCTTTCTGCCCACGGGTGTCGTAAGAGGCGACTAAGGGTATTGGGGCTTTTTATTGGATTTTTGGGCGATGTGGTTGGAGACCCATCACCAAAAACCTTAATTTTTACCATCTTTCCCCACTCAACTTCCAAAAGTGGCTGAGGAATTTATAATTCCTTAGCTCTGGCTACCCCTTCTAGGGAAATATAGCCGTGAGTATATGTATGTATGTATGTATATGTAATATTAAACCAACCGACCCATTAAAAGAAGTTCCAACGCTAAAGTCCTTTTCAAATCGCTCAGTCTTTGCCTAGTTCTTCAAAATGACAAGCGTAAGCATAGTATTGTACCTAGTAGTAGTATAGTATTATATTATCTTCGTATGAACGTAGGTTCATATTAATGAGTGTCCCAAATCCAGAACAACAGTGCATTTCTATTAATATCGGCATGAAACTAATCTGCATTTATTAATACAACGCAATCTTGATGTCTCGTACGATAATAAAATATAATTAGGTTACTAACCGTAACTCATTGAGTCTCGCTATAATGCCAATATTTAAATAGAATTATTTATCATTCTATTTCATTTTGGACGTAACCGTAACGTATAAGAATTTATTAATAATTATGAATTTGTTTATAATGATCGGTTCCCAAGATCATCGCCAACTGGTAAACTGAACAAATAAGTCATCAAATCCTTATTCTCCCAATATCGACAATGCGAAAAAATGGAGTACCTACTAATTTATCATGGTTGCTAACGGTGAGGGAAAACATCGTGAGGAAACCCACATGGCTGAGTTGTACTTAGTCATGTGACAGTGTATTCGTACAAAACGGCGATAGGCCTGCCCCCTATCACGTGAGTACACTGTCCATGCAAAACGTGGGTACCTTCTCTGGAAACTAGATGGCGCTTGCCATGTGAGTTCAGGAGTATTGGTACCTCTGCCAACCCCTTCGGGGATAAACGGCGTGAACGTTTATGTTATGTTTATGGAGTACCTACTATTGTTCATAACCACGTACTACATAATCTATTATACCAAAAGCGTTGTGTTTATGTGTGTGTGTAGATTTTTGGTTATGATTGGCCACTATGGGATTTTCGGCTTTCTTTTTGATCAGTAATTACTATCTCCCTCTTTCGATTGTTCAAATTGATGGTAGATTTTGGATGACGAATAGATGATTCCACACCCATAAAGGAAACTATTTCGGTTTGGAATTGTATCTTCAAACCTCAACCAATGTATGGCTGCACGTTTACTGTTACAGAACGATATTGCTTTTAGATTCTAGACTGTCACTTAGGGTTAGCTCTGCAATGAGCCGCGACTTTGATGTGTCCAGTTGTCCAGAGCCGTCGCGGGAATGCCGCCCACTGGCCTGCTGGGAAATGTCACGTCACGACACGATCAAGTAGCTGTATACTTGGCTTATACAGCGCTAGATTTATTCTATAATTGACGTAATTATAGAAAAGTGTTGTTGTTAAGACGATAGATCGGGAGTTTGGAGGGAGAGTTATCGTTCGAAACGAGTAAAGAGAGATGCTATAACAGAATTCTAGCAGTCATTGTCAAATGTGTGTTATTGTCGAGAAAATTTTAGCTCGTTTTGTACAATACAAAATACTTCGATGGTAGTCAGGTTTCTTGTAGTTCTGGCTACGAATGCGTTTGATGAATTTATAGCGCTTTTTCAAGTTTGACAGCGAGTTTGCGCTGGAATGAGGAGTATCTACCGGAATAAACATGTCTTTGATTGTTTGATTGTCTTGCTTTACCGAGGTTCCAATTATTACGATCACTAAAAAAGTGCGAGCTGACATTTTGCGCATATGGTTTCTGTTCTTCTCTACCATATCAAGTTTATTAGGATTTATTTATTTATTATTGAGTGAAACAAACAGCACTTAATCTATTAACAAACATTTTTAAATATAGCAATTTATCATGCCAATTATATGTTTCACAAATATCATTATATAAACTGAGCATTAATTTGGATTTAACTTGAATGTCGGAAAGGAAACTTTGTTACCACGTTTAACATAAGCCATTTAATTTATTTATATAGATTTTATGAAGTGAACTCAAACGCTGTAGCAATCTCATGTTACCAGTTTCAAAGATATATTCTTTACCACTTTACGTTATAACGTTATTTTTGTAGTTGTCACTCTGAATACCAAGTATCATTCCTAGTCAATCGTGGCACTAACACACCACTATCCCCCTTCGTACTTTTACGATGTATTATGTGAGCTTCAGTATGTTTATTACATAATCAATAGCACTTACCTCGTCACAGGTATGACACCGTGGCTTCAATCTCTCCCCATAATGCCTGCCGCAGAACAGCCGGCCCTCCAGCGCGCAGTAAGCCAGCTCGACTAGGAGCTCGTCGCACTCGCTGCACGTGAAACAGCCTGGGTGGAACGCTGCCTGTAAAGTATTTTGGTTCCGTAAAGGAGAAGTGGTATGGTAGGATGTTTGTTAAATGGGGTGCTTTGAATTAGGTATTTTTTGTTTAATTTTTTATCCTTTGTGACCCTGTATCTATATGCATATAATAAAAATGGGCGGAGCAAAACACTGAACATTAAATAAACTACTGGACGAATTTTAGTCGCCTGATTAAAGTGAGTCTCGGTTTTATAAAGCTTCCCACAGGAGCGTTAAATAAAACACAATGTACCTTTTATTTGTAACCAAGATTTTCAGAGAATATTAATGTTCATTAATAATGTTGTAAATTACAACGTGCTAGTTCGAGTCAATCTCGCAAATAATTATTT
Organism: Bedellia somnulentella; assembly: GCA_963576735.1. Classification (NCBI taxonomy): domain Eukaryota; kingdom Metazoa; phylum Arthropoda; class Insecta; order Lepidoptera; family Bedelliidae; genus Bedellia; species Bedellia somnulentella. Next base: position 15,179,195 of record OY755176.1, on the reverse strand, counting down.
ACAATCCCTTCAACGTAAAAATGATTGGTAAAAATAATCTAAGAGCGGGGAAAAGATAGTTTTGCATAAGTATGTTAAATATTTTTATTATTGTTTCGTTGTATATTATAAAGTACTACATTTAACATTAGTAGCGTTATCTAGCGTTCCGTAGTGAAACTTTATAGCGCCATCTTACGACAAAATAGAAAATCAAATTTGTTAATTCATTACTGTTACACTAGATGTCAGTGTCACAAGCCCATGAGTAATGCTACTCAGCAAAAGATGGCGCTCAAATAAAATTCATTTTTACTTACATCTTCAGAGATTCTTGGTGCGAGAACCACAATGCTGCCACTACGAATAGTTTTGCTACAGCCCAAACATTCTGTGGCAGGACCGTGGTGTTGATATGCTTCACCTACAAACAAATATGATGACAATATAATATATGATTACAACGTATACAACCAAACATCGCTTGGTTCTAATAACACTTGAAATATGGCACAGAGCGCCAATGTGCTTCAGTTTTTATGAGTCTTTTGCTGAACTTTTACAGAAACTCAATTGGCCTTTACTATGTTCTGAGATACTTTTGGAAAAATCTGATCAATCTAACAAACCTTTGAATATTATTCCCCTAAGAACTCGAATTGATAAAAAAATTATAGCTATAAAATATTTAGAAAACAGGAACACAAGATGATTAATTTAATATGACGATTCTTAATACACATATAAATCTAACAAGATATACATGTCGCAGTTGACAGCAAAAACTGAGCACATTATATCATTCAAGTCTAAGATCAGTAGAATATCATGGAATTGAATTTTAATGGTAAGAGCTATATAGAGTTCTATTCGCGGGTGTAAAAATAGGCGATTTGTGTAGGGTTTTTAAGTGATTGTTTGGCGATGTGGCTGAAGACCCATCGGACCCTTCATTTAACAATATTTACTCCGCGAAACTTCGTAAAGTGGCTGAAGAATTTCTAATGCTGAAGCTCTGGCTAACCCTTTTTGGGATGTATAGCCGTGAGTATAAGTAAGTGTGTGTGTGGGTTATATCGAATATCGCTCTACTCAATCTCAAAAAACGAAACCATATCCCACCTATATCCAAGGCAATCTCATTCCTGGCCGCCACGAAGTCCTCAAACGACTTCCTATGCGCATCATCGACATGCTTGCAGTGGTCGAGAGTCAGGTCCTGCCTGGGCAGCTGCTCAGCCAGCGCGCGGGTGCGCCAGGCACGCCAGGCGGCCGCGCCCGTGGTGCCTGGGACCGACGGGGCGCGCTCGGCCAGAGATGACCAGTATAGTTCCGTCTGGAAAATTGAGGAATAGTTTAAGAATGACGTTTGCTGTGTTGTATCGGCTTAGAAGAGTACTATCCCGTTTCTTCCCGTGGGTGAACGTGAGCGACTAAAAGTATTGGAGCTTTTTAATGGATTTTTGGGTGATGATGATGAGGGTGGGACACCCATCACCAATCACCTTTATTTTACCATCTTTTCCCCACTTAAATTCCAAAAGCGGCTGAGGAATTTCCAATTCCTTAGTTCCGGCTACCCTTTCTAGGGATTTATAGCCGTGAGTATATGTATGTAGGTTTGAGGGGAGCCCGAAAGTGAGGATCTAATGGAAACTAATGTGAGAATTATGTAAGGGTGTATGGGAAAGTAAGAGGAATGAAAGAGCATTTTGAGATTGATAAATGTAGGAGAAGCTGGTAAAAAAGGCGACTAATAGTCTTTGACTTCTCCAATGGAAATTCGTGGCGTAAGCATAAATTAGGTATTTTGAGAAATCATTTTGTTACCAACATTTTGTTTTTGTTTGTAATTTTTTGTTGCTTTCGGATTACTATTTAGGGGGGGCCTAAATCTTAAAGAATATGGGGTAATTTAGTGCAGAGGAAAATTTCCAAATAGACATCTATCTAAAACTACCGTAGGTACCTAAACTTATACCAATAGCCACGCTCTTACTGGAATAAATAGCAGTCATCATCGTCGTTACTGAATGATTGATCCACTTAACCAATCTTTTCACACACGCCTTTCTATTGGCTGTTGAAGAAATTTAGCATCTATTTAAAATACGACTTATTAATAATATATAGATAACATTTAAGTCTTTAAGACTCCATTCTCCAAATTGTATACTACTTATGCTTAATAAACATTATTATAATAAAATTACAACATATTATTTCGTGATCAGCTTGACCCAGGTAGGTACTAATAAGTTACAGAAGCTTATGTAGGTACCTAAATGATTAGCAACATAGTGTTTAATTGTCTAACGCCCGATTTCTGAATTGAGTATTCAAGCTGAGAACGACTTAAGTATCGTTTTGTCTCATTCAGTTGTTAAGATTTCAATGCGACAGAACGATATTTAAGTTGTTCTCAGCTGGAATACTCAATTCAGAAATCGGGCGTAAACCCAGTTTTCCCTTGACACGTTGAACATTAAATCAATAATTTACTGTCGATAACTTATTTGTAAAGTTCTTTGTTTAGTTTCAAAGTCAGCAAGCGGCCGTATAATTCCCAAAGATATTTTCTTGTAGATGTAACACACAATACAACCTCTTTCAAGTGAGATCGTATTACAACAATGTTACCGACCTTGAAATGTACTAGGATTAGATTTCTGATGATGTCTGTTTTGTAATATTTTGATTGACCAATACGAGGACACGAACAAACTTATTATAACCAGAGTTTTTTTTTCGGGATGGAAGATTGTGTATATGGGTTCAAGATAAAAGAGAGAGAAAGAGAGAAAATACCGTCTGAGAGGGCACGTGCCCTGGAGCCGCCCCTGCATTACGTTACCATCAATAAAAGTTTCATAAATCTAGTCTTCTTTGAGAAATAACAGAATATTTCTGTGTTGTTTATGTGTAAGTAATGGACGTTATAATGATAAATTAATTAATAAAATAGTAAAATTTATTTAATTTTAGTTTTATCAGAATGGGTGAGGCAATAACGAGTTTAAGCCGGACCAATATTCAAATTGTTGTTTTGATGTGTGATACGATATTATTGTCAATATATGTATTTGAAAACTATAGACTTGTATATTATTACTTTGATTGTTTGTTTTTTACATACATATACTCACGGCTATAAATCCCTAGAAGGGGTAGCCAGAGCTAAGGAACTAGAAATTCCTCAGCCTCTTTTGGAAAGTTGAGTGGGGAAACGATGGTAAAGTAAAGGTTGTTGGTGATGGGTCTCCAACCGTATTGCCCAACAATCCCTTAAAAGCACCAACACCGTAAGTCGCCTCTCGCGTATCCATCGGTAGAAACGGGGTAGTGCTATTCTAAGCCGACACTACACGGACGACTTTGTTTTTTAATAACTATGTATATTATTAGCTCAATTCCAACTTAGCCCTCAATGTTCTAGCCTTTTATTTTTAGGAGGACACAGAAGCATAAAAGTAGCAGAACATTATTCTAGGCTAGATCAACCTATGTTAAACTTACAAAATTTTGTGAAGACTTTTTAAGTTTAAGTAATATTGTACCTAACGGATAATAGCTGCCCAATTCAGGATTAACATTTAAACTAGTACTTATATAGATTCTTATAAGTCGTGTAATTTAACAAACCTGCTTAGCAGTAAGTCCAGGCGGTGCCCAGTCGAAGGAGTGGGTGATGGAGCGGGTGGGGTCCCGCAGTCCCAACCGGTCCCGCACGCTGCCCAGCTCCTCGTGGTATATAGCGTGCTGGAGACGTTCGCACCCGCACGACTTGCAGGTTTTTCTGGAATTAATATAAATTGTTTAAGACTTTGTAGATGGTAAGATTAAAGGTCAAAGATGTGACAGATGGAGTTGAAGATAAAACGAAATCTTGGTAAGATTTACTAGCGGTCAGAGCTAGAAAACGAAGGAATGCGAAAGTGGCTGACGATATAGTATGAAGGTAGCACATTTCTTATCGTGGGTGTCGTAAGAGACGAATAAGGTTGTTGGGAGATTTTTTTGTGATTATTGGGCGATACGGTTGGAGACTGATGGACTAATGATATTGCAATGATGGTAATGACAAATTTATTTTACGTTCTATCCTTTCTTACTCGACTTAGTTAAAAGTTATAGCTGTTAGGTGTAAATATATCGAGTCACGCTCTATTAGTGCTCGTACCCAGAAAATGATGAATCAAATTTAATAAAATGAATACTTTTTTGTTAAGTATAAAGTTAAAATGTTAAGCAGGTTTTATGAAGGTATTTAGCGATTTCCACACTATTTATTATTAATCGCATCGGTGTCTTTAACATAAAGAGTGCTGACACAATTCAATGTCTATTTATTTGGCAGAATACCATTTGCAGACACAGTTATTTACAAATATTATCTATAAAACTAGAGCCGTGACTGATTTCTTGGAAATATTTAATTCAATATATGCAAAAAAATATAAAGTAGTATACTAGTATGTAACATTGCTAAATAAATTAATTTGCCACAAAACACTAATAAACAGAGTCCAAGTAAATAAAAAAGGGGGTTGTTGATACCCCATAGGGATTGATACTGGGATAGGGGATACCTTCTACCCCATAGGGAATGAAAGGCTCCAATTATAACAATAGTGTATATAAAGCAAATATAGTATAAATATAGTACGCTTCTTGTATATAAATATATACAAGAAGCGTACTGTGCGTGTCTAAGTGTATACATAAATAATCGTGCAAAATTACGAATGCAATCCTCGTTGGTGTGAGAAAGGTATTTTAATAAACAAAGACATCGTGACAGGGGACACATCATCCTTGAAAGACAATGAACTCAGCTTAGAATAACTTATCCTTCAGATAAATATAGTGTTTAAACATTTCAGTTCATTTAAAAAAAAATTCTTTAGATATTATCAGCTTGTTTTATTATTTACTATTTTGTTTTATTTTTCTTGGCAACAAATAGAGTTCAAATAATTAATATTGTTAAAACATTGATAAGATTGGAGAAATTGATACGAACAAAACAAAATAACATAATGCTGCAGGTAATGCAGGTCATAGTTCAGTAACAAAAAGACATTCACCTTTCAGTAAAGAATAAATAAAAACTGGAGCGATAAAACTTCTGAAAAACTATGACGAGATTTCAAGGTTAAACTTAATTTCAGGTTCATTGCATTATTTGTTGCTCCAAGGAATCAATATTCTGCCCCCGTCACCGCTTTATTGATATGCTAATATGGTCAATTTCGTCGTCGCCAATCATATTTTCGTCAAAACAGATTATCTATATCTATCCTTCACTTTCCTACAAATAAGAGTGGGACAAATAGAGTTTCATAAAGTTGTCAACTGGGATTAGATTCGCTCCATCCATCCTATCAACATTGATAACTTCTTAGAATTGAATTGGAACGGATCAATCATATGCAGACCATGACGCTTGTTTGGCTGCAGCAATCATCCTTGTTATTTTAATAGAAGAGATTAAGGACTAAAATATTTATTTATACTAAGTTAATCCACTTAGATAAAATATCAAAAGTACGACTTTATCCTAATGCAGGTTCCATCTATGCCTAAAGTTCATAATTTCGCTCAATAGTTTTAAAAATTTTGCACTTTTTACTCAGTGCTCTTTATGAGTAAGTCTTTAAATTTCACTTCTTATTTTTCTACTTTATTTATTTAACTGTAAAATTGACTCAATTTTTTTATATCCTTTGACTCATCTATTTTAATTGCTTCTAACAATTCGAACAAGCAGACAGCGAGGGATTATGTATAGGTAGATAGGTGTAAATTCTGAAGAAAAAAGCTTAATATAATAGAAAGCAAGAAATATCTTCAATATAAAAAAGTGCACACATTGATACCAGAATAAATCTCACAGACTGATTCATTATATATGACGGTGATTCAATCATGATGTAAGCTGTATTATAAATCCTTTTATCTGATAACGAATATGTTCAGGTTAACACTGGTCTGTGCCGAGGTGTGCTAAATATTTTGAGTCACGCATTCAAATTCATCACTCATCTCATTACACATCTCATCACACATCATTCATCAATCACAATCTCATCTTCGAAAACCATATTCATGATTCAATATTATACCAATTAAAGTGAATTTTTCACGCAAAAGCTAATAATGTAACATATATTTCCATATAAATATATACTCACGCTATGAGTTATCATTGTGGTTGAAGTACATTCTCTATTTGATTTAATTTGTAGTACTCTTCTGACATTACCATCCACATAATAGATACTGTGATCCGTGAACGAGTAGGTTTGAACGATGACGTAGTATGCAAGATAGAAAAAGGAATGTTGAGGTGGTTTGGGCACATAGAGAGGATGGATGAAAATAAAGTAGCGAAAGAGATATATAGAGCCAATGTGGATGGGAATGTTAGTAGAGGACGGCCTCGTAAAACGTTTCTTGACCAGATAGAAAACGTTTTTATAAAGGCGGGGGTCCGAAGTGAGAAGAATAAAAGAGCATGTATGAGAAGAATAATGAATGTAAGGGAAGCAAGAGAGGTTTGTCAAGATCGTACTAAGTGGCGATCGATAGTCTCTGCCAACCCCAATGGGAAAAATGGGCGTGAGTATAAGTAAGTAAGTATAATAGATACATATTGTATGTATTATGTGGATGGTAATGTCAGAAGAGAACTACGATTATTGATTTGTCTAACCACTAGCACCCTGAAATTAGCAAATATACACTTTATTTTCACGAACGCACTCTAAATGTGTGGCCAATGTCAGTGGGAAGTTAGAGTAGCAAGTACCTACGCAATGACGGGTAGTTATTTATTCTTTAGTGCCCGTTGGTATAAACACCATACCCATAGGTGTAGTCTTTGATAAAACTTATACTCCTCTAAACAAGATTGTTAAATGCGCGAACTGTTCATCAAAGATTATGTGTTTTTTAGTAAACTTTGTTTTGTTCATTGTTTGTTTTAGGATTTATTGCCGATTGCAAATTTAGGTGGGTTGTTAGCGGTCAATAAAAATACCTCGAAAGACAACAGATTGACTGTTAGTCAGATGTTCAATATAGCCATGCTGTACGTCAAGGGAGAAACTGTGACGTAATACTAAGAAGAACTAGTATATCTACACCAGCCCGGCTAGTACGAGCGCTATTATATCGACACGATAACGGTTGGAATGAGAGGGCAGTATACGATACTAAGTAAGTGCGTAAGATATGGCTGCTTTATCCCGCGCGATATCTAGTTTAAACACCGCTCGTACTAGCCGGGCAGTAGGGCAAGCACGAGCACTGTTTTATCGACACGATAACGGCTCGTGCTTGCCCTTCAGGCAAGGGCAAGGGCAAGCACGAGCCGTGTTTAAACTAGTTATCTTGTGGGATAAAGCAGCCATCTCTTACGCACTTACTTAGTATCGTATACTGCCATCTCATTCTAACCGTTATCGTGTCGATAAAATAGCGCTTGTGCTTGCTGCCCTTTTCAACGCCGATAAACGACGTGAAAGTTTATGTACGTAGTAAGTTTAAGAAACTTATAGCCCATGTGACAAGAACTAGGCCTATAATATTGCTATCCTAAGATCGTCTAAAATCTCGTCTTTAAGCATTTTATCTTTACCTCTGCAGTAACATATACGTATTACTGGATACGTTTAGTGGTGAGGGTACACACAAAGAAAACTGTACTGTACTGTACGCCACCGCTTTGGACTTTTGTGACACTGTGCTTAGCGCCAAGCCCCGGATAGCTTTGCATTATGTCGACTCGAAGTAGGTACCTGCGGTCAAATCACCTAGCTAGATAGAGATTAAATACCCGTGTCAATAACCATTATGAAAAATACCAAAATTAGCAGACTTCTTAATATTACATATGAATGTAAATCGCTTTAATGGAATTGTTTGGAGTGACTAAGAATCTGTATACATCTGGGAGGGTTCTGTTTACGATATTCACGTCGAGGAATGTATAATGAGGTAATTATGCGATAATTGAAATCACTTCTTTTTCTGTAAACTTTCGTGCTAGGTTTTTCTTCACTATGCAGAAATTCATATATCAAAGAATATGTGGTCACCTTGGAAATCTTAAATCGCGTTATAAAAATTATTTTCTAACTGAATATAAATACAAAATATAAGTTGGTGCACAGCAAGATGTACTGGCCAGTATATCTTTGCTGTAATCACAATATCTAATTTTTAAATCTGAGTTCAGGTAATATGTAGTAAATAAAACTTATTAGTAATACATTTGACATTTTAATATTAGCAGTTCTATTAACAAAATCCCTACCTTTACATGTTTCTAATCCCCAATCAAATCAACATTCCTTAAAACACTCAAATCCAGTAAATTGCACGAAACAAATGGAATTTCCACGGAAAGATAAATAAAGATATAAATTGAAGTGAAACGCTGTCCCCTGTGTCACGTGACGTCAAGATAATGTCCACCCACTCAACGAAAGTGATGCCGAGTGACCTTCCTGCTCACCCTGGCCATGTTTCGGGTTCACTATTTTTAGATGGAACGGGTCAATGGAAGTCTCGGGTCGACCTATCTCCATTAACTTGAGACTATTCTGATGTTTACGGTAATGGATCTCGATAGGAGCTCGGATTTTTAGTAATGTGAAGTTACGTTTTTTTTTGTAGTGGTGTTTCGGTGGGTGATTTTGGAGTGCAGTGAATGTGTGTCAATTTTAATACAATGCTTTTTTTATCAAATCATCTCTCAATCTTCTAAATTTGATCATTTAGCCCACCAAAATCCCAATTCAGTGGAAGTATAATTTATTCTAAAAGTTGTACTTTTAAAATATATTCTTCTTGTTGCTTTCACTTCGCGCATGTTTAGTCGTATATTTTCTATGGTATTTATATTTCTACTATTCATACAAATTTACTGTACTTTATTAAACTTAAGTATTTAGGTATTGTTTTTAATAGAATAACAAAGTCTTCACTTTATGTCTATCGTGTACTTTACAGAAGTTATAATTCTGAAAAAAGCTGGTAAAAGTTATTCTCGTCTCACCAAATAATAACAATCATCTTTCAGTACGCGGTAGACACACGGGCAAAAGCGAGTTAGGCTAAAAAAACATTAATTCCAAGTCAACCAGGTCAAGATGGTTTATAATTAACTTCACGATTATTTCTATCAGATCTCGTGACATTGATATGAAATAGCACTGTATATACAAATCATCAAAAATATTTACGTACTACAATTTATCGTCTTCATATATCAAAGTTGTGTTTCGCGTAGGTATTTAGTGCTTTCGCCAAAGATCTTTTCTAGATAAACTTGATGCGGCGCAGTACTATGTGATGTTATCATAGAAACAACTATTAAACAAGATCTCCTTCTTCAATATAAACTTTATTTTAAGAGTTTTGATGTTTTAAGTGTCCATTTCATAGGATCATAAAGTTGTAGTTTTGGGTTATTATCGATGCCAATGGTAAGATACTTATATAAAAGTGTTGTGGTAGGCTAGAACTCGATCTGTATGGCAAAATTATGTTTCCTCCTACAGCCTTTTATAATTTTGATTTATTACGCTATCCTATTGCTATCTATTTGCGGAAAAAATTATGATAACATCCTTAAAAAGTCCTTTATTTCCTCAATATGTACTTCGATTAATTTAATTTTTTTACTGAGTTCACAACAAATGCTTCTCAATATTATGATACAGAGATTTTTTTATATCCTACATTAGATTTCTTTAGGAAAGGGATTTTAAGTATCTTATTGGTATTTTTTTGGTTATGTTTATTAACCTTCATCCATACTAATATTATAAATGGGAAAGTGAGTTTGTTTGTTTGTTTGTTCCGCTTTCACACCGTAAATACTGAACCGATTGCTTTGAAATTTTTCAGACGTGTAGTTAGAAGTCTAAATTAAATAATAGGGTACTTTTTATCCCGGAAAAAATATGTTCCCACGGGAAATCAAAAATATTGTTTGCTTACTAAATGCATTGGAGATGGCGCTGTGTATCGTTTAAAACAACGTAAAATATTGTAAACTAATATAAAAATCAAAATTTAGAAGCTTAATGGTACGGTAATGCATCCCCGAAAATAAGGAACTCCCGAGCCATGATGTACTATTTTTTTATCGTATACATTTTTTTTTACATCTACTTATATTGCAAACGAATATTAACATGTAAATATAGAAACTAAATGAAACGACGACGATTCCTTGAAACTAAGGAATCCGCAAGAGTTCTCATAGGAACATCAAAAAACCTTAACTCATATATGGCTCAAAATATTGCAGCGATTATTTTTATCATCGATGGAATTCACATCAGACACTTTGGTAATGTTCATTTTGGAAAGATGAAGGGGTTTCATCAATTTAAATGACAAATTTGTTTATCAATAGTAAGACTAATGTGAAATAAAGCGTAATAAAAATTTGACACCGCCCCGGTAACGTCTCCGTGGCGTAGCGGTATAACTAACTACTATGAATATTTAATTAGAACTATTATGAATCAATCGTCCCGGGTTCGTATCTCAGGTAATTCAAGCTTTTTGTAAAAAAAATTTTTGTCAGCTTAAAATAACACTATATATAATAATAACAAGCACTATCCCTTCAATTTAGCGATTATTTTGGAAGGAGATCCACCACTAATCATCCCTATATTGCCGAGCAATCGCTGCAAGCTCTCCCACTATCACCAACGGTCAGTGTAGGGGGCAGCACCGGGCCGTCGCCGCAGCGCCAAACTACTATCCGTATCTGTACTTACTAGAGATATTCTCATTTCTGAACATAAAAACTTGGTATATTTGTTTCATGATTCTTATGAACAATTAAAAAGGAATTTTTGGAACTCATCCCCTAACGGGTTGATATAGCAAATGAAAGTTAATATAGAGTTTTTTTACATTTTATAATAAAACTTGGTGCGATTGAATTTATGAAATCCAACTATCAATCATTCATGAATATATGCTAACAACCATAAATTCCATAAAAGGGTGGCCATAGCTTCGGAGATACTAATTCTTCATCCAATTTTGGAAATATATTGATAAAAGATAGGTTAATAAAGGTTGTTAGTGATGGGTCACAAACTGCATCGCCCAACAATCACTTAAAAAGCCTCAATGTCCTTTATGTCATTTACAACGCCCGCGGGATTATAAATATAAAAAACAGAAGTTGAGACAGTGTTTCGGTATTTTGGTATTATGTAAACTGGATGCAAAAAATGAAGTCCACGCGGACGAAGTCGCGGGGCAAAAAGCTAGTTATATTATAATTATGAGCACCATACCTTTTTGAAGTACCTCTTTATTTTAGACTTTGTACCCAAAGTAAAAGGAAGAAATATGATAATCGTTTATACGATTCTACACCAAAAAATATACTGCAGAAGTCTGCATACTACGATAAACATAACAGGCGTTGCCAAGCAAAATATGAGTCTGGTAAATTCAGATTAGCAACCACCTTTTTGACAGTCGACAGCGAAACGCGAGTAACTGCGATTGTAAATCAGGAATAGATTTACGGCTGTTTTCATTGGGCGGAGCGGCCGAAAGATTTCATTTTGTACTGATGTGATTTCAATCAATCTTCATGTTTTAATTGCACATGCTGTTATTATGTGCGAAAATTGTTACAACGGCATTTATGGTCGACTTTATAGATTCTCGTATTTTACGTGGTTTGAGTCGAATAGTTTATTTGCTTTTGTTGGTAAAGTGGTCAAAGAGATAGCAATGGTCAACATAATTATGTTATATATTATATGACAATTTCTTCCATGGAAATTCGTTTATTACAATTAAATGTGGAATTTATTATTAAGGTTTCAATTTTAGTCAAAAATATACTATAAACAATCAAAACTGCTACGTAAAATTTTTGTAACAAGTGAAATTGTGCTAAAAGGAAGTTGTTAAGAATAAAAGGCATAAAACGATTTATAAACATAAATAAAGCGCGAAAGGGTTGCCAGGATCTAACGAGGTGACTGCTAGTCTCTGCCTACCTCATTACCAAATAATTATGTGACTATTTGTATAAAAATGTGTGTATTTATGTTTCCGAGCCTTTTATACCATATATACATCTACCGTCATATATAAAACCACCACTGTTTTTAAAAAGTTAAATAAGTTTTTTAAAGATGGAGAAAATAAGCTGGACGGAAATGGTAACCAATGAAGAAGAACTTAAAAGAGTGAAGGAAAAGAGACCGTTGATGAGAAGACAGACGAGGGAAAATGATGGGTTGCTTGATAAGACACGACGAATTTATAAAAAAACATCATTGAGCGAAATATAGAAGGAGAGCGAGGAAGAAGAAAACCAAGAAGAGCATACACAGATCATCAGGGCAAGCACGAGCACTTTTTTATCGACACGATAACGGTTAGAATGAGATGGCAGTATACGATACTAAGTAAGTGCGTAAGAGATGGCTGCTTTATCCCACGCGATAACTAGTTTAAGTTTATTATGAAAAAGAGTTAATTTTGATTAGCATTATGTTCAAATATTAAAATATTGTAAAAAGCAATATTTTTTTTGGCACTTTCACGTCCTCAGCTATTAAATATTAATGACCCTTAATGTTTACTAGATGCTTACAGTAATGGTCTATCCGGTGACGATGTGGGAAAATATTAACGATGTGAAGTAGCAAATGAGATTTGATGATTTCTTTATAGTTGGCGATGAACTACAAATGCAAAATTAGCTTGGGAGTAACATAAACATATAACATAAACGTTCACGCCGAATATCCCCGAAGGGGTTGGCAGAGGTACTAATACTTCTGAACATCACGTGACTTTGTCACCTGGTGTTCAGAGTACCCACGTTTTACATGGACAGTGTACTAACGTGGGCAGGCCTATCGCCGTTTTGTACGAATACACTGTCACATGACTTAGTACAACTCAGCCATGTGGGTTTCTTCACGATGTTTTCCCTCACCGTTAACAACCATGATAAATTCACCACACATATGTCTTAAGAAAAGACAAATTGGTGTAGGCCCGACCCAGGATTTGAACACTAGTCGTTTGCACGATTACCGAGTGTTCTACCCACTGGGCTATTACGGTTGCTTGGGAGTAAATGAGACACAAATATGTTTAGTTTTCATTCTTACAACTTTTTATATACGTTTTAGTTACATACTTGAACCACAATCATGCTTAACGCAAACCGAATTTAAATTGTATAAATAGTAACGTAAATTTTCATTATAAAAAATATGTGATATGTCTTGAGGTACAAACCAGACGATCACCAACTAGCTATAGCCGAAGCTGTGTAGTGTCGGCTTAGAATATCACTAATCTATTTCACCCTGTATGTGTTCGTAAAAGGGAACTTAAGATAGTGGGTCTTTTCAAGTACTGTTGAGGTGCTATGGGGTTGGAGACTCATCATAAATAACCTTTGTTTTACAATATTTTCCACACTCCACTTCCAAAAGTGGCTGAAGAATTTCTTATTATCTGGCTATCCTTTCAAGGGATTTATAGCGGGGTGAGTACATTTGTATGTTTGTACGATCACATACGGATGAATGTGAACCAAAACGAATCCGTCAGTGTTGCGGACATATTTTTTATAACATAATAGTTATGATAACGAAATGGAGTAGGTTTATTTTTTATTGTATACCAAGAAAAAGGTAAAATGCCTTCTTTAATCTTTCTTAGTCATAACAACGACTTAATTTTGATGATGATCTAATAAAATCCATTTGTGTTAGACTTTATGCTCGTATGAGACGATTCCATGGCATAATAATCCATAATGCACTTCTCATTACATTAGTAAATGGCATTGAAATAGACAGTGATTTGCAAATAAATCTCATTGAATTGCCCCGCGTGGCATTCTACTGGTAATAGTAATTAAGCATAGTTTTATCTAAAGTTTTTCTGATATATTTTTAAGGTTAAAGCCTAAAGATATTGGTTTATTACAGAAAGCTGTTGATCAAATTTAAACAATCAACGAATCACGCCCTTTTGTATTAATTTATATCACTGACAATCAGTTTTAAATTAAATAAAAACATAGATTTTTCCATTTTGATACGAAAAGTAATATTCAATTAAAAAAAATCTTTTCCTATCCAATTGTATCGCAGATTTATCTTTAAATATTAATGACTAACAAATCTTTACGATTCCGTTTTACCGCCTACCCAATTTAAATGCATGCGTGAATATATGTGTGAATAACTTTGTTATTTACGCTCATTCATGTAAATAAATCTTTTAGCTTCCCGACGCTGTTTGTTTAGTGTGACGTGCAGTCTATTCGTCATTCGTAAAAATAGTGATGATACGTTTTCAGTCAAATTTATTCTGAAATAAAAACACTATTAATTAAAAGATGGGTTTGCTAGCTATTGACCTTGTATATAGCTATTATTGTGGGCGATTAAGTTAAAGGTAATAATCAATTTAATGGTCCTTTATGATATTTGACATGGTTACATACTGTATATCCGAAACTTTTAAACCCGAATATTATTTTACCGAAAAATAATCGACTTTTTTTAATGAGAGGTTTTCTTTATGAGAAATAAAAAAACAACATAGTTCCCTAGAGCTCTGTAGATGGCGTTGATGTAACTACGTTACTTACTTCAAACTTTTTTCGTGGCGTCAGTCGTGTTGCTACAATAATTTCGCCAATGTCAACTTTAAAAACATGTGTCACATCACCATGTACCCATTGCGCTTTACGATTTTCATCTTTAGGAAAAAGATGTATTCGTTCATTTTTACATAAATCTACAAGGCACAGACTCCTCTTCTTTTTTTCTAGGGACATTTTCTTTTTGGCGAGTGAAAACAACAAAAAGAATGTTAAATATAAATACCGTCTTTGTTTATTTACTTTTAAGCTATCTTGGGTTAAACTGATATTTATTTAGACTTTCAAATCAGAACGTTTTTATGTACGTTCCGTTTTACGATATCATTACATCCAAGTGTGAAGAACGTTCCGTTCCTACCAGTAACATAGCAAGTCTGGCGCCATCTATCCTGAGAACAGGGAAGAAGAAAAAAAGAAAAAATGGAAAACCTCTCATTGCCATAATATTGTTTCACCGAAATTTCAAATACCATATTATTACATTCCAGATTATCGATTGACTTTTTTTTCTTTACTATCATTATGATTAACCACTAGAACGGATTCCCACAGAATCAAAAACCAGATATACCTTAATTACGCAATATTGCTTTTCCGAATAATCACTATTCCAAAAAATCATTTTCCATACATTTGAAATACTATTATTAAAAGAATATAATTATAAGTTTTGAATGATACCTACTGCTATGACTAATTTTGCAGGCATATTTTATGTAAGTAGTATACCCCGCTCCCCGTCCCCTATATGTAGCAAGCGTGCAAGCAAGCTGCAAGCAAGCAAGTATGCATATAGGCATGCATCAGGCATTTATGTGGTCGCTCGTTTTATACATAATCTAACCTAACCTAACTAAATGCGACCTAACTTTTCTTTGTCTGCAGGGTCCCCTGCACCCCCCCCCCCCGACATGCAACCAAGCATGCAAACAAGCAAGCAAGTATACATACAAACAGGCATGCATCCGCGTTTTATTCATAAATTTTTTCTAACATAAATGATATCTAGTTAAAGAGATTTACGATTTGTAAGACTATAGATAAAGTTACTTCGGTCTTTTAAACCTTTGGAATTATAATAATGGATTTTTCTGGGAAGTGATACTTCTAGAAAATAAAGCATCTGTGATACGAAAATTCTGTGAACCCTTTTCTGAATGTTGAAATATATATATTTGATATATATTTGCCGTGTAGTGCTAGGCTTAGAATGTCTCTAACCCTTTATTTTTTACCCATGGCGACTAAGGGTATGGGGCTTTTTTAAGTCTTATTTGAGAAATGCGTTTGCAGACATATTACCAAAGATACTTTATTTCTACCTTTTTCTCCCCTATAAACTTCCAAATCTGGCTACCCCTTTTTGGGATTTATGGCCGTGAGTTTATGTATGTATGTATTTGATATTAAATTTTCTCCGTGTTTTATAGAATATAGAATAATTATTGAGAGTACAAAGTTACCACACTCACTCACTATTACTGCTAAATTCCAAGCGTAATCAATGTACAAATTGTCGCATCCCGTTTAGTGCTTTGATGTGTGCATTCTAGATTATATTATTTTCCCGCCTTTTTTGCTTTTATTCTACGTGCTTTCTTTTCGCATGTGTATTATCGTAGAAGTGACTTTTCGACTTCATTAAAAAAATAATTAACTTATCATTTAAAAAAATAAAGATGCTTAAAATTTGATTGTAAATTAAAGGCACCTTTGCAAAATTTACTCGGTTTGCCCTGCAATTTTAAAATTGTGTTTTAAATGTAGCTATCGTGGTGGAAACTCTTGTTGTATTATTTTCAAACAGTATCAATCATAACATAACATAAAACATAACATAAACGTTCACGCCGAATATCCCCGAAGGGGTTGGCAGAGGTACTAATACTTCTGAACATCACGTGACTTTGTCACCTGGTGTTCAGAGTACCCACGTTTTGCATGGACAGTGTACTCACGTGATAGGGGGCAGGCCTATCGCCGTTTTGTACGAATACACTGTCACATGACTAAGTACAACTCAGCCATGTGGGTTTCCTCACGATGTTTTCCCTCACCGTTAATCAATCAAATATTTATATAATGCTTGACGCTATTATTATGCACTTGTCATGGCGCCTTAACCTTCAGTCAAGAATAACACTACTGCATCCTCTTGACGCAGCCTAACCATGTACAGATATAGATGACTATAACTTGCAGATTTTTGCTCTGACTTACGGCAATCCCAAATAGAGATAATCTAAAACGGCATCTAAAACCATTTTAATCTTAAAACGAAAGATAGAACAGACAAAAGAAAAGGTTAAAGGCTGAACATATAAGGTACCAGGAAAGGGCCAAGCCCATGCCATTTATTTAGCAATCACAGCAAGTAAACAGCCGGGGAGCATCGCGGTTGTAAAGTTCAGGAACATTAACACGCCCATTACGACGGCAAATATTTAACTGCCTATTTCAAGGACGTTTATATATTTAAGCCCTAGCACGAGCGCTATTTCATCGGCAAGATTTCGGTTAGAATGAGATGACAGTATACGACACTAATTAAGTGCGAAAGAGATGGTGGTTTTATACGGTATAACCACGCGATATCTGTTAAAGGGTCGCTCGTACTAGCTATGCTGATTAATAATTAAATGAGTGTGACTCATATTTTTGTTGATTGCTATTGATGTGTTTTCTCTTTACAATAAGCACTCTCATTTGTAGATATGAGCAGTAATGACTTCCTTATGTTTTATTATAGCTATTACAGAAGTAATTGTTATTTAAAATTTCACGTACATTACAAACTCTAAATGTAACATAACATAAACGTTCAAGCCGAATATCCCCGAAAGGATTGGTAGAGGTACTAATACTTCTAAACATCACGTGACTTTGTTACCTGGTGTTCAGAGTACCCACGTTTTGTATGGACAGTGTACTCACGTGATAGGAGGCAGGCCTGTCGCCGTTTTGTACGAATACACTGCCACATGACTAAGTACAATTCAGCCATATGGGTTTCCTCACGATGTTTTCCCTCACCGTTAACAACCATGATAAATTAGCCACGCTATGTCTTTAGAAAAGACAAATTGGTGTAGGCCCGACCCGGGATTTGAACACTAGTCGTTTGCACGATAACCGGTGTTCTACCCAATGAGCTATCACGGATCTAAATGTACTTAAAGTTAAAGTAAGTTACTATACCCAATTGATGATCCAGAATTCAGGAGTTTCAGCATCTACTTACAACAATTTAGTTCAACATGGCCAGTACTGTCGAGCACCTATCTACAATATATTCTTTTGAATAGATATGCTTTTATAAAATGGACTGAACTCTATTTGATCCTATCCTATCCTAGATAGTGAGATAAAGCACTATGTTTACAGAAAAATATTATCACAAACCACTATAAAATCCAATAATAGCTAACAGTTTCAAGATCCATGGCGAAACTTTATTACCAATAAAATCGATAATTCGGTAATAATAATAATACTTCAACCACTTAAACAACAATCGGTATTGATAATTCAAAAATATAATACCTTATAACCATATCCACCACATCTTCCCGCTCAAAGACTTTAGAGTAGATATGAAGCACTTTCAAGCAGGCGTACTGGAGTCCAGTCCAGGTTATATCTGATGATTTCAGAGCTTCATCCCAAGGGCAGTTCTCGTGGCGAGAGAGACAGAGCATGCCTTCGGAACCAGCTGTCTCCGTCGGAGGCATTTAGTATAGTGAGGTGTCCTTCAATTTTGTAACAGTCCGCACTTTACAGAACATTTCAACTACACTGATCTAGGGTAGATTTAAAGTGTCAATGTTGATGGTGAAATGACCAAGGTCTGAGGATATCGGAAATACTATAGTTGCTTTTTTTTTAAGTGAAACCAATACAGAAAACTTTATTTCTGATCGATTGGTTACCAGAAAAATAATATGAACGGGGGTCACTTTGAGATTAAACTTCGAATGAATATTAAAAAAAAGCGATATGAATTTTTATTTTAGTTGATTTGTCTTGAGAATTTTTCATTTAAGTACAATATAAGTAAATTTATGTATATCAATACATTAAACTAAAAACTAAAAGTCTAAGTCATTTACTATAACTACATTTTCGCTTCCTTTACAATTTCATAAATCATATGACAAAATAACGTGCGCCGTATCATCTAGTATCAAAATATGTTTCTCCTCAAAAGGCTAAGGTCCCAATAAAAGACCGTTTTGTCTCTATCGGAAGTCCCAATTTAAGCAATTACTCCGCAACATAAGTCGTTTGCATATCATATATCTTTTATTGCTCCGCGTTCGCCATCCACTTTGATTAGTGTCAATTTAGCCTGTAATCGTTTTAGATAGAACTAATTTGTTTAAATTAGTGTTCTTGTGGGTAGTAAAAGTATTAAGTAGTTGTATCAGGCTGTTACGCTATCGGTTTTTATAGTAATAAAAGTTTTTTTGTACTATTTTTGCTTTATTTTAAATTAAAAGATTGTAATAAACAATTTAAGAAAACAAATATCTTCGGCACCAGCAGGACTCGAACCTACGACCTCGGGTATACGCCCCCGCCGCTCTAGCCGCCGTCGTTTTTTAAATTTTAAAGGATTTTTGTTTGCTTAATTGTTTAGTAATAATCCCGACATGAGGTTTTCATGTAAAAAAACAAATCATGCATACATACATATTTTGGTTTTGTAGATTTTTATTAATTATGGTAAGTAATTGGCTAACAATAAAGATAGGTAACTGTGTTTTTCTATTACGGTAATTGCAAAAAAAATATATGGGAATAAACATGTGCATTCATGAAGTAATAAATTGCCGACATTTTTCTTTAACTAACATGAATTATTCATACAAACATATACCTATATATAAAATAATGACAATCATGATGCTACGAGCGACCGCGACGGTCGCATTAGTCACTGAGAATCATAAATCCAGTAAAAATCTATACTTATAATAAATCTGTAGAGAGGTCAATTCTGTACATGAAATATATTTTCAAAATAACCATCAGGGGGTGATTAGGGATCGATACTGATGCCAAAAATGCAATCAGTAAAATTTTTGTCTGTCTGTCTGTCTGTCTGTCTGTCTGTCTGTCTGTCTGTCTGTCTGTCTGTCGGTTTGTATGTTCCTTATGGAAACAAAAACTACTCGACGGATTTTAACGAAACTTGGTACAACTATTCTTCATACACCTGCGCAGGTTTTTGTATACTTTCCAGCAGAGTAGTAAAGGGGAATTTTGGGAAATTTTGGGAAAACGGGAGAAGTTACTCCATTTTTTAAGCTTCCGTCGCGTGTGTAGCCTCAATGGTTAAACTTACATAGAAATCATGTGTGACGGAAATATTCTTCATAAAATTATCTAAAAAAAAATCATCAACAGTTTATGTCTATCTTTTACGGTTGACTCACAATGACACGTGTAATTCCTGATAGCTTAGCAGTTCGGAACATTTTTATTATATTTGTTTACTCTTACGTTTGAAAACCTCTCACTTATCCCTAATTTAAAAGAAGTAACATTATTACCTATTCAATAAAAAAAAGAATCATAGAAATCGGTAGACAAACACCGAAATTATACATAAAATAAGCCACCGCGCCCGTGACCAAAACCAAATCTTTACTAATTTACATATAACATACTAGATGGCGCCAGTAGTTGCATCCTACATCACGTAATGAAATGATTTATTTTTTAGATTGTTATAAATACTTCATAGCGTTTTATTTAAAAATTTGCTATTAAACGGAAATACTGAACCGTTCATCAAAGCGCATTTAAAATCACCAAACTACACTGTTTAGGGATTGCTATATATTTAATAAATTGAAAACATTGCGCTGAATTTCGCAATGCTTGAGCAGTGATTGAAGAAAGAAACCTCAGATATTTAAAAAAACAACGCTACCCGTGCGAAGCTGGGACGATCCACTAGTGTTTAATAATAATAAAGCGCCGTGTAGTGATGGCTTAGAATGCTACTACCCCGTTTTACCCACGACGGTCGTCATAATAGGCGACTAAAGGTATGGGGCTTTTTAAGTGGTTTTTGGGCGATGCGGTTGGAGACCCATCACCTACGATACTTTATTTCTACCATCTCATCCCCTATCAATTTCCAAATGTGGCTGGCGAGTTTCTAGCTGGGAACCTCTGGCTACCCCTTTTTGGAATTTACAGCCATGAGTATAAGTATGTACGTATATTAAGTAGAGTTGAACTTTGTAGCAAATGACAAACTTTCTCTCATATCATGATAACACAAAAAAGCATCCAGATCCCAAAGTCAATGGCAGAGAATGTTCGTTCAAAAATCGTAGAAAAATCATCCATCAATTATATTTTCTCATACATACATATACTCACGGCTCTAAATCCCTAGAAGAGGTAGCCAGAGCTAAGGAACTTGAAATTCCTCAGCCACTTTTGGAAAGTTGAGTGGGGAAACGATGGCAAAATAAAGGTTGTTGGTGATGGGTCCCCAACCGCATCGCCCAAAAATCCCTTAAAAGCCCCAATACCGTTAGTCGCCTCTTACGTACCTACACCCACCGGCAGAAATGGGGTAGTGTTATTCCAAGCCGACACTAAACAGCGTATATATTCTCCATTATATATTTTCTCTCCCAATCTCAATTATATATTTTCTCTCCCATTCTCAATTATATATTTTTTTGCAATTTATAAGATTTATATAAATACACTTAAACTTAAAATCTTTAAGAGACATTCATCATTCGTTACAGCATAGCTTCTGTAGCAATTACCTTAAAACATTAGATAAGCCGCTACATTTGTTCGTTTAAATGATTACCTTAAAAAGCATTTAAGAGTCAATTAAAGCCAAAACTGTTTCTATTAGCACTTAGAACTTGTTTGCCAAATAAGTCAGCATGGATGACTTTCATCATTATTCACCGGTCATGCCTTTATAAGTCTCTTACGCCCGATTTCTGAATTGAGTATTCCAGCTGAGAACAACTTAAGTATCGTTCTGTCGCATTGAAAGCTTAACAACTGAATGAGACAAAACTATACTTAAGTCGTTCTCAGCTTGGATACTCAATTCAGAAATCGGACGTTATAAGTCTTTACTACCGTTTAAGTTTAAGTACGAGTTTATAAAATCTACGTGAATTGTATGGTTACGAAATATACATGTTGATCATAGATTTAATGCATTCAAATCTCAACAAAATATTTCTGTATTAGCTCTGCTACCAACAATGTTCATGTAACTAAGTTAAAACTAAGTTTCCACGAATGTTATTGAAAAGAAAATCAATAGCGTAGGCATCAAAACTGTATCTATAGTATCGATCCAATCGCAAGATTTTCATTAGGAGATTACTTTTAGTTGTATAATTCCGCAATGCAATAAAAAATCAATTCTATAAATATCTACAGGAATTAAAAAAAACCTTAAGGATAATATTAAATTTTGAAAGAAATGTCTAAATATTATTTAATAAAACAATAGAATAAGTAAACCAAACTATAAACTGGTGTGTATTTGAAATCTTCTCCGGGCCTTGTATATCATACAATTTTCAGTGTTCATTGTTTATATTAGGTGCATTGATGACATTCTAACCGACCGAGTATCTTTGTGTATATACGTTAACATTTCTATAGCAGGTGGTGTTTTGTGAATTGTGTTTGCCCGCCTTGGCCCAGCTGTGGTTGCTCCTCATAGTTCTAATGAAGATACAGTGACAAATATATTTTCTTGCATAATTATATAAATCTAATAAACTTGTTTTGATTATGGAGATAAAATTGGCAAAGAATGACCAAGTTACTATTTATTTATTTAATGAATGTAACTGTAAACATCACGACGTTTGTTATTGGCTCATTAGATATTTTATCGGAGGCAGATCGATAAAAACCTTTTGACGTGCATTATAGTGGTATTGGGGCTTTTTAAGGGATTTGTTGGGAGATCGGTTAAAGACCCATCATTAAAAACCTTTCTTTGTTATCTTTTCCCTGCTCATATAAAGCGGCTGACGAATTTATAATCCTGAAGCTTTGGGTACCCTTTCTAAAGATGAATAGCCGTGAGTATATGTATAAACTAGCCTTTCTGCAGGTCAAGCACGAGCACTATTTTATCGACACGATAACGTTTAGAATGAGATGGCAGTATACGATACTAAGTAAGTGCGTAAGAGATGGCTGCTTTATCCCACGCGATAACTAGTTCAAACACGGCTCGTGCTTGCCCTTCTGCAGTGAGTATAGTCTTGAATTAAACGATACGAACAAATGTTTCTTATGATATAATCTGAGAACAACATCTAACCCAGAAAATAATATTGCTCTTGAATTTTACAATAATCTGGGACGGTCCCAGTAAAGTAACTAAGTACTCCTTAAGCCTGACAACCACTGAAAGAAGTATAAGGTTTCTAAGGAGTGTGTCAACTGGGTCAGACTCATACAGAAAGGCTTAACCTAATCTTAGAAATCAGAACAAATATGGCAATACATACATAATATACTTACGGCCATAAATGCCACAAAGGGGTAGCTGAGCTTCAGAATTAGTGATTCCTTAACCACTTTTAAAATGTGAATGGAGAAAAGAAAGTAAAGTAGTAAGGTTGGTGGGTTTCAGCCACATCGCCCGAGACACTTAACGAGCCTCAAAACTGTAAGGCACGATACGTATACGCGGAAAGAAATGGTTTGACATGGTAATTGGCAATGGCATGGTTAGTTGTATTCTAACTCAATGAAACCACTCAGAATATTAATATTTAATAAAAAAAGTGTTTAAAAATTTAAACAGCAAAGTCATTCCAGATTGTTATAATTATAATCTAAGATCGTGAAACAATAACAAGCTTTCTTGATGTTTTCTTGAATTGAAATTATTAACTGTTCATTGTTTATTTAATACGAATCAATAAATCCTAAGGATAGTAATGAAATTTAAAATAATTTAATTTAAGAATTTTAAATGCATAACATATTGAGTTTAAAAGCTCCATTTGTTCAACGACACTAACTTTTGACACACGTTGAATCTTTTGGCACTCTCATTTGTAAACACATAAACGTTGCAAAATAGTACTTGTTGCAAATGTATTTTGTAGAGTTTTATCCTTTGATTAATGGAGCTCGTTGTAAAGCATTACACAGACAAAAACAGCTATGTCAGTAAATTTATTTTATTCCCGGTATAATTCACTAAATACATCAATGACTTTACGTTCTTCAAGGAGAATCAACATCAAAGCGCTATAAAGTTTAATTCCTACAAAACATCGTTTTATCTAAAGTGCTGTTTCATTTGATTTTCCAATAGTTTTTCCTTGTTAGTTGTAAAATTCGCAATCAAATTGTAATATATAGTTTCGATTAAAGAATATTTATATTTATGAGTAACATCACAGACGGACGTTGACTCCTTAAATGTAGCAAGCAATAAATTCAAATGCACATTACTATCAGCGTCATGTTGTAAAACCGTTGGCATTTGTCAATTTAATACATAATTTCAGTATTCGTGAAAATATTAACATACAGATAATATGTTTTAATGTAACGCAAAATTTCTCATTATATAAATGCGTGTTTCAAATATTTACAGAATATACCTATATATTTTTCACGCGACGAGTAAGTCCTATCTCAGATACTCTTATTTCAAATGCTTTCCACAGATGGTGCAACGGTATAAACTTCTAATATAATATATATTTCATAAACTCAGATCATACTTTCAATTTATGACCAAAATATTTCTTAATCATCATCAGTCAATGGACGTTTACTGCTAGACATAGGTCTCCTCAAAAATTACCACAACGATCGGTTCTGTGCTGCCCTCATCCATTGGCTTCCTGAATCTATTTTCTATTTGCGAAGGGCCCAAGTATTGTAAGTAAGTATATGAGTCACAACACAACACAATTAATATAATTTTAAAATCTTTCTAGCAATATGATTCAATGAACGAAATGTCAATGTCAAGAAAGTTTAATAGCATTAGCGATAAACAAGTGAATGAAGAGCAGTTATATTTTACGAGACGTCATAAAGGTGTGGTGGACTCATGGTCTACCTATGGCGGCCTTGACCCTGCATCATATATTTCAGCAATAAATTGTAATGATGGCTTTGTGAATATCACTTCATTTTAATGAATTAATATAATAGAAGGTTGTAATATCCTAACGGTTTTTGTTGGGACTACTCCGTTTCTTTCGTAGGAAGTGCCTCTTGAAGTGATCTTTAATTCTAAGGCTCTTTATATCCCGATTAGAAATCCAGCTTAATATTACTAACATACTAAAACAGTTTGAGAACATTACGTGGCAGTAACGATACTGTAAGGTCGCAACTTTATTATGCTTGATGAGATTTAATATTTTTTATCCATCTCGGAAAAATGTCTTGTGAGTTTTAAAAATATGCAATTTATTTCTGTAAATGCAGTAATGTTTTGTTATATATAATTTATTTATATATTAATCTATATTAATACGTTTCTACACCACATGTTAAGATACTCGAATACAAATTATATCATTGATCATAATTATATTTAGTGCATAAGCATATAAAGATATATTATTCTATTTAGTTATCGATTTGAAACGCTTGTGCATACATGATTTATTTTACTATTTGAACGTAACGTTTTTACGGCGCGGACAGTGAAATAATACGAGCGACGTAGTTGATTCTAACTGCGATTTGGAGCAATTCCAAATGGGAAACATGTATATTAGTTCAAATTTTATATTTCCATTTAAAAAGTCACACGTGCATAGGTTTTACTTCGGTAATGCTTTGAGCTGGTGACGCGGGACTTGTAAATATTGACAGAAGCGGATTTGAACCTCGACCAAACCAAAACATTCACTGCGTTAAATAGCACTCTAGAAATTGCCAACGTAAACAATAACTCAATTATGATATGATACATAAATGGTTGGTGAAGTAAAAATATTTTAAAATGATCTTCTTATTTTAGATTTTTGGGTTTCATAATATAATAATTATCAAAGCCAAATAAAATGTTAGTTTTTATTTTATGAAGTCGATTTTTTTAACAAAATCTGCCAATAAAAGTATTGAAATCAATAGATTGATATTATTGCAATAGATATAATTACACTATGAAACATGCACTTTTTATGATATTAAGATTAAAATCTTGTCGCACTCATGAGGAGTCTGAAAGTTTCATATTTATTTGGCATAACGGTGTTTTTAAACATCAACATGGTTTTCTGATTGCCCGCAAATACAATTATTTCTAAGAAGTATTCAATACCTTTATAATCCTTTGGAAAGTATGCACATGCTGATGGGAAAACAGACAAGTGCCCAAGTATGTTTCATTCGACACGTATGGAAACTCAAAGCAAACATTTATGATACTATATATTTTTTAGTATTTGAAATATTTTGGGGCTATAATAATTTAGTGTAGTAGCAATGTCTATATTTGTTTGTCAATAAGAAATATAATATTGAATAATATAAATACAATATTTTGTGTTAATAAATCGCAATAAGAGGCACTTACGCCCGATTTCTGAATTGAGTATTCCAGCTGAGAACAACTTAAGTATCGTTCTGTCGCATTGAAATCTTAACAACTGAATGAGACAAAACAATACTTAAGTCGTTCTCACCTTGAATACTCAATTCAGAAATCCGGCGTTAATCTTTGTAAATAAATCCACCTAAGAGTCTGTACTAACCGAAATCATATTTCAATAGAGTGGTAACGTAAGTAGTCATTACTAATTAGCATACTCACAACACTATTCGGTAAGTTTGTGTTCACCGTCCCAATTAGCGCTATTAGCCACAGCTTATTAAACAACTGCATAATATACACGGACTATAAATACAGATTGAGTTGCTACAAAATATCTCCCTTATTAGTTTACGTAGAAGTTAGGTTTCTCGAGTACTCAATAAATAATTGAAACATAAACGTTCACGCCGTTTATCCCCGAAGGGGTTGGCAGACGTACCGATACTTCTGAACGCACATGGCAGCGCCATCTAGTGTCCAGTCCAGAGAAGGTACCCACGTTTTGCTTAGACAGTGTACTCACGTGATAGGGGGCAGCCCTATCGCCGTTTTTGTACGAATACACTGTCACATGACTAAGTACAACTCAGCCATGTGGGTTTCCTCACGATGTTTTCCCTCACCGTTAACAACCATGATAAATTAACCACACATATGACTTTAGAAAAGACAAATTGGTGTAGGCCCGACCCAGGATTGGAACTCACGCCCTTCTGTTTTCGGGCGGGTGTTCTATCCACTGGTCTATCTATGTCGCTAATATATAATTGTATGCAATTAAAATTGTTATATGTTGACTCCGGCAATGTATGCCGTGTAGTGTTGGGTTAGAATGTCACTACCCCTTTCTAACCACGGGTGTGGTAAGATGCGGTTTTAACACGCTTATATTAGCTTCACCTGTAAGTATGTTTGTATGTAACCGACTCCTTTAAACTCGATTTTGACTCTAAAGGGACTTAAATTTAAATTTAATTTAATTTAATTGAAAACTTTTACACTTATCGAGAATCAGAGACTAATGCCCGATTTATGAATTGAGTATTCAAGCTGAGAACGACTTAAGTATCATTTTGTCTCATTCAGTTGTTAAGATTCCAATGCGACAGAACTATACTTAAGTTGTTCTCAGCTGGAATACTCAATTCAGAAATCGGTCGAAAGTTCTTCCCATTATCCTGTTTTACGCTCTGTGCCATATTTTTCGTCTATCGAGCGGATACTTTGGAGCGAACCAGACTTTTGCATGATTTTCAGCTTAGATTGAGATTATCACTTTTTAGTTTCATGTGTTTCAAAAGCGTGTTTTTCAGTTTTTATAAACTATATTACATAAACATAACATAAACATAAACGTTCACGCCGAATATCCCCGAAGGGGTTGGCAGAGGTACTAATACTTCTGAACATCACGTGACTTTGTCACCTGGTGTTCAGAGTACCCACGTTTTGCATGGACAGGACAGTGTACTCACGTGATAGGGGGCAGGCCTATCGCCGTTTTGTACGAATACACTGTCACATGACTAAGTACAACTCAGCCATGTGGGTTTCCTCACGATTTTTTCCCTCACCGTTAACAACCATGATAAATTAACCACACATAGGTCTTTAGAAAAGACAAATTGGTGTAGGCCCGACCCAGGATTTGAACACTAGTCGTTTGCACGATAACCGAGTGTTCTACCCACTGGGCTATCACGGTTATATATATATACGGCTATATTAGTTTTTATACTATTCAATCATAATGTCTTCAAGAATCTACATATTTACATTGTAGCTGAAGTTGTTAAGTATCATTGCAATGCCGATGTTTTGTTTGTAAGCTATCGGCTCGCGTCATTTCTCAGTGGAAATCATCGTTTGCAATGAGAGTGTACGAGTGTCGGCTGTCCATTGGTGTTCGTTGAACAAAGACACGAATGACGACTACCATCTACGCTAATTATACCGTGAGGAAAAAATGGGGTGTTCAATTTATTTATTAATAAGGAAAATTTTACATTGCTGATTAGTGATTACTTAAATTGATTTGCTGTGTAGTGTCGGCATAGAATAACACTACCCTATTTCTTCCCGTGGGTGTACGTAAGAGGCGACTAACGGATTTGGAGCTTTTAAGGGATTTTTGGGCGATGTGGTTGGAGTGGGTCTCACCGAAAACCTTTATTATACCATCTTTTCCCCACTAAAATTTCCAAACGTGGCTGAGGAATTTCCAATTCCTTAGCTCTGGCTACCCCTTCTAGGGATTTATAGCCGTGAGCATATGTATGTATGTATGATTACTTAGACGACAGATGTTTCTGAACAAACAAACAATAGTAAAAGTATCGTTATATGCATAGGGCTGCAAAAAGGCACCTAAATTAATAAAAATTGGAAAAATATAAACTTTAGTCGTGTAGTGCCGGCTTAAAATGTCACTACCCCTTTTTACCCACAAGTGTCGTAGGAAGCGACCAAGGGTTGGGTTTTTAAGTAGTTTTTGGGCGATGCGATTGGAGACCCATAACCAACGATACTTTATTTCTACCATCTTGTCCCCTATCAACTTCCAAATGTGGCCTAGGAATTTCTGGCTCTAAAGCTCTGGCTACCCCTTTTTGGGATTTATGGCTGTGAGTATATGTATGTAATATTGAACTTATTTTGTTTATGGGAACAAAGGGGTTTAAAAGCTGACAAGTCTGACTCAGATCGTGCTTTTCAGTCAAGTATGTATGACTCATTCATCCCTTTTGTATGTGAACAATTGTGCGGATATTGTCGATAACACGAAGAGTTTAGTGTATAGTTATACATAATATACAATTATGCCTTTGACCTCATGAAGCCATTGAAATTCGTAATTTATTATAAATTTGAAATAAACTACAACCTAAGCTTGCTAAATGAAAAAACAAGTATTATCCATTTCTACCCAATCAATGGTACCGAAAGTATGTCAGATACGTTGATACGATTAGAAAATTATGACTTCTTTAACAAATTATACATATATTCTCCATGTCATAAAAGTTGTTTTTTAGGTGTATTTTGGTAATTGTTCAGGCATATAATACATTGTTTGTCCACGCGGTAAACCATAGATTTTTATATTCGGAACTAGTGTAGTCACGAAAAAAACCGTTGCCTATAGCTCTTAACGTCTCAAGCAAATAGACTTATTTCTTTATCCTTTATTTATTAGATCATTTGTTTGAGGAAAACTGTCTAACTATATTTACATAATTAACAGATGAATCATTGTCGAGGTGTTGTCGTGTCCACGCGATGTCATGATTCGTGATATAAGGAGTACTCACATGCTGTCTTGGAATGGATATGACCTTATTATTCCCGCGGGTGCCGGTAGGGGCGACTAATGGTTTTGAGGCTTTAAAAAGATTGCTGGGCTGTGTGGGTGGAGATCACCTATCACCTTTATTTTACCACATCTATCACTAACCACCTATTTTTACGGTTTTTTTCCCCTCTCAACTTACAGTGGCTGAAGAAATTTCTAATTCTAAAGTCCTGGCAACCGCTTTTTCGAATTTAGAGCCGTAATTATATGTATATATAAATAGTAAATGTCCCACTAAGGCACACGCATAGATTATGGCAGGGACACTTTAATTGACCTTTTCTAATACCAGATATTTCAATTATTAAAATAACTCAGATGTGAGTAACCTTCTAGAGAATTTAGTCGTTTTATTACTTAACGCTGGTTTACGATAATTGACAAAAAATATATTTTATTTTCTACAGTGAATTTAAATATTTAAGAGCTTTAAATCTGAGCCAAAAGTTTATTAGTTAAAATTTATAAATTCACTTGCAAAAAGTTATGTGTGTGTTTGTGGATGACACAATATAATGTTGAGTATACAAACTGCTCATCGATGAATAAATCATAAACATGGTTATATTTTTAAATTATCAGAAATAAATCTTCAGGCAACGCGGCTCGTTTGAATTTAAAAAGCAAAATTATGTATTCAAAGAGCTGCAAAGCAACCAGTTAAATTAAGATAATCAATTTGAAAAATACCTCCAAATATGATCACATTCCTTATCATCATAATTCAAAAGAAATTCAATTAAAATTAATGATCAACTTATTTTCGTTTGATTGTTAGTAAACTTCGAATCAGCTGTTTACTCTTATCGGTCATTCCACCATCAGCACTTACTTTTAAATATTTTCTGAATACCAATCTGTAAAATACTATAATAATTAACTGTATAGCACGGATAATTTAGCACTGTAACAGTTCTTTTCACCGGATTCACTCCGTATCACTCTAGATAACGATTATTGCACGGTAGGCAACCCTCACGCACTCACGACCGCATATAAAATGACACTGACATCAACTGAACCAAACCAAACGCCAACGGGTTGGGTGAAGCGAAGCGCGCATTTTATTTGATTGGGTGTACGTCATTCATTCATACTTTTTACTATCATTCATTACAAGGTATAACTGGAAATCTATTTAGAAAATTCATTAGATAATTAGTATACAAATGACTATACAATTATCTCTCCAGTTAAATGCTAGATGAATCGCTTGTATATAGTCGTGAATCATTGCATGCATGGTCATGATAATTCACGAATTTTCAATGACACTGTATTAATGATAACACCTATTTTAACCGTTAACATTGTTGACAGTATAAATAAACTAGCGGCTTGTTATCAGATAAAGCAATTTACTGATAATATGAACACATCTACTATATAAATTAGAGCGCTAGGCCGATGCTTTATCAAAGTATGATTGAAAATGAGATTGATTTCTGATTTGGAAAAACGGAAACGACAATAATAACTTAATTAGACTTCGTTGTGCGTGAACCTCATGTGGGGATTATCATTTCTTTCCTTGATTGATTAGGAAAATAATATCTGTTTTTTTTTAGATTCACCTTAGACTAACTGCGTGGTACAGCGAATTAATCACTTTGTTTCTTTATGGCTATAAACTAAAATACTTACGCTATGATTTTTTATGTTTAACTCGATCGGGACTTCCCCTGTCTTATTCATATTCGTATTGTATTGTACGGTTGTACCACAATTAAAATTAGAAACAATCTAACATTCTAAAAGATTTAAATGAAAAAATCAAAAATATGTTTTTTTTATATGTTGATTCTCAAAGAAGAAATCAAGAAATAATATAAAAACACAGTCGAGATAGGTTAATTAAATGTTGAGCAGCGACATCTTTATTGGTACTGACAATAAAAACAAATCGACATTGAAAAATTCCTCAAGTTTATCTACTCGCCCATAGATGGCAGCACACAATCTGTAAGCCTTGGGGACAAAAGCGCTTTCCAGCTGAGTTTTAAACTAAAGATATGTAATCCCGATTAAAAGGAAATCCCATTAGAAAACTCTTTTGCAAGGGTAACATTACCCCTTATTCTACAATCTTTTCCCCTACAATCCGCCCAAAAAGTGGCTAAATATTTTTTTAGTGGAACTCTTAGGCTTACTAGTTTTTTTTTTTGCCGTGGGAATATGCGTGTGTGTGTGTGTGTGTTTAAAGTGGTACGAACATTCTAACAAAAGTTTTTCTGGAAAAAAGGTTTTTGTAGAATTGGGTGGGGAAAATGTTATACAGCATAATATTATTATATACATACATATATTCATATACTCACGGCTATAAATCCCTATAAGGGGTAGCCAGAGCTAAGGAATTACAAAATTCCTCAGCCACTTTTGGAAGTTACGTGGGGAAAAGATGGTTAAATAAAGGATGTTGGTGATGGGTCTCCAACCGCATCGCCCAAAATCCCTTAAAAGCCCCAATACCGATAGTCAGCTCTTACGTACACCCACCGGAAGAAATGGGGTACCTAGTGCTATTCTAAGCCGACACTACACAGCATTATATAATGTACAAAATAAAGCGTATCGATATCAACTTGTACAAATTGAATCACACATATGACTTTCGAAATGACACAGAGGTTCAGAAGCCTGATCCAGTATTTGAAACCATTCCTCCTCGCAACTTTACCACGCAAGAGACATACCCTTTACCACGCAACTAACAAGTTTGTTAATTTTATTTTATATTCTTAAGGGGTGTTTTTTTCTATTTTATGGACTGTTTCCTTGATATTACTAAATGTGTAATTAATTGCCATTGTTTAAAATAGTCGAAAAACACACGTAAGCAAATCATTACAACGGTCCATAAAGCCATCATGAACTAAAATATTATGCTTCAAAAATCATAATACAATAAAAATATGTTATTTATGGATGAGGGCAGCACAGGACCGGTCGTTGTAGAAATCTTTGTCTAGCGGTGGAGGACTGTTGGCTGATGATGATGTTATTAAAAATATCATAGCTGGTCATATTTTTTTGAACGTTTTTGTTCATGAAAACCTCATGTGGGGATTATTACTAACTAGCGACCCGTCCCGGCTTCGCACGGGTGCAATGCAAAAAATACCTACTACAGAATGTCCTTTTGGTTAGTGCTGGAGTAAAAAATATTTACTTACTATTCGTTCGACTAAAAACAAAAGATTATCAACAACAAAATATACCTATTCTATTCAGTTCTTCTATGAACTTAACTATAATTTTCAATAATTGAAAATGCTCGCCCTAATACTAAATTGTCTTAATTCTAAATTCAAATCAAAGTCTTAATGGAAGAAATACCAAGAAATATGGTTTTAAGCTAATCCTATCTAACCTAATGTACTTACAATACTACTAATATAATAATAATAATAAAAATTAAAAGATAATCAACAACAAAAGATACTTATTCTATTCAGTTTAATTAATTCTTGATATTTTCCTCGCTAGAGAGCTCCGATAAACGCGTGCGATCGCTGCAAATCATAAAGTGCTATAAGGCGAAGCGCTTTTTTTTTTTTGTTTACCGGTGGGGAAATCCTCACAGGATCTCGGACGTTGGATCAGGGTTGTCGGACTTTTACCGACTAAAACCCCACCGGTTCGGTGCTGCTGGCCCTGCGGCCTATGCGGCGTCACCTTGATATGTTGTGCCGGGCGGCTGAAGGCCGCCCTGGCCGCCGCAAAGGAGTGTACCAAAGCTAAGTCGGATAGGGCGAAGCGCGGCCATCGACGCGCTATTTATAGGCACGCGCCGCCCGGCGCAAACAACTACGACCCTGCATTTTAAATTTGTAATATCTTCGGTAATATTCACTTAAATTACATGCTGTAAAAAGCATATTGATCTATAATAAATGCACAATTTATTTGAGGTACTTAATTGGATAAGGATTAATGCTGTATTGTTTAAAATCACTTCGTAAATAACCATTTTTTAGTAAAGAATAAAAACGGTTATGATGGGTTATCCCTAAGAGATAGACATATACCATCGCGGACTTTTTTGTTGAACTTTTTAAGGTGAACAATACTGTAGTACATTATTTTGGTCTATCTCGTAGGGTTCTGCCAGCGTTTGCAATATAAGCGCAAAAAAACGTGCTTATTTACGACATCACATTAGAAATCTTTAAATTTATCAGTGTTTCTCTACTATATTATGCATTTATTATACATACAAACCTTCTTTAAGAATCACTCTATCTATTAAAAAAAACCGCATCAAAATCCGTTGCGTAGTTTTAAAGATTTAAGCATACATACGGACATACAGCGAAAGCGACTTTGTTTTATACTATGTATTACTAATTAATAAATGATAAATAAAGGAAAGAAACATTTTTCGACACCGGCGGGGATCGAACCGCGACCTCGAGTATACGCCCCCGTCGCTCTGCCAATTGAGCTACAGTGTCAAATTCTTCTATCCTTTGCTTCTTTTACACTTTTTAAGTAGTGTTTGCGTTCCCTACCTCCGACTTTTTTTACAAATTCGCGGTTTCGATCCCCGCCGGTGTCGAAATTTTTCTTTCCTTTATTTATCCTTTATTTATTGGTTATATTTTGTCACAGAAAAAGATTCATGATTGTAATGATATTACAATACAAGTTCAGATTTTTCTATAAATTTGATTTGGTTAGTTTGACATAATATAGAATAATTAATTAATTGAACTAACGTGTTATACCTATAAGTAATGAAATTAACTCAAAACTAAATAATGTATTTCATTCATACATACATATTAGTTAGTTCGCCGTTAGTTCCCTTTGGGGTAGGCAGAGAGATCGTCACTTTGTAAGATTCTAGCAAACCTCTCAAGCTTGGTCTACATCCATCATTCTTTATTTACCCTATTTTCTGCAAACGTGGCTGAACAGTTTCTTAATCTGACTTCCCCTTTTTTGGATCTATAGCCGTGAGTTTTAGGTTAGTAAATAAAATAGTAAAGCGTTTGAAAAATTTCCTTGTAGCTTTGTTACATACATACATACATATACTCACGGCTATAAATCCCTAAAAGGGGTAGCCAGAGCTGAAAAATTGAAAATGCCTCAGCCACTTTTGGAAGTTGAGAGGGGAAAAGATGGTAAAATAAAGGTGTTTGGTGATGGGTCTCCAACCGCATCGCCCAAAAATCCCTTAAAAAGCCCCAATACCCTTAGTCGCCTCGTACGTACACCCACGGGAAGAAATGGGATACTGCTATTCTAAGCCGACACTACACAGCAAAGCTAGCTAGCTTTGCTATTTTGAGCAAAATTCGAAGAAGAAGAAGGAGTCAATCAAAGGTTAGATTAACAATTTAGAAAGAAGCCATTTTCCAGCAACCGTGATAGCTCAATGGGTAGAACACCGGTTATCGTGCAAACGACTAGTGTTTAAATCCCGGATCGGGCCTACACCAATTTGTCTTTTCTTAAGACATATGTGTGATTTATCATGGTTGTTAACGGTGGGGGAAAACATCGTGAGGAAACCTACGTGGCTGAGTTGTACTTAGTCATGTGACAGTATATTATACAAAATGGCGGTAGGCCTGCCCCCTAGCACGTGAGTGCACTGTCTTTCACTTGATGTTCAGAAGTAGTAGTACCTCTGCCAACCCCTTCGGGGATATTAGGCGTGAACGTTTATGTTATGTTATGTTACATTTTCCAAGAGGATTAGACAAAAAATATTTAACCTTAAACTTGAACCGATAACCTCGGGGCCTTGAATTAAATAATATTCATAAATAATATGTTGTTGGACAAGTTTGTAAGTTTTAGGTAAGCAATCTCTGAACTGCTGATCGGCATTCAGAACTAGTGCAACAATTCAATACTATAGAAAAATAACTTTAACCGTGATAGCTCAATAGACAAGAATTTCCGTCCGTCATACAGACAGGCAAGGGTTCGAACCCCGAGTCGGGCCTACACTTATTATGTTTTTTCGTAAGTCATATGTGTGGTTAATTTATCATAGTTGTTAACGGTGAGGGAAAACATCGTAAGAAAACCCACATGCCTAAGTTGTACTATACTATACTAAGTTGTACTTAGTCACGTGACAGTGTATTCGTATAAAACGGTGATAGACCTGCCCCCTGTCACGTGAGTACACTTCGGGGATATAAAGCGTGAACGTTTAAGTCTTTTACATACATACATACATATACTCACGGCTATAAATCCCTAGAAGGGGTAGCCAGAGCTAAGGTATTATAAATTCCTCAGCCACTTTTGGAAATTGAGTAGGGAAAATATGGTTAAATAAAGGATGTTGGAGCTGGATCTCCAACCGCATCGCCCAAAAATCCCTTAAAAGCCCCAATACCGATAGTCACCTCTTACGTACACCCACCGGAAGAAATAGGGTACCTAGTGCTATTCTAAGCCGACACTACACAGCATTATATAATGTACAAAATAAAGCGTATCGATATCAACTTGTACAAATTGAATCACACATATGACTTTCGAAATGACACAGAGGTTCAGAAGCCTGATCCAGTATTTGAAACCATTCCTCCCCGCAACTTTACCACGCAAGAGACAGACCCTTTACCACGCAACTACCAAGTTTGTTAATGTTCTTTTAAATATTCATTGCAGAAAAGTTATTTTTTCTATTTTATGGACTGTTTCCTTGATATTACTAACTATTATCAGCAATTAATTGCCATTGTTTAAAATAGTCGAAATACATGTAAGCAAATCATTACAACGGTCCATAAAGCCATCATGAACTAAAATATTATATTTCAAAAATCATAATACAATAGAAATATTTAAAATCTTTTTGTTCATAAAAACCTCATGTGGGGATTATTACTAATAAATAAAGAATAAATAAAGGACAGAAAAATGTCGACACAGGCGGGAATCGAACCCGCGACCTCGGGTATACGCCCCCGTCGCTCTGCCAATTGAGCTACAGTGTCAAATTCTTCTATCCTTTGCTTCTTTTACACTTTTTAAGTAGTGTTTGCGTTCCCTACCTCCGATTTTTTTTACAAATTCGCGGTTTCGATCCCCGCCGGTGTCGAAATTTTTCTTTCCTTTATTTATCCTTTATTTATTGGTTATATTTTGTCACAGAAAAAGATTCATGATTGTAAATATATTACAATACAAGTTCAGATTTTTCTATAAATTTGATTTAGTTAGTTTGACATAATATAGAATAATTAATTAATTGAACTAACGTGTTATATACCTATATGTAATGAAATTAACTCAAAACTTAATAATGTATTTCATTCATACAAAAATATTGGTTAGTTCGCCGTTAGTTCCCTTTGGGGTAGGCAGAGAGATCGTCACTTTGTAAGATTCTAGCAAACCTCTCAAGCTTGGTCTACATCCATCATCCATTATTTACCCTATTTTCTGCAAACGTGGCTGAACAGTTTCTTATTCTGACTTCCCCTTTTTTGGATCTATAGCCGTGAGTTTTAGGTTAGTAAATAAAATAGTAAAGCGTTTGAAAAATTTTCTTGTAGCTTTGTTACATACATACATACATATACTCACGGCTATAAATCCCTAAAAGGGGTAGCCAGAGCTGAAAAATTTAAAATGCCTCAGCCACTTTTGGAAGTTGAGAGGGGAAAAGATGGTAAAATAAAGGTGTTTGGTGATGGGTCTCCAACCGCATCGCCCAAAAATCCCTTAAAAAGCCCCAATACCCACGGGAAGAAATGGGATAGTGCTATTCTAAGCCGACACTACACAGCAAAGCTAGCTAGCTTTGGTATTTTGAGCAAAATTCGAAGAAGAAGGAGTAAATCAAAGGTTAGATTAACAATTTAGAAAGAAATCATTTTCCAGCAACCGTGATAGCTCAATGGGTAGAACACCGGTTATCGTGCAAACGACTTGTGTTTAAATCCCGGATCGGGCCTACACCAATTTGTCTTTTCTTAAGACATATGTGTGATTTATCATGGTTGTCAACGGTGAGGGAAAACATAAAGGGTGAGGAAACCCACATGGCTGAGTTGTATATATATATATATATATATATAATGGCGATAGGCCTGCCCCCTAGCACGTGAGTACATTGTCTTTCACTTGATGTTCAGAAGTAGTAGTACCTCTGCCAACCCCTTCGGTGATATTAGGCGTGAACGTTTATGTTATGTTATGTTACATTTTCCAAGTGGATTAGACAAAAAATATTTAACCTTAAACTTGAACCGATAACCTCGGGGCCTTGAATTAAATAATATTCATAAATAATATGTTGATGGACAAGTTTGTGAGTTTTAGGTAAGCAATCTCTGAACTGCTGATCGGCATTTAGAACTAGTGCAACAATTCAATACTAGAGAAATATAACTTTAACCGTGATAACTCAATAGACAAGAATTTCCGTCCGTCATACAAACAGGCAAGGGTTCGAACCTCGAGTCGGGCCTACACTAATTATGTTTTTTCGTAAGTCATATGTGTGGTTAATTTATCATAGTTGTTAACGGTGAGGGAAAACATCGTAAGAAAACCCACATGCCTAAGTTGTACTATACTACACTAAGTACTTAGTCACGTGACAGTGTATTCGTATAAAACGGTGATAGACCTGCCCCCTATCACGTGAGTACACTTCGGGGATATAAAGCGTGAACGTTTAAGTCTTTTACATACATACATACATACATATACTCACGGCTATAAATCCCTAGAAAGGGTAGCCAGAGCTAAGGTACTATAAATTCCTCAGCCACTTTTGGAAATTGAGTGGGGAGAAGATGGTAAAATAAAGGTTGTTGGTGATGGGTCTCCAACCGCATCGCCCAAAAATCCCTTAAAAGCCCCAATACCGTTAGTCGCCTCTTACGTACACCCACCGGAAGAAATGGGGTAGTGCTATTCTAAGCCGAGACTACACAGCATTAAGTCTTTTAGTATGTAACATACGCGCTCTGCTCTCACAAGCCTCATGCTACTAGCGCTGGCTACGGGGGCTGAGTGTCGGCTACGAATTACCACTATTATGAAATGCCCAGCAAGATATTGGGAATATCTGTTATAGAGACATGAAACGCATTTTGTAATCATAAAGATATAATGCTTCGATATCAAAAAGACGACATATCGCGGAATCATCCATCAAGATATTTCTTTGCCCTCATTGGAAGGAAATTATTAATCACAAGCTGATACAAATATGGATAACATTTTGGTCAGATAGCGTAACAAAAATGATTTATAATACAGAAGGCCTAGCAAGATCGCTATTTTATCGTCACGATATCGGTTAATATGAGATGACAGTATACGATGCTAATTAAGTGCGAAAGAGATGGCTGATTCGTACCTCGCGATGTCTAGTTAAAAGAAAAGTTCGCTCGTATTAGCTATTCTGAACTTCTAGAATAAATCCTAGTAGCCGTTATGGAGATCATATGAGAATTGAACCCGTGATTTCTTCAAGATGTGGCAAGTTCAAGGCACGCAGAATGACCGCCACGCCAGTGTATAATAATTTGATACATACATACATACATATACTCACGGCTATAAATCCCTAGATGGGGTAGCCAGAGCTAAGGAATTAGAAATTCCTCAGTCACTTTTGGAAAGTAAGTGGGGAAAAATTGGTAAAATAAAGGTTTTTGGTGATGGGTCTCCACTCCATCCGCATCGCCCAAAAATCCCTTAAAAGCCCCAATACCGTTAGTCGCCTCTTACGTACACCCATCGGAAGAATTGGGGTAGTGCTATTCTAAGCCGACACTACACAGCAAATTATTAAATAATTATATAATAATTAAATAGCAAATAATTTGATGAATTAATATAAATGTTGATGAAACAGTAGAGGCATGTAAAGACTGAAGCAAATAGCTGGAAGTAGAAATAGCTCTACTTAACCCTGCTGAAAATGGGTAGTAGAAGTAGGACGGAGTAGGTAGATAGTATATAATAATACTTACATACATACATATACTGACGGCTATACATCCCTAAAAGGGGTAGCCAGAGCTGAGAAATTAGAAATTCCTCAGCCACTTTTGGAAGTTGAGTGGGGAAAAGATGGTAGAATAAAGGTTGTTGGTGATGGGTCTCCAACCGTATCGCCCAAAAATCCCTTAAAAAGCCCCAAGTCCGTTAGTCGCCTCTTACGTACACGTACACCCACCGGAAGAGATGGGGTAGTGCTATTCTAAGCCGACACTACACAGCTGAATAATAATACTATATATAATAATACTTAGCGTTTATAGAGCTAGAGAGAGAAGCTAGGACATATCAATAACTAAAACCTATACGGTGGTTCCGTTTCACACACACACATATATATATATATATCACATTTTTCTGAGTTTATTTTTGCAGGATCCAAAACGATCTTAACAGTAAATACTCAGTAAATGAAGCAAAACTAAATAAAAAATAATAATGGTAGAGTCTATTTATAGAGAGGTTTCAAGAGTAAAGTTTGCTAGTTCGTTAAACTCATAGTGAACTAAACAACTGAGAATAAAATTATATTAGTTAATTTAGAGGAACCATCAGTTGGACGATTGGACATAAACAAATAATTATTCCACTCACTAAAATACATTTCAATGACTAGCAATTAAATGTAGCAATTATGACCTACTTGCTTACAACTGTAAATGTAGAATTGTTTGCTTGTATGGACAAAAGATATACATCGTTAGTACATTAGTTTACCCTTTGAGTGAAATTCGCCAGACAATTAATTGACCCTATTCCTATATCCGCTTCTTATCAATCTTTGCTATCAGACGTCAGCGGACTTCGATAAACTGCTTGTGTTTCGGAGAACAAAACAACAATTTTCGACATCTAACTAGCTTGTCATTTATTCAAATTCACAATACGTATAAATATTCATTCGTCAACAAAACAGCCAGACACGATATATCAACAACAATAACGTCAACGTTTTGTAAAAACACAGTTTGATAAATATTATCCACGAACAATTCACTTGTATGATTCCACAAATCGCTTAATAGGTTTGCTCGTAAATGTCACACACGACCAAGTTAAATTGCTGTAAGGTCGTTCATTAGTGTCCTTTCAACTGGTCTATGCTGTGAAGGCAACTACGTCACGTGGTTGCGAATCATCGCGGTTGCGCCTGCGCCGATACTCGATTGCAACAAGAGCATCCACTTAGTGCCCGTATATTGTTGTTATTTGTTTTCTTCCTTCGAACCGCGAAATTTCTTTCCCGCGATGGAAACTTCGGTGTTTTTTTCTTTTCATGGATCTCTGGATGAGGTTCGGTTTCGCTTCGCTTGTACACGTCTGCAAGTTCCATCTCCTTAGCTGATAAACACATGATTGTTAACTCGAAATCTGAGGTCAGCTCGTCGGTACGTGTGCTCGCTGCGGCAGACTTAATCAATATGACAGTAGGAATGGTTTTGTGATGCGTTTACGTCGACGACCTCTGGCCGCCACAACACAACACACACACACACACACATACATACTTGTCAACCTTAAACGATATTGCTATAAGTATCCTGTTTCATTATATTTTTCAATATTTGCTGTTTCACACAATGCAATGTTTTTTGTGAAGCGATAACAAAATTAATTGTTTCTTTGACTCGCAATGTTATGTGCTTTATGATTGATTTATTGATGTGCTATGTATTGTGTAAGTAAACCAGAGCATATTATTTAGAAATCGATTATGA
Source organism: Bedellia somnulentella (assembly GCA_963576735.1). Classification (NCBI taxonomy): domain Eukaryota; kingdom Metazoa; phylum Arthropoda; class Insecta; order Lepidoptera; family Bedelliidae; genus Bedellia; species Bedellia somnulentella. The sequence continues at coordinate 15,137,856 of OY755176.1, read as the reverse complement.
ATTAACTTTTTTCGAACTATATTGTACTATTGTAAGCATTTTTTTGGTTAACTTGCATAATTGCCATAATAAAACGACTGCAGGCAAATTGTGTATGTTTTTTATGAAGATTTCTTTTATATATTGTTTTGTAACGATTTAATGGTTTATGCAACAGCATATTGTACACTGTTTTATAGATAATTAATGTTCAAAGTATTTACAGTTAAACGTTAAATCTCGGAATTATTGAGTGAGCTGCATTTTATTTGTTCAAATCGTACGACACTAAATCGTACTTTTTGAGTTAAGTCATATTTATATTTTATTTGCAAATAGCTGTCCACCTATACTACAGAAAGAAGAGAGAAAGAAAGAAAAGTCATTTATTTGCTATTAAAGGCATAAAAATTAACAATATATCATAACACACAACAAGTAATAATACAAAAAAAAGAGAAAAAGCAATAGATAACCAGTATAAACACTTTGTTTTTAATAACAACATAAAGTATCCTTATTAATACAATTATGGTTATAACTATATAAGTTTAGCTGTGTAGTGTCGGCTTAGAATAGCACTACCCCATTTCTTCCGGTGGGTGTACGTAAGAGGCGACTAACGGTATTGGGGGCTTTAAAGGGATTTTGGGCGATGCGGTTGGAGTGGAGACCCATCACCAAGAACTTTTATTTCACGATCTATTCCCCATGCATCTTCCAAAAGTGACTGAGGAATTTCTAATTCCTTAGCTCTGGCTACCCCTTTCTAGGGATTTATAGCCGTGAGTATATTTATGTATGTATATAAGTTTATATCCGCTACATTCCATCATATTTGTAAAATACTAGGAGAACTGCATGCAGCATAGAAATATTTAAACTTTACGAGTAGCTCCAATACAAAGACTAAGACGAGTTCATTACAATTTACTTATCAGGATTTGACATACATACATACATATACTCACGGCTCTAAATCCGTTGAAGGAGTAGCCAGATCTTTAGAGTAAGACACCCCTCAGCCAAGTTTGGAAGTTGATAGGGGAAAAGATGGTGAAATAAAGGTTGTAGCGATGAGCTCCAACTGCAAGCCCAAAAATCCAAGCCCCAATACCGTTAGTCGCCTCTTACGTACCACCGGAAGAAATGGGGTAGTGCTATTCTATGCCGACACTACACAGCTTTGATACTGTAATTAGAAAATCTAGAACTTACCTCCACGGGTGCGGTGTAAATCCAGGACAAAGCTCGGGGCAGTTATCGCAGGGTCTGCCATCCGACACTTCCTTGATGCGAACTCCCTGCAAACATTAAAAATACTTTAACAAAGAGAATTAGATTTTGAGGTATTATTAAATAAAGTTTTTTGTAGACGGACCTCTTCGGATACTAAAGTATTATTTGGGTGGAGACCTGTTATGTAATTGAATTCTTTCTGATTAGCTATGTTGATGTTTGAATTTTCATTTTTTATCTCACAGTCGCTGTAACTATCTGTAGAGGAGTTATCAGTCTGTTTTTTGTTAGTGACAAACATTTTCAGAATGCCGGACTTTTCGCTCCAGAAATTCACCTCTTTTACATGCCTTTTTGTCTCCTTTCTATATATTTTAAAAGGAACTTGTCGAAATTTTCGAGCTACTGGGTAAAAATGTTTATTCGAGTTTCCTGTTTTAAATAATTGATAATATTCCATTTCAGTCAAACCACAGTGATTCACATAATAATCTTTTTTTATTTGTTCTTCTCCTTCTAGGTCTCTCCAAAATATTTCTTTCTTTCGAACTCCTAAATAATAATCGAGCTCCTTGGCTCCATAGTTATCATTTTCATCATCACTGCTGTCATCACTGTCATTGTCGTAACCTCTACTGTAGTTAGATATACGCAAAGCCCTTTTCAATAGACGCTCTTTCTTCGTACAATTAAGAGTTTTCTTCAGTAAATTCGCCGTATTCGAAGCTAAATACTTTGAAGTATTGCTAGCAGGCGGTATTGAATCTTTTCTCCGTTTCATTGTTGACGTTTTCTTATTGATTAACTTATATCTTAAAGAATAAATGTATTCCTTAATTTGTTCCCTGTTGATTCTTTTCCAAGGCATATTTAATTAACATTCCAAATATGGGAACATGTTTCATTAAATGGTGAAGTCGTTCGTGGCAAAGAGATGACCCTCACATGGTGATGGTTGATACGAAGGTTTACGACTTCACATGGTCAGACCAATCGGGAAAGTGACGCGATGCGCTCACCTGCCGATACTAACAGGGTGGTTCTAGTAGCAGTGGGATCATATGTGACCATCGAACGGAGACCTTTCTAGAACATCTATTTTATAAGATGTATATTAGAAATGAGCGAGCGGGGTAGGTCTGACGATGTGGTGACATTGTAAGGGTAGGTGCGGGCTCGTTACGAGCATGCAAACAATCTCTTGCAAATTATATTGTCGGTGTAACACTCCGAGATTGACCTTTGCTCGATTGCTCGGAAACGTTTTACTAGGAATTACGCCATCTTGTTTGTTTTAGCATTTGCAATTGTTTGTTTCCTTGGACACTTTTTTGTTTTGTTTTTTTATTAACTTGTATACGGAAACATATTTAATAGTTGGTTGGATTTTAGTGTTGATGTCACACGTGATATTATATATATAAATAGATATATATATAGACATCATAAATAAATAATAATTAAATAAGATTGTTTATAGTTGCTACGCTTTTAATTTAATCACCCGATAATCATAAAACTTTGTGAAAGTATAGATAAGGACCTCGAATATATAGTTCGTGATCATTATATAATTTTAAAAGGTAAATTAAATTTATCAATTCAATTGGGTGGTGGCGCCATTTTTTATGAACATCATATAACTGCATGGCCGAACGGAATTTATAACAGGTTATTAAGAAAACTTATGTCTATATAACATCGTATCGTATTTTATATACGTCTAACCTACTGTATTATTAAGGGTTTTGTAATTCACATGAAAATTGGCTAAAAAAGAATGTGTGTACAAAAAAAATACCGTTTTAAACCATAGGGAATCAAATCGTCAAAAGTGGCAAAGGTCATCAGAAGTGCTATGTGAGCAGAAAATTTGGATCCAAAGTTTTAAATTGAAAGAAAGAAAGAAAAATAATTTATTTGGCAAAAACAAAATAAAAATAATTTTTTATTTATTATTATAGCCTAATTCACTTCCCACTGCTGGGCAAAGGCCTCACAATTTTGAGCCCACACATCTCTGTTTGAGGCTGTACACCACCACCCTGGATCAAACCTGTCCAGGTCGTCCCTCCATCTCCTCCTAGGCCTTCCCCTACGCCGGTGCCCATCTGTAGGCACCCAATCAGTGGCTGTTTTAGCCCATTTTTCCGGATGCATTCGACAGACGTGTCCGGCCCAGGTCCACTTCAGTTTGGCAGTCTGAACTCCTACATCAGCGATACCAGTTTTTGAGCGCAGTGTGGTGTTTCGAATGCGATCTGTGCGTTTCACACCCAGAATACTGCGCTCCATTGCTCGCTGGCAAACCTTGAGTTTGGACTTTTGACGTTCGGTCAATGACCACGTTTGAGCGCCGTAAGTTAGGATTGGCAGGATGCACATGTCGACAAGTTTGCGCTTCAGGGTTAACGGAAGGTTACCCTTCATCAGCTTCTTCATGGACCAGTAGCTCTTCCAGGCGTTCGAAACGCGTCGTTCGATTTCTTTGTCCTGCCTGTTTGCGAAGGACACTATCTGGCCCAAGTAGATGTACTCGTCGACGTATTGTATTTCCTGGCCATCGACCACTACCTTACGCTTTGCGCCGTTGGTCATTAGTTGGGTTTTTGACCGGTTCATCTTCAGTCCAACCTCAAGGCTAGCATTGCTCAGTTCTTGAAGCATTTTCTCGAGTTCCGATGGAGATGATGCAAACAGTACAATGTCGTCGGCGAACCGAAGGTTTTTCAGCCTTCGGTCGTCGACGGCAATGCCCCTGTTTTGCCAAGAAACTGCCAACTTTTTGAAGACCTCTTCGAGGGTACTAGTAAATAATTTTGGAGACAGAGGGTCTCCCTGTTTCACACCTCTTTCTATTTGGAATGACGGACCTGAGGATGCTGATGAAATTTATCAATTCAATTGGGTGGTGGCGCCATTTTTTATGAACATCATATAACTGCATGGCCGAACGGAATTTATAACAGGTTATTAAGAAAACTTATGTCTATATAACATCGTATCGTATTTTATATACGTCTAACCTACTGTATTATTAAGGGTTTTGTAATTCACATGAAAATTGGCTAAAAAAGAATGTGTGTACAAAAAAAATACCGTTTTAAACCATAGGGAATCAAATCGTCAAAAGTGGCAAAGGTCATCAAAAGTGCTATGTGAGCAGAAAATTTGGATCCAAAGTTTTAAATTGAAAGAAAGAAAGAAAAATAATTTATTTGGCAAAAACAAAATAAAAATTACATACAAAAAAACCACACAAATATCATATTGCCAAATTGGTTCTGGCTCAGCATATGTGCCTCAGCCGCGTGCCCTCAGGACACGTCAGCTGGTTTTCAGCCAGCACCAGTTAGTCAGACAACATTAAAAACAATATGCTCTATGTAGCGTATATAAATTATATCAAAAAAACAATTCGTATATATTTTTTCTATAATAAAACAATTACCGTTAAAATTCATACAGGCTAAATACATTAGGACACAAAAAAAATCGGTAAAAATGGTAATTTTAAACCTATGTAACATGAGTATTTTTTTATTAAGCTGTGTTATTTTCTTTAGCGAATAGTATTTTTAAAAGTTAATATAATCTACCTATATATATCATCCACCTATCATGCACAGAGACGTGGGTTCAAATCTCGGGTCGGGCCAACACCATTGTATCTTTTCTAAAGTCATAAGTGCGGTTAATTTATAATGATTAATTACGCTGTAGGAAAGCAAAACACTAGTTGTCCTTAGTCATGTGACTGTATTAATAAAAACTGGCAAAAAGGTCTACTCACTATCACGTTAGTACACTGTCCAAGCAAAATGTGTATACTCTGGGTACTCTGAAGCACCTCTGCCACCCCTTCACAGATATCGCACGCTTAATACTACAGTGACCTAAGTCAAAATTTTGATGAATTTAGTTACAATACTTCACAGACCTTAAAAAGCATGCTCTACAACATCAAAAAACAATTCGTATATATTTTTTCTATAATAAAACAATTACCGTTAAAATTCATGCAGGCTAAATACATTAGGACACAAAAAAATAAGTAAAAATGAATTCGATGTTTCCATAGCTATCATTTGATCATAGGAAGATCTAAAAGTATGCATATATTTCAGAACATGACAATAAATTGCAGATATGCGCTGAAGTCTGGACAAAACGCCCGAGACGTTACGAGAAAACACCCGAATTCTTAACACAAAAAGGTTCAATTTCACTTGGGTCTTTATCGTTTCATATTCATAATGTTGTAGAGCATGCTTTTTAAGGTCTGTGTAGTATTGTAAGTCAATTCATCAATTTTGGCAGGTCACTGTAGTATTAAGCGTGCGATATACGGCGTGAACTTTATTAAGTAATATAAAAAACGAGTGTCATATGTAATGGTTTTGTTCTGCAATTTAGCTCAATACACTCAGGAAAATAGTGGAACATCATATTTTATAACACTTTTTATTGCTTCTAAATAATATATTATATAGAATGTAATTAATTTAGTGCACTGTACTTTTATTCAACACCTGTTCGGTTAGTCTCACAAGTATTGAAAACCAAACAAATGTAAGGATAATTATTAAGATATTTATTTTAAGAAATTAAAAGTATTCCTTTGATTTAATTATTGAAATATGTACTTATTTTTTCAAAGACAACAAATCATCATTTTAATATAACCAACAACTGAGAAAAGCGCCATCTATTGAAATATATCGCAACTGCCAACTTTGTACGGATAGAAAGGTTAACAATACCTCGTACTTATTTAATACTGAAATATTTTATATAAACCACTATTTAATATTTTTCTATTCAGAAAAAAAATATTCTACTACGCAAAACTTCATAAATATTTAATAAAACATATGATCATAAAAAAAACAGTATCATCAATGTCTAATTTAATAATTCTACTCGATCACAGATGGCGCTACCTATGTATTAATCCTATTTTAAGAGTTTCACTTCTATGAGTACGAGGGCGGGTCAATACGTCCGTGACTTTTTGAATTTCTGACCTCTTTACTGAAAAATTCTTTCTGATTAGCTATGTTGATGTTTGAATTTTCATTTTTTATCTCACAGTCGCTGTAACTATCTGTAGAGGAGTTATCAGTCTGTTTTTTGTTAGTGACAAACATTTTCAGAATGCCGGACTTTTCGCTCCAGAAATTCACCTCTTTCACATGTCTTTTTGTCTCCTTTCTATATATTTTAAAAGGAACTTGTCGAAATTTTCGAGCTACTGGGTAAAAATGTTTATTCGAGTTTCCTGTTTTAAATAATTGATAATATTCCATTTCAGTCAAACCACAGTGATTCACGTAATAATCTTTTTTTATTTGTTCTTCTCCTTCTAGGTCTCTCCAAAATATTTCTTTCTTTCGAACTCCTAAATAATAATCGAGCTCCTTGGCTCCATAGTTATCATTTTCATCATCACTGCTGTCATCACTGTCATTATCGTAACCTCTACTGTAGTTAGATATACGCAAAGCCCTTTTCAATAGACGCTCTTTCTTCGTACACTTAAGAGTCTTCTTCAGTAAATTCGCCGTATTCGAAGCTAAATACTTTGAAGTATTGCTAGCAGGCGGTATTGAATCTTTTCTCCGTTTCATTGTTGGCGTTTTCTTATTGATTAACTTATATCTTAAAGAATAAATGTATTCCTTAATTTGTTCCCTGTTGATTCTTTTCCAAGGCATATTTAATTAACATTCCAAATATGGGAACATGTTTCATTAAATGGTGAAGTCGTTCGTGGCAACGAGATGACCCTCACATGGTGATGGTTGATACGAAGGTTTACGACTTCACATGGTCAGACCAATCGGGAAAGTGACGCGATGCGCTCACCTGCCGATACTAACAGGGTGGTTCTAGTAGCAGTGGGATCTTATGTGACCATCGAACGGAGACCTTTCTAGAACATCTATTTTATAAGATGTATATTAGAAATGAGCGAGCGGGGTAGGTCTGACGATGTGGTGACATTGTAACATCAGTAAGGGTAGGTGCGGGCTCGTTACGAGCATGCAAACAATCTCTTGCAAATTATATTGTCGGTGTAACACTCCGAGATTGACCTTTGCTCGATTGCTCGGAAACGTTTTACTAGGAATTACGCCATCTTGTTTGTTTTAGCATTTGCAATTGTTTGTTTCCTTGGACACTTTTTTGTTTTGTTTTTTTATTAACTTGTATACGGAAACATATTTAATACTTGGTTGGATTTTAGTGTTGATGTCACACGTGATAGTATATATATAAATAGATATATATAGACATCATAAATAAATAATAATTAAGGGCGTCCCCGTAAAAATAGGTTGATATTGATTGTTTGGAAATTCTATAAAGTCTGATTTGATGATATTGATATGACATGAATAAAATATATGTTGGTGATTAGTTCATGGTGTTAAAATTTGATGTTTCACATTTTAATAATTAATTTGTTGAAAAATATGATGAAAAAAAAATAATTGGAACATTCTTTGTTTTCATAAAAACCGTATAGGCTCCACTGGCATAACATACATGTGAACTCATTATGTGTCTATATACGCGTAGCTTTAAGATCTGTAACTTTGATGTTTAACTTTTCATTTAAACATTATAGTTATTCAATAAAACTAAATAAACTACATTTATCCTGTGCACGCGTTTTTTCTGTCCCTGTCACTCTCAGTAAATTTGACGTAAGAGTGAGCGCAATAGCTGCAAAATGCGGGGAGGCCCTTAAATAAGATTGTTTATAGTTGCTATCCTTTTAATTTAATCACCCGATAATCATAAAACTTTGTGAAAGTATAGATAAGGACCTCGAATATATAGTTCGTTATCATTATATAATTTTAAAAGGTAAATTAAATTTAAGATGTTATTAAAGGAAAGAAAAATTTCGACACTGGCGGGGTTCGAACCCGCGACCTTCGGGTATACGCCCCCGTCGCTCTGCCAACTGAGCTACAGTGTCAGTTGGCATCCAGCGCGAAATTTCTCTATCCTTTGTTTCTTTTTTGCACGTTCTAGTAGTGTTTGCGTTTCCTACCTCCGAATTTTAACTAATTCGGACGGCCACTTGTCTACCTTTTCAGATAGAATGCAAATGTTGGAAACGCCTAACTATCACATATGAGTAATAATCCCCACATGAGGAATTCATGTCAAAAAACATTAAATTAAATTAAATTTATCAATTCAATTGGGTGGTGGCGCCATTTTTTATGAACATCATATAACTGCATAGCCGAACGGAATTTATAACAGGTTATTAAGAAAACTTATGTCTATATAACATCGTATCGTATTTTATATACGTCTAACCTACTGTATTTTTAAGGGTTTTGTAATCCACATGAAAATTGGCTAAAAAAGAAAGCGTGTACAAAAAAAAGACCGTTTTAAATCATAGGGAATCAAATCGTCATAAGTGGCAAAGGTCATCAGAAGTGCTATGTGAGCAGAAAATTTGGATCCAAAGTTTTAAATTGAAAGAAAGAAAGAAAAATAATTTATTTGGTTAAAACAAAATAAAAATTACATACGAAAAAAAAATCACACAAATATCATATTGCCAAATTAGTTCTGGCTCAGCAATATGTGCCTCAGCCGCGTATGTCGCAGGACACGTCAGCTGCTGCACGCTTGTTTTTAGCCAGCACCAGTTAGTCAGACAACATTAAAAACAATATGCTCTATGTAGCGTTATAAATTATATCAAAAAACAATTCGTATATATTTTTTCTATAATAAAACAATTACCGTTAAAATTCATACAGGCTAAATACATTAGGACACAAAAAAATAAGTAAAAATGAATTCGATGTTTCCATAGCTATCATTTGATCATAGGAAGATCTAAAAGTATGCATATATTTCAGAACATAACAATAAATTGCAGATATGCGCTGAAGTCTCGACACGGTGCGTAATTATAATGTGTAACATAAGTATTTTTTTCATTAATCAGTGTTATTTTCTTTAGCGAATTGTATTTTAAAAGTTAATATAATCCCGCGAGAGCTTAGCGGGAGGAACATCCACCTATCATGCAAAGAGACGTGGGTTCAAATCTCGGGTCGGGCCAACACCATTGTATCTTTTCTAAAGTCATACGTGCGGTTAATTTATAATGATTAATTACGCTGTAGGAAAGCAAAACACTAGTTGTCCTTAGTCATGTGACTGTATTAATAAAAACTGGCAAAAAGGTCTACTCACTATCACGTAAGTACACTGTCCAAGCAAAATGTGTATACTCTGGGTACTCTGAAGCACCTCTGCCACCCCTTCACAGATATCGCACGCTTAATACTACAGTGACCTAAGTCAAAATTTTGATGAATTGAGTTACAATACTTCACAGACCTTAAAAAGCATGCTCTACAACATCAAAAAACAATTCGTATATATTTTTTCTATAATAAAACAATTACCGTTAAAATTCATGCAGGCTAAATACATTAGGACACAAAAAAATAAGTAAAAATGAATTCGATGTTTCCATAGCTATCATTTGATCATAGGAAGATCTAAAAGTATGCATATATTTCAGAACATGACAATAAATTGCAGATATGCGCTGAAGTCTGGACAAAACGCCCGAGACGTTACGAGAAAACACCCGAATTCTTAACACAAAAAGGTTCAATTTCACTTGGGTCTTTATCGTTTCATATTCATAATGTTGTAGAGCATGCTTTTTAAGGTCTGTGTAGTATTGTAAGTCAATTCATCAATTTTGGCAGGTCACTGTAGTATTAAGCGTGCGATATACGGCGTGAACTTTATTAAGTAATATAAAAAACGAGTGTCATATGTAATGGTTTTGTTCTGCAATTTAGCTCAATACACTCAGGAAAATAGTGGAACATCATATTTTATAACACTTTTTATTGCTTCTAAATAATATATTATATAGAATGTAATTAATTTAGTGCACTGTACTTTTATTCAACACCTGTTCGGTTAGTCTCACAAGTATTGAAAACCAAACAAATGTAAGGATAATTATTAAGATATTTATTTTAAGAAATTAAAAGTATTCCTTTGATTTAATTATTGAAATATGTACTTATTTTTTCAAAGACAACAAATCATCATTTTAATATAACCAACAACTGAGAAAAGCGCCATCTATTGAAATATATCGCAACTGCCAACTTTGTACGGATAGAAAGGTTAACAATACCTCGTACTTATTTAATACTGAAATATTTTATATAAACCACTATTTAATATTTTTCTATTCAGAAAAAAAATATTCTACTACGCAAAACTTCATAAATATTTAATAAAACATATGATCATAAAAAAAACAGTATCATCAATGTCTAATTTAATAATTCTACTCGATCACAGATGGCGCTACCTATGTATTAATCCTATTTTAAGAGTTTCACTTCTATGAGTACGAGGGCGGGTCAATACGTCCGTGACTTTTTGAATTTCTGACCTCTTTACTGAAACAGCAACACTGCTCCTGTGAACAGGCATCTGTCAGTTGACTCCTGTCCACGGCCTTATGACTCCTCTAGTTTGTTCTTGACCTTAGGGTAGATCTGGGGTAGATTGATACAGACAGTATTATTTGTTTGTATCCTTGTTTCATTTTAGAACAGGGTAAGATATAAACTATGCAGCCTATAGCGTTGAGTGAGTCATAAATCCTAGATGTTTAAATATAAACCAAAACTAACTCAAGGAAGGTAATCTTTGTCGTATGCATAAAAATGTTGGATGTGTAAGAACCTATGGCACTAAAAATAGTCCGGTACACTCTTCGACGCTACTTATAATTATCATTATGTTCTATTTATTTTATAATGAGTGCACATTTTCTTTCTTTATATGTATGTATCTTCTGACTGCAAAGCAAGTACGTATAATTTAATGTAATGTATGTTGCGACTACATTCCATCTTAACACCTCAACTTGTATCTTGTATCGGAGTATCATAGTCAAATCCAATCGCTCACTAAAGTAACAAGAACCAATAACCTTAGACCACTGAATTATCTGCCACTGTATGTTTGTCCGACTAGTAGTAATGAATACGGGAGGAGGGTGTGGACTCACATATTGCCTCATATACTTAACCACTTGCCTAAGCAACTAAGTCTTGACCTTATTAATAAAAAAAAATGAAAAGTGCATTAAAAAATACTTTATTGATGGTAAATGTGTGAACCTATCGCCCTCCACCTCTAAATAAATAAGATATTTTAATTATTTTTGTTGATTAATTTATTACATTTTAGTCCAGTAAGTATTGTAAAATCTTATATTAGACTCCCCAGGGGCCACAATCTAGTTTATAAGCATAGATTAATACCCATTTGTATTATTATTAACATAAACATAACATAAACGTTCACGCCGAATATCCCCGAAGGGGTTGGCAGAGGTACAAATACTTCTGAACATCACGTGACTTTGTCACCTGGTGTTCAGAGTACCCACGTTTTGCATGGACCGTGTACTCACGTCTATTATAATTATAAATGTTAAAAACCTTTAAAATAAATAGTTTAAAATTTTAATATATTTTTTTTAACTACTGAACTGAAAACTATTTTTTCAAAAGTTTAAAACTATTTTGGATGTAAATCGGATGCAAAAAATGAAGTCCAAGCGGACGAAGTCGCGGGCAAATTTTTTGATGAACTGTTTGATAGTGTAAACGGTGCAGCAACTACGGAAAAACAACAAAAGGAAAAAGTCTGCGCACCGCTGTTACCAAAACTAGCCCACATCATGCTTTTTGGCAAACAGCAATTAGAAAATTAAAAGATATTAAATTTCTTCATCAAAATGGACGTGAAGGTACTGTACCTTCAATTAACAATTCCATAACCACATTAGAGAGCCTTATGAGGTTGTGGCGGAATTTCAATTCTCTGAATACCAAAATAATGCGTCCACGATATTTCAATTCAGATATCATTGAAATTTTTTTTGGACAAGTGAGGGCATACAGTTACTGGGCCAATGATCCATCCTGCCACAGCTTCAAATGCACTTATAAATCATTATTGGTAACGCGGGTCATAAAATATCATTCGGATTCATTTAATTGTAAAGAAGATGCTGCCGTGTAGTGTCGGCTTAGAATAACATTACCCCATTTCTACCCGTGGGTGATCGTAAGAGGCGACTAACGGTATTGGAGCTTTTAAGGGATTTTTGGGCGATGCGGTTGGAGACCCATCACCAAAAACCTTTATTTCACCATCTTTTCCCCACGCAACTTCCAAAAGTGGCTGAGGAATTTATAATTCCTTGGCTCTGGCTACCCCTTCTAGGGAATTACAGCCGTGAGTATATGTATGTATGTAAGATGCTGCAGATCCCATCATACACCTACAAGCGCTATTTGAACCCTTGAAGACCGATGAGCAACAAAATTTAATAAAAACGTCTAATGATGCACAACTTTTACTACAGGAGGCACGAAGGGAAAGGCTGACCCATCATTCCCGAGCTTATACTGCAGGATAAGTTGTTAGAAAGGTTGTAAAAAAAAATATTGTATTGATTGTAGGGGTGATTTTCGTTTACTTAGTTTTCAAGATTTTAAGGCTAGTGTGTTTCACAAGAGATATCATTTCTTGCCATTATCAGAGAGAAGGAACATTACTGACACTTTTTATTTGTTAAAACTTCTAAAAGATTGTCTAGAACTCGTCTCAAAAATTAATATTTAAGTTCCGAGTAGATAAATCAGACAGCATAAACCATTAGCAATTCACAGACTCAATACTAATTATTAAAAAAACACATTTATTTAAAGAGCTATCTTAAATGATATTACTTTTAAAATGAATATTGATACACGAGTATTCAACTCAAAGTGTTAAGATCGGTTTTGGTGGAGCGGTATTTTATTATTGTCGTTCAATGATTTAAGTGAACGTTTGTGAGAACTCCTAATTGGCTTTTAGAAATGTAATATATTTATATGTGTTTTTCCGAACTAAGTCAAATAAAATAAATATTGTACAAAACAATTATGTTTGTTTTCATTTGTTATTTGTATCTATTATTTAGGTAGGTAGCGGTGTAGTGTCGGCTTCGAACAGCCCGTGCGTATTTTTAAGAGGCGGCTAAGGGTATTACGACTATTTAAGTGGTTTTAGGGCGAAGTTATTGGAGACCCGTCACAAACTTTCATTTTACAATCGTATCTCCACTTAATTTCCAAAAGTGGCTGAAGAATTTCTTATTCTGAAGCTCTAGCTACCACTTTTTGGGATTTATGGCCGTGAGTATATGAATTTATCTAAAAAATAAGCACTTTTGTTTTCCCCCAAGGGCCTGTGTGGTCCCTCTAGTTCGCAGCTGGCATAACTTACCACTATGACGCATTGGAGAGCCATTTAGTCATTCTTTCGTTAAAATAAAAACAAAACATGCCAAAAGCAAACGTTCCCACGTCATAGACTAAAGTCTTGTCGATAGCTAGGGCAGTGGTTAGTCTGATTACGTAGTAATCTCTATATAGTTTGTGCTCCTGTCTAAGTTTTAACTTGCTGCGTCAGTTAGTTTGCGTTTAACAGCTATTTTTATCAAATTACTCACAAATTTGAGGAGAAAATGGAAAAAAGTGAATTTCGTGTGCTTATTAAGCATTATTTCTTGCGAAAAAAAACCTTTACCGAGACCAAGGCTAAGCTTGATAAATACTATGGGGACTCTGCACCATCGATTTCAATGGTAAAAAAGTGGTTTACTGAATTTCGTTGTGGCCGTACAAGCACTAAAGATGCCGAACGTCCTGGACGCCCAGTTGAGGTCACTACACCCGAAACAATCGAAAAAATTCACGATTTGCTGTTGGCCGACCGAAGATTGAAAGTGCAAGAGATTGTGGAAGCCGTAGGGATCTCGCATGGCTCAGTGGTTTCAGTTCTGAATGATCACTTGGGCATGAGAAAGCTTTCCGCAAGATGGGTGCCGCGTTTGCTCACAGTCGACCACGAACGCAATCGTGTAACAACTTCACAGGAAGGTTTGGCGTTGTTTAATCGCAATGTGGAGGAGTTTTTGCGCCGTTTTGTAACCGTGGACGAAACATGGATCCATACAACAGTCAAAACAGTGGGTTTCTAAGGGTGAATCGGCGCCAAAGAAGGCCAAGGTGGGTTTGTCAGCCAATAAAGTTATGGCGACTGTTTTTTGTAATGCACGCGGGATAATCCACATTGACTACCTACAAAAGGAAAGAACAATCAATGGGGAATATTATGCCAACTTATTGGACCGATTCAATGACGATTTGAAAAAAAACCGACCTCATTTGGCCAAGAAAAAAGTTCTTTTCCACCAAGACAATGCAAGGGTGCACACATGTGCAGTTGCCATGGCAAAAATCCATGAATTGAGCTATGAATTGCTTCCTCATCCGCCCTATTCTCCAGATTTGGCTCCGAGCGACTACTACTTGTTCCCAAACCTGAAGAAATGGCTAGGTGGAAAAAGATTTGACTCCAATGATGAAATCATCTCGCAAACAAAGGCCTATTTTGAGGATTTCGACAAATAATTTTTTTGGAAGGGATAAAAAAATTGGAGAAGCGTTGGACAAAGTGTATAGAGCTCAAGGGAAAAATAAAATTACTTTTTTATCAAAAAATCTGTGTTTTATTCCAAAAGTCACGGACTTATTGACCCGCCCTCGTACCTACCAGGCCTCAGCCCTGCCTATATATATTCACGGCACTGAAACTAAAAGAGCTAGTATGTTTAATAATCGTCCTATGTGGATAAATAGCAAAAAATGGCGCCAAAATGATCAACGCCACGCCGCGCCGGCCGCTACGCACTACAACGCAAATAAAATAAAATATAGAAAGGAATAAAAAATAATACAATTTGCATGGTGCATGTACCTGCATCTGCTACAAATCTGTAATTGGAGTCCTATTCCAGAATGCAGACTCCATTACCAATAAAAACGCTTCGGAATAACTTGATGCAATTAAGTAAGTATTTTAATGACGCCTATTCTTTTTCGAAACCTCTTGAGGAGATGTTAAAACATAATCCTCTAGGCAATTCCATTGGGTATAAGCGAAAAATTATATCTTAAAACTAATCAAAACATTCCATAGAGGGATGACATAATCTTAAGTATAGTTGCCAGGCAGATATTTCCTTATCCTCGGGAGATTTTTTTGATCGCAAGTGAATTCAAGGAAAAATATCTTATTTTTGCAGTATTATACGATCACGACAATAATCTAATAAAGGGTAAATTAAAATCTTTTAAACTTAAAGTTGCTTTGTTACTTTTTGAGCCAACTGTGATAAATTGATAATAAAGGCATATATAACATTCTAAGCCCACACATTTTTCTTCTATGTCCAGGACCGTCTGCAATACATCACAATCAATACAACAAAGACCCCATATATTATAACCAAAATTATAGAGTTGTAAAAACAGAGATTAATCGCCTATGTATCTAGATATCTCACAATCATTCATCCTAGTGCGTGGTGAGATCATTGCTCAGAATAATTGGCCTTGACCGCCAAACTTCGGTACAGCCGTCGCACCCAGCGGCCGCCACCGACGCCGCTCGCGATATCTGCTTGGTAGTGTGTCACCAAAACTACTTATAAATAGCCACAGGACATTGGGAAAGTTATACCAAGGGTACTACTCACTTCCTTGCCGACTGCACTTGACTTTTAGCAATAAGTTTATTGTAGTATGTTGTGTGTATTTGGTGTCATCGAGGCTGACAAGGCTCTGTGTGGGATGTTACAACATAGCCGCAATTCGTTTTCGAGTTTTTACGTGTGTTAAGAAGATTCTTATAGGTTACGTTTATACATATACTCAGTCCCTTATTTTATTTAGGGGTAGACAGACACTATCGATTACCACTGTGTACGATCCTGGCAAACCTATTGACCTTCAATTACATTCATCAAACATTGCATTTATGATCTTTTATTTTTCACACTTAGGACGCCTTCC
Source organism: Bedellia somnulentella (assembly GCA_963576735.1). Classification (NCBI taxonomy): domain Eukaryota; kingdom Metazoa; phylum Arthropoda; class Insecta; order Lepidoptera; family Bedelliidae; genus Bedellia; species Bedellia somnulentella. The sequence continues at coordinate 15,121,633 of OY755176.1, read as the reverse complement.
TTTTTGAACATATTCTCTATTTGATCTAAATATCAACATTACATATTTTTTTTATATTCCACGGGTTCTTTATTAGTTACATATATGGGAATGCCAATGTCGCATTCAGACAAATGTTTGCTTCGCTTCTTTTTAATCGCAGTGTGGTTTGAATCCAGCCTTATTTAATTACTAAATAAAAAAAAACTTCTTAAAAACACTTAGTTATTGGTATTTGTTATTAGCAATTGGTGGGCGATTTGATTCGAACCCAATCTCCACTAATCCTTTCTTTCATCTTTTTTACCCGTCGGTCGGCCTTCCAAAAGTGGCATAAGTTTAATTAATTCCAAAGTTCTGGTTACCAATTTTGGTAAGGTACAACCTTACGCTCAAAGTCATCATCCTCAATTATTTAGTATTTTAAAGAAAAATAAATAAAAAAAATATATTTTTTGCAAGCTTGACATCTTTGATAGAAAAACTGAGATTCCTCCTCGCCGCGTGAATTTATTGTGTTTTAACCGACATTAAAAATTTAATACCAGATGTATCTTCATACCAACAATATCTTTAAATATAGCCTTATTTAAACATTAACGTGTAATGAGTTTTGAGTTTCAATTTAGCTCATACAGTACATACAGTAAGGTAACCTTATTTTGTAAAATATACAGTTAGTAGCCATATTTTAATATTTTATTCCTCAATATAACAATAATAAATTCAGTTTTGCGCCGCCTTCGATAGGGCACATGATGCGCTGTTGCGCATTGGTAAAAGTAATGAGACAATTTTATTAAATTGGTATTGTTGTAAATAACGTTCTTATTTGTATTTTTATTTACTTTCTTATTGGGCGAAAGAGGTATATCAAGCCACTGTGACCAGTTAAGTGTTGAGGACTGTAAAGGAAGAAATTTAAAGACTGGCTAAAACATGAAAAAAGCGGAAAAATCAGTAAGGATGGTGAAAAAGCCTGTATGCAAACAAAGAATAGTGAATGTGGCAGACGTTTGTTCGGTTCGTACAAAGTTGCGGTAGATACTTTCTATCAATCCGATAAAATTAATAAGTAAAGAGCAATGTTTTAAACATATTATGTAAAACAAAATATATTATCAGGACCGTAACTCGTCTATGTAATATGCTTATTTTTAGATTTCTTACCGTCAATATGAGAAAAGTTGTAAACATATGTTTTTGAACCTTGGAATTTTTTTATAAAGTATTTTCTTAGATCTGTCCTAGTTTATACTTTATAGGTACTATAAGGTTTAAAACTACCTCACTCCGTTCTGCTTTGCTTGACTCTGACTTTAAATATATATATACAAGCTAACCTACTTCCTGATCCATAAGCAAGCAACCTACCTGATGGTGCGAATATCGAGTATTCTAACACTTAACTGCTACGCAAGCTCTTTTTTAGATCTTATGCGCCAAGAAGACGACCTAATCTGCACATTTACTACAGTAATTGAGGGTTTACTATGTGTATAATGTATACGGATAATAAACCCTCAAAAATATCTTTCTATTAACATTATACTTTCGATGTTATAACTAAAATGTCACGTTATTTAAAAAATATCATTTTTATGTATTTTTATAAGCTTCATAATCTGTGCATTTCCACGTTATCCTTAAATCAGCGAAGCAATAAAAAAAAAAAAAAAACCTACTAATGTTTCTAGTAGAGATGAGTTCTGATTAATTTCAGTGTAACGTGGCAGAATCTTGATTAAGCGAAGTCCCTTTGACATCTTTTCGCTGCTATAAAAGTTAACTAATTAAAGACTCGACTTTCAAAGAATCTGCTGGTAGGGTATAGTTTAATGATGATATTTGATACTCAGAAATCTAGTTAGTCTTTTGAAACCGGCTGAAAAGGCTTACAGACTTTTTGCATTGAAAAAAAGAGAGTAGAAAATTTACTTAGCATGTCTTGAGGAAATCAAAATCATGTTATAATTATTACCAGGCATTTATAATTTTCTCTTTAATAACCATGTTGTTTGGTTGGCGTTTTTGACAAATATTAATAGTGGGTCATAAAATCGGCTTCAATTAATATTATGTTGATAACACCTTCTTCGCCTTCCTTATTCTGCTAGAATATACAGAGATTTTTGATTGACTTTATTTGCGCATAATTAGAAAGGTACATAGAGAGGATGGATGTAAATGATTATATGGATCTAATGTTGATAGTAATGTAGATAGATCATGAGTACGTCAAAATATAAAAAAGGGCATCTACAAAAAAAATACTGAGAGATAATGTTAGTAGAGGACGACCACTGAGGAGACATTTGGTCCAAATCAAGAACGTGCTCAAAAAGGCAGGCTTCTAAAGTATGAAAATTAGATGCTTATGATATTGATAGATGTAAACGAAGCTAGAAAGGTTTACCAGTATCGTACATAGTGGCAATCGATAGCATACATACAAAAAAATAATGTTTCTAAACATAAACATACATATACTCACAGCTATAAATCCCTAGAAGGGGTAGCCAGAGCTAAGGACCTAAAAAATCCTCAGCCACTTTTGGAAAGTTGAGTGGGGAAAAGATGGCAAAATAAAGGTGCCAAAAATCCCCTAAAAGTCCCAATACCGTTAGTCGCCTCTTACGTACACCCACCAGCAGAAATGGGGTAGTGTTATTCTAAGCCGACACAACACAGCTTCTAAACTCTGAGTTTATGCGGTCGCCATGTTTTAAATTCTCGCAGGGATTAAAATTATAGTTTTAACGATTTGGGAGATCTAAGGAAGTAATGAAAAATACATACATACATAACATTTCCTTTAAGATGGGTATATTAACCAAGCACCAAGAAGTAATAGCAAGTCTAGTATTGGTGAAAAAGATCCTACTAACTTATATTTTTATTTCTCGATCTTTATAAATCTTAGAAATAAAATTCAGTCTACTGCATAAAGAAAAATTTTGTACAAGCTTTTCTTAAATAAGTACAAAAATAGACGTGAACAAAAAATAAGCCTGCTTACAAGAATAATTTTCAATAGGATGAATAATTCTATGAACATTTAAAATAGATTTATTAAGAAAATACTCTTGTAATATTCGAAATAGTATATCGGAGTCGTATTGTCCTTGTTTCATTGTTGATTTGAAAATTGTAGCTCATTCTTTTGTACTCTGGTGACAGTATCTTACTCAGTAGGCCGACTTGAGATATTGGTTCCAACATATCGAAGAGAAAATCAGACACCCAATCAGTAACATGATCTTTGAGCAATAGTGGATACATTTATAATATTTTTTCTACTATGTAGTGTCGCATAAGTATCTGTGTAGCGTTGGTTAAATATTGTAGCTTTTTAAATTATGGTTGGGCGATCCCTAATTTCACCATCGTTTCCCTAATAAATTATTAAATTGGCTTCGGTACCTGATACAGAGGTAGTGCTTTTTCTCACTGAGGTACCAAGCTTATTTAGACCTTTACTAAGTGTTGGTTTCTATTGGTGGATGTTCTGTAGTAATATTATAGAAAAACTATATGTATTGCGGTTATCGGAACAGTGAATAGCCTAATAAATAGCCAATCGGTGTCTAAAAGGCCCGAATGGCGGTGCATGATGCTGTTGTTTTATTACGCTTGTGTTAACACTTATGTATGGCAGAGAATGTTGAGTGTGGCTGAAAATTTGGAAAGCAGACTGAATGCACTAGAGGTGAATTGCCTCAGATAAAATATAATTTTAGGTAATGTGATCGGGTGACTAATAGTGTGATTCATGAAAGGTGCGCTGTGGAAAGTTTTTTTTCTTCCTTTGTTTATTCTTTATTTATTAGTAACAATCCCCAGATGAGGTTTTCATGAACAAAAAGATTTAAATTATGTGATAGTTAGGCGTTTTCAACATTTGCATTCTATCTGAAAAGGTAGACAAGTGGCCTTCCGAATTAGTAAAAAAATCTGAGGTAGGAAACGCAAACACTACTTAAACGTGTAAAAAGAAATAATGGATAGAAGAATTTCGCGCTGGCAGCCATTGACACGGTAGCTCAATTGGCAGAGCGTCGGGACGTATACCCGAGGTCGCGGGTTCGATTCCCGCCTGTGTCGAAATTTTTCTTCCTTTATTTATTAGTAACAATATGTAACAAATGTATAGTAACAATAATGAGGTTTTCATGAACAAAAAGATTTAAAAAAAGGAATAAGATGTGCCCATTCAAACAGAGAGAGGTTTGATGGAAGTAAATTGGTGGAAGGTGTAGAACCAATGTGAATGGCGATGTTAGTAGAGGACAACCATGGATGACATATTTAGATCAAACAGAGAATGTGCTTAAGAAGGCAGGTGCCATAAGAATAAAGATTAAAAGGGCATGTATAAAAACATTGGTGAATGTAAATTAAGCTAGAGAGGTTTGCTAGGGTAGCACTAAGTGGCGATTGATAGTTTCTGCCTTCCCTAATGAAAACTAATGGCGTGAGTATATGTATATATGGTGGCTTTAGATATAGATAGCTGAAACCACCAATTACTTTCTGCGTTACGCATGTTTTTAATGGTTTTTCGTTGGAATAACTTTTAGAATGTCATGTGTCATGATAGGTAGAGCCAAATGGACAGATCTGTTTTATCAATTAAAAATGTCTATGCCGAAAGTTTATAGCCTTGGGGTATTATTAAAGTTCCGATATTTTTTTATTATGAAAAAAAAAGGATAATAAGTGACTAAATATACGTTCACAGATCTAGTTAGCCCCAAACTAAGTAAGATTTGTATTATTGGATGCTAACTTAACGATATATTTAATATTATATAGTATACATATAAATAACATAAGACTAAAAATCGAACCCGCAACCGCCCTCGCCGGACCGGGAAGTTATGCATCCTATCCATTATGTATGTATGTATGTTGAAATTAAACTTACTATAAATCTGATTGATTAGCTTTTATTGCAGGCATTTTGTAACAAAAGGCTTATGGAATGCGGACTTAGGTTTATTCTAGTTGCGTTCAGTAAAGCTTAGTTTTATAAGCATTAGTCATACAAAATAGGCCAAGTGTAAGTCGCTCGCGGCGAGTCTGTAATGATTCTAAGCATAAAAGAAAATTCAAAAATATATTTGTGTTATGTACATACATACATATACATATATGCACGGCTATAAATCCCTAAAAGGGGTAGCTAGAGCTAAGGAATTAGAAATTCCTCAGCCACTTTTGGAAAGTTGTGTGGGGAAAAGATGGTAAAATAAAGGTTGTTGGTGATGGGTCTCCAACCGCATCGCCCAAAAATCCCTTAAAAGCCCCCAATACCGTTAGTCGCCTCTTACTTACACCCACCGGAAGAATGGGGTAGTGCTATTGTATTATGTAACAGTAAAATTAAGGTAAAACGGGATACTATTACTAAGTCTTAGAAGTCTATCTGTTGATTTGTTTTTCCGACTGTCACCAGGCTGTATTTTATATCATAACGGTTGCAGATGGCTCTTGAAACTATCTAATAATCTATAGATATTGTCTTATTTTTTCACTTTAAAATAAAAATAATACTAAAGGTGGGCTCTCATACAACAGAACAGACCTGTTATTTTACCTTTTACATTTATAATGGTGCATGACTTAGAGAAACGAAATTAGTAAGCCATTATTGAAAGATAGGATAATTAAAAATAAGGTCAAAAATTGTTGATGATGTTCTATAGAGTGGAAAGTTTAAATTTAGCTTTTTGGTTTGACATTTAATACATATTTATAAAGAGAATTAGGGTTTAGTTGTTGTTATGGAGATTTTAAAAAAAATGTGTAGTCAAGAAGAAGTGGGTGTACGAGTTATGTTTTTGATATAAATATAAAGTGAATATTTTATAGTTGGGCATTTTAGAAGTATTGTGATGTGAAATTTAATATGCAATATTAAAGTGATAATATATAAATTGAGAAAAGAAGTTCGAAGTTTTTTGATTGATTACCTCCTCCTGGATAGGGATGTGGATATTCCACCAACAAAAATAAGGATAATTTTTGTTTAAATGAAGTATCTAGTGGTTGATAGATATACCTTGATTCGTATCAGATATTGAAGAAGTACAATAACTTTTGTTTGTTTTGCTTTTAAAGTTATATTTACAAACCGCAAAAGTGGGACGTACTACTCGTAAATACTCACGACTTATCTAAATTGCTTTAGCTATTTATTATTGATGTATCTTTGAGCCTTCAAGTACTATCCTTTCAAATTCAAATGGCATTTTGTGAAATACCTGTTAAGTGACTACTTTAAACATTTCAATCTTTAGATATGGTTTATGGAATCATATTTATGGTGTTTGGAACCCTCATCATTACCATATTTCTCATAGCATAACATAAACATTAACGTTCACGCCGTTTATCCCCGAAGGGGTTGGCAGAGGTACCAATACTTCTAAACTCACATGGCAGCGCCATCTAGTGTTCAGTGAAGGTACCCACGTTTTGCTTAGACAGTGTACTCACGTGATAGGGGGCAGGCCTATCGCCGTTTGGTACGAATACACTGTCACATGACTAAGTGCAACTCAGCCATGTGGGTTTCCTCACGATGTTTTCCCTCACCGTTAACAACCATGATAAATTAACCACACATATGACTTTAGAAAAGACAAATTGGTGTAGGCCCGACCCAGGATTGGAACTCACGCCCTTCTGTTTTCGGGCGGGTGTTCTACCCACTGGACTATCATGTCGTACTCAGTATACTGGGTGACAAAATGTCTGCCATGTAAATAGTACCTCCACCACCCCAACGAAACACAGCATAAACTGAAAATACTAGGACCAACTCTCTGAAATGTCATGAAGCCAAAGTTACATGTATTTTGTTTTTCAGCAACGTCAAACTAAAAGTTTCCAATCCGTATTTTGTAAAACAGTGACAAGGTTGAATGTCAAAATGACACAAACAGCGTATTTCACGTCGACAGTTTTGCTGACCCTTCCCATTTTGCTCTATTTAAATACCATGTCGCACGCAACCTTAATTATTAATTAGTCAATCACCTATATTCACGCTGTGTATCCCCGAGGGGGTGAGTTATGTACATATTCCACAGTAGAAAATATAAACCTATTAGCAGCGAACTATATACTAATTAGATGATGACCACTCTTGTCATGGATAATTGATTCCAATGACATTAATTAATCGAAATATAACAATCACGTAATACAAGTTTAATCAATTAATTATGTAATTGTTAATGGAATACATGATTATTGTAACATAGAACTTTGCTTGCAACCTGCGACATTAAAGCCAATCGTAACAAAATTGGTTTTTGAAAAGTAATATATTTTTTTCTTCACGATATTTTCATTAAAGTTTTACAGATTTCTACATACATACCGTACTTTGAATAAAATGATTATGCCAAAGTCCACCACACTGCCTTAGTACGCTTATGCAAACTATAACGACTGTGGTAGTAAGCTATAAGAAAGTTCATAGTAGCCGAGACCGACGGCTCTTCAAAGCGTAAGGTACGCTAACAATACACAGCAGCAAATATATACATATATATACTCACGGCCATAAATACCAAAAATGGCTAACCAGAGCTTTAGAGCTAGAAACTCCTCAGCCACATTTGAAAGTCGATAGGAGACAAGATAGTAGAAATAAAGTATCGTTGGTTATGGGTCTCCAACCACATCGCCAAAAACATACATACATATACTCACGGCTTTAAATCCCTTACCGGGGTAGCCAGAGCTTTGGAATGAAAAATTCCTCCGCCACTTTTGGAAGTTGATTGGGAAAAGATGGTTATAATAAATGTTTTTGGTGACGGGTCTCCAACCATATCGCCCAAAAATCACTTAAAAAGACCCCTATACCCTTAGTCGCCTCTTACGATCACCCACGGGTAGAAATGGAGTAGTGTTATTCTAAGCCGACACTACACATCGCCAAAAACCACAAAAAAAAGCCCCATACCATTAGTCGCCTTTTACAACACCCGTGAGTAGAAAGGGGTAGTGACACTCTAAGCCGTCACTAAACAGCAAAATATAGCAAATTTACTTGAAATAGCGCTTTTGATTTTATTAAAGCTAGGTTATAAAGGGCTCGGAAATAATTGCTATTCTGGTAAGTGTAAGAGGAACTAACATAAAGTTACCGGAAATTGCCTGTTCAAATGAGCTGCAAACACAGCGGGTCGAGTTTTACAACATTTACAGGAAAAGCGCAGTCGAGTAAGTTTAACTTGGATCACCATGTATATGAAATACTAGCTTTTTGCCCGCGACTACGTCCGCGTGGACCACATTTTGTTGCATCCAGTTTACATTCAAAATACCAAAACGCTATCTTAACTTCTGTTTTTTTTATTAGTTGTAATAGATATAAAGAACATAGAGGCTTTTTAAGTGATTATTGGGCGATGCAGTTGGAGACCCGTTTGACTACCTTTTCCCCAGTCAACTTCCAAAAGCGGATAAAGAATTACTATCTCTGAAGCTGTGGCTACCCTTATTTGGGATTTATAGCCATTAGTATATACCTCTCATGAATGATCAATAGAAGAATTTAATATATTCCTTTTTGTAGTGGTTATAACAATCAATCGCATCAAATTTCAAATTTCTAGATACAGAGATGTCAAAAATGTCTTCACTAATATATTATGTACTTGATATTTCATAAGAATAATGAATCAAATCATTTTGTACCAAGTTTCTAAGTCACATTCCAAAGTCTAATTCCTCGGCTCTGGCTACCCCTTATAGAGGTATTTATAGCCGTGAGTTTATGAATGTATGTTTCTAAGTTCAATAATGAGAATATCTTTATGAAGTACATATAGCAGTTTCGCGCTGCGGTGGCGACCCGACCGAGTCATCGATGGCAGGTCTAAACAAATTGTAATCTTATAATATTTACAAACCAATTGGCCCGACAGCCCCCGAACTGTCACAAAAGTTTAGTCTGAACTGAAGTATTTATAACAATGAAAAAAAAAATCATACCGCGATGTAGAAAGCAACTACTCGCGCCATCTAGTAATACAATACATACATTAGTAAGAATTTGGTTTGGAATGTTTCTATTCACCCCAATTCACTAAACTTAGCGTGTCTATTCACCCCGTCACGCTAAAAGGTTATGGTTTTTTGATGCTCCTGTGGGAACCCTTGCGAAATCCGAGATAAATGATATCGTAAATGTTGGCCAGGTGTATAAGCTACATTCATGCTAAATTAGATCAAGATCCATCCGGTAGAATTAACGTGATGACCGGACATACAGACAGACAGACAGTCATTTTTTTCAAAAAGCACAAATTTGGCTTCAGTATCGAAAATAAAACATATACCACCGGTTTTTATATCTCTTTCTTCAATGTACGGTTTTGACCTCGGTACAGTCTTATATATAGATAGAAGAAGATAGAATATTTACCTTATGTTGCAATGTATAACGTTCGTGCCGCGCCGAAGACTGTTGGAGACGACGATGGATTTACCCTGGTTGGGAAAAAACCCAAACGTCGTGCTAACAACAGGAATAAGCGTGGTACCGTCCCAGCAGCCTCGTGCCCCTTGAAGGCTGCAACACCGGTACTGGATATTTATATATCACGAGTAGCTCCACAGATGACGCACAATGATATCTTGCGTCACATTGAGCAGACGAGCCTCGGTCCCATAACCGTGCTCAACATCTCACGTCTGGAGCCCAGTAGGCCTACTAACTTCAAATCCTACTGGCTCCAGGTTCCCGCAGTCCACGAGAAGATTCTGCTAGGAGAGAATTTTTGGCCTGAGGGAATAGTGTTCCGGCGCTTCAGGGCTGCGCATCAGAAATCAAAGCCTCTGCCTCCCAAATTGTAAAATACTAACATAGACTAAGTTTACTAATATTATATGGACCTTGTTGTCTGATAATAAATGATTTATTATTATTATTTTGGGCATGACTTTTAGTTCCTCGCCTCTCCCATGGCCGAAAAAGAAAATATAAATTTTAAATGGGAGAGGCGGTACTCCCCGACAAAAGCACAGTCGGTCGGGGTCAGGGAGTCAGGTTCAAGAACCGACGGACGATCCGAGCCGTATCGAGCAGCACCGCCTTCTGCATTTGTGCTGGAACCGACACGCCACAGAAATCCAACCGCCTCAAGTTGGTCGCGAGGCTGGTTGGAATTAACCCGTTCGCGGACAAAACAATTGGGATTATTTCTGTCGAAGTCACACCCCACATGTCGGTGATCTCGTGAGCCAGATCGAGATATTTCCGACGCTTCTCGGTGTCGGCTTTCACGAGACCCTCGTCATGAGGGATAGTGACATCCACTAGAAATACTCTCGACTGCGACCGATCCCATACCACGATATCAGGCTTATTCGCTAGAATAGTCCTGTCCGTGATAACGGATCGGTCCCAATAGATTTTGGCACGGTCGTTTTCTAGGATTGGCTCCGGCAGATACTTGTAATACGGCAGCCTCTGTTGCAAGAGTCCGTATTTCAGAGCGAGCTCCTGATGCAGGATTTTGGCTGCTTGGTTGTGTCTGTGCAAGTACTCAGTGTTAGCAAGAGCCGAACAACCGGAAATAACATTATTATTATTATTATTGTGTTAGAAAATCGCAAATATAAAGAACATTAATAAAAATTTACCACAAAGTTTATGAAAGCCATATTAACAATATCCAAACAGACTTTGTAGAGTTAGAAAACAACCATAATAAATAAATAAATAAAGTTAGCCCCAAACTAAGTAAGACTTTTATTATATTTTAATTAATTTTAATTTAATTTTATTTAATTTTGAATTCTATTTATTTTATTGATTATTACTTTTTTTTTTTGATGAATTTTCTTTTTTATTGATTTTTATTATTTTGATTTTATTCTTTGGGACATAACTTTTAATTGACATGTTTTTATAATTTTAATTTATTTGTATTTTGTAGTTTTAATTTTGTGTTGTATGTAATGGCTAAATATGGGCTACTAGCCTGAAATAAATGATTTTTTTTTTTTTATTATGGGATTCTAGCTCAACTATGTATTTAATATTATATAATACACATATAAAAAACACAAATGAATAAAAAAAAATCATTGCTCATCACAAAAATGTTGCTCTCAGCGGGGATCGAAGCCGCAACCTCCGTACCGAGAAGCTAATCACCTATCCATTCGGCCACCTTTAACCATAACAGTAGCAACTAACAACCGATAATTATCTTTGATAAATAAATTGCTTTTCATAACTTTAATTACGAAGGTAATACAACTCCGTTCAAGTATTAACTTTTCCATATTAAAATACAAAGTTTTAAGTGTAACAGGAGAGCCGAGTAGATTGAGACCGGATACCAAATTAAGTGCAGGAATAGGATGGCCTTGCTGCTAGTACGAGCGACTTTTTAGTTATATATCTCGTGGTATAAAGCAGCCATCTCTTACGCACTTACTTAGTATCGTATACTGTCATCTCATTCTAACCGTTATCGTGACGATTAAATAGCACTCGTACTAGGCCTCCAGCCCGGCTAGTACTAGCGGTGTTTAAACTAGTTATCGCGTGGGATAAAGCAGCCATCTCTTACGCACTTACTTAGTATCGTATACTGCCATCTCATTCTTACCGATATCGTGACGATAAAATAGCACTCGTACTAGGTCTCCAGCCCGGCTAGTACTAGTGGTGTTTAAACTAGTTATCGCGTGGGATAAAGCAGCCATCTCTCACGCACTTACTTAGTATCGTATACTGCCATCTTATTTTAACCGTTATCGTGTCGATATAATAGCGCTCGTACTAGCCCTTCTGGAGTGGGCGTTAAAAATGTGGAGCCTTCTATCTCGCTCTTTTACGTGCGATCATGCAATTTGGTTAACAACTTTCCCTTAGGGGAAAACTACGGGAGTGAAATTGTAGCCTTTGCAACAAAAATTAAACAAAGTTAGTCTATTGATAGCCAAAGATGAAGTACCGTTATGGATTCGATTGGAACGAAGTTCGTTTTTAATTAATATTGATATTTATTTGGTAGTGTTTTACATAAAAAGGTTAATTTAGCCAGCACAGGAAAACACATAATATTTCAGAAGAAAACATTACATACTAAAGTACATTAGTACGATTACCTTATTTAAAACTTACTCTACTTATTAAAAACAGAAAAATAAAACTACAATTACTCAAAATTTTAAATATTAATTTCTCTTCTAACAATCTTTAATCAGTTTCTGATATACCTTTTAATATAACTTTTGTGCATCCAGAATACAATGCAGCAAACCTAGAAAACTTATTCCAGTATTACGCAGAACAAGCTATCCATATCCCGTAATTTGAACTATCATTTTCCATGAATATCTCGCTTTATAACTAACTAAACCTGACGTAGCATAACTCGATCGAGATTGATTACCGAAGCCCGAAGCTCTAGGGCGCTTCCGATCGAATATTAAATGAATTGGTGATCAACTGAGCGTGACACACGTCAGAATCTTACCTCCGTGTGTTCATAATTGTAGCATAAAGTCAGTTCGGCGCTATATGTACATATACATACATACATATACTCACGGTCATAGATCCCATAAAAGGGGTAGCCAGAGCTTTAAAGCTAGAAAATCCTTAACAAAATTTGGAAGTTGATAGGAGACAAAATGGTAGAAATAAATTGATGATGGGTCTCCAACCGCATCGCCCAAAAACCACTTTAAAAAGCTCCATACCCTTAATCGCCTCTTACGACACCCGTAGAAAGGGGTAGTGATACTCTAGGCCGGCAGTACACGGCACGTGTTCATAATTGTAGCGTATTGTCAGTTATGTCCATTCCTGAATAATCAAACGAGAACAATAGTCCGATGATTGGACAAACAAACAAGGTTCACATACAAATCAGAGAACGTGCGTTGTATCGAGTGGTCGCGATGTTAAGGCTTCTCATTTGAAAATATAATTGGTTTGGTGATATAATTTATTCTTGTATAAATGTTCCTGAATAAAGGTGTATTCTGAAAATGGGGTAAACATTTTCGAAATATTCTCCGATATTAGATACTTAAAGTAGCTGTTGTTTGATGGTTTTCATAAGCTACACATTAACTATGTATTTCAAGCTTTGGAATTCGTACGGGAGAATGTATTAAAGTAAAATAAAGAGTCCTTTGATGTGTTGCCAAATGCATTGAACACTTAGAAATCGTCTAGATGTTTTACTCACTTCGTGCAATAGAGCGGAAATGAGATTATACAATTCTGAAATGATAACATACCAGAACGACTGCCCATCAAAACAAACACGCGTGAGTTCAAAACCAACTTGTCTTTTTAAAAATCATGTGTGGTTAATTTATCATGGTTGTTAACGGTGAGGGAAAACATCGTGAGGAAACCCACATGGCTAAGTTGTACTTAGCCATGTGACAGTGTATTCGTACAAAACGGCGATAGGCCTGCCCCCTATCACGTGAGTACACCATCCAAGCAAAACGTGGGTACTCTGAACAGAGTAGGTGACAATGTCGCGTGATGTTTAGAAGTAGAAGAAGAAGAAGAATAACACTTTATTGCACATCAAACACAAATTCATCAGTTCAAACAGTTTACAGTGAGGTACAATTGGCGGTCTTATCGCTAAAAGCGATCTCTTCCAGACAACCTTTGGAAGGTGAAATCGATAAATTATTTTTTTGGGTATTAATTATTTAGTATTAGTGCCTCTGCCAACCCCTTCGGGAATATACGGTGTGAACGTGTGAGATTGAGTTGAATTTTTTAAAAATATAAAGCAATAGTCACTTTCGAAAATTAATTGATAAATAGTGCAACCTTCACAATAATTCTTTCTCATTTACAAATGCAAATATCAATGTGCAAGCACTTGGAAGTAATGTACTAGAACAATGACACTGTAACTTTATGTCCTCGGTAATTTGCATTCGAATTTATACTTAATGTCTTTTGTGTTCGCTGAATAGGTTAAGTTTGTTTGTGTGATAAGCGACGTGGTCTATGTAATGGTGATGTATGTTTGTTGTTAGCTTGTAGCTGAATCGATGCTGCATTTGTAAGGCCCAATTTCTAAATTATAAGTTTCTTTTGTGATATAATACGAGTACCAAAGAAACGTATTGATTTAAGCCCTTAAGGTACTAACACCAGCATTGACAGTTAAAAGTTTTCGTTTGAATAGTATTTCTATTAAATCAATTGCACACCAAAATATCCTATACTGTACACGGATTCATCTAACTAAAAATAGGGATAAATTATTTATTATTATTATAACCGTGATAGCCCAGTGGGTAGAACACTCGGTTATCGTGCAAACGACTAGTGTTCAAATCCTGGGTCGGGCCTACACCAATTTGTCTTTTCTGAAGACATATGTGTGGTTAATTTATCATGGTTGTTAACGGTGAGGGAAAACATCGTGAGGAAACCCACATGGCTGAGTTGTACTTAGTCATGTGACAGTGTATTCGTACAAAACGGAGATAGCCCGCCCCCTATCACGTGAGTACACTGTCCATGCAAAACGTGGGTACTCTGAACATCAGGTGACAAATTCACGTGATGTTCAGAAGTATTAGTACCTCTGCCAACGTGCCAACCCCTTCGGGGATATTCGGCGTGAAAGTTTATGTTATGTTATGTATTATTATAATTAAGATGGACGGTATAGATTGTCATTTTTAATTAACCTTTATTTGTGTTGGACCAACCATTATGGCGATTTTTTTAGACCAGTTTGAGCGAATTTGCGTCTCAAATAAACAAATAAACTACTTTAAATTCAAAACCGCAACTTTAAGCCCGCACAAAACAATGTAAGTAATAAATCAGCTGCAAGTTTTAGAGCGCAGTCATAGGTCTGGCCTTTGTAGGCGCTTGTCAAACTAAATATGGCTTACGGAAAGTGATCCATGACAGCACTCTTCAATCACTGCGCTGAAGGATCTCGTAATCTCATTTGCTGTGGAAATATAATCCTTATGCCGATGTAATACAGTCGCAGAGGTTGTTAACAATGTTTGTTTGGTGAATGGACATGCGTGCCGATAACATCATCAACGTAGTGAACTGCAGGGATTGTTTGTGTTTCATTAAGACTTTTTACTGGAGTGCTTATTTGCTTTGAACTAAACAAGCTTGGAGGATGCAGCTATCACGTGGTCTATGTTAGTGTTGGTTTACACGTGTACTACAAGTTAATTTGATTAAGTACATAGTAAGTGTACTCTATCCGTATTATGTGAGTCTCGAGATATTTCCTTTCCTTTGGTTGGTTTTTTTACAGCTAGTTTATTTATTACATTTTTAACAGAATGGTGAACACGATTACAGTTTAGGACACCACTTTAAGGACATTAAGCAACCGTGATAGCCCAGTGGGTAGAACACTCGGTTATCGTGCAAACGACTAGTGTTCAAATCCTGGGTCGGGCCTACACCAATTTGTCTTTTCTAAAAACATATGTGTGGTTAATTTATCATGGTTGTTAACGGTGAGGGAAAACATCGTGAGGAAACCCACATGGCTGAGTTGTACAGTCACCATCAGATATATCGGAGCGGCCGAGGTACTCAAATATATCTGAGCAGCAATAAATTTCAATAAATTCTTTACGGTAAATAAGTTCAAAAAGCTCTGAACATCCAATTCGCCACAAATATATGAGCAGTGGTTTTTCAATTAAATCTGAACACCCAAAGAGACAATAATATCTGAAAGCACAACTCGTCAAAGTTATCTGCTCAGACAGGGTGATCATAAATATCTGAACATTTAAGGAAAATATACCTTAAAGCACTAAGCATACAGTTTAAAATTCTTAATCGTACTACGCTAGAATACATTTTCTACACAACCACCATTTGGTTTTATCAATATCAAAACTAAAAAGAGTCTTCTGCTGGGAGGTATGCCTCACTGGTTGTACGGTCCCAACTAGTTGTACGGTTAGTACCAACTCCATTTTTTGACAGAAACAGGTAAGTACATGGTGTTAATAGAGGAATGGGTTTTGTAGTTGTATAATTTTCACCGGTACAAAAACATCAAGAGGTAAAATAACTTAGAATTTTTGAAACATGTATGCCATTTTTTACAATTTAGTACCAGGGTAGCATAAATATAAATGCAGCTTTAATAAAATAAAAGGATAAACTAGTTTTTGCAAAGTTGTACTTTTTCCTGCTGTTTCTGTAACGTATTATACGTATTCATATATATAATTTTAACGTAATATATTATATATAATATATATTAAATGAGGACAATAAATCTGAAGGCTTAATAAAGAGAAAAAAAAGAACATGAATTCTTGATAAAAATAAACACAAGTTAGGATTTGAACCCTGACACAACGGATTACAATTATGATTTCTATTCACTAAACCGCTAGGCCATGGTGACTGACACGAAAGTGGATGAAATATTGCAAAGCATTCGTACTTATTTTAATTTGGCAGCTTTTATATTACCATAGATATAGAAGCACATGGATTCGCAGTAAGTGACAAACGTCATAGCATAAACGTCAACAAAGGCAGGACCTCTCAGAGACGATAAATTCCTACAACGATTTTGACATAAAATAATTGACTTATTTTAACCTTAATGATTTTTTGATTAAGTTATTAATATTTAATAACTTAATCAAAGTAAAAAAAATAAATCTAAATCGAATACATATTCTTTGGCAAACACAAAATTATTAGCCATTTATGTCCAAACTAAGACTGTAATAAATAATTACAGGTCTATATGATCTTAAACCAAAGTTTTCAATGCAAGTATGTGATAAAAAATATCTTGTGTCATCATAATACTACAATTACTGTAAAGTTTACAATTGGGCCAAAATAACAAATACGTGATTTTTTATTAATTTTAATAGGGCTAGTATGGGATCCGCCATACTAATGTCACGCACACACATTCATTTACGCACAACGTTGTACTTTTTTTTGGTGTCGCCTGTCGTATTTGTATTCCAATCTATATACGTAATTATAGCATAATAAATCTGCGAATCTATTTATATATATATAAAAGCAAGTGGTGTTAGTAACACTATTTATAACTCAAGAACGGATGAACCGATTTGGCTAAAAATTGTTAGAGAGGTAGCTTAAACTTAGAACCAGGAAAAGGACATAGGATATACTAGTGGATTGGCCTAGCTTCGCACGGGTAGCGTAGTTTTAAAAATATCCGAGGTTTCTTCAATCGCTGCTCAACCTTTGTGAAATTTAGCACCACTTATAGCACTCCTGAATAGTTTAGCTTTGTGATTGTGAAAGCGCTTTAATGAACGGTTCAGTATCTCCGACAACAAACCCATGCAAACAAAGAATCAGAATTACAAACTTTGCATACATCATACATATGCTCACGGCTATCTTTTGCCCGCACAACCATTACTAAAAAATAATCCAGCATGATTCAGTATTCACGTGCGACGACAGGACGCAATGGCTTATTACATGTATAAGTTTGGTGTTTCTATACCGATTTCTATGATTCTTTTTTTATTGAATAGGTAATAATGTAAACTTTTTTAAATAAGAGATGAATGAGAGAACTATATTTGTTAGAGTAAACAAATATAATCAGAATGCACCGAACTGCTAAGCTATCAGGAGTTGCACGTGTTATTGTGAGTCAACCATAAAAGATAGACATATGCTATTAAAGAATATTTTTTAGACAATTTTATGGCAAATATTTCCGTGATACATGATTTCTATGTAACTGTAACCATTAACGCTGCACACGTGACGGAGGCTTAAAAAATGGAGTAACTTCTCCCGTTTTCCCCAAATTTCCCTTCACTACTCTGCTGAAAAGTACACTATGACCTGCCTAGGAGTATGAAGAATAATTCTACCAAGTATCGTTAAAATTCGTCGAGTAGTTTTTGTTTCCATAAGGAACATACAAACCGACAGACAGACAGACAGACAGACGGACAGACAGACAAAAGTTTTTGGCATCAGTATCGATCACTAATCACCCCCTGATAGTTATGTTGAAAATATATTTAATGTACAGAATTGACCTCTCTACAGATTTATTATAAGTATAGATATCATCATGCTAAATATCGTAGGGGGTAAGCAGTATAAAAACTTTACACCATCCGTGGGCGGACCACTAGTATTTGATAAAATACATGCAATTGGCAAATATTTTATTCAAATGTGTTTCTCGTTACAAGACTGTAAAGTTGTTTTACGCAGATTTCTATTTTGTATACCTACTCATTTTTATGCGATTACGTTTAAACTGTATGCCTAATGCTTTAAGGTATATTTTCCCTAAATGTTCAGATATTTATGATCACCCTGTCTGAGCAGATAACTTTGACGAGTTGTGCTTTCAGATATGGTTGTCTCTTTGGGTGTTCAGATTTAATTGAAAAACCACTGCTCATATATTTGTGGCGAATTGGATGTTCAGATCTTATTGACCTTATTTACCGTAAAGAATTTATTGAAATTTATTGCTGCTCAGATATATTTGAGTACCTCGGCCGCTCCGATATATCTGATGGCGACTGTACTTAGTCATGTGACAGTGTATTCGTACAAAACGGCGATAGGCCTGCCCCCTATCACGTGAGTACACTGTCCATGCAAAACGTGGGTACTCTGAACACCAGGTGACAAAGTCACGTGATGTTCAGAAGTATTAGTACCTCTGCCAACCCCTTCGGGGATATTCGGCGTGAACGTTTTATGTTATTATGTTTTTATTATGTTTAAGGACATTATTTTTTTAATTATTCCATCGATCAGATTATCAAGGCACAAGGATATAATATGTTATGTATATCAAAGATAAATCACATTAGGAGTGCAAGCTTGTCACGTCATGGCTCACGTGACGTCACGTACATTTCCTAGGCTCGGTATCATAATTATATTACGTTCACGGAGCGAGTATAGATAACATATAGATAATTATATTATGCACTTTAATTAAATAAACTAAAAGCGAAATATATTTTTTGTCATACATAAAGATAATAGCCACAACATAAGTGCGCAAGACGACTCACACTTAACCGTTTATTTGGTCCAAAATTCTATTACTCAATATAACAGAACAATTTTAAAGGAATGATATTTTTATATGACTCTTATGGGTGGGCCTCAAACACGCAAGGAAATCTGTTTGTCCTTTCAACCAAATATTACCTACTTTTATATAAAATTATATAAACAACAATTCTTATAAGAAACACATCTAGTTTTTTACTATTTAACAAATTAGTAGTTTTTCTAATAATATAAAGTAATATTTAATAAAATTAACTGCAATTTATTAAGTTGCATAATGCATTTGTGAACATTTGTACTACTTTTAACTCAACACACGTAACTTTCTTCCTATATGTTTTTTTATGTGGAAGGTAATGTGAGTAGAGGACGACCACGGAGGACACACCTGGACCAAATAGGGTGTGTGCTCAAAAAAGCCGGCGTCCGAAGTATGACAGTAAAAGATGTATGAAAAGATTGATGGATGTAAGAGAAGCCAGAGAGGTTTGCCAGGACCGTACAAAGTGGCAATCGATAGTATCTGCCTACCCCAATGGGAACAATGGGCGTGAGTATAAGTAAGTAAGTATGTTTTTTTATATACATTTGCTACTCCGCTAGTACCTTCACCTACATAATACCTTCCACTCCACACTTAACGTTATCTTAGGAATGTGCTTAAGTAGCGTCTGCTTCGCATCCGATTGAATCATCATTACATGTTTAATGGTTCACAATAAATAAAACCTACCCGGTCTGTATGTTTGTATATATGTCACAGTAAGATAGATAGTTCCGATATATAGAAGCCGTCATATAGTTCTCTAGGGACATATTTATCTACCGCAACATAGTTAGGCCGGGACTCCACCAAAGCAGAGATGTGTGCGGTGTGCTGTGTGCTGTGCGAGAAGAGATGTTTTTCAGCTCGCGGGACTCCACCAAAGCGGAGATGTGTGCGGTGAGCTGTGCGAGAAGAGATGTTTTTCAGCTCGGGTGCGAGGCGTTGAGTGCTCAGTACGCATTCTGAGACGAAAGGTAGACGATGTCGCTATTATTACAAAAAAAGTATCTTGACATCGCTCACTGCACGCCGCTCACATTTCTCGTCTCCACTGCGCGTCGTCCGCGCACAGCTCACATCTCCGCTTCCATCGCGACATACAAATATTACACATCTCCGCACAGCGATCTCCACTGAAACTGAGCGGAGAGGAGACGTGTCAATAACTCAATTCTATTGGTTGTTTAAAAAACATCTCCTCCCAGCTCGTCTCGTCTCCGCTTTGGTGGATTCCCGGCCTTATGCGAAAGCGAATTATTACCATCTCACTAGGAATATAGTTATACAACCATCCAAGTTTATTGATATACTTATAGAATAGAATAAAAATAGAAAAACTCTTTATTGCACATCAAATATACTTACATACATACATCTACTCACGGCTGTAAATACCTAGAAGGGGTAGCCAGAGTAGACTTTTGGAAATGTGAGTGGGGAAAAGATGGTAAAAATAAAGGGTTGTTGGTGATGGGTCACCAACCGCATCGCCCAAAAATCCCTTAATACCCCAATACCGTTAGTCGCCTCTTACGTACACCCATCGGTAGAAACAGGGTAGTGCTATTCTAAACCGACACTACACGGCGAAATATGGAGAACCATTTACAAATACACATAAATAACAAAAGTATAATTTGGCGGTCTTATCACTAAAAGCGATCTCATCCATTATATTATTATATGATTAGATTAAGTTCAGAGTTATAAATATATTACAGCTGAAACCTTCGATCAAATATACTTAATAGGTTAGGTTAGGTTGCCACTGGAAAAGTGTGGCGGCAAAAAAACGTAAACCAAACTATGCCTACTTCTGCTGCCATTTACTTTGTAACCGAGAGCGTAGCAAGAATAGCCCGACGCAGAAGAGCTTAGTAAAGTTTTGAGAAGAAAAAAATATGTTTGTTGAAGCGATTTAAGGTTTTCATTTTTAAGAGTCTGCTCAAAGAGCAGGCGTCCGTAGTATAAAGAATAAAAAGAATGTATGAAAAGATTGATAGATGAAAATGAAGCTAGAGAGGTTTGCCAAGATCGAACAAAGTGGCGATCGATAGTCTCTTCTTGCCCCAATGGGAACTGATGGCGTGAGTATATGTATGTTTGTATGTATCTTTCATTTTTAACCGCAAACGTTCGATTCTAACTACCCTTTTTTACATCTGTGGTTAAATTGTTGTAGTTACTACGAATGAATGTTAATCAATGCTCCTAACGATGTTACAAATCACTAAAATAAGAGTAAATCATTATTATATATCGAATAAATATTTTTTTATTTTATTTCTTTATTTATTAAAAGGCTCTCTTGTTTGGTAATTATTCGTGTAACAGAACAGTATATGTAATCCAGTGATTGGGCGTGACCCTTATCAAAGTTTGTCTATCTACGCAAATGAGGGTTTTCTTGATGTGAGGTGACAGGAAAAGAAACGAGGTAGTTTGGCGCTTCGGTGGCGGCCCGGCGCTGCCCCCTACACTGACCGTTGATGATAGTGGGAGAGCTTGCAGCGATTGCTCGGGATATGGGGATGGTTAGTGGTGGATCTCCATCCAAAATAATCGCAGAAGTGAAGGGATAGTGCTTGCAATTATTATACGAGGGTCATGCCAAAAGAAGTTAGATACTCTTTTCTCATTTAATTGACACTGGCAAGCTACACACCATCTTATAGGCTGGTTTTTTTATTGACATATTTGAATATAGAACACACTACTTTTATTTATTTTTTATTTGAATGAGCATCATTTTTCCGAGAATCTGGCGGGAATTCACTTGCAATAATGGAGCTCAGTCGACGTGATTTTCGCGCTATAATTTATTATGACTTTAAAAAAGATTAAAGCCTCTAGAATGTTTTGAACTTTTGACTTCTACTTTTGGTGAGTCTGCTTTTTCCCGAGCAACAGTATTCAATTGGTTTGCTGAATTCAAAAGAGGACGGGGATGTCTCGAAGATGAAGCGAAGACAGGACGGCCGCCAACCGCGGTCACGCAAGAAAACTTATTCGCGAAAACCGACAAATTACATATGTAGAGCTAGAGGGAAAACTAGGAATTGGATCAGCAGCAATGCAAACCATAATTCACGGCCAACTTTCTCTCCGTAAACGTTGTTCGAGATGGGTGCCGCACAAACTTACCGATGAGCAGAAAGACCGTCGGGTGGATTGGTGCCTATTCATGATAGATAAATTCAACGGAGGCGAGAAAAAAAACGTATATGATATACTAACTGGTGACGAAACATGGCTATATAACTATGATCCCGAATCAAAGCGACAGTCGACTGTAGGGTACTTTGAAGACGAGCCAACTCTAACGAAATGGTCGCCTCGTTTTTCTGCAAAACGGGTCATATTGCTACTGTTGTGCTAGAGAATGAAAGAACGGTGAACTCCGAATGGTATGTGACAGTTTGTGCTTCAACAGTAATATCAGCTTGGTGTGACAAGCGACCGAAGTCAGGAATCCAGCACCTTCTCAGGAACCACGACAATGCGGCGCCGCACACGTCTGCCAGAACAGTAGACGTTTTCAACTCGAAAAATGTGTCAGTTCTCCCTCACCCGCCATATTCCCCTGACCTAGCGCCTTATGATTTTTACTTGTTTCCAAAAATCAAAGAAAAACTAAAGGGGAAGAGGTTTGAAAGCAAAGAAGATGCGCTGGTTGCCTATAATTTCGAGATTTATTCTGAGGTATCTAAAGAAGATTAGTCACATGTATTTCCCAATTGGTTCAGACGTATGGAAAAGTGTACAGACGTGCTCAGGGTGAATACTTTGAAAAGTTCGATAATTGTAATAATAAATAAATTTTATAATTTTTGAGTATCTAGTTTCTTTTGACAAGCCCCTCGTATATATTGCTATTCTAAGCTAACAAAACATTTTTTTTACAAAAAACTTTAATCACCCGAGATACGAACCCGGAACGATTGATTAATAATAGTTCTAATTAAATATTCATAGTAGTTAGATATACCGCTACGCGACGGGGACGTTACCGGCGGTGTCAAATTTTTATTACGCTATATTTTATGTTAGTCTTATTATTGACAAACAAATTTGTTATTTGAATGTAAATTTATTATGATGAAAAACGACGAAACCCCTTAATATTCCAAAATAATCATTAACAAAGAGTCTGATGTGAAGTCCATCGATGAAAAAAAAATCGGTGCAATATGTTGAGCCATATATGAGTTAAGGTTTTTTGATGACCCTGAGGGAACCCTTGCGAATTCCCCATTTTTGAGGGTTCATCATCGTATCATTTAGCTTCTAAATTTACATGTTTTTATTCGTTTGCAATATATTACTTTGTTTTATACGACACACAGCGCCATCTCCAATCCATCCAGCAAGCAAACTATTTTTTTCCCTCGGGAACATTTTTTTTTCCGGGACAAAATATTGTAAACAATCGGTTCGGTGATAACGGCGCACAAGCGGCACAAACAAACAAACAAACTCACTTTCAGATTTTTATAATATTAGTATGGATTAAAATGTATTGAATTAGATTTGTTCATTTTATCTTATGAAATTTCTAGCATTTATGTGGATTAGTAGATTAATATTCACATCTTAAGTTTTAGTCTTTCTTATCGAGTATCTTTGGCACCGAATATTTTTTCTCCATCTCTTTCTATAGCAATTTTAAGGTAGCGTGTACCATACGTTTAAAAACTTTTTACCACTTAAGCCGGATGCAAATCGCCAGCCAAGCTGGGTCAAAGCTAAACTATGCTAGCTAATCCAAACTAAACTTTGATATACTAGAAATGTGTTGCATGCACACCAAACCTATACGAATTTAACCCTTTTTAAGTTCAAACTCTTTTAATAATTCAATCTGGAGCTCTGTATACCTTTGCTGTGTAGTGTCGGCTTAGAATAACACTACCCCATTTCTTCCGGTGGGTGTACGTAAGAGGCGACTAACGGTATTGGGTCTTTTAAGGGATTTTTGGGCGATGCGGTTGGAGACCCATCACCAACAACCTTTATTTAAACATCTTTTCCCCACTCAATTTTCCAAAAGTGGCTGAGGGGTTTCTAATTCCTTAGCTCTAGCTACCCCTTCTAGGGATTTATAGCCGTGAGTATATGTATGTATAATGTATGCTCTGTATACCTGTTTGAAATAATACTCGTGATTTTAATTAGCTAGGTAATCTATTCTATCAACCTAAACAGGTACAAAGCGACGATCAAAGTACTCCACTTGAAAGCGTCTAATCAACTCTTTGAGTGGGAGATAAGTAATTGCTCTACAGAGAACCCGACGACAATTTATTGACAACACGAGTGTGTGCATTAATCTGAGGTCACCTCCCGTCAGAAATAGATATGTGGACGATGCAGTGCTTGTAAACTAGTTTGTCGATCATGCATGAACTATATCAGAAACAAATCATGCGAGCGGTAATGAATTCGTGGAACGTTGGGGACGGGAATTTGCAATGGATTCGGAATATCTGTCCTGTCCTGTTACTGCTACATTATTCTGTTTCCTAGAATGGTTGATTGGATAGAGATTACATACAGTACGTATTCACGGCTATGAATCCCAGGAAGGTATATTCAAAGCTTTTTTTTGAATTTTGGAAATTGAGTGGGGAAAAGATAGTTGAATAAAGGATGTGCTACCACTTAAAAAACCCCGATTCTCCAAGTCGCCTTACGACACCCGCAAGAAGAAATGGGTTAATGCCATTCTAAGACGTCTTTGTACAGCTAATTATCTATCTCCTTTTCCACGTTGTAACTTAACGGTTCCACTTAGCATACTTTCACCCATCTAATTTTACATCGCCAGCAAATTTACGGGTTCGATCGGTGATAGGGTCGGACAACAGCAGTCGTTATTTCAATAGTAGATTAAAATATGGGTCAATTAATGCAGAGCAAGTAATTTCCTTTTACCGGATTTCGTAATACAAATACACATTAAAATCCACTCCAATAGCAAATATTGGCAGGTGTTTCTCCCTATAGAAATTGTATGCAAAATGTGAAGTCCACCCGCTGCCCCCACAAATTGTTCGCAATATGACGAGTGGGTGTATTGTACATTTCTGTTACTTTGTTCACATGTTTTTTTATAGAATTTCCAATTACCAGGGAATAGAAATGTTAATTTCTTTAGCAGTGAAATCCTAGGAGCGTCCGAGCTGCAACTGAATTAAGAGCAATTAACAAGCTGCCAGTCCAAGAATTTTCTATAGAACGATATTAAAATACGACCTTTGTTTCTGGTTTTAAAATGGTTGCACGTTTTATAACACAAAGTGAAATGATGATTTAAATAGCAAGGTATCTGTGACGTCATGCTAACACTCTTTTAGCAAACATTTTTTTTTAACGAAAAGAAATAACATTTGTTCGTTTTTTTACCTGCAAGAAATTGTGATACCAAGCTGAGCTGATGATGGGTCCTTCCTGCGCCTACGAATAAATATATTTATAAAATTTTGTTATATTACGAAGAAAATTTGAATAACATATTTTTTTAAAAACAAGCAAGAATCGATATTAAACAACATCCAACTTTCAATGATAACAATATCAAGTCTCTTCATTTTCTGAACCTGTTTTAAATTCAAAAATAATATTCTGGTCAATAGAGTTGAATATTAAAAGGAAAGATCGAGAATAACATACTTTGTTTTGCTTGCTGAAGTTTAACTTTTCCAGCTATTGGTTTTTGTAAAACAGTGCATACTTTTGCTGCTGTGTAGTGTCGGCTTAGAATAGCATTACCCCATTTCTTTCGGCGGGTGTACGTAAGAGGCGACTAACGGTATTGGGGTTTTTAAGGGATTTTTAGGCGATGCGGTTGGAGACCCATCACCAACAACCTTTATTTCACCATCTTTTCCCCACGCAACTTCCAAAAGTGGCTGAGGAATTTTTAATTCCCTAGCTCTGGCTATCCTCTCAAGGGATTTATAGCCGTGAGTATATGTATGTATGTATGTACTTTTATATATATACATATACTCACGGCCACAAGTCCCAAAAAGGGGTAGCCAGAGCTTCACAGCTAAAAACTACTCAGCCACATTTAGAAGCTGAAATGCTACAAATAAAGTATCGTTGGTGATGGGTCTCCAATCTCATCGCCAAAAAACTGCTTAATAAGCCCCGTATCGTTAGTCGCCTCTTAAGACACCTGTGGGTAGAAAGGGGTAATGTAATTCTAAGCCGGCACTACACGGCACATCATGTAAAGTACTAACTAAACTATGCTAGTTTTTTTTTTTATGGTTGTTAAGGTATAAAAAGCAAGTATAGGATTCCTTTGTGCCGGTCAAAGACCGATATGAAGTAATATGCATTTATTGTTCGACTCCTCTGTCATAATGTGTATATATGTTATGAAAAATATCATCCCGCACCTAAGCCCACAATTACCTTAAAGTAGCGGGAGAATAAATACTTTTACTCACGTCTAGAAATCCCAAAAAAGGGTAGTCAGAGCTTTATGATTTAAAAGTCAGTTAAGTTAGCTGTGTAGTGTCGGCTTAGAATAGCACTACCCCATTCCTTCCGGTGGGTGTACGTAAGAGGCGACTAACGGACTTGGGGCTTTTTAATGGATTTTTGGGCGATGCGGTTGGAGACCCATCACCAACCACCTTTATTCTACCGTCTTTTCCCCACTCAACTTCCAAAAGTGGCTGAGGAATTTCTAGTTTCTTAGCTCTGGCTACTCCTTTTAGGGATTTATAGCCGTAAGTATATGCATGTCTGTATGTAAAGTTATGGACTATTAGTGAGTCTCACCTAACTATCACTTAAAAGTCACCAAAACTCTAAGTCGACTCCTACGGGAATATATGTATTGGTGCTATGCTGAGCCGACACATTCATCAGGTATATTTGAGGTTTTGGGCCGTTAAATACTATTTTAATCGTATCCCAATACAAATAATATACTAGATTAATAGTAGAAACTTTTTTAGTGTTTTACCATATAATTAATATTTGTGTTCGGTTTCAAATATTATTGCTTAATAGCTTATATTTATAAACTTTATATTGGTTATACGACACATTTTTATAAATAAATAGTATTACTACCAGCTTTTGCTTAAGTCAATGTCATTTTTTTCAATCACAAACAAGTAACCCGAACCGAAAGTAACTTGTTTATTTTTTTATATAGTATGAAAGTAATTACTCTTGGCCTTTTAAAATATAGCATTTTATCTTATGAAGTTCACAATCACCTAAAAACACCGGAAAGGTAGCAAGGCTGTTTCAAAGGATGCTCTCATGGCTAGCGCGACCTACCTTTTAACTAGATATCATGTGGTATAAAAAAAGCTATCTCTTTCGCACTTACATAGTATTGTATACTTTTATCTCATTCTAACCGACACAGAGACGATAAAATAACGCTCGTGCTTGGCCTTCTGGGTGAGCCTGATCTGCACCGTTGCATACAATATTGTAATTTTGTTCATTATGTTGTAACATTATTCAAAGCAAGTGCATGGATGATGAATATGGTAAATTAAAATGAGTGTGCACGCTGCGGCCTTCTTTCGAATGAAATGAAAGTAAAATGTTATTGTTGAGCCACTTTCTTATTGAGCTCAATTATTCCGTAGATAATTTGAACTTAAATTGCAAAAAAATACAAGATTTTTTAAATTCGATTTTTTTATAATATACCATCACTGTTCACAATATCAGAGTAGGCTGTATGAAAAATATATTATGTGTTTTATATGTTGAAATTTTGAATGTAATTAATGCTGCTATAATATTTAAGAAGGTAATTGATTTACAATAATCCACTAATAACATAAAAAATTGTGCCCTAGTATGTGCTGAAAAGATTTAGTCGTTGAAAAGTAAATCTCTAGTAAACCTCTAATAAATATAAGTCGTTCGATTTATTATAAATTTATAAGGAACAATATAGCTTTCCTTAATAAATATGCCAACCAGCGTTATACTATATTTTAATACAAGTGGGCAAAGTTGGTCAATACAACCGAGGTGGAGGTGGTGGAGGAATCGTGGTGGTTTCAGCAAAATTCTAGAGAACCGAGCGCTGTAATGACTATTATAAATGATAAATAGCAAATGCTCACGTATGCTATACGACTATTTATGCACTTTTAAAGGAAATTAAATATTATTCTACAATATTTGTTGCACAAATAATTTCAACCGAAACATGCAGCATGAGGGGTGTGAGAGCGAGTATGTCATGTGAGAAGTGAGAAACTGAGATACGCGCTCTCAGAAGCCTCATGCGACTAGTGATGGAACACAATCTCTACATTTTTTAAGAAAAATGTTTATTACAGGAGCGTAGTTTGAAAGATTGCTGTGTAGTGTCGGCTTAGAATAGCACTACCCCATTTCTTCCGGTGGGTGTACGTAAGAGGCGACTAACGGTATTGGGGATTTTAAGGAAATTTTGGGCGATGTGGTTGGAGACCCATCACCAACATACTTGATTTCACCATCTTTTCCCCACGCAACTTTCCAAAAGTGGCTGAGGAATTTTTAATTCCTTAGCTCTGGCTACCCCTTCTAGGGATTTATAGCCGTGATTTATCAACCGAAACATGCAGCATGAGGTGTGTGAGAGCGAGTATGTCATGTGAGAAGTGAGATGCTGATATACGCGCTCTCAGAAACCTCATGCGACTAGTGATGGAATGCAATCTCTACATTTTTTAAGAAAAATGTTTATTACAGGAGTGTAGTTTGAAAGAGTGGTTTTCCAAAAATTATGTAAATATATTATTTTTTATAACTTTACTGATTGAATAACAATTTAATTTCTACGCTCCTCCAACTGAGTTCTAAAAAGTTGTTACTTTTTCTACTGATATGATTTTAACCCTTAAGTTTGATATTGAATAATGATTTTTCAAGTTCAATTATACTTTATCTTAGTTTATTGAAAGTATAAACTCTTCAACTTTCAATTCAACAAACATTTCTTTTTTAGTTTTTCTTAATTTAAAAATTCTAATCTACATATAGATTTTCTTTCTATTTTACAATATTTTTCCAACTAAACTATCCGTTCTAGGTATCAACAGATATACAACACACATCCAATTAAATACCAAACAAAATTTGCAGTGAACGCAAAGGCAGCATTAAAATGAATTGAACGTTTGAACTATATACAGAAATCGTATAGTTCAAACGAGTATCGAGAATCCTTCTACAACCAATATTGTCAACCCTGCGAACCCTGCTTCCTGCTATCTACTAAGTGCCTCCGAGAAACGTTGGAAGTTGTTGAAGCAAAATCTTAGTAACTTCTGTTTCTGCTTCCAATAATTTTCCTCATTAAAGTATTTATTCACCTATGAAGTAAATGCATCAAAGTGTGGAATAAGGTTATCGTGAGTTGAAGTCATTTTAGATTTACTAGTAATTTAACCTATGACCCACGGAATTTTCCACGTCAAATTCGAACGTCCAGACAGATAGACAAATTGGTTACTGTCATTGTGATACATCTGCTTAGAATAACACTACCTCATTTCTGCCGTGGGTGTTCGTAAGAGGCGACTAACGGTATTGGGGCTTTTAAGGTTTTCTTGGGCGATGCGGTTGGAGACCCATCACCAACATCCTTTATTTTGCCATCTTTTCCCCACTCAACTTTCCAAAAGTGGCTGAGGAACTTCTAGTTCCTTAGCTCTGGCTAACCCTTCTAGGGATTTATAGCCGTGAGTATATGTATGTATGTATGTATGATAAACTCAGCAAAACTTTTTCTGTGTAGTGTCGATTTAGAATAGCATACCCCATTTTCTCCTGCGGGTGACTGTTGGGGGCGTTTAGGGGCTTTCTAAGTGAATCTTAGACAATGCGTTTGAAGACCCATCACCAACACTCTTATTTCAAAATCTTTTCCCCACTCAACTCCTAAAAGTGCCTGAGGACATTTTTACTCTGGAGTACTGGCTACCCCTGCTAGGTATTTATAGCTATGTGAATAAATAAGTTACTAATACTTATGAACCACTTGTGCAATTTTTGGACAGACATATCGCTGTTCTGTACGAAAACACTGTCACGTCCAAAGTAATAACATTAGTACCCCCGTACTAAGCATTTTTATTTTTAAGTATTTTTTGTTTTAGCAACAGAAATATGTCAGCTTTGAAAATGATATTTGTTTTATTATCTTGCTACATAAGAAACAGCCTGGCGACAAACAGATAGACAGGTTTTGATCTACCTTTACGGTACCGAACCGTAAAAGAGGCAGACGGATGGCCGGACGGTGACTTAGTGATATGTTAATTTCATAGTATAAGTATAAGTAGTAATGACTCTGCGTCACTACCAATCCGTAGGACCTACATCACTGTCATATTTGAACTGAACACTGGATTACAAGGGATCTTCGGATTTTAATATTATTTAAATTTAATTTTAGGTTCTTTGTCACAGTATAATTTTGAAACTATGTAAATATTTTAAATTTTACGTATAATTTTACATACTCACGCCCATAAATCCCAAAAGGGGTTTCCCAGAGCTTACTAGAAACCCCTCAGCCTCATTTGGAAGTTCATAGGGAACAAGATGATACAAATAAAGTATCGTTGGTGATGGGTCTCTAACCGCATCGCCTAAAAACCACTTTAAAAAGCCCCACACCATTTGTAGCCACTTACGACACCTGTGGGTAGAAAGAGGTAGTGACATTCTATGCCGGCACTCTTAAATTTAAAATTCTGTGTTATTTTTCCAATTAATATTAAAAACCCGTGTAGTGTCGGCTTAGAATAACACTACCCCATTTCTACCCATGGGTGATCGTAAGAGGCGACTAAGGGTATAGGGGCTTTTTAAGTGGTTTTTGGGCGATGTGGTTGGACACCCGTCACCAAAAACATTTATTACCATCTTTTCCCCAATCAACTTCCAAAAGTGGCTGAAGAATTTCTTATTCCGAAGCTCTGGCTACCCCGTTAAGGGATTTATAGCCGTGAGTATATGCATGTATGCATAATATTAAAAAGTATTTTGTGTTATAATATTAGCCATAGCGTTAAAAACTTAAATAGCATCAGTTAAAACCAATAAATGAATGTTTATTTATCTTAACAAAAAAAAAAGGTCAAACAAATTTATACGTCTATAAATTGAATAAAAAGATTAGGATGCGGACGCTGTAAAAAATACTTGCTTTAAATTTAAATAACATCCAAGAGTTAATGACAGATAGCCTTACTTGTGATATGAATATTCACTAATAGTCCAACTCGCAACTTTCAAACGTTCACTCTCGTGTACTCACTGATACTTACTACTTACATTGTTTTTTAATTGAAGGTATAATAATGGGGCTGGGGGTCCATTGCCAACCATCCTTTGTTCTAAAAACTTTTCCTCACTCAACTTCCAAAGCGGCAAAAGAATTCGAATGTTTGATGGTCTGGCTACCCCTTCTTGGGATTTATAGCCGTGAGTATATGTATGTATGTATGTTAACATATGAGCGCTATACCCTTCACAAAGTCGTAATGCTTGTTAATTTACAGTGACATAAATAGATAATAGCATTCACAAAGTTAACTCGACTAAGGGACTGAAACCACTACTTGCACAGTGAAAGTTTTGCTACTAGTATCCGTGACGTGACATTATTAATTAATCAAAGGATTGACTTACATTTAGTTAGGGTTCTATAAATAGATGCTGAAATGTGAATTAGATATCTTTTTAACTAGACCTAAAATTTATTTTTATTATTATATTAAACCGTACAAGGCCATCTTGGTGTAGCAAAAAGTTATTATTTGCCCAGGATAGATACCCAGGGTATTAGTGGAACTTTTAACAATGGCCTCATCAGAAGGCTCCAAGTCACTCAAAGAGAAGTTTCACTGCGTGATCCGAAACGAGGAGATCCGTAGAAGTCCGAACAATTGCGAAACTCAAGTGGCAATGGGCAGGAAACATTGCGCGCAGAACGGACGGCCGTTGGGGCTCGAAGGAGTGGCGGCCACGTACCGGACAACACAGTGTGGGTGGGCCTCCCATAAGGTAGACCGACGATTTGGTGAAAATCGCAGGAAGCGTTGGATGAGGGCAGCGAAGGACCGGTCATTGTGCTAATCTTTATGCCCTAAGTCTAGCAGTGGACGTCTGTTGGCTAAAGACATATTATGTGCTATGATGAAAATGACTTTAGGTAGTATTCTGAAAACCACATTCACAAGGCTTGAAAGATTGTCATAATCAGTGAAGCTGCTTGGCATGACATGATTTGTTGGTGCCCTTTTTTGGCGCCTACTCTCATCCTCAATATGTAAAATTATTAATGTAGAGTAGTCTTATTTTTTTCAATAAATATTCTTTATTCTCTAAAATTTCTTCTTCATAAATTTATTTCATGATGTGACAATGTGTAGTTTATTCACAAATATACCCACGATAAAAAATAATCAAAGGTGTTTCAGCACTTCAAACAAACACGAATAGCAATAATACAAATATAATGACTCAATTCACAGATGTTACCCTAATATTTAAATTATGGCAAAAATACAGCTTGTTCTGGTACCAAACGAATAATCTGAGTATACATTCATTTAAATTGGTCAAGCCTTTTCAGTAGAATTGGAATTACAAACACCGTTCACAAGAGTTTTGAATTTAAATAGAAGATTGAAAAAACTTTGTTGGAACGTTTTTTCTGAATAGTATTTCAAAAAATGACGGTTCGACATAAATAGGGTAACAGATCATTTTAAGTTATTGGTATAGTTCTAAACCTATGACCAAAAAAACCGGCCAAGTGCGAGTCGGATCGCGCACTAAGGGTTCCGTACTATCATA
Organism: Bedellia somnulentella; assembly: GCA_963576735.1. Classification (NCBI taxonomy): domain Eukaryota; kingdom Metazoa; phylum Arthropoda; class Insecta; order Lepidoptera; family Bedelliidae; genus Bedellia; species Bedellia somnulentella. Next base: position 15,088,670 of record OY755176.1, on the reverse strand, counting down.
TATATAGAAAATCCCGTTTGTGTGAAAATCATGGGAGCCAAATTAGGTAAGTATTTTGATTTATGACGTTTAAAAATAGAACTACGGGCTAGATCTCATTCAAACCAATTTTCGTTAGTAGTTTGTATAGTAATACACATCATATATTTTTTTCAGTATTATCATGCCCATATTTTAGAAGTTACGGGGGGGGGACACACATTTTAGCACTTTGAAAAAGTCTCTCGCGCAAACTATTCAGTTTTGAAAAAAATGATATAAGAAACCTCAACATCATTTTCAAATACCTTTTGATAGATACCCCACACGTATAGGTTTGATGAAAAAAAAAATTTTGAGTTTCAGTTCTATGTATGGGGAACCCTAAAAATTTTGGTTTTTTTTTCAGATTTTATTTTAAAATCTTAATGCGGTTTCCAGAATACATCTACGCACCAATTTCCAATAATGTAGTTCTTATAGTTTCGGAATAAACTGGCTGTGACATACGGACGGACGGACGGACAGACAGACATGACGAATCTATAAGGGTCCCGTTTTTGCCATTTGGCTACGGAACCCTAAAAAGATCTCCCCATATTTCCACCTCTTAACTTGCAACACCAAAAGGCATATAAGCTGTGACGTGATTCATTAAAAAAGTATATACAATTATACATCGCGAACTCATTTCATGATTCTCTTTGCCCCGCACAGCTGGCTATGAAGCCGGCCAAGTTCAAAGGCGAAGTGAAAGTAGACACTTTATCAGTCCCATCTGTATAGTTCATGTGCAGAATAGGTTTTATGCTTTGTATCGTTGTTTGATTTAGTATTTCTCTAGATACTTTGAATTTTAAATTGAAATTACCTTTTTGATTTTGCAAATAAATTCTCGATACATACATATATATGTCAGCTAGCCCACTGGGCGAGAATTCGAAAAAAGAGAGAGATTGACAATCAATAATAACATTAAAAAATAGAGGATAAGAAAGTTTAGTCTAAGAGAGTATCATTGTTATGGGTGGCCAAACACATCCCATATTAGCCATACCGTACGACACCTAATTAAATACATGATGAGACTAAATGAGGTTTGGAAAGGTGATAGCCAGAACTTTAGAGATAGAAACTTCTCAGCCAAATTTGGAAGTTGATAGGGGAGAAAATGGTAGAAATAAAATATCGTTGGAGATGGAACTGATTCGCCTAAAAATCACTTTAAAAAGCCCCATACCCTTAGTCGCCTCTTAAGACACCCGTGGGTAGAAAGGGGTAGTGACATTCTAAGCCGGCACTACATTACATTAGTCATACCGTGCGACACCCAGTTAAAGACATTATGAGGCTAAATGAGCTTTCGAAACTGGTGGAGACATTGCAATTAACAAATTTTCCTACCTACCATTTCTATCAATATCTCATCTACCGTTTCTATCATCATCTCTATACTATTTTAGATCGTATTCCTTTGTCAATAAAGTACAAAACAAGAACTATGGAACTTGAAATACGTTGTTCAAATAACCTATGCTCTTTGAGCCATCGCCTTTATTGTATTAAATCTTACTTGGAAAACTAATCCGTTCAGAGTCAGGCTAATTAGTGACAGATCAGTAACGCAAGCGAATCAGATCCTACTGCAAACATAGCCGTCTTTAACCTATTGGAGGCCCTCGGCATATGAGAATAATGGGGCCCCTGACTTTGACAGAACATTATTTTGTTAGAATAAACAAAGAAATTAGATAAGCAAGTTTCCAGATTCATTTTTCGATCCGGTCACGATCTTCCGAGTAAATCTTAGCGATGTCTGTTGTCGAACTAGAACTTCAGCCCGTTAACAATCAATAATTGGAAAAAATACTTTAACATGTATATTTTTTGTATATGGTTTTATGGAATATCTTTATTCAATGTGTACTTATGTTAGTTTATAGAAAAAGATGGGTTGTTGTTATTATTTTCTTATTCTTTGTATCATTTAGTGCGTATCTTGATACAATATACATTACTAAACCGATTTTCATTGTTCATATAGTTAACTATCATCATGTGTACCCCACTTAACATATACTACCAAAATGCCCGTGGTTTGCGTACAAAAACTTGTATATTTAAGAGAAATATAAATTTATGTTGCTTTGATGTCATCTCGATTACTGAGACGTGGCTATTGAACGGTATAGGAGACCAGGAACTTTTTGATGATCGATACATAGTGTGGCGGCGGGATCGAGATTATGACATGACAGGCCAAAGGTTTGGTGGGGGGGTACTAATAGCAGTACGACGACAATTGGTTGCTGAGGAATGTCTGCACTGGCGCTCTTCTGCTGAGGATATTTGGCTTACTCTAAAATTGAAAAACAAAGGAACGCATTTAAATTTACATATATGCACTATATATTTATGTAACCAAAGAGATGGTAATTCATTTTCTACCCAATTAGATAATTTTTCAGGTAAGCTTTCTGTTAATTTTATTTGCTGTCCTAATGATATATTCTTGATTTTAGGAGATTTCAATTTACCTAATATAACGTGGAACCTTCAAAGTTCTGGCTATCTTGAACCTTTAGGAATAACTAGTCAGTGTCAAATTAACTTGTTTGACACACTTATTGAGTGTAGCCTTGATCAGTATAATCCCGTGTGCAATGTTAATGGTAGGATCTTAGATCTTGTTTTCTCTAATACTACGGTGTCTGTGCATCCTTGTGATGATCCGTTGGTGCCGGAAGACCCGCACCATAGGTCTATATGTATAGAACTGTCAATGGCCTCACACACGCCATTGCAAGAGAACAACCGAGTTGCATATTCATACAAAAGAGCTGATTTTGATAAAATTAATATTGCTCTGCATGACATTGATTGGAATACCTCTTTGACTGAGAGATCTATTGACAATGCAGTTCTCTTTTTAAATTCTACTCTTCATGAGCTCCGAGACAAGTTTATCCCTCACAGGGTTCTCATAAATAATAAATTTCCTACTTGGTATACCTCCTCCCTTAAAAGAATTCTAAAAGAAAAGTTAAAATTTCTAGGCAAATATAAAAGATATGGGAACTCGGGCGATTATCGAACTTATTCGCTTCTCAGAGAACGGGCTAAGAAAATTGAACAGGAATGTTATCAGGCGTATATAAGTAAAGTTGAAGACTCGGTCACCCATAATCCTCGTTTTTTCTGGTCATACTCGAAGTCCCTTAATAAAGCTTCACGCACGCTACCGTCTATGATGAAATATGATGGTGTGATAGGAGATAATGGTGAGTCTGTATGTAACCTGTTTGCCTCTTACTTCCAGTCAACTTTTCTTTCATCGTCACCATCACCACACTCTGCACGAGGCCCACATGACACTGGAAGCCTGAGTTATTCTTATAATAATTTCAGTATAAGTGACATTGAAATAAATTTCGATGAAGTCTTGAAGTTATTAAAAACCTTAAATTTGAATAAAGGTGCGGGACCGGATAATATACCACCGGTATAAATAAAAAATTGCGCTGACAGTTTAGTCTTGCCATTATGTATTATTTTTAGACGATCTATTGAAGAAGGCATAGTGCCTAAGATGTGGAAATCTGCTTTTATTACACCCGTACACAAAAGTGGTGATAAAACTAATATTAGAAATTACAGGCCGATATCGAAACTTTGTATTTTCGCAAAAATTTTTGAAAAAATTATTTATCGTCAGGTTTACTCGTCACTGCAGTCTTTTTTCTCCCCTGTACAACATGGATTCCTGAGACGTAGGTCCACTACGTCTAATCTGCTTGTTTTTAATGACTATGTATCTTCAAAGATGGAGCTAGGTGAGCAGGTGGATACTGTTTTTACTGATTTTAGCAAGGCGTTTGATCGTATTGATCATTTGCTACTCCTTGAAAAGTTATCATATGCCGGAATACACGGTAACCTGTTCCGATGGTTTTCTTCTAACATCGAAAATCGATCGCAGGCTGTTGCATCAAATGGTTTCATGTCCACCTGGCGTCCTATTCTGTCGGGTGTTCCACAGGGTTCTTTATTAGGTCCTTTGCTCTTCGTGATATTTATCAACGACATTGATTTCTGTTTTGAACACTCTAAATTCTTACTATATGCTGATGATACTAAAATTTTCAGTTCTATCCGGAATTTCATAGACTGTGAACTCTTTCAACGCGATCTGGAGAGATTCGTACAATATTGCACGAGAAATAAACTCGATTTAAATATATCTAAATGCTTTACAATTACTTTTACCCGGAAGCCGCAACCTATTAACTTTACTTATAGTCTATCTCATGAACCCCTCGCTAAGACCAATTTAATGAAAGATCTTGGAATTATACAGGATACTAAAATTGCCTATGATCATCATATTGATTATATAATCAAAAAGGCTTTAAAAACCCTTGGCTTTATTGTACGATCTACATCCGAGTTCAAAACCTTAAAACCAATTAAGGTCTTATTTTGTTCGTATGTGCGTAGTATTCTTGAATATGCCTCGGTGGTATGGAACCCACAATATAGGGTACATATTAACAGAATAGAATCTATCCAAAAGAGGTTTCTTAGGTACCTACAGTACAAATGTAAGCGACGCGATCATGGATACGAGACCCGATGTAAAAGGTATCATTTCCTACCTCTAGTTATAAGAAGGAAAATAGCTGACGTCACATATTTAATAGATATTATTAATGGTAATATAGACTGCTCATCTTTATTGGAGAATATTAAAATTAACGTACCTACTAGATTAGCTATTAGACATAATAAATCATTGGCGAGTTTGCATGCAAGAACCAACTACCGTCAAAATTCGTTCTTTTTAAGAACGAGTAAATTGTTCAATGAGCTGGTAAAGGAACACAAAGATCTGGACCTATTTTGCACAAAACCCGCAGAGATAAGGCGTATCTTAATAAATGACTTTTTTTAGTCCCAATGTGAGCGCAACAGCTACTTCATAAAATTATTGTTAAACTTTTTAAGATATTTATTAGATTAGTTGATAAGTCTTCCCTATGGTTTTTTATTTGCGAATACTTGTTATTGGCTTAGTCGGTAACTGAATTTGTAAACATTTGTTGTATTATTTAGCTGTAAGTATTCCGAACTAATAAATAAATAAATAAATATCTACAGCTATTAGGCTAGTAGAATCGTTTTTAGGGTTCCGTACCAAAAGGTAAAACGAGACCCTATTACTAAGCCTCCACTGTCTGTCTCCATGCTGTATCTCATAAACCAACTAAACCGTGATAGCTAGAAAGCTGAAATTTTCACACATGATGTATTTTCTTTGCCGCTACAACAACAAATACTAAAATATTAAGGGGGTCCCCATACTATAAACGTGTTTTTTAGTATTTTTTGCTCAATACAAAATCACTTATATATTACCTTTCAAAATAAATTTTTGAACTACAATAAACTTACATGATTTTCGCACAAACGTGATTTTCTATATAGATGATAGAACGCAACCCTTAGTCCGCGAGGCGACTCGCTCTTAAGCGTTTTTTTAGAAATTCACCGCTATCTATTTTTTGTAACAGCGTTTTTATTTTATTTCGTTTGGAAAAAATGGTACCTTTTGTATTTTGTTAATTAAATATCTCGAGGACAACAATTAAAAAATCGACACATGATAGACATAACATTTAGACAATTTTACGTACTTAGTATTCCATCAAATTGTATTTTTATATATTTTAATTTATTTAGCTATAAAAACTATAAGCAAATTGGTATTGTAGTCAGTAATTTAGGTTCGGTGTATACGAATCGAAAAAGTTCTTTGGCCATAAATGTCGGTTATTGTTTCGATCGTGATCTGGCAGAGACGAGGGGGCCCCTATCGATCACGGGGCCCTAGGCACTTGCCCAGAGTGCCCAGTGGAAAAGAGGGGCTTGACTGCAAACGCAATTTGGACTGGCTCTAATGGAATTGCTGTGAATATTGGCTTACGATATATATATCTTTCATTTTGCCGTGTAGTGTCGGCTTAGAATAACACTACCCCATTTCTACCCGTGGGTGATCGTAAGATGCGACTCAGGGTATGGGGGCTTATTAAGTGATTTTTGGGCGATGTGGTTGGAGACCCGTCACCAAAAACATTTATTAATACCATCTTTTTCCCCATCCACTTCCAAAAGTGGCTGAGGAATTTTTCATTCCAAAGCTCTGGCTACCCCGTTAAGGGATTTATAGCCGTGAGTATATGTATGTATGTATGTATGAATATCTTTCATTTTCTTTAACACTAATAAGGGTACATATATTACATTGGTGTTGCGGCGATACGCCTGCCCCATATCACGTGAGTACTGTTTGTACTGTCCAATCAAAACATGGGTATTCTGAACACCAGGTGACAATGTCACGTGATGTTCCGAAGTATAAGTACCTTTGCCAACCCCTTCGGGGATATGCAGCGTGAACGTTAAAGTTTTGAGTTTGACACTATTTTATATAAATAAGCTGTGTAGTGTAGGGTTAGAATAGCAATACCCCATTTCTTCCCGAAGGTCTTCGTAAGAAGCTATTGAGGGTATTGGGGCTTTTTATATTTCAAAACTCTTGGGGACCCTCTTTAGGGTCACAGAAATAAGTATTAGAATAATTGAATTCTATTGTTTACCCTTTTATTCTTCACACTTTGGACGTCGGCCTCTTTGAGAACATTTCTAATCGGTCTAAATGTGTCGATCTACATAGGCCAACTTATTCTCCTTAAGCTGTATTTCTTTAACTAAACTGCTTTCATTCATCCCAACTATGTAGACCACTTTAATATAAATTTTTCCAGCATACACAGCGTCATCTTTCACATCAATTTCTTCTCTTGTCATGTATGTCCTTATATATCAGTTAGTGACATACGATATAAATACCCCAATACTATTTTAAACAAGTACAGTATGTAATAAACAGCAGTAGTATGCAGTTCCAACAAAGTCGATATTGAAAGTGGCGGTGTAAATCGCTTCAACTATTATCCACACTCCACAGTCCACTCCCGGCAACATGCATTGAAATAAGTGAACCAAAACGAGAACGCAACGGAAACAGCGATAGCGCTTTTAATATCGAGTCGAGATGTAAAAAGCTGTACTTTGCAAATCAATGGGCATATGAAATTGGTTCCATCCGAGCGGAGTCGGCGCTAAATTAGCAGTTTTTCGGATAACTAAATTTATAGAACACTAATTGGAAGCAAGGCTAAGCCAAATTATTCTAATATTAGCTATTTGCCAATGAAAGTTCAGTCAAAATCGATTCAGCCAGCCGGATCATATAAAAAATAATTTCAAAATGGTTATTTTTATTTGGTTAAAGTAGATTTTATGGGGAAGGTTAATGATTTTGGCAGTCTATGTTTATATGCTAGTATGTTCCAACCAAGCCCCTAAACTACTCAAACGATTTTAATTAATGAGGTGTCAATATCGTTGAATTTAAAGCGCGGGTGGCATATGATGTATAAATCTTGGATAACATCTAATGAGTCAAAGAGTTATGTCGTGTTTAGTATTGAAGGAATGGTATTTGCGGGCAAATCAGAAATACATACATACGCGACCACGGCACCAGTAGGTGTGCCGAAACGTCGGGCAAAAAAAAATATCATTGGTCAATCCCAATTATTATGTATGATCTTTGGGGAGAGCAAATTCCCTGTAATTACAAAGAAACACGACGAACAAAAAACCTTTAAAGGCTTCCGTTTACGCAAAGAAAATTTATTTACTGAAAACCTTTATGAGATCTACTGGTATTTCGAGGAAAGTTAGCAACTTTTGAATAACTACAGCTCGTTCGGAAGGTGATTTCAAATGAAACAATTACTTAGAAACGCTAACTGAAATAGAAGCTATATGAAAGAAAATTTCCAAATTTTCTTTTTTCATATCAAAGAACTTATAACAGTTCTCGGAATTCTTGCAAACAATATGAAAGAAGCCCAATCCCCTTAAAACATGAAGAAAGGAAAATCATAATATAATATCAAAAGAATTTATATTTTATTAAAAATGGTATTTCCTTTCATAGATTTTCCTTAAATAAGTAAGAGTTGCTATTTCAACAATCAATTTTATATTCGTGAAAAGTTCTGTGTGAAAGATGATATCGTAAAAAATATATTAAAAGGAATGTTAAAATGGTTTGGGCACATGAGAGGATGGATGATAGTAAATTGGTAAAAGATATAGATCTCTTGTAGACAATGTTTAAGGTGATATTAGTAGAAGACGTCCACGGAGGACTCATCTGGACCAAATAGCGAGTGCGCTCAAAAAGGCAGGCGTCCGAAGTATGAAGAATAAAAGAGCACGTATGAGAGGATTGATGGATGTAAACGAAGCTAGAGAGATTTGTCAGAATCGTACAAAGTGGCAATCGATAGTCTCTAACTACCCCAATGGAAACAAATGACGTGATTATATATATATGTATATATTTGCAAGGAGGTAGCAAAGTCTTTTTAGTTCAGGTTTTTGATGTAACTTTTTAAAGTTGCAAGTTTTACAATCTTTGATTTTACAACGTAAGCACAAAAACAGTTATAAATAAGACTTATTACTTAGTGACTAAAATATGCGCCTTGAATTGAGTGCCCTTGCATTCATTTTGAAATTACGCCACATTTGATAAAGGTGTCAGCGGGGCAATGTGGTTAATTACGCGAACCTTTATTATCCGTATAATGGCTTCCTTCTGTTGAAGGGCTAGCTTTCAGATACATATATAAAGTCAGGGCTATAAATCCCAAGAATGGGTAGACAGAGGTTCGTAATAAGTAATTCCTTAGCCACTTTTTGGTGTTGAGTGGGGAAAAGATAATAAAATAAAGGTTATTGGTAATGGGTCTCCAACCGCATCGCCCAACAACTTCTTTAAAAGCCGCAATTCCCTTAATCGTCTCTTAAGAACATCCTCGGGAAAAGAAATGAGGTAGTGCAATTATAAGCTGACAATACACGGCAGCGGCACCAATTTCTACTTTACAATCAACTTACATATGTATATTATATGTATAAAATATATAGTACGGAAAAAGGAAAAGAAATTGTGTTAATAATTAAAAAATTTAAACGCTTCCTTTTGTTTTTCTCCGCTATACTTGGACAAAGGTTTTTTTTATAAAGAATTATCCTGGGTACAGATGTTAGCGTACCTACTTTTTCGGAACTATATATATATAAATATATATTTAGTTATCCCTTATAATCCTTAATACGACGTTATGAATATGAAGGAAATGATACAAAGAATGTGAAAAATTCAAGTTACGTACTTATTAAGTAGACACTGTCAAATTTAACCTGGTCAAGGGGTCTGAGACGATTATATTGTTTGTTTCCAGTTCATATAAAAAATGAAAATATCTTCACAATGAGATTGTGCGCTATCATAACCCATCGGCTACCCGCGACTTTCACCAAGTTTGTCTATCAACCTTAAAATCCGTACTTGGTTCATATTTGGCTGTCAATCCAGAACATTTTACTGCCATCAGTTTAGCGTGCTGTGTTCTCTGTCCATTACCACCTTATTACTGCAATTACAACTCTAAGCTGTTTATGTCCGAGCCCAGGTTTTATTATTTCGTCGGTACATATGCAATTGAGTTAAAGTTTGTAAGTAGGTATTAGCTCGGTCTTGACCAGTTCAATTTTATATGAGTAAAATATTTATACATACACTTACGGCTATGAATCCGAAAGTGTATATTACACGACAAATAAAGAAAATGGTAGAAGTGAGTGTTCAGAGTTATAAACAGTCAGACTTACTTTATTCCTGTTATAGTGCTAGTCAATGTATCATAATTAGATGATTTTGAGCCAATTTATCAAGTCATGTAAGGAAAAGTTTGTTAAATAAAGGAGGTTGTTAATCGGTCCCAACCCAAATAGCACTAACGATCACTTTAAAACCCCGAACCCAAAGTCGACTGTTACCACATCCGCGGGATAATATGACAAAACGTGAATTTAATCCTTGTGACTGTGATACTCCGTGAACGTAAATATCTTTACGTAATATTTGAGTCTTAATTCCACGAGGATGTTCGATAAGATCCGATACATTCGGTACCAGTGTATCATACATTTACTTCGTCCGTTTCATCTCGCCGTATGCACTCTAATTAACAAGTAGTCTGTAGGTCCGTTATCCATGCGACTGTAATTTCTAAGCTTACACGTAAACATTTCGCATCGCAAATCTTCTACCATTAGTACGATACAGATTTCACATCGCAAATCTTCTACCATTAATACGATACAGATTAATTTAAACTGTCTGGTGTCGGTTTAGAATAGCAGTACCCTGTTTCTTCCCATGGGTGATCGGGAGAGGCGACTAAGTGTATCGGGGCTTTTTAAGTGATTTTTGGGCGATATGGTTGGAGTCCCCCCACCAAAAACATTTATTTTACATTCTTTTCCCCAGGTGACTTCCAAAAGTAGCTGAAGAAATTTTCTGTTTCTAAAGATCTGGCTACCCCTTTTAGGGATTTACAGCCGTGAGTTTAAGTTTGTATGTAGCTTTAATTAGACGATCTATTTGGTAACGGTTTTCAGCCAATATTATTGGTAATGGTTCTACCAAAAATATTAAGGCACTTCTACGAAACTGAAATAGACGTGGTAATAACGATAAGTTGTTAAGAGGCAATAGTTTTACCTGAGGCCGAAACTTTATCTTGAAACTGTGCTGAAGTCGATAAGTCTAAACAAGGTTCCCATCCTTATAAGATTGTGAATAGATTAACAAAAGCCAGTTAGATATCGCATTCATTCAGAGTTTGAATGAACTTGTGACTTAAATCATAACGGTTATTGATACATTTAGATACATGCCCGTAGAAAAAGCAATACTTTCATTCACGATTAATGATATCAATCTCGCTTTGTTAGACAGATATTTGCTCACCTCTTCCAAGAATTCGCTCCGCGGTCGTCTTGACGGGGCACCGTTCATGGTGACTAATTTGCAACTTGCACAATCCTCAGTACAGCACTAAACCAAACAATGCGTTCACAATACTTTATTGATATCCATCCATAGAAATCGCAGCACTACGTGACACAACTAGAACTGAATCCGAACTCTGGCACTGGCAGTGACCATAACCGGAATGTGCGTGAAATCAGAAGAAACTGGCGACAGCGACCGTGTTTTGTTTATAGAGAAGGAAATGGTGCTGCACTTGATTTAATCGATGACTTCATTCGCCTTATCGATACGTTATCGGCGACCGGAGAGTGTAGTTGCTCGTAACAAAGTCGGTGATAAGTTGGTGGGTCGGAGGCGGCGGAGGTGCGAGCGAGGCGGGCGCGCGGAGGAGCGCCGACTGAGTACTCGCGCCGCGTGGCCGGTTCGTCTGGAGCCGCCGCCGCCGCCGCCGGTGCACATAGTTCCTGCATTTTTTCAACCTGCGCGCTCTTACCTACGTCTAACTTACCCAAATATAGACGAACAATACGCACAGGGCACAGATCGAGCTAGCTTAACAAGCAGGTACAAGGTGACTTGAATTGTAGGATTCATTAGTATTTACTTAGGATATATTAATAGTATTAATAATAAATCATTTATTATCAGACAACAAGGGCCATAATATTAGTAAACTTAGTCTATGTTAGTATTTTACAATTTGGTAGGCAGAGGCTTTGATTTCTGATGCGCAGCTCTGAAGCGCCAAAACACTATTCCCTCAGGCCAAAAATTCTCTCCTAGCAGAATCTTCTCGTGGACTGCGGGAACCTGAGACTCACGCCCGATTTCTGAATTGAGTATTCAAGCTGAGAACGACTTAAGTATCGTTTTGTCTCATTCAGTTGTTAAGATTTTAATGGGACAGAACGTCAAGCCAAAGGGCCAAGAGTCGGCGGCTGCAATCAAATGTTCTAACTAGCAAGGCCCGGAGATCGCAGGTTCGATTACCGCTGAGAACCAATTATTGGTATGATGAGTGTGTCAGCCCCGGATCTACGATTTTTTCGAACCGGGGCAAGAACTTGATATAGCGCTCCCTCTCGTGAGCGTTTGATTAACACTAAGTGGCATATTTCGAGGTCGAAAGAATGCTCTTTAATAAATTTGTACTCTTTATAAATAACTTTTTCTTTAACAACCGTGATAGCCCAGTGGGTAGAACACTCGGTTATCGTGCAAACGACTAGTGTTCAAATTCTGGGTCGGGCCTACACCAATTTGTCTTTTCTAAAGACATATGTGTGGTTAATTTATCATGGTTGTTAACGGTGAGGGAAAACATCGTGAGGAAACCCACATGGCTGAGTTGTACTTAGTCATGTGACAGTGTATTCGTACAAAACGGCGATAGGCCTGCCCCCTATCACGTGGGTACACTGTCCATGCAAAACGTGGGTACTCTGAACACCATGTGACAAAGTCACGTGATGTTCAGAAGTATTAGTACCTCTGCCAACCCCTTCGGGGATATTCGGCGTGAACGTTTATGTTATGTTTATGTTTTTTCTTTAGTGTGACATCAAATTAAATATAGCAATCAATTAACAACGCTCCCGATAATCAAGACATTTTTTTAATTTTCCTCATCGTTTTTTTTTCTCTTTTATCTTACTACAGCTTTACACGGCGTGCTTTCTTTTCCGCGAAAGAATCTATTAGCTCATCAAAGTCCGTCTCAAAGGCAGTTTTATTTTCAATTGCTAGAATCGCGAGGCCAGATACACGTTCTTGGCTCATTGTTGAACGCAAATAGTTTTTAATTATTTTCAGTATGCTGAAACTTCGCTCACAGCTGGCAGATGTCGTCGGTAATGTGCAGTATATCCTCAATGCTATACTAACATTAGGAAACGCTTCTTGCAAGTCATTCTTACACAGATGTTGTAACAGGTCGAATGCACTTGATTTTTCATAAATTTCCGTTACAAGGTCTTTGAATACAGAAAGTTTCGGCAAAAATCAAGCATTCAAGTCTTTTGAATATTTTCGAGCTAGATCGGCTCCATGTTTCATTTCCGGTATTACATTGTGCTGCATCGGCATGCTGTTCGCAGCGGTAACAGGAGACTCTCATGAGTTTAGACGGTTTAGAGTAACAAGTGAGTATTAGAATGATATAGAGCCTATCGTGAGCCTATCAATAATTCAATATCCATTGTAACTATAGTTTGTTAATCTATACTTATAATAAATCTGTAGAGAGGTCAATTCTGTACATGAAATATATTTTCAAAATAACTATCAGGTGGTATTTAGGGATCGATACTGATGCCAAAAATGTAATCAGTAAAATTTTTGTCTGTCTGTCTGTCGGTTTGTATGTTCCTTATGGAAACAAAAACAACTCGACGGATTTTAACGAAACTTGGGACAATTATTCTCCATACTTCTGGGCAGGTTTTTGTATACTTTTCAGCAGAAAAGTAAAGGGGAATTTTGGGAAATTTTGGGAAAACGGGAGAAGTTACTCCATTTTTTAAGCTTTCGTCGCGTGTGCAGCCTTTATGATTAAACTTACATAGAAATCATGTACCACGGAAATATTCTTCATAAAATTATCTAAAAAAAATCCTCAACAGTTTATGTCTATCTTTTACGGTTGACTCACAATAACGGAACATTCTGATTGTATTTGTTTACTCTTACGTTTGTAAACCTCTCACTCATCCTAATTTAAATAAGGTAACATTATTACCTATTTAATAAAAAAAGAATCATAGAAATCGGTAGAGAAACACCGAAATTATACATAAAATAAGCCATCGCGCCCGTGACCAAAACCGAATCGTTACTAATTTACTTATAAAATACTAGATGGCGCCAGTAGTTGCATCCTACACTACAACACGTAATGATTTATTTTTTAGATTGTTATAAATACTTCATAGCGTTTTATTCCAAAATTTGCTATTAAACGGAAAAACTGAACCGTTCATTAAAGCGCATTCAAAATCACCAAACTACACTGTTTAGGGAGTGCTATAAATTTAATAAAATGAAAACATTGCGCTGAATTTCACAATGCTTGAGCAGTGACTGAAGAAAGAAACCTCAGATATTTAAAAAAACAACGCTACCCGTGCGAAGCTGGGACGATCCACTAGTGTATAATAGAAATTAAAGAAGCAGTGATTGTAATTATCAAGGAGTTCTGATTGTTTCATTTTACTAATTACTCGGACACGCAATCTAAAATAAACTAACAACGATCGTCCTTTGGCGTAAAGGGTTTTTCGGCTCGGTTCGTGTAGCCTCTAGTGCTACATGTGACATACGGGGGAATCCCCGGCAATGATACGTACGTTATCAGTATTGCCAATTAGGCTACAACTATACAGAATGTACTAAATTTATTTTGGCGCCCTCTGAAACTGCCGCCCGGGGCAGGTGCCCCGGTTTGCCCCCCCCTAGATCCGGGGCTGGAGTGTGTATTGTATATTATTACTCGAGAGAGCTATTTTGATACGGGATCGTTATATCCATGTATTAAGTAGATAGAAATCAAGCTTGCTATATGAGATTGATTAGCGAGCTACTCAACCGATGAAGATAAATTTGCCAAACATTCAGACTGTTGCATTTTTTTTATATCTGCTAAAAATACATTTAGTTAATAATATCGGTCCGACTCCATTGGGTCAGTAGCCATTTGTGTTTACACGATCGCAGCTGTATCAAACATAAAACAAGGTTATGCTTATTTATGATATAAATACGTCAGTTGGGCTTTGCCTCGCCGTGAACTTTAACGTCAATTATCACTTCTGTGTTACAAAAATAAATATTCGAAAGACAACTGTCCGACAACTTTCTGACAACCTCTTTTTATTCCTCAAACCAATTTATGAAATGTTGTGAAGAAAAAAGCTAAACCTACACATATCCTAAATGATTATAAGATATTATCAGATTTATTCCCAAGTTTTAATGATGGAGCTAAGCTAGTGGGAGACAAACGGCACTGCTTTGCAGTCACTCCCTACTTTCACCATGGAAACTTGTTTCTTCAACTATTTACTTCAATTCCAAGTTGAAGTTCTTTCACTCAGCGAATCCCCTTCTTACTCTTAAACGTTGCAAATGCACAAGTTTATATTTCGTCCGTATTTATCGTCCTACTTCTGGCAAGACGATGTTTATCAAGAAAAATGCTAATCAGAATATTTTGCATAAGGATGTAAATAGAAATGCAAATGCTGCAAGGAACAACTCGATTTACCCGTTCTGAGAATGCTTTCGAATCTCTGTTCTGTGTAAATTTTCTCATAAACAGTTAAATATTAATGTGATACGTGACGTCAGTATCTTTTATTTTAACAACTTGAAGCAGCTAAGTTAGATGCAACAAGAGCCTCATTTCTTGCGCAGTGAATGTATGCCGAGATCTTCAAAAAACTGTCTTTGTTCTCACAGTCTCCGCTCTTAGAATAGGTTTTTGTTTAGTAGGTATAAAAGAAAGCAAAAAGTCATAATTTATTGTTAATAGAACTACGTAATGACTGGCTTAGATGGTCATTAGTGTTGTTAGAGTCTCGAGTAATGTGTTGTAGTGTTATTCGTATCACCGTTATGTTGACCGTTCTCGCAGAGCTGGGTCGTCTCGACTCCTGCTGAGCTCGGGAATCCAGTTAGTGTCTATTGTTTTGTTAAGTTCGCGAATATTCTTTAAAATTACAAATGACCTCGCCTTTATGATGAGAAAAAGAAATACACACTATTCACTCCAGATTATAGCATAGTGCCACGAGGCAAAAGTGATACACGTGCAATTTCCCTGAAAATGATTTCGAAAACTAAAAGCTGCATAGGTGTCAGATTCCTGTGCCGTGATGTAAAAGGTCATTATATGTCAAAGGTCATGTATTCATATAGTTCGTTATTAGTTCCGAACGCAACAATGAAAATGATATTTTTGGTCAGACTTTTACCTAACATGTAGGTAAGTGTACTAAAAGGGTTTATGGAACAAAGTTTTGGTCCGTTAGGGAGTATTTTTTAATAAAATAGGACACAAGGCAACACAACAAGCTTCTAAAATTTGCCGTGATACTGGAATTAGTATTTCATATTGAAACTAAGATTCAAACTTGGATTTTAATTAAAACAACATACATACATACATACATATACTCACGGCTATAAATCCCTAAAAGGGGTAGCCAAAGCTGAGAAATTCGAAATTCCTCAGCCATTTTGGAAGTTGAGTGGGGAAAAGATGGTAGAATAAAGGTTGTTGGTGATGGGTCTCCAACCGCATCGCCCAAAAATCCCTTAAAAAACCCCAAGTCCGTTAGTCGCCTCTTACGTACACCCACCGGAAGAAATGGGGTAGTGCTATTCTAAGCCGACACTACACAGCTAAAAACAAATATTATTTTATTCATATGACGAGGATCATTTATGAACTGATGCGTGTCTGCTGCATGCAGGAAAAAAATACTCACACGTTTTGCGAGTGAGGAATATAAAAAAATGCAAACTTAATGCTGGGCTGCGTAGTGTCGGCTTATAATAGCACTACCACGTTTCTTCTTCAGAAAGTGGCGACTAAGGATATTGGAGCTTTTAATAGATTTAGGGCGATGCGAGATCCATCACCAGCAACCTTTATTTTACCATCTTTTCCCCACTTAACTTCCAAAAGTGGCTGACGAATTCCTTAGCTCTGACTACCTCTTCTAAGGATTTATAGCCGTAAGTATATGTATGTATGTATACAAACTTAACTTTGCTTTTCATAGTGTGTGTAAAGAAACCTAAGTCATGTTTGTGTTACATTACATTATATTTATGTGAAGTATATTACTTTATTTTTATTTATTTATTTATTTATTTACTTGTATTGTATGTTCATCTAGGCTAATCTTAAGAGGACTATCCAGATCATAATTGCAATAGGCTGTATATGATCCAATATCATTCATAACGAGTGAGCAGTGATTAAGGAAATATTTCATATTTAACATTAACTCTACCTGTGGAAGCTGCTCTATCCACTAGACTGCTATATTTAAAATAAAAGTGTAGAATAATAGAATAGTTATACAAAATGGGTACAATTTTGGCAACGCATTCGAGTCTAAAATGTTTTGCTGCTAATTAGTTTTAACGACGTGATAGCTCAATGGGTAGAACACCGGTTAACGTGCAAGCGACTAGTGTTCAAATCCCGGGTCGGGCCTACACCAATTTGTCTTTTCTAAAATAAGACATATGTGTGGTTAATTTATCATAGTTGTTTACGGTGAGGGAAAACATCGTGAGGAAACCCACATGGCTGAGTTGTACTAAGTCATGTGACAGTGTATTTGTTACAAAAACGCGATAGGCCTGCCCCCTATCACGTGAGTACACTGTCCATGCAAAACGTGGGTACTCTGAACACAGGTGACAAAGTCGGCGTGAACGTTTATGTTATATCTCTAAAAGTATACATCTGATTGTTAAAGTGCGAAAGCAATTTTAACCTGCATTATTTGCTAAGCTTACTAACATATCGAATTGGGTGAAGATTTATACGTAACTTAAGAAAATGGCTTTAAAAAAAATGTCAGAATGTTATTTACCTATATAAAGACGGATAGACGGACAGACTTGACGAAACTATTCGAATAAGGGTTTCATTTTTACCAGTCAGCCACAAACCTCAAAAGATATTGTCTACTTGCCAAAATAAGTATGTCAAACTTTTATCTAATAGCGTTCTATTATTTGGTTTTCCTTACGTTATTTTAAACTTAGGAAACATACATACACTCACGGCCATAAATACTTTATATAGATAGCCAAAAAGGGGTAGCCAGAACTTCAGAGCTACCACTCCTCAACCACATTTTGAAGTTGACAGGGGACAAGATGGTAGAAACAAAGATCGTTGGTGATGGGTCTCCAACCGTATCGCCCAAAAACCACTTAAATAGCTCCATATACTTAATCGCCCTTACGACACCCGTGCGTAGAAAGAGGTAGCGACATTCTAAGCCTGCATTACTCGGCAGGTTTGTTTGATATTTTTTGTGAAACGCCCTCAAAGTACGGGAACCTTAATTTATTATAATGGATGATGAAACTATTTGCCGTGTAGTGTCGGTTTAGAATAACACTACCCCATTTCTAACCGTGGGTGATCGTAAGAGGTGCCTAAGGGTATAGGGGCTTTTAAAGTGATTTTTGGGCGATGTGGTTGGAGTCCCGTCACCAAAAACCTCTCTCGTGTCTCTCAAGTCATGTTATTTAGGCTATTTTAGATGTTTTCTTTGTAAAAGTTACATTCCAGGTGATTGAGAAGTAATTTGTTTGAAGCTACTACTACACCTAGAATAATTAGAAATTATATCATGACAATCGATGACCACGATACTAAGCATCGCTAAATTGGTGCGACAATATTCGAAATGAAAATATATTTGAATATTGATTACACAGCGTCATTGACTAGAGTAACAAAGAATCTAGGCTAGGCTACACTGTTACTAAAACACACGAAGAGCAAGCACGAGCGCTACTTTATCGACACGATAACGGTTAGAATGAGATGGCAGTATACGATACTAAGTAAGTGCGTTAGAGATGGCTGCTTTATCGCACGCGATAACTAGTTTTACCACCGCTCGTGCTTGTCCTTCTGGTAGATCCATTTAGAAGATCAGAAGGGCCAGCACGAGCCGTGTTTAAACTAGTTATCGCGTAGGATAAAGCAGCCATCTCTTACGCACTTACTTAGTATCGTATACTGCCATCTCATTCTAACCGTTATCGTGTCGATAAAATAGCGCTCGTGCTTGCTCTGCAGTTACCATACGAATATCGTATCGTACACATACAGCCCACAAGACCTGGCAGGTCTTAATCGTGATCTTTTATTGTAATACTCGTAACTAGTCACCGCTCGATTTTTTATAATAACTAGTAGCTTTGCCCGGGTAGCGTTATTATACAAATATGTAAGTCTTCAATATATATTATAGCTCATACTTCTTCGGAAGGTCTTAGCTTGAAATTAATGAAATATTTTTTTAAATCGTTTGACTGATTATGGAGCCTATTCCAGACAAAGCAGTGCAGAAGTTAATATTTGCTCCTTATAATAAAGGTGCAGAAAACATCCTTGGTAGGATTTGCATCAATTTGTTTTATATCGCAGGGGGTCTTCGCACTGAGACACCTAGATTTTATCTTTGTTTGTAAAACTATATGACAAGGTAATTTTTAAAGCTCTTTTTTTAAATCTGTCTTGCTGTGTAGTGTCGGCTTAGAATAACACTACCCCATTTCTTCCGGTGAGTTTACGTAAGAGGCGACTAACGGTATTGGGGATTTTAAGGGATTTTGGGCGATGCGGTTGGAGGCCCATCACCAACAACCTTTATTTTGCCATCTTTTCCCCACTCAACTTTCCAAAAGTGGCTGAGGAACTTCTAGTTCCTTAGCTCTGGCTACCCCTTCTAGGGATTTATAGCCGTGGGTATATGTATGTATGTTTTTTTTAAATCATGGATGATTAAAATAAGACCTCAGAATAAATTCGGGTTTAATCGATGTTAGCTTTTTTTGGGTTGTTCTTCACTACTTGTGTTTCTTACAGTTTATATTTTAGTATAATATTATAGGAAGGTACGAATTAATAGAGCTTCGGAAACTGCATTTCCGTGGCCACTTCTGGAAGTTGAGGTGTAAAAAGAAAAGATTGTATTGCAGAGGCAGTATCCTCAAAACAAATTAATTAGTAATAATCCCCACATGAGATTTTCATGAACAAAAAGATTTAAATTGTCAAATATATGTTATTAAATAAAAATCTTCCGTTGTGGACGTTAGTATTTATTACATCAGATTTAGTATATGTAAGATTTAGTGTCTTTGCCATCACTTTGAGAACATACGGCGTAAATGTGTGCATCTCCATACTATACCTATTAAAATGACAATAAGCTATAGTCATATTCATATATAAGTTTCCTTTGACTAATTTAACGTCGGCTTTTAATAGAAGTGTGGGTGGAACTCAGAACTCTTGACGTAAGTGGAACCTCCTGACTACCTGAGTTCACGGGAATTCTATTATCATATTATCTTTAAAATTGATACAGGAGAGATAAAAGTGGTGATGGCAGAAATCGCGTAGGATTATTCGATGTGAACGAAGTTGACTTATTTCGCATGCCCAAGTTATAAAGATGTTACAAGACACTTTTTCCATGTACGAACGTATTCTCTCTATGTACCTTAAAATTTTGTATCATTAGATAAATTATTCTTACATTGCTATTATTCAAAGTAAAAATAATAATGACACACAAAAAAGAAACTTTTTGAAACTCAAACAAACGGGTAGCCAGAGTTGCAGAATAAGTTTCTCAGACACTTGATTTCAGGAAGATAATTGGGGAAAATATGGTGGATTATTTTATATACATTCTGTGTACTAAGTATTGGGAATTTGTCAATAAAATAAAAAATACAAATTATTCATCTAAATTTATTTTATCGCCTTCAAAGTAGACCCCATCGCTTGCAATACAACATCTCCACCGCTTCACCCAGTCTTCCATAAATTTTTCATAGGCTATTTGCGGTCTTAAGATAATTGGGGAAAAGATGGTGGATTATTTTATATACATACATAACATTTTAGTATATGAATATACAACATTTTTCTTAGTAGGACTTTGAAAGCTCCATCAAACTTGATGTAAAAATCAACCAAAAAAAGAGTACCCTGAGTTTCTCACTTTTCTTCATTTCACCACCTTTCGAAATTGGGAGGGGAAATGTGATGAAGTAAAGGATCTTTACTGATCAGCTGTGGATTTATATATAAAATAAGCACATGAAAATTGCTTCCATGATATATTCAAAGTAATGACATACAAACTTGTTAAAGACCTAGCTATAAAAACTATATATAACTTTGAAATAAAATTGTTTCCTTTTTTAATCTCAAACTGAAACGTTCACACCTTATATCCCCGAAGGGATTGGCAGAGGTACTAATACTTCTGATAATAACGTGACATTGAGTACCCACGTTTTGCTTGGACAGTGTACTCACGTGATAGGAGGCAGGCGTATCACTGTTTTGTACGAATACACTAGCCCGATGTTTTCCCTCACCTTTAACAACCATGATAAATCAACCACACATACGACTTTAGAAAAGAAAAATTGGTTTAAACACGACACAGGATTTGAATCCTCATAGCCTGCACGATAAGTGGTGTTCTACCGACTAAGCTATTACGGGATTAACTTTTTAATTTGTTATTTTAATCGAGTGTATTGTTCCCTGATTGATACATTCTTGTACTATCAATCATCACAAATGTATTCGAACAATTAAAGTTGATTACTGGTCCTCAAAGTAACCTTCCCCTCAGGACATTTAGATGTTGTGGGCGAATGTACCCACCTATTTTGCATATTATTTCACGAATTTGATCAAAGACACCCACGAGAAGAAATGGGTAATTACTGCTCTAAGGTGCTACTTAACAGGGACAAGGAGCGGTGGTTTTCTCAAATTTATAACCATAGAGAACTTAACCAAATAGAGCGGAAACGAAACGTAGTTGAGAACAAAAATTGCTAAGATAATTCCGCAAAATCCATATTGTCAAAATAAATTTCCCTCCACCCTGATTGGCTGATTCAATGGTTTGACTTTTATTGGTCATAATTAATAATAATTAATAAATTAGCTTTGCTTAAGTCGGTGGAAATGTACTGAACCATTTACGGATATTGTCTCGAACTGTTTACAAGTAACTGTTAAGTGTCGGCTTAAAATCCAGAGGTTTGGTATTTTCACTCTATAGGGTTGATAATGTCAATCTATAGGTTTGAATCTCTACTTAGCCCGCGCGTGCGGTTTGAACGTGCGTACTTACATACGTCATACCGCCGTAAGCCAGCGTGGGCAAGCCAAGCACTAAATGTCAACTGAACTGAAATGGAACGCTGAATTTTCAGTGCGATAACCTTGTTCTGTCTATTTTTTATCCAGCTAGGATTATTAAAAAATATCTTTTAAAAGTCATTTTTTGAAACTAGTGTGTATTATTAAATATATTTTTAAAGCTACTTAGAAACGTCTGAATTTTTCATCTCGATGAATATTAATACACACTTATTAATTCTGTTTGATTCGGATTTATATTATTTTTAAATATTCCGTTTAAAATTAAGTAGTCCTATTTGTAAAGTTCTTTTAAGGAACAATGAAGTCTTACAATATTGCAATTAAATTATGAGACGCAAAATTTAATAATAGTGTTATGAGAAAAGTAAAGATGTTCGTAAAACAACAACCGGCAGCAGACGTCTACATCCACATGCATACATATACTCACAACCATGAATTTCAATAAAGGGCTAGACAGAGCTTCAGTAACATCTCAGTAGGTATTATTGTAGTGAAAATGTTATAAAAATAGCGGATCGCCGCATCGCCGCACAACTAATTCTAAAACCCCCAACTCCTAAGTCCCGCCTTACAACATGGTATTATAGCGTACATTTATTAAAAAGTAATTTACTTTAAATTAACACACTCATTTAGTTTATAATAACCCAACATACCTATTTTCCCAAAAGAACCATGTGGGCGTGAAGGCGACTTTATGAATATTAACACCTGAATATATGTGTAAAGGCTACCTCTACACAACTACATTATAACAGAGTGCAAACAAAAACGGTGGAGATGACTTCATCGCTGACAATCGGTGATTCCATCGTCGTGCTCTTAAAAGGAAAATCCGCTAACAAATCAACGCTAACTCAAAATAATTATTATTTGTTTGCTGGTCGTTACGACGTTTTGATATATTGGTCTGTTTCATTTTAGGTGGAATGGATAGAGATGTGTTAGATAGATACGATTGTTCCATTTTATTACTGCAAACATACGTATATGTCGTTAAACTGTTATATATCACAAAAATAGGTAGCCAGAAATTCAGTATTCAGAAATGGCCAACCCTTTTTAGGAGTATAAAGTACATATTTAGGTATGGGAAAAATAATAATAAGTAAAGATTAGAACAGCAACTCATTTCTGCTTGTTAATTTTAAAGAGGTATGGGTGTGTAGTGTCGGCTTAGAATAACACTACCCCATTTCTACCCGTGGGTGATCGTATGAGGCGACTAAGAGTATAGGGGCTTTTAAAGTGATTTTTGGGCGATGTGGTTGGAGACCCGTCACCAGCAACCTTTATTTTGCCATCTTTTCCCCACTCAACTTTCCAAAAGTGGCTGAGGAATTTCAAGTTCCTTAGCTCTGGCTACCCTTCTAGGGATTTATAGCCGTGAGTATATGAATGAATGAATGAATGAATTTTAAAGAGGTATCTAAAAGTATTGGGGCTACCTGTTGAGTGATGTCGCTAGAGACCGATTACCAACCATCTTTATTTTTACAACCGTTTCTTTACTAAACTTCAAAATAGAATTAGTAATTTTAAACCTGAAGTTCTGGCTACTCCTTTTTTGGGTTTATAGGCGACAGTATGTACCTATGCTTTTGTAAATGCGTATATTCACAACTTAGAATATAAATAATCCTTTTATCTTGTTATCATACGAGCGATTTAAGGGTTTTTTACCGACTTCAGGTGTGACAAACTCAGTTCAAATATAAATGAATATTTTGAAAAAACAATTCATTCGTTATATTCTTATATTGCTAGGTAAAGAGACGAAACGAAAAGAAACTCTTTATATTTAGAAAGCACATAAAAGAACTTAACATCTTTGAAATAAATAATATTTGTATTTGTATTTGTATCTTGTACAAACTATTGAAAAACTAAGCTTATTTTACGAGGAAAATATTTTCCTTCGCTTATATTGAAACACGTTTGTACTTTCTATAACGAACGGTATCACAAAGGTCAAAAGAATGCAAGTTGGAAATTTATTTATGTACATGTTGAATATTTTATTAAGTAATATTTTGTTTCCTTGATAGCTCAGTCGGAACATCACTGCTTCTCATGCGGAGAATTGGAGTTCCAATCTTGAGTCCAGTGTGAATTTTCAAGTCATATGTATGCTCAATTTATAAAGGACGTTAATGGTGAGGGAATAGATCCTGAGGCAACACAAATGACTGAGTTTTTCTTATTCATGTGAGAGTGTATTCGAATAAAACGGCGGTTGGCCTGCCCCTGCGCCTCACGTGCTTGCTGTCCAAGCAAAACGTAAGTGAACACTGAACACCAGGTATCAAAAATGCCACCCACAATAGAAAGGTGCCGAAGAAAAAGAAAGAAAATAATTTATTTACAACCAAAGGTACACACACAGATATAATAATATAATAATAATAAATGTTTAAGCAGCTATATATATTTAAAAAAAAATAATAGTGATAATCTAAATTGTGCCCACCTTATTTTCAAAAATTTGTCATAATTGTATATTATACTGATCATAGATAATTGTATACTGATCATACATGCACCACCGTGGAATCACTGGCTTCAATTTTTCATTAATAATAGTTTTGAGGTCAGGGGTCTATATTCTCTTGAAGTAAGATTAGTTAACCTATTTTCCTATATGTGCCTAATATTGAAAATATCAATACAAAAATTGTACTTGTTGCTTGCTACATAGCCTATTTTCATATGTATTTGATGTTTTGATGTATTGCTGTGGGTTATGAATAAAGAAATTTTATTTTTTTTTATTATTATAGCTATATTACTTGTCATCTATCTCAGCTATCAGTGGCTAATTTTATGTCTACATGCAAAGTTGCAAATTATGTATTCATTTACTTTTAAGCCTTATGAAATACTTGGTTCTGATGTTATACACTATATCGTTGAACCACGTACATTATAACGGGGGTCCACTGCTGGATAAACACGTCCTCTATATATCGTCACAATGGTTGGTCTGTCCCCTTTTTGCATTCTTATCCTTCAGCTTTCTATGACCTTCAGCTCATCAAGCTATCATTCGGCAGCCCTACCCACTACTTCGTACGGTACATCATACCAATATCAAATCGTGTAGCTATCCATTAAAAAGGATGAAAAAATCTAAAATCTCTGCTTCTACTACTTAGAGCGCTACCAAATTGAACTTGCGTCTGTGAACCCTAGAAAATTGCGAAACTAGAACTTAATAATTTGCATTTCTTTAGCCACTACAGAAGTTGAATGAGGAAAAGATTGTTAAATATAAGAAGGTAGACATGGCACCTTAAAGTCCCTAAGAAGGGAAGAAAATACCTTTTACCCAAAATCCATAAATCCCTCTTCTGAGAGAAATAATCGAAACTTATCAGTCGTAAAGGTCATATATACGAGTACATATAAAATGTAGAAACATACATTCAGTCTACTTAATCTTGCACAAATTACACTTAGCTATGTTGCAGAAGAAGTTGGCATTTTAGTATTCCTTGTGTGATTATCAGGGTCCTGCACTAAAATACTTAGCAATAATGAAATTATATAACGCTCATTGATGTGGAATCTACCTTCGCGTAAAATACATACATACATACACTCACGGCCATAAATCCCAGAAAGGAGTAGCCAGAGTTACAGAGCTAGAAACTTTTCAGCCACATTTGGAAGCTCATAGGGGAGAAGATGGTAGAAATAAAGTATCGTTGTTGATGGGTCTCCAACCGCATCGCCAAAAAACCACTTATTAAAGCCCCATAGTCGCCTCTTACGACACCCGTGGGTAGATAGGGGTAGTGACATTCTAAGCCGGCACTACACGGCTATGTCTTATTATTTCATTTTTACTGAAATAGATCAATACCTTAAATACGATAGGGACTGAAATGAAGCATTTCGAAAATTCAAATTTCGTGGAACCCCTCTGCAAAATGTTTCAAATAAGTTTAACAGTTCGAATAATTAAACTTATGCCGAAAGTTATACAATTTCAAACGTTGTCGGTTCACTGCATCATTGGCATCAAGTTACGAACCGATGAATAATTATAAATATATGTTGGGAGTTCCCACTGAAATGTAACACAAATTTACATTAACGACTTGAGTTCGTGTTTTTCCACGCAATTTCTAGAGATTGTGTTGTTACTTATATCTTAAATATAAAGGCACTAATAGACACACGAATAGAGTTGCAAAAGCACAACTACTATAGTAGCCCGGAGTAGGTTCGAATCCTGATCCAAACTTTACAAATATGTGTATTTTCTAAAGAAATATAAGTAGTTTTTTTTTTTTCATGTTAATTCCGATGAAAACCGACATGGCATAGTAAATAGTTATTCAAATC
The DNA here is from genome assembly GCA_963576735.1 of Bedellia somnulentella. Taxonomy (NCBI): domain Eukaryota; kingdom Metazoa; phylum Arthropoda; class Insecta; order Lepidoptera; family Bedelliidae; genus Bedellia; species Bedellia somnulentella. The sequence goes on along the minus strand of OY755176.1, from coordinate 15,062,394 downwards.
CAATCAAATTGATTGCAAATTACACGTAATAAAATGGTGACCTTTTTTAACAGTATTAGCGTATATATTTTTTACAACTTCTGATATTTATGGTGGCTAAATTTGTCAATATTTACACCTAAGAAGACTTACAAACAACCGATACCTAAAAATAAAAATCTTTGAAATTTAAATCTTAGTTATGTGGTACTGCATTAATTAAATATGGCAATTGGCCTGCCTACTATCAAGTGAATACATCATCCAGATAAATAGTTAAAAAAACAGCTGACAAAACGTCACGTGATCTTCAAAATCTACCTTTCCTCCGGGTATAGATGTCATCAACAAATCGATATAAAGAAAGTGTGATTCTCACTTCTAAATGTTACCTGTTTATGGCTATATCGCAAATTGCGGTGACATTCCTAAAGTGACAGCCCTGCCCGCGGGGTCAACGAACGACCTCGCCGCGGTCCGCACGCTTACCAACGTCAACGTCACTGCGCCGCTCGCTGTCCTGCGGTTTTCATACCAGCTTTTAGTTTGCTCCCTAGAAATAGACGAAACTATAGTATCCTGCCGCGGGAAGTTTTTTGCCGCATTGTCAAGTCTCTTGACGCATTCCTTATGAGGTTGCCTTTGGAATACTTTGGTTCAGAATAGTGAGTGCAAAAGGTAGGTTTCTAATACCCACTTGGACGAGTTTATAAATTAGCAATCTTATAAACTTATGGTAACAGAGTGCAAAGGACCATTGTGAATATAAAGAAGGTATAACGGTTTTGAGTTGATTCAGGGAAAAATTATTTGTACAATTGCATAATTCATAGTCCTAATTGTCGCTTATGTAGAGTTAAATTTTATACACTTATACTTGTGGTGTCAATCCAGGAAGGATAAAAGAGCTTTAGAATAAATAATTCACCAGCCAGTTTTTTCTAAATTACAAGAAGACGGACGATGACATGAAGCATAGCATATATAATTAATTATATTGCCCACCTTAACGTGCCCCAAAGGCCACAGTCTCCCCTGAAGTACACAAAATGAGGAGGTAGGAAAAGATGTAGAAATATTATCCACAGCCTCGTATACTAGTAATAATAAGCATCTCTTTGTTTTACAAGTTAATACACAAATACTGAAAAAAACTATTCATGAATGTCCCAAACACTTTACCAAACCACTTCTTTTCAATATAGCAATACCCAACGGTGGTGGTGCCATTTTGAATTTGATTAAAACCAGCCTTACTTATACCACCGTAAGAACGAGATAAATCATCACACGCGAAAATAAAAGAAGTTTTTATCAGCCCACACTCAACCTTACAAATATTACACACACTAAACAACAGAACACACATACATGAAAAGAAGTGTGTGTTGACATCGATCTTAATGCCATGTTCATTAGTTTTGGCTTTGCATATATATGTATGTTTAGAGTCAGTTAGAAGCAACTGAAAATCTATCTATAGATAATTATATTGGTACAATTTTACCTTGCCCCCTTTCAACGGCGACTCATCTTTGACAAGAGCGATTAGATACGTGCTTAAGTGTTTTCTATACTAGGTTAGTAAAGACTATTTTTTGAAATTCAGACCGGCTAGTACGAGCGGTGTTTGAACTAGTTATCGCGTGGGATAAAGCAGCCATCTCTTACGCACTTACTTAGTATCGTATACTGCCATCTCGTTCTAACCGTTATCGTGTCGATAAAATAGCGCTCGTGCTTGTCCTTCAGGAAGCACCATGAACCGACTATAAGGATATAACGTGTGAAAGAATTTTGAGTTGGAGTAGTATCCATTAGATTTAATACTGGAAAAAAATAGTGCAGTCTCTGAAATTTTTTGAAGGGTCATGACCAGAAAAATGTTAAGAAAGCCTAGATGAAACTTTATGAATCTAAGAGACTGCTATTATTAAATAGCTAACAAATTATTTTACATAAAACAGAGAAAAATCTGAAATGCAAAACGGTTAGCAAATTGTGTTATAAAAAATTGAAAAATATTTTTTAAGGTGGTTTGGGCACAAAAGAGGATGGATAATAGTTAATTGGTGAATGATATGTAAAAAGTAAGTAAAAATGTAAAAGACATTTATTTGGCACAATCTTCATTTAATCAAATGTTTAAATAAAATCAAAATTTTATATAATGACGAATAATGTTTATAAATGTAACATGTAACCTATTGCCAAAATGGTTATCGGCTCAGCATGTGTGTCTGAAACAGTACACAGACCATTCCAAGACACGCTGGTTATCAGCCGACACTAACAAATTTAAATATATATATATATATATATATAGCCAATGCGAATATTATCGGGGAACACATCCAGATGAACTAGAAAACTCCTTTAAAAAGGGCAAATCGATAGTCTCTGTCTAACTGAAAAGGAATCAAGGCATGAGAATATGTATGTAAGTAATAAATCATATAAATATGTATGTGACAATAACACAAAACAAGCCCAAAATAAACACTTATTTTTATTTAAAGACCTTAAATGCCACAATTGCAGCATAACAATAAAGACATCACTTATTATGTAAAATGACGCAACGATAAGCTTTATATTTATTTATGACTTACCCTATAACATTGTATATTTATGAACATACATACATACATACATATACTCACGGCTATAAATCCCTAGGGGTAGCCAGAGCTAAGGAATCAGTAATTCCTCAGCCACTTTTGGAAGTTGCGTGGGGAAAAGATGGTAAAATAAAGGTTGTTGGTGATGGGTGTCCAACCGCATCGCCCAAAAATCCCTTAAGAGCCCCAATAGCGTTAGTCGCCTCTTACGACACCCGTAGGTAGAAAGGGGTAGCGACATTCTAAGCCGGCACTACACGGCATTTATGAACATCGGTATGTTTATTTCCTTGAAGCAGGAAATAAATGAAAGTTCAGACAATTTCGGCAGTAAAATTATTAAGAAACACTTAGCAAGCAGGTTTTTAACACTCACATCTATACTTATAATAAATCTGTAGAGAGGTCAATTCTGTACATGAAATATATTTTCAAAATAACTATCAGGTGATGATTAGGGATCGATACTGATGCCAAAAATGCAATCAGTAAAATTTTTGTCTGTCTGTCTGTCTGTCTGTCTGTCTGTCTGTCTGTCTGTCTGTCTGTCGGTTTGTATGTTCCTTATGGAAACAAAAACTACTCGACGGATTTTGACGAAACTTGGTACAATTATTCTTCATACTCCTGCGCAGGTTTTCGTATACTTTCCAGCAGAGTAGTAAAGGGGAATTTTGGGAAAAATTTGGGAAAACGGGAGAAGTTACTCCATTTTGTAAGCTTTCGTCACGTGTGCAGACTTAATGGTTAAACTTACATAGAAATTATGTATGACAGAAATATTTTTCATAAAATTATCTAAAAAAAAATCTTCAACAGTTTATGTCTATCTTTTACGGTTGACTCACAATGACACGTGTAATTCCTGATAGCTTAGCAGTTCGGAACATTCTGATTATATTTGTTTACTCTTACGTTTGTAAACCTCTCACTCATCCCTTATTTAAAAAAGGTAACATTATTACCTATTCAATAAAAAAAGAATCATAGAAATCGATAGACAAACACCGAAATTATACATAAAATAAGCCATCGCGCCCGTGACCAAAACCAAATCTTTACTAATTTACATATAACATACTAGATGGCGCCAGTAGTTGCATCCTACATCATTATTATAATGAATTATATAATGAATTATTTTTTAGATTGTTATTTATAAATACTTCATAGCGGTTTATTCCAAAATTTGCTATTAAACGGAAAATTCTGAACCGTTCATTAAAGCGCATTCAAAATCACCAAACTACACTGTTTAGGGAGTGCTATAAATTTAATAAATTGAAAACATTGCGCTGAATTTCACAATGCTTGAGCAGTGACTTAAGAAAGAAACCTCAGATATTTAAAAAAACAACGCTACCCGTGCGAAGCTGGGACGATCCACTAGTAAATAAATAAGTTAGCTTAGGAAAACCTGCAATTTTAATCAAAGCATTACGAATCCACACTAACACTCCATGTCACGTACTACAATAACACGACAATAATCCGTAAAAGATACCGGAGCTATAAATTATATTTAAGCCATAATAGAAAGGGTAACAGAACGTAAAATAAAGAATCGTAGTGATGGGTGATTTTCAGCCAATCTCTTTAAAATATTCATAAGTCAGTTCAGAAGCTACACAATTTCACAGCCTTCCATATATCATGTCAGTTCGAAGGAACTGAATTCAATTGAAGAATTGGAATTAAAAGGGAACTAATTTTTTGAGCTGTTATTTAAAGATTCGAGATGTTATTATGATTAGTTGAAAAACATATTGAGCAGTTATTTAATTTAATGGCGGTTGAATAATTATTGTGACAGTAAAACATAGACAGTAATAAAAAATATATTAGTCGGTTATTTTCTCATACAATGTCAATTCTAAAAATAATTGAGTAGTCCAATAATTAAATGGGCGGTTAAAATGATGGAATGGGCAGTTCGATAAATAGTTCGGCAGATAGTAACGATGCAAGCCCGTTTGTATGTATACTTGCTCGCTTGTTTGCATGTCGGGGGATGCAGGGGGGCAGAGCCCCCCTGCTTGGGGGGGTCGGGGGGCGAAAGCCCCCTGCAGACAAAGAAAAGTTAGGTGGTCACATTTAATTAGGTTAGGTTAGGTTAGATTATGTATAAAACGAGCGAGCGTAGCGCAGCGGAGTGAGCCCTAAATGCCTGATGCATGCCTATATGCATGCCTACATGCTTACTTACTTTATAGAATTGCTTAGAATGAGATTTCTTACCGACAAATTCCAATTTATTACTGCCCACGCGTAACCGCCCATTCAATATTTTTAACAGCCCATTTAATTATTTTCCTACTCAATTATATATTCACTGATCCATTTCATTATTTTTTATTACTCATTTTTGTTTACTTTACTGCTTACTTTTAACTGCTGATCTAGTTATTAAACGTGCCATTTATAATTTTTAACTTACCAAAACCGCTATATACAACTGCCTCTTTAAATCAGTGCCGAATTAAAATACGCTTAATTTTACGCTCAAGCATTACAAACTGATTTCTTCGACTAATTTAAAGCTTCATTTGGAGTCAACTGTACTAGGATTTAGAACTGGCAATCACGAACCTCACGCACGACAATGAAAAATATAATATTCAATATGTCCCTTACTTATTTGTAGGTCGTGCTACCTCTGCTTATAAAAGACCCAATATATTTGTGTTGGTAGACATTATGATATAACATTTATTTTAAGTTTTTATGTTTTTTAATAATAAAATGCAAATATTAACCTATTATAAACTTATAAATATTAAGGACGTGGCAATTTAAACTTTTTCGTTTAACCTGGCATATCTGCTGTCGATTACAAGTAGCGGCACCTTTTGTGGAGTAGCAGTACTATTAGTTCGAGTAATAGAAATAGATGTCACTAGCGTTAGTTTTCCTATCATTTCAACAGTCTTCCTTCATCCTATGTACTTAATTGTTCTCATGTATAAAATTATGATTATAGTAAAATAAAACTGTTACTAAAAAACAAATCAGCAAAATGAAATCAAAGTAAATGATAAGTGTTTTGTTTGTCATCGTGGTGGATCATACTAACGAAGCGGCAGTTATTTTTGGAGTGTAATTTCGGCTTACTCAAAGGAAACAAAACAAATGGCATAAGTAAAGTTACTAAAATCGTTATACTGTAGAATAAAATTAAGTAAATAAAACGAATACGAGGCTTCATAAGCAAAACAACACAGGTTTTTATTCTAAGGCAAGAAAGTAGATTAAAATATAAAATGTATCTGTATAAATTATTGGGTCCTTACCAAAGTCGCAGAACAAATGAATTTTTTATTTTCCAACTTAGTTTTTTGTAACAGAGACTGCTCCAAAATGTTGAACCGCTAGCGGTCCCTAGCGGCTTCATTGAGTACTACAATTCGCGAGTACAGTCGAACATAATGTTGATGAACAAATTCTGATTTACAAGACAGCAGTTTAAAGTTTCCTATGTCACTGGTCTAGGATGGATCAAATCCCTTGGTATTTAAAATAAATGTGTACTTTTTTCTATCTAGAGCTCCTATGTATGTTATTCAATAAAAAAAAATGGCATCATATTTGAAAAATAAGATTAAACTGTAACTTTTCAAAATATCGCTATTGCTGCACAGAAGAGTCTTTCGTTAAGTTTCAAATGGAACTTAGTAAGGGTTTTTTTTTGTTTTTTTTTTCTCATACTTTTGAAATAGTCTGTAAAATTAAATTATAACTTTTCTAAAATAATTAAGTAATTTGTATTTCTATATATTTTACAAATGTGTAATGTTATTTAGTTATGTGTTATTTATTAAAACATCTGATCATAAAATCACGTTTCTTGTAATGAGTTCATCCATGTAGAACCTATAATTACCAAAACTGACATTTTTGACTTTGTCTTTATTATTATTTTATTATTTATATTTATGAATAATGTACTACCTTTTTGAAATTCATCTTGTACGCCATTAATTAAATACATGGATGTAACCAACCGCGATAGCTCAGTGGCATAAAGGTATAATATATTTCTATCTCTTATAAAGGCGGGGGTCCGAAGTGAGAAGAATAAAAGAGCATGTATGAGAAGAATAATGAATGTAAAGGAAGCAAGAGAGGTTTGTCAAGATCGTACTAAGTGGCGATCGATAGTCTCTGCCTACCCCAATGGGAATAATGGGCGTGAGTATAAGTAAGTAAGTAAGTATGCTCAGTGGGTAGAACACCGCTTATCGTGCAGACGATGAGGGTTAAAATCTCGGTTCTAGCCAGCACCTATTTGTCTTTTTTAAAGACATATGTGTGGTTAATTTATCATGGTTGTTAACGGTGTTGGAAAAATCATGAGGAAACCCACATGGCTGAATTGTACTTAGTCATGTGACAGTGTATTCCTACAAAATGGTAATAGGCCTGCCCTCTATCACGTTTCCTCACCTTAACAACCATGATTGATAATTAAACCAAACATTTTTCTTTAGAAAAGACAAATTGGTGTAGGCCCTACCCGGGATTTGAACTCACACCTGTATGTCTGTATTGACGCGCGGTCGTTCTACCCATAAAAATTTAAAATAAAAAAGTTCTTTTCTTTAATGATGCTGTATAGTGTCGGGTTAGAATAGCACTACCCCATTTCATCCCGCGTGTGGCGTACGAAGCGATTAAGAGTACGCTTTTTACGTGATTTTCGGGCGATACTTTTCCCAAAATACTTCCAAAAGTGGCTGAGGAATTACTCATACTGAAGCTCTGGATATCCCTTTTTGTTATTTATAGCTATGGGAATATGTATGTACGTAATTCAGTCCTTTTCAACAATTTACTAGGCCTAAACCAGTCACTTCATCTAGATGCAAAGAAACATGTCATGGACTTGGCCAACTTCACTAATATGAGTCTTGGCCAAGGTCTCCTCCTACTCCCAAGTCAAACATAATCAAACAATTTAAATGCCGTTTATGTGAATTATCGCAAGTTGCCATTACAAACAAACAGCAAATAAATCAGTGGGAAGAATGACGAATTGTGATTCGGCTAAATTTAGGCGTTAATATTGACATCATACTAAAAATATAATTTATGATCTTACTTAGACATACAGAAACTTTACATACATACATACATACTATACTCACGGCTATAAATCCCTTAACGGGGTAGCTAGAGCTTTGGAATAAGAAATTCTTCAGCCACTTTTGGAAGTTGATTGGGGAAAAGATGGTAATAATAAATGGTTTTGGTGACGGGTCTCCAACCACATCGCCCAAAAATCACTTAAAAAGCCCCTATACCCTTAGTCGTCTCTTACGATCACCCACGGGTAGAAATGGGGTAGTGTTATTCTAAGCCGACACTACACGGCACTACATGACTTTGTTCAAAGTTAATTAAGTTTGTAAATGGGGAACTCATTGGAGCATGGTTCTTTGTATGGTGTGGTTAATAAATGTCTTTATTCTACTCGGACGCATCAGCCAATCGTGCCTCCATTGTTGGATCCGCGCTCTCGCTCACTGAACGTGATGCATATCGTACCTGTAGCCGGTGTTGCTTCACAATTCATTTATTAATTAATTGTAAATAAATTAATTTACAAAAATGCAGAAACTGTATTGCCTGTATTGTATGTGGAAGGTAATGTTAGTAGAGGACGGCCTCGAAAGACACACTTGGAACAAATTGAGAGTGTGCTCAAAAAGGCAGGCGTCCGAAGTATGAAGAATAAAAGAGCATGTATGAAAAGATTGATGGATGTAGACGAAGCAAGAGAGGTTTGCCAGGATCGTACGAAGTGGCGATCGATAGTCTCTGCCTACCCCAATGGGAATTAACGGCGTGAGTATATGTATGTATGTATGTATGTATTGCCTTTTTACATGTGTTTGAATTGAAGACGCGATGAAATAGTTGTCTTATAATGTAGAGAGACCATAATATTGCACATATAACAAGCTATACATCAATAAACCCTAAAATCTTGTGCACTTTAATTAAGGGCCTCCCTCGAAAAGTTCACTGATTTTGGTAGTTTTCAAACTCAATAAAATCCGCTCAATAAAGCAATCACACTCTAAATAAAATATATGTTCAAGTTCAATATCTTATCTTCAAAAATGACGGTTCATATTTTGTTTTTGATAATAATTGACAAAGAAAAAATAATAATTGTGGGGGCCTTTTTTATCGTAAAATCTGATACTGCAGTCAGAATACTGCATATATGTTATCGATTACCGATCATTTGCGTAGACAACTGAGTAATCTATCATTGTAGTGATAATTTTCTAGTCTTTTTATCCTAATTATGGAGTTACAAAGCTTTTTTCCTAAATTTCAATTGCGGGTCCCTGCGCGGAGAACGGGTGGCAGATGGCTGTTAGCCTTCATTCATGCGCAGAGCTTGTGTCGGATTTTTCTGTAATATGGCTGCTTGCCGCTTCCCGCGCTTTTTTGATAATTTATTTTGGTTGTGCGCAACATAGTCGCTTGTTTCGCCTTACATTATAAGTTTGTCTCAATCGTAATATTATCGTTAATTTCAACCTATTACGTTAGAACGAAATGGTCCAACGTGTGAAGTGCTATGCGCCATAAGATAGGGCGTGAGTTCAAATCTTCGGCTCGGCATATGCTTTTTGTTTATTTCTTTACAGGTAAAATAATTTTGTCTTTATTTTCGTTCGGTAATGATGATAAATGCATTATTAAAAATACTGCGAATTGTTCTGTTTTGTGAATACGCTCGTATTACCTTAATGTTCCGTAAATCTAGCTGAAACAATTATTATCGTTTTGCTTTAAATTTATGTGATATTTTTACATATCTTTTTTCTAATATTTCTACTTTTTTAAAAATGAAATAGAATATATTATATATGTGCATTCAAACCGTTCTTCCAATAAATTATCTTGATTCATTTTATTTTATTAATATGCTAATAATTCTAGTTTATACTTCGAAAATGTATAGCTTTGCGAGGGGATGAGTAGATTCAAATAAATTCGCAACCACTCAACCGTCTCGTCAAGGTGAATTGATAGAGTAAGCTGATAGTTATAAATTTTTAGACTTTCATTGAACTTTGCATTTTGTAAACAACTGTGAAAAAATAACTCAATCAAATAAGCTTTATACTAATTTATGAAATAATTATTTATATTTTTGCGTATACTCATCCCACTATATCGACAAGGAGAAATCTTTGTATAGCACGGCTAGTGTTTTTAATTAGATAAAACAGTAAGTTGTTTGCTTTTCTTTTAAAATACCCTTTATTACATAGTTTAGTATAACCAAAGATTAAAAGTATTTTTTACCTTATAATAACGACGGAAAATTAAATAAAGGAAATAAACATGTGCAGAAAATCGAAAATTTCCAATTGAACAATATACTTTTGAGCAACATACATACATATACTAACGGCTATAAATCCCTAAAAGGGGTAGCCAGAGCTGAGAAATTAAAAATTCCTCAGCCACTTTTGGAAGTTGAGTGGGAAAAAGATGGTAGAATAAAGGTTGTTGGTGATGGGTGATGGGTCACCAACCGCATCGCCCAAAAATCCCTTAAAGAGCAAACCTCTAATTAAGTAAATAAACAAATACAAAAGACGCATATTTATAGTCTCCTTCTAACAAGAAACTATAACCAAGTATATATGTATGAATGTATGTATTATTCTGAATAATATATTATTGCTGTGTAGTGTCGGCTTGGAATAGCACTACCCCATTTTTTCCGGTGCCGGTGGGTGTACGTAAGAGGCGACTGGTAGTATTTACTAAATGCTTTCTCCTGTTTTATAATTTGTGCCGATTTTTTATTCAAGTGTGATTTTTGGACGTTGCGATAATAGCACGTTACGTTATTTCTACTGCAATCCACGATCACTTTTTTGTGCCGGCTAAGAATAATATAATTCCCTTTTACTTGGTGTCACATGAAACCTACTATCATGAGTTTTCTTCTCGACATTCCCCTCCTATATTCCGAAGGTGTCATAAAAAATAGTTTTGTGAGATTCAAGTTTTTGTTTCAGTTATTTTAATTACAAAATATATTCATCCAAGCGAGACATCATTATAATATCGATACGAATGTCGCAATTCTACAACGTAGTACGAGACTATTTCCGTAGATGGCGCTTAATTTATGGTTATAATAGTTACTAGTGAGGCCACTAGATGGCTTATTTTACGAGTTTGATTAAAGGTGAGGAGACGGCAGGGGGCAAGCCCAAATGCCGTTTCAAGGTTCTTACTTTTTCGGGGGACGCCCTTAAGTAATGATTTAGGAAATATCTCGTTTTTAAGATACATCTTTCAGCTACGTATTTTGGGATTCCATATTCAACATGTTTTAATTTGCATAATTTACTTCAAACTACGTTCGCTGCCTCTCAAGTGAAGCACCCTAATTTTAACAGAAGTTAGTACCATACGGTTATTCGACATGATCTTTTTCTTGTCCATGATATTAACAGCCACTCGCACACATAATAATATTCTACAGTGGGCTTTAATCATTTCCTAGCCATTCAGAGAAAGAGGTCAATCTACATATTGAGCTCGAGTTATTTATTAGGCAAAGAGTTGATAAATTTGACTTTAAACGGTACGCATAATAGAATAATTATCTATTTAGTAGAGTCAGAGACAGATATAATGTATAATGGTAGAAATAGGGAAGAGCTTCATATTCCGAAGTATAAACTTAATAACTTATACAACTTTATGGGGCTCTCCCTTCATATCTTCAACCCGCTGACATTTTGGAATTGCCAGTGGGATCGTTTATAATGTCAATTAAAGCGATTCTTGTAAAATGATGATATAACAGTGTTAAAGATTTTTATAACGATAAAGACCCTTTGCATACATGACACTGTTCCAATCGGTCTTCCCTCATTAATTTCTGTAATTGTCAGGTGAGGATTGATACATTTTGTGTTTCGTAGTTGTTTTGAACAATTTGTTTAACTATGTCTATTTTGTTATCAGCATTATGTATCAAATTAGGTCGTATAGAAGGAAAGTTTTTAAAGTAAAAAATATTTTTAAATTGCTGTGTAGTGTCGGCTTAGAATAGCACTACCCCATTTCTTCCCGTGGGTCGTAAGTGGCGACTAAGAGTATTGGGGCTCTTTAAGGGATTTTTCACCAACAACCTTTATTTTAACTACTTTCTATGGATTCATAGCCGTGAGTATATGTATATGTATTTTAATTTTATTTATTTGTGTATAAATATATATTAGTAAAATGTGTAGTGGCGAATAGGTTGGTGATATTCTAAACCGAATCATAAAGCAAAAGCATACTTAAAGTTTTCATAGCATGCTAGCAAAGCAACAGGGCCCAGCTAATTCAAACGTAGTAAAATGTTACAATTTAATGATACCGATCTAGTTCTGTAACGTATTGTATTTGCTACAGACATTTAATGTTGACCTCTTTCGCAAAACATCATAAGGAAATGAAAGTGCCTTCTAGTAATTTAACCTTTCGCCTAGAATATTAAACTTATAGCTCGGAGTGAAATTATAATTTTACAGTATGGAAAAGTTGCATTATGTATTGTAATTAAGATCGCTAGTTTCCCGTAGGTTTCTCTGTAGACGATTTTAAAAGAGAAGTATACTGGTACAAACATTTATATCACAATCTTTCTCCACTTAACTTCCAAAAGTGGCTGAAGAATTTTCTGGTTCCGAAGCTCTGGCTACCCCTTTTAGCGATTTATTTTCTTTTGATCGCCGACCATTCATAAGGTTAAGTAAGATTGAATAGTAGACAAGCAGTCAGATGGCACAGTTTAAGGTCTAAGAAATTTACAAGCGCTGCTGGCCGCATTCTGGGTGCACTAAAAAATTACACTTTCCAAGAGTGAGTCGGCGCGATAGGCCGTTGCGGCCAATTGAGGTCGGTGCTGCTATTCCAAAACTTTACATTAGTTTTCATATTTCATTAGTAATTTCCGTGTAGTGCCGGCTTAAAATTTCACTACCCCTTTTTACTTACGGGTGTCTTAATAGGCGACTAAGGGTATGAGGCTTATTAAAGCGGTTTTTCGGTGATGCAGCTGGTGACCTTATATCAACGACTCTTTAAATTTACCAGCTTCTCCCCTATCAACTTCTAAATTTGGCTGAGGAGTTTCTGGCTCTGAAGCTCTGACAACCCCTTTTAAAGATTTATGGCCGTGATTGATTGATTGATTGATTAGTCTTTTGGTTTCCGCACATAGCTCCTTAATGGAACTTTTTTACGTGGGCCCTGGCCATCTTATTCAATCCACTCTAACTCAGTCCAAAATCTTTCAAGTTGTCCTAGGTCTTTTAAAAAGTTTTTTGTGCTACCTGTTCTTGTCCTATCTTTTGAGTACGGGCTGTTTAGAGCCTGGCACTCAAACATGACGTGATTTACTGTCTCCTCGGCTTCCATGCATGCTCTGCACAGAGGACTATCTGTTACACCGATGTTGTGAAAGTGCTTATTCAATGAGCAATGTGATTCCTGTTATCATTCTTAGGCTTCTTCTGTTTAATCGAAGTAGTCGTCTTGTTAGTCTTTTATCTATGTCCGGCATCGCTTCCTTTGACTCGCGGCATTCAGTTATTTCACGCCAGAGAGAGTTATGTTGTTCTTGTGTGCGTTGCCTCAACCAGGTGCGGTATTGGTTGAAGGGAATTGGTACTATTGGTTCTGGTCCTTCTATTTTGTTGTTGGATCCTCTACGAGCTAGCTTATCAGCTGCATCGTTTCCTAGCGAATTGCTGTGTACTTTTATCCACTGTAGTGTGACTTCATTTGTTTCAGTGACTTTCTCTAATGTTCGGTGACATTGTAGGATTAGTCCGTTATTTGTGGTGTTGATCTTCAGTGCTTGCAGTACCGCTTTGCTGTCTGAGAGGATCTTGATGTTTGTGGTGTTTACCTTTCTTTCCAGTATGGCTGTGGCAGCTAGCAGTATTCCGATGCATTCTGCTTGATATACTGTGTTGTATTGGCCTAGTGTTTTGTATGTTTTGATGTTGAGGTCATGTGAGAAGGCTCCTGCGCCTGTTCCATCTTTTATCTTCGATCCATCTGTATATATCCGTAATTCATTGGATTTAGAGTAGTCTTTTTGTTCTTCATGTAGTAGAACTTCGTATTGTTTGCTAAAGATGTATCTCTTCTTTATTTTGTCGCATGGTCCTTCTATCATAGGTTGATATTGGTAGGCTTCTGTTTTGATTATTGTGTGCTTTATTCTACAGTCTTTGCGTAGAATTTTGCTTGTTTCAAGTCGTATGGCTGTTATTGCTGCTTCTTGTTGAATGTATAAATGTAGCGGTGGAAGGTTTAACATTGCTTGGAGGGCTGCAGTTGGTGTTGTCTTCATGGCTCCTGTTATGGCTATGCAGGCTGCTCGTTGCATTTTTTTCCAGAGTTTTTTGACAGGTGCTTTGTACGGTTCTGGGCCACCATACTAGTGCTCCGTAAGAGATAATTGGTCTTATAATTGTGGTGTATAGCCAGTGTGTGATACGGGGATGAAGTCCCCAGTTTTTCCCTAGTATCTTTTTACATTGCCATAATGCAATGGTGGCTTTAGTTATCGTTCTGTCCACGTGTTTACTCCAGTTGAGTTTGCTATCTAGGATGATTCCTAGGTATTTTATTTCGTTCGATAGTTTGAGTGTTGTCCCGAAGAGTGTTGGTGGGTTCTGAGAGTGCAATAAACAAATATTTACAGACTAATCAAGTTAGCCCTCGGTGAGATACAAACCCGAAGAGTGTTGGCGGGTCGTTAAAATTTATTTTGGTTTTTCTTGTGAATAGGATCATGTCCGTTTTGTTAGCGTTTACACTTAATTGTTGTTCTTTGCACCAGGTTTCTACGATTTTCAGTGCTTGGCTCATCTGATTCGATATTATTTTCTCGTTTGGACCGAAAATTAGGATAGCTATGTCGTCTGCATATCCTATTGCATAGTATCCTTTGTTGTTCAGTCGTCGTATAAGTTCGTCGAGGTGTACCATATTCCACAAGAGTGGGGATAGTACACCTCCTTGCGGGCATCCTCTCATGACTCTTGCTCTGGTGGCTTCGTTAAGGGCGACTTGGACGGCTCTTTGTCCTAGCATATTTCCAATCCAGCCACTAAGAGTATGATCGATATCATATCTCTCTAGTGCATTTTTTATGCTTTGGAATGCGGTTTTGTCGAAGTCTCCTTCAATATCTATTAGCACAGCTAGTGTCATCATTTTCTGGCTCATGGCTATTTCGATCTTTGCTACTACGTCGTGTAGTGCTGTTTCTGTCGATTTGCCTGAGGTATATGCGTGTTGGTATTTATGAAGTGGCTTGGCTTTGAGCGGGCCGTCTCTAATATGTCGGTCACATAGTCGTTCTAGTGTCTTCAGCATAAAGGATGACAGACTTATGGGTCTGAAGGATTTGGCTTGGGTGTAGTCTGTTTTTCCTGGTTTAGGAATAAATGTGGCTCTTACTTCTCTCCATTTTACGGGAATATATTGGTGGGCTTAACATGCCACAAAGATGTCCTGAAGCCATGGGATGACGCTGTTCTCAGCCCACTGCATGAAGGCAGGTATTATACCATCTAAGCCAGGGGATTTGTATGGTTCGAAGGTGTTTATGGCCCATTTAATGCGGTCTTTAGTAGTTATCTTGTTGGCTAATGTCCAGTCAGTTTGCGTGGGGTTTGTTTTAGATTTTTCCCATTTGGTTTCGTTTGCTATGTTGCAGTTGGGAAAGTGTGTTTCTAGGAGTTCTGTGCATGTTTCCTGGTCCGACCTAGTGTAGGTACCGTCTCTTCTTTTGAGTGTGCCCAGAATATTCCTGTCGTTTGTCGATAGTATTTTTCTTACCCTGTTGGCTTCATTGTTGGATTCGATTGTTTCTGTGAATTGTTTCCATGCTTTCCTGCTGCATGTTCTTGTGTCTTTTTTGTATTGGTTTCGTGCTTTTCTGAAAACTTCCCAGTCTGATTTTTGTCTTGATTTTTTTGCGATGTTGAAGAATTTTCTTAGTTCTTCTTTTTGTCGGGCTAGTTTGGGGTTCCACCATTTGTTCCTTATTTCGTTGGATACCTGTTTTAGTGGACAGCTGATATTGTATGAGTTAATTAAGGCATTTTCAAGGATACTTACATTTGTGTCTATTTGGTTAGTGTCTTCTTTCATTACCTTGCGCTCGTGACATTGGAGTTCCTTTTCAACGAGGCTTTTGAAAATGGTAGTGTCAGTCCGCCGTGGATTCCGTCGAGGTTCCGGCGGTTTGATGTTGCAGTTTAGATTAAATCGTATCCACCTGTGATCAGAGCAAGTTAGTTCTTTTGATACTACCCAATCGGTTGTCATTGTGTAAGCTTGATTGGTGGCAAATGTGGCATCTATTCTAGTTTGACTCCGGGAAGTTAACCAGGTAGGCTCTGACCCTACGTTGAGTATATTAAGGTTAGTTGTGAGTAAGTAGAGTGAGAGAGAATCTCCTCTTTTGTTAGAATCGGGGGAACCCCACATGGGGTGATGGGCATTGGTGTCTGCGCCGAGTATGATTTCAAGGTTGTGTATGTCTGTGTGGTTTACCAGTTCAGTCATTTCTGTAGGCGGGCAGTTGTCGTCGTCCCCAGGCACGTAGACTGAGGCTAGTATGATGTCTGTGGTGTCCTCTTCTTCGTTTTTGACCTTCAGGTTGACTGCTGTTAGGTCTCTGGAGCAGAATAAGGGTGTGGTGTTATAGTGTTTGGGAACATATATACACAATATACAGGTTCTTGGTGTGTCTGATATTGTTGTATCAAGGATGAGCTTACCTCCGATGTTGCTGAGGCCGCAGATTCTGTTATCTCGTACCCATGGTTCTTGAATGAGTGCGATAGTGTTATTATTTGTTTCAAGTATTCTTCTCATAATTGATGTTGCCGTTCGGCTATGCATGAGATTTGCTTGTATTATTTTTATTTTATTATTATTATTGTTGTTGCTTATGGCCCTATAAATCTGCTGACTTGGGCCATTGTCGTCTGGTGTCTTGCTCTTGCTGTTATTCTGAGAGGCCATCACTGGTTAGGTCGACTCCTTCCGTCTCAGTCTGGTTGTCGTCGTCTGGTCTGGGAGATGATCTGAGAAGCCAACTCTCCGCTCTTTGGCTCTGTTCTAGGGCCATATTGGCCATCCTCTCCGTTTCGTCTTTAAGTGACAGTATCTCCGTATCAGTCAATTTAACTTCGTCTGTCTCCATGTTGGTAATCTCTTTGTCCATATTTGGTCTTGTCTCAGTCTCGGGTTCTGGAGGTTTATCTGATAGTTCGCCCTTGTTTAAGAAACGTACATATATTGTTCCTAGGAGGAAGGATACTTTCCTTTCCTCCCTTACCAATTTGTCTACCTCTTCAGGGGGTAGGTGAAGAGTGAGGTACGTGCCAATCCACTTACCTTCTTTGGATGTTATGGCCTCTTGTAGGTGCCATTTCTTTACATTGTATTGTTGGTTTTGGCCAATCAGGACTTTGTTCAGCCGGGCTAGGTCCCCAGTGTAATTGGGGACAAACAGTACACAGCGTACCCGGGTCGGAACTTCAGCCTGTTTGACCGCTACCAAAGTCTCTGTATCCTGTGGCCACTTCATCTTTGTTATGTTGGTTTCTAGCCATTTCTTGGCGTTATCATTCTTGCACCAGATTCTCAGTGCTCCGGCGATGATGACGGGAAAGCCCTGGAATTCTGGTAGGATTGTGTCCTCGCAATCGAATATAAGGTTTGACAGATTGTCTTTTATCCATTCTCCTTCGCTTGGGGTCAGGTCTCGGGGCGGATTTACGCAGATTGCCATGCTTAGTTCGGCTGCATGGCCTTTCGCTGCTGTTGCGTAGCTTCCGCGCTTGGATGACGTTTGTCGGTCCTCTGTTTTCACCCTTTTTGGTCCGGGTTGTGTTTGCGATGGGGAAATCGTGTCGTTCGGCCGTTCTCGTTTTGTATTACTCGCCTCTGTGTGGGTTTTGTCGTGGTGGGGGTGGCTGCGCTCAGTGTTTGGGATACGTTTTCCTCTTCCTGCCCGTGTCCCTCGATATCTTCTGTATCTCTTTCTGTCTTCCTCCTCAGCAGATTCTTGAGGGCGCTCGGATTGGGTGCTCTCTCCACTTCGATGTGGTGACCCTTTTCGGCTACGACTACCTTCTCGGCCTCGCTCCCTTTCAGTATACTGGCGGGGAGCGTTGCGGGAGTTGGAGTCTGCCGATCGGGCCGGTCCTCTCTGTGGGAGGGTCCCGCCTCCGGATGCTGCCTTCTGCTAGAGGAAGTTGACGGTGCCGGTGATCTTTGGCGTGGTCTTCGTTGGCCTTGACTGCTTTTCTTGACAGCTTTGATGAGAGGCACCACAAGCTGCCAGGGGTTCTGTGGTTGGTCCTTGGCGAAATCGGGCGCTAGAGCAGCCGCTGAGTTATGCTTGTCGTATTTTGTGGGCGCTGAAATAGCAGCCGTTTTTTGAGCTGCGGATGCGGCTCCTCCTGTTCCATCTTCGATGAGGCATTTAGTTGTCCCCCTAGAATACGATGGGGACTGCCTAGTCTTGTGGGACTAGGGCGGGATTCCTTCACTTCGTGAGGACCCGCCTGGGTAGTTCTTTTGCTAGATGCCTTTTCCATGTTGAATTTAAAAACCTTAAACAAGTAAGGGGGATTAGGGTTTGGATTTTTGGAGTCGAGGTTACCTTCCTCCAGGATAATATAAGATATATATTATAATAAGGAAATTAATAAATATAATTCAAGAAGGACAGATTATAAATTATATTATGTATAATTCCTTGGCTTGTAGAATTATAAATGAAAGATATCTGACTCCATAGATATTTTATATTGAAGTAATTTACAAGATGCGTTTTGCTTGGTATATGAATACAAGATTTTTACAAGGTAATGAATGGAATGAATAGAATGAAAGATGGTTGACAGCTAGTTGCGCTAGTGATGTGCCGCTAGTGTTGTATCACGGCGGTACATACTCCGGGGGCGGGCTATGGAGAATGTTATGTGGAGACTTCTTCGGTTTCGGTAATTAATGGCACAATGTATTTAATGCCTCTTCTGTATGAGCCATTTGACGTCTTCACCTCTGCTACTCTTGCTACATTGTCGGGTCCCGGAAACAAGGCAGTGATGCGCCCCATTTTCCAACTCATTGGAGGCATGTTTTCATGCTTCAACAGAACAAGATCTCCTATTTGAAGCTCTCTTGAAGGAACGCGCCATTTTTGTCTGTGCTGCATTTCTGTGATGTATTCCTTCTGCCAGCGATTCCAAAAATGTTGCCTGATGTGTTCTAATCGCTGATATCGGTTTAAACTATTCAGTTTAAAATTTTCTAAGCTTGGAGATGGCATCGATAACAATGCTCTACCAATCAAAAAATGTCCCGGGGTTAAGGGTTGGAGGTCGTTTGGATCAGAGGAAAGAGGACATAGAGGTCTGCTATTAAGAATAGCTTCAATTTGATTAAATAACGTTGCCATTTCCTCGAAAGTTAAATGCGTATTTGATAATATTCGTTTGGTATAGTACTTAGCTGATTTAATTGCTGATTCGTGATAACCTCCGAAATGTGGAGAATAGCTTGGTTGGAAGTGGTATTTGATTCCATCTTCAGCCAAAAAGTTCGTTATATAAGAAGAATGTGAATTTATAAAATTACCTATTTCTCTAGCAGCACCAACAAAATTGCGGCCGTTGTCACAGAATATTTCTAACGGCTTGCCTCTACGCGATATAAAGCGACGTAGCGATAAAATGAATGCTTCTGTGGATAATTTACTAACAGCTTCCAAGTGCACGCATTTGTAACGGAAGCAAATAAATAAACAAAGATAACATTTGGTGATCTTACACCCTCTACCTTTTCTGTCAGTAATCCAAAATGGTCCGGCAAAGTCAACACCAACACTTGAAAATGGAAACCCGGGGTCAACCCGCTGTTTGGGTAACGAACCCATGATAGGCGATATAGTTTCTCCTGCGATTCTCCTACAAGTAATACATTGCCTCGCTACTGTGCGAGCCAAATCCCTGCCAGCAATAGGCCAAACAAACTCTCTGATTGAAGAAAGCAGTAACTGAGGACCAGCGTGAAGAAGACGAAGATGCTCTCGTTGGAAAAGTAACTTAGCTAATCTATGTTTCGAATGCAGTAACATGGGATGGCGCTTATCAAAGGAATACTGTGAATAGTTAAGACGCCCTCCTACTCTTAATATATTTTTATCATCAATAAATGGATTTAAGCTAAGTAAAGTATGCTTTGGAGGTAGTGTTTTTTTGTTGTTACGCAACAAATTAAGCTCTTTAGTGAATATTTCTTCCTGTGCTAACTTGACTAAACTTTCAAGCGAATTTGATAACTCGTCAGGCTTCAAAATACCACTTTTTTTATTTTTAGGATTTTTTGTGTTATTAATAAATCTAAGGACATAGGCAAATGATCGTTGTAAATAATTAAGATTAGAATATTTATCGAAGTTTAATAAGTTATTGTTTGTGGTTTTTGTAAATAAAATGTGATTGTTTTGTAGAATGTTTGTATGATTGTTTGGCAGAGTGTCATGATCAAGAACACAATTATTAAATGTTTGCTTGTGCGCTTGTGTCACAACAGGCCATGATGATTCATCTTGTATAAGAAATGATGGCCCATTCCACCATATACTCAAGTTAGTAATATTGATAGGCAAAATACCACGGGAGGCGAAGTCAGCGGGGTTGTGCTCTGTTGGCACGTGGCGCCAGTGTGAGCTATCTGTTAGTTCTAGTATTTTAGCGACTCTATTAGCCACATAAACATCCAGTTTTTCGAGCGGTTTGCGCAACCAGGCGAGGACAATATTAGAGTCAGTCCAAAATATTTTACGGCTGATCACACATCGCAAAGAGTGACATGCGGCGGCCGCGAGTTGTGCCCCCAGCAGACATGCGTTTAGCTCTAGCCGCGGAATCGTGGTCGGCTTTACCGGTGCTACTCTTGCCTTAGCACACAGTAAATGGATTGCTACCGAGCCATGTTTGTCTGTAGATTTTAAATAAACACATGTTCCATAAGCTACTTTAGAAGCGTCAGAAAAGCAATGTAACTCTATGTTGACAGGGTTATTGCATAAAGCGTGCCTTGGAACAAAAATATTTTTTAGACTCTCAATGGAGTCTATGAATGTGCGCCATAGATGAGTTATGTCCTTTGAAATAGGTTCATCCCAATTTATTTTGTCGATCCATAATTTTTGCAATATTAACTTTGGTCTAATAGTAACAGGACTTATAAGACCTAACGGGTCAAAGATTTTACACGAATCGGACAATATCGTACGCTTTGTTGGTAAATCTTTAATAAATTCGTAAGTACTAGGATACTGAATGTAATCATTATTTGGATCCCAGCCTATTCCTAAGGTATGTGGTGAATTACTAATTATTAAATTTTGTTGAGGATTTGTATAATTTGTTAGAAGCAAAGGAAAATTAGTTCGGTACTTACGTAAAAAGAAACATCCCTTTAACAGGCATTTTTCCATTGAGTTTTTTATATATAATAGATCTTCGGACGAATCACTTCCGGTGAGTAAATCGTCAACTAGGAAATCATTTTGTATGATTTGTTTAATTTTATTGTCAAGGCAATCTTCTCCTAACTGCCAAAGGCAACGTGTACTGAGATAACTTGAGCTAGATAGCCCGTATGTAACGGTGTTCAATTTAAATGATTGTATTGGATCGCCCTCATTATCACGCCAAAGTATCATTTGCAAGTGTCTATCACTATTTTGAATATTCACTTGCCTATAAAATTTGTCTATATCCCCCGATAAAACATATTTGTATTGACGAAATCGTAGCAAAATGTTAAATAGACTGTCTTGAATATGTGGACCTGTGAGTAATATGTCGTTGATAGAGTAACCTGAAGTGGTTTTTGCACTACCATTGAAAACAACGCGCAGTTTAGTAGATTCACTTGAAGGACGAACAACGGCGTGATGTGGTATGAAATAGGATTGTAAAGGGATTAATTCATCTGATAGAGATAAGTGACCTAAGTCTTTGTATTCCTGAATAAATTGGGTATATTGTTTTTTAAGATCTAAATTTTTATTGAGCCTTTTTTCTAATGATATAAATTGTTTTCTCGCCAATTGAAATGAGTTGCCTAAACAACTAGGACTCAAATGTAATGGTAGTCTTACGCAGAACCGACCATCAATGTCACGATATGTGTTTTGTTTGAATTGATTTTCACATTCGTTTTCTAGTTTAGTATAACTTTTTGTAGGTGATGATTGGGGAATTAGCTCAGTTTCCCACAACCTCGACATATTGTCATTCAAAACCTCGTTTGAGATGAATTCCTTATCATATTTGAAGGAAGTTTTAAATGACAACATGTCAAAATTGTGGGGAACTGAACGCACAGAGGTGTGATTACAATTAATAAATTTATTTAAGGAATCGCCTTTTGAATATATGGGGCCTGCCAGTATCCAACCTAATTTTGTCTTCTGCATGATAGGTGATCTGGGGCCTAAGGATATCTGCTCTTTTTCAATTAAATTCCAAAATATGTCTGCTCCTATTATCAAATCTACTGGGGCAGATGTGTTAAAAGTAGGATCAGCAAGATGAATGTAATTTGGCAAATTAATTTGTGAACTATTGAATGTGTCATGTGGTATGTTGCCAGTTAGCTTGGTCAATACTAGGCATGACATTTGTGTTAAGTAGTTGCAGTGCTTTGATTTTATTTCTATAGCACATCTTTCTAAGGAATTGGAAGTGAAAAGGTTACCCACGCCTATAATATTTATATGGGTAGGCTGAGGAGTCAATTTTAGTCTATCTCGCACATCTTCCGTGATTAGTGAAGATTGACTCCCGCTATCCAATAAAGCACGAATAGTTATGTGCGTCTTAGTGATTGGATTATAAATATCTACCAGAGCAGTGGATAATAATACATTACTTGGTTTGTTCGAGTTTATAGACATGCTAATTATATCTTGTGTGACGGAACCATCATTGGGCTCATTAGGCACCACGGTGTTAATAAAAGACGTATTTTGAGCCTGAGAGTCATCCCTATGCAATAAAGTGTTGTGACGTCGCTTGCAAATATTACATGAGTGGCGTACCTTGCATTGATGATTGGAATGGCCCTTACGTAAACAATTAGAGCATAATGAGAGTCGAGCTACCTCGGCAGCCCTGCGCTCGGCAGGCAGAGACTGGAACGACGGGCAGCTGTATATACGATGACTGCCGCGACACAAAGGACACACGACATTCGATGAGGCATCAATTGCTGAAATTGAGAGCGATTTTGTTTGAGACCTTTCATGTTTTTGAAACAATGGCTGAGCATAAGGTTTAATGAAATTAGAATTTGAATATTTATTACTATTGACAGACTCAAAAACATCAGCTCTAGCCTTTAGAAACTGGAAAAAATCGTTTAGCGAAGGGGAATTAGTAAAATTGTTTTTATGTTCCTCCCATTTGAAATTTGTGTTGTTGTCAAGCTTTGCTGAGACCAAATGTATGATTAACGTGTCCCATGAAGTAGTTGGTTCACCTAACGAGTTTAACGCTCTTAAATTTTTAGAAATATGATCTATTACGAACCTTAAACTCTTAGCAGAATCCTTTGCTTGCACTTGGAAACTCAGAAGTGAATTCAAATGAGTTTTAATTAATTGTTTTTTGTTATCGTAACGTTCACACAGAAGTTGCCACGCTTCTTTATAATTACTTGTAGAAACTTCTAGATTAGATAAAACTAAGGCTGCCTCACCTTCTAAATAAGAAATTAAATAGTAAAATTTGTGTATTGGCTCCAACTTGTTATTATTATGAATAAGGGATGAAAATGTGTCACGAAATTCCAACCATTTCTGATATGATCCGTCGAAGTTTAATATTTTAATAACAGGCAATTTAAAACTTACATTGCTGTTGTCATAAGAATGACTGCACTTAGACTGTATTTCAGTTGTTGAGTCACCCCTTTTCTCTGTTAGAAATAATTTTGACTGCGCGATCAAAAGAGCAAAGTCTGATTCAAAATCATCGCGTATATCAATTTCATTTTGCAACTTAGAAGGATTTAATATTTCAATATTTGATTGGAGTTCATGAAAAGAAGTAGAAAGCAGTGAAAACTTAACTATTTTCTCCGAAAGTATATATAAATCCGTTGGAGAAACTACTTCCGAGTCAAATAATTTCTTTAAATAGTTTTTGTATTTTGTTATTTGACCCTTTATTGAACTACGTTTTGTGACAAGGTCTTTGTAATCAGTATCAGTATTCTGAGTCATTTTAAATGTAGTCTCAGACGATGGTTTGGTAGTTGATTCTCCCGCTTGAGACATATGGTAATGCAAAATCTAAATAGTATTTATCTACTAGTAAGTGTGTAAAAATAACTAATTAGCTTGTATAAATAAAACCGTAAAACTTAACTTCAAATATGCTCCACACTCCGGCCGCTAACACGATTCAACTCAACACTATAACGCGCGCGAACGTTCTTAACGCCAATGTTGGGTAGACAGAGCGCTCACTGAAATGCGGAGAACAGGAAAGACACTACTAACGCAACACTAATTACACTGTTACGAGTTGTATAAAACCTTTTCTATTATGAATATTAAGACTTCGAATGAAATGATTCAGCAAAAATGAAAAGAACAAAATATTTGAATATACCCACAATAAAAAAATGTTGATGGCTTAACGTATTATCAAGTATGGATAATAAAGATTTATAAAATATAAAATGTGATGAATAGGATGATTTTGGATGTGGAAAAGATAGTGAATGATATGAAAAATAAGGATGGGACACTTTCCTGGCAACTGCGATGATCCTTTGATGGCTTTGTTCTAGCTCCTGATTATCGGTTGTTCTCCTCAGAGCAATCAGTGAAAATTGTCCTCCGTTTATCACGTCTGGTGGTCACCAATGTATAATTCCTTGGCTTGTAGAATTATAAATGAAAGATATCTGACTCCATAGATATTTTATATTGAAGTAATTTACAAGATGCGTTTTGCTTGGTATATGAATACAAGATTTTTACAAGGTAATGAATGGAATGAATAGAATGAAAGATGGTTGACAGCTAGTTGCGCTAGTGATGTGCCGCTAGTGTTGTATCACGGCGGTACATATTATAATAGATAAATAACTGTAATTTGGGAAATAGATATTAATTAATGGATATAAGTATAAATACTAGGTGTTAATATATACTTATGTAAATATGGGATGGGGTCGGGATG
Source organism: Bedellia somnulentella (assembly GCA_963576735.1). Classification (NCBI taxonomy): domain Eukaryota; kingdom Metazoa; phylum Arthropoda; class Insecta; order Lepidoptera; family Bedelliidae; genus Bedellia; species Bedellia somnulentella. The sequence continues at coordinate 15,037,448 of OY755176.1, read as the reverse complement.
GGGATAGGAATAGGGGCATCCCTCCGCAATTAGCTGCTTTAGCCACAGGAGTAGGTATTAAATAAGTTAAGCAGGTCCTGTTAGTAGCTATGCATTTCCAGGTTGCACGAACGTGGACGTTTGCGGTAGGGCATTTGGTGAGTGTGCTGGATAGTTCACCTGCTTACTGAACATACACTGGACCGAGATCCCTCACCTTGCACCCTTTTTATGGCCGTGATTAATGAATGGTATTTTACTAGGGGATAATCTGTTTTGTAATTAATTCGAAATTGTCAGTACTTTAACTACAGCTGCTGCGGTGCAGTCCAATAACAATAAGTAATTTTGGCAAGAAATTCGAAAGTCTCAAGAACGAATTTGATTTGTTCAAATCAGCTATAATAATTAACTATATCAAAGTATGTATTTTTCATGGACTTATTCTTCCAACACGTCACAAGATATTCTTTCATTTTCTAGTAACATTTACGTCAAACCTGTAAGTGTCCGGAAACCAGCTTAACAGACAAAAAATGTTTAGCCTTTTGTTTCTGGTAAAATATAAATACCACCTCTGTTCCCTTTGCTCGCTTTACTTGGACTGTGTATTCACTTAGTACAAATATCGCTAACTTTGTCCGAATACACTGTCCCTAGAGTGGTACTACAACTCGGTAGTACAGTCGAAAAAAACAAGCTATACGATATAAGGTTACAAAATTATCCTTATACGAAAAATATTCATAAGTTAATAAACTGTGTGGCTTAGAATAACACTACCCCATTTTTACCCGTGGGTGATCGTAAGAGGCGACTAACGGTATTGGGGCTTTTGAGGGATTTTTGGGCGATGTGGTTGGAGACCCATCACCAACAACCTTTATTTTACCATCTTTATCCCACTAAACTTTCCAAAAGTAGCTGAGGAATATCTAATTCCTTAGCTCTGGCTACCCCTTTCTAGGGATTTATAGCCGTGAGTATATGTATGTATGTATTCATAAGTTAATAAACTGTAAAATCAACTTAGTTAAGTGATATCAGTAGTAGTCCAAGTCAGGTATATGGATTTCTTCACGATGCATGGTCCGAGATCACTAAAAACCCCAGTGGATTAAAATTACTTCAGATCTTCATAAGCATTATTACATCTGCCACGCCTTCCGAGATTTTGAGTGAGAAAGCTTTTGAGTTCTTATGGGTATCGTGCGAGAGGTTTTTATATTGTTTTGCAATGCGACCAACTATTGCTTGTTTGGAAATCTTTGCTTCATTATTTTTTACCCTCCACTTTTGTATTAGGCTTCTCACAGCACAGAACTCCCTGTTCCATTCCGTTGACCACCAAATTTGGCGCCATGATGCCCAGGTTTTAACGAAGAAAAAAATCAAATAGATGTTACCATTGAGGAATGAACAACTTTAAAAGTTTCCTTTGTAAGTCTTTAGGAAACAACTGCAAACAAAACTAGCGCGCGCTCATAGAATTTTTCATTTTCGAGTGCTCGCCCTAGGGAAAGGAGAGGGATTATGTTGACAAAATTAGGCACACAGTCAGTATAATTTAATGTTTTTTGACATGAATTCCTCATGTGGGGATAATTACTCATAAATAAAATAAACGAAATCGACAGTGTCGAAATTTTTCTTTCCTTTAATAACATCTTTTATTTATGACACAGTCAGTATTTTAAAAAAAACATGCATGATAAGATGAATTAATGAAAATGAAGCCTGAGCCGGAGGTTTGCCAGGATCGTATTAAGTACTGACATCACTCGGTCCACCCGACCAAATGGAACAAAGGAATTTAAAAAAATGTTATGATAGGTTATGTAATCGAGTGAGAAATAGAGGGATCCGTATAAGGTGCGGTTGGATAATATGAATTGATACTGTTAATGATGCTACAGAGGTTTGGCAGGATCGTAAAAACTGGCGATCAATAGTCTCTGCTTACCCCAATGGGAACTAATGGCGATAATTTTGTATGTCTGTATAAATGTTGTCAAGTTTCGTAACATAGTTCGTAAACTTTGAGATATTTTTATTAGACCTCTTTTCAAATTTCAAATATCAAAGTTCAAGTGACTTTATTATTGGATTTTTTAATTTGTAACAAACTACTCATTAATAGCTTCGGACACAATTGACAGCTTTAAAAAATATATTTCTCATTAACAGGCGATCAAAATGATTAACAGCGGCAAACAAAAATATTGAAAGCAAAAGTTGAAATCGTAATTTTTGTTTAGTACAACAACAGTGTGATTTATAGTAAACGCCCCCGCTATACGCCGCCCCGAACCGCGAAATAAATTGTCTAAATTTATTGATATGACATCATTCAAGGCTCGACAGAGTTTGCAGAAGATACAAATAGTTTGACGAATCGAACATGAATGAATGAATGGCATGCAATGGCGTTTTGTCACCATATTTTTCTCGCATATTTACCTACCCTTGTCACAGGGGCGGAACCTAGTAATCATATTAAACATGACAGATACCCCAAAGCGCTAATAGGTAAAATAGACAGACCGCCTAAAAAGCCAAAATTTTAATTTTTTGCGTCATTTTGTCTCACTATTAAAAATCCCAGAAAAATATAATAAAAGTATATATGACCAAAGAAAAGAAGAAAGGTTCATAAACTAACCACAAACACGAACTTACACTTCCTAAATTCAAGGCCAAACTCTTACGCTCTGCGATATCAAGGCTGTTTCACTGAAACACAATTTCATGCATGAAAAAAGAATGCTACAGTTACTACAGGGATGTATTAATGCATGACGTGTAGACGCACTGTGCGTTCGTAACACACCGTACCGCGTACTGCACGCAGCCAGTCAGGTTAAACCACTTGCGGGGGACGGACGCACGTGTGGCTTTACCGTATAATTTTTACAGAAATTAATATTTTTTTTTAAATAATTTAAAAATAATTTTAAATAGGAAAACTGTTCCTTACGACCTACGAAACCACTCGTTGTGTTACAAGTGATTTTCGTGGATGTTTTCTTGAAACGGATACTCCGCTGAAAGCCGGCCACGTGATACCAAGGTAAATAAACCTTCAATTACTCTTTTATTACTGAAATAGTTATCACAATTCAAGGTGGTCCGACGAATAATTTTGAATTCATTAGAGTTTTACGCGAGTCAAAATTATTTATTACTTTTTTATGAGCAATTGTTGTTTCCTTTGAAAATAAACTTGCATCGTCAATCGCCTTGAATAATATGATTAAATTAAACAGAACGGAAATTACTATTTTATTATATTTTTATGTTCTTTACTTTTGTATTTAGGTCATTCTAGTTATATTAAAAAATATCTTTTTGTCCGTTTTATAAATATTTTCATTATTATGAAAAACAAAAATCATGGATTAAGGGTGAGAAGAGAATATACAAAAAAATCGAATTACACCATATTATTTCAGTTGACCCAATTAATTTCATAGCTTATCAAATCTTATCTCTAACGCACAAAGATATCTAGCGATGACGCGATTTCAAATGGAGAATTTCCTGATTTCAAATGGACCTTTTTTCAGAATTTTATCTACATGGCTATAATTTGTAATGTATTTTTCAGTATATAGTGTAATTAGCCGTGTAGTGTCGGCTTAGAATAACACTACCCCATTTCTACCCGTGGGTGATCGTAAGAGGCGACTAAGGGTATAGGGGCTTATTAAGTGATATTTGGGCGATGTGGTTGGAGACCCGTCACCAAAAACATTTATTATTACCGTCTTTTCCCCAATCAACTTCCAAAAGTGGCTGAGGAATTTTTCATTCTAAAGCTCTGGCTACCCCGTTAAGGGATTTATAGCCGTGAGTATATGTATGTATGTATGTAGTGTAATTTTGTCTACTGGTGTTCACACTCTGCATTGTGTATCGATAACATAAGGGATAGGCCAATTACGATTTTGCAGAAACCCAATATCACATACGTTTAACTCAGCCACTTTAGTTTTCTTACGATATAAACCTTATTTGAAATAAACCACAATATTACTTAAAAAAAAACTGTCATTAGCCGGGACTGTTACCTATTTCTCTTACTCGTAGCGTATTAGTTGGTGCTCTATTCGCTAGTTACTGATCATAATTATATCGTCGTAAATACCTTACCTTAAAAAGACATTTATTTGTAAAGAAATAAGACATTGAATACTGAATGTTTAAAAAATATTACAACTAAGCAATCAACTTCGGACGATTACAGGCTTCCCAAAATTAAAACAATAAATTTATTCCGTTCAGATTTAGATGCTATAACCAATTGCATAAATTGTTTGCCTTAAAGCAAATTTATCCATTACATAGAAAATTATATGACGAAATTGATTTTTAAAGTAATTCTGCCATGACAACGTCTTCATTCTGAGAACTCTGGATTCAACGTAAATTCTGATGAAGTAGTGGCTTTGTTTAGATTCCAATAAGTAGAAAAGGTATTATGTCTTACGTTAACTCTTTTTGATGTGTAGAGAACAATAATTGAAGCTTAATTTAAACAAAGGTTACTGGAATCTTACATTTAGAGAATCAATTTACTTTCAGAACGTTATCATTCAATAAGATATAAGATAAAGTGCTGTTGTGTAGTATCGGCTCACAGTAGCACTACCCCGTTTCTTCCCGTTTTCTGGGCGATGCGGTTCGGGATCTATCACCAGCAACCTTTATTTTACCATCTTTTCCTTACTTAACTTCCAAAAGTGGCCGAGGAATTTCTAATTTCTTAGCTCTGGCTACCCCTTCTAGGGATTTATAGCCGTGAGTATATGTTTGTATACATAAGATAAAGTTTGTAAAATAGAATCCCTATTTTATGAAAACGTTATTCTCTTCTGTTTTCTATCTGTCTGTCATTCTCAATAACAGCAAAAATGTGTTAGCCGTAAATCTACAGTGGAAGACTATAGTGCGATGGGAAAGTCCAACATAATTTTGGCAATAGCAATTGAACGATGCATAATTTAATAATGACATTGGTATAGTTTTTTTCGCAATGAAACGGATTGAGATCCAATAACGAGTATAATAAGGAGCAAAAAGTTTGGAAAAAAAAATCGGGGATGCATTATGCCCAACTATAACTTCAATTAATTTATGACTTGTATTTCTGTATTTTTACTAAAATATTTAATAGATATTATGTGTTTTAACTTAAATTGATATAAATCTATTTAAATTGCAACTTCTTTAAATAGCTTTATGATTTGTTCACAATGTTTAAGTGACTACAAACTTTTGTTTATTCTTTAAAATATATGGCATTTTACCCCTTTATATTTTTCAATTGCAATTTCCTTCATTACAACTAGACGAAGTAATACATCTGAAATCAATAAAACCAGTTTAATAAATTTATGATCGACAAATATAATTGCAAAATGCATGAAAAATTTTGGATAAACATGGATAGTTTCTCACGCTTCAATAATTGATATTATACGAATTGTAATGTTTTTTAAAAACAAAATTAAATAACAACCATATTTTTAATTACATTTAACGGTTAGTTTTGAAGTGGTTTAGAATAGCACAATCCACAGCACTAACTAAGAATGTTCTAAGTTGCTGTTCTGCGATGCGGTTGGAAACAACTACCAATTTCGAACACAATAATATTTCATTTGATTATCTCTGCTGTGTAGTGTCGGCTTAGAATAGCACTACCCCATTTCAGCCGGTGGGTGTACGTAAGAGGCGACTAACGGTATTGGGGCTTTTAAGGGATTTTTGGGCGATGCGGTTGGAGACCCATCACCAACACCCTTTATTTTACTATTTTTTCCCCACTCAACTTTCAAAAGTGGCTGAGGAATTTCTGATTTCTTAGCTCTGGCTACCCCTACTAGGGATTTATAGCCGTGAGTATATGTATGTATGTAAGTATGTTGATTATCTCTTTACTCAAAATTGTAGTTGATTCCGTATCTTTGGAATAAAGGCGTGTATATAGTAAGGTAGGTTACATGAGGAATGAGCAAACTGTTGAAAGTTAGTGTGCAATTTGGTGACATTCCTCAGCGTTGTTTAATACAACAATTAGTTATGTTTGTTTGAAGTTGGGCTCGTCTAAGAAGGATGTTTAATTACCGTTTTTGGTAAAACAGTAAACTGTCGAAGTTGTCTATCTGGTGTGAAGTTCAGGCTGGCTGGCAGAAACTAACTTTTCATGTTAGTTTTCCTTCGCTGCATAACTCTTATTGTTCAAATGAAACAGCGGGTATTTAGTTTTAAAATGATTAAATTAAACATGTATTTTGAGTAATAATATACATTGAGAAAATTGCATGTACAATAATTTACTGCTGCGAGTAGTTTAGAATATTTTAATTGCAGTTTTGTTATTATGAATTAGTAAAACGGGTATCTAATATATTTATTTTACTAAAATACTAATCAGTTGTGTCATGGACGCATTACGTGTTAGGAATCTTTTACCTCTCTTTTAGATAAAACAGAGCACACATCAATAGTTTGAACGAGTGCGAAAATTATCCAATTAAACGTTCTCTAGTAACTTTTTTTAAATATACATACTAAGAAAGATCCCAAGAAAGGGGTAGCCAGAGCTAAGAAATTAGAAATTCCTCAGCCACTTTTGGAAGGTGCGTGGGGAATAGATGGTGAAATAAAGGTTCTTGGTGATGGGTCTCCAACCGCATCGCCCAAAAATCCCTTAAAAGCCCCAATACCGTTAGGCGCCTTTTACGTACACCCACCGGAAGAAATGGGGTAGTGCTATTCTAAGCCGACACTACACAGCAAATTTATTTATTATTAATTTTAAACATAACTTACGGTAACCGCAACAATGTACATTTTTCTCGTAAGTTACAATACAAGACTTGTATTGTACTTAGTATAGACAAAACGAAAATAATATCCATTTATTGATAGAACAATCCCATAAAAGAACAGCGACTGATTGCCATAGAGCTGAATGGTGAGCGCGTCAAATTGATTTGTGTGTATCGATATGACGACAAAACTATCATTCAGTCTCTTATTCGACTATTACACCTATTTATCAATAACACTACCCAATATTGCTTCCTATATCTCCAATTGTCCATTTCGACTATAATACACTATGGAATCGGCTAATAATTGCTTAAATGAATTTGTTCCACTTTTTATTTAACCTTACGTGAACGGAATAGATGTAAATGAGAATTTATCTCTCTTTTATTTCTCATTAAAGAAGATTTAATAACTATTGTAAAAAACGTGTGCTTAAGCGGAACAAACGGGATAAAAATCGGTTTACGATTTCAGGACTAATGAGGTTTACCTTGAGTATATAAGTCCTTATTACATAACTTTAGTTTTCTTTTTAATGCAGAATTAAAAACTCACGATTCTAAATTACATAGAGAGGATGGATGAGAGTAAATTGGTAAAAGAGATTCATAGAGCCAATGTGGATGGCAGTGTTAGTAGAAGACGACCACGGAGGACACATTTGGACCAAATAGCGAGTGTGCTCAAAAAAGCAGGCGTCCGAAGTATAAAGAATAAAAGAGCATGCATGAGAAGATTGATGGATATAAACGAATCAAAAGAGGTTTGTCAGAATCGTACAAAGTGGCGATTTATAGTCTCTGTCTACCCCAATGGGAACTAATGGTGTGAGTATATGTATGTATGTATGATTCTAAATTGAAACTGAATTTCGGAATGGAGAACGCTGACTCAAAAAGTGATTAACCGCTTAGTGTTTCGCTTACATTGTTTGTGGTCACTAGTACACGTTAGTCAGCATGATGTCAGCTATGCTAATCTTGAAGGGTGGTCTGAGATCATTTCATTTACACAATAATTGTTGCACACATGATTTCAATTTATTAATTTCAAGCAAATATTTTATTGGTTCGCTCACTATTGCAGCTCTTAGAAACAATTAGTAAACATTATGAGTCATTCGTATAAATACATACATACATATACTCCCGCCGTTAATTCCCATTGGGGTAGGCAGAGACTATCGATCGCCACTTCGTACGATCCTGGCAAACCTCTCTTGCTTCGTCTACATCCATCAATCTTTTCATACATGCTCTTTTATTCTTCATACTTCGGACGCCTGCCTTTTTGAGCACACTTTCAATTTGGTCCAAGTGTGTCTTTCGTGGCCGTCCTCTACTAACATTACCTTCAACATTAGCTCTATAGATACCTTTTACCAATTTCCTATCATCCATCCTCCCGATGTGCCCAAACCATCTCAACATTCCTTTTTCTATCTTACTTACAATATTATCTTTTACACCACACCTTTCACGAATCACATTGTTCCTCACACGATCACATAACCTAACATTACAAACTTTTCTGAGAGTCCTCATTTCTACTGCATTCACTCTGCTTTCATGCTTCTTCTGCCACACCCAACATACCATGTATAAATACAGTTTTATATTTATTGGTTGGGCATTTATAATTCTCTAATATTTTATATTATTATTTTACATAAGTGTCCTTAGAGACAGCGGAAGCTTCGGGAAATTTAAAGTTCAGGTTTCTAAATAGTTTGCTTTAAATTACGTTTAAAGACCAATAACTGGAGGATCATAATAATACTTAAAATACCTAAAATAATATGTAGATCATATTAACAAGTAAATCTATAAAACTTGTTAAATCAACACAACTTTGTCACTATTAATATAAATCCATTGCGTCTCATATTTCATTTGCTAACTACAACTATAAAATCCGAAACTGTAAAATCAGCTCATAATCGTCACGCGAGAAGGTTACGTTCGCGACACACAAACACACACACAATATTGGCTTACAAAGACCCCTTTTAATTCATCGACTGGTCAAATTTCGCGCACGTGCATTTTCACTGCCACCGAACAATCGACAGCTAGGGTGAGCGAGATTTACGAGACACAAAGCAAATACAAAACATCTGTCAACTAATTTTATACCGAACCGACGTATGTGGCACATAAACCACAAAGCTTTGACGAATTTTGGCAAATTTCGTAATGCTATTAATGTCGTATTCGTATGTGCATTCGGATGTTTTGATGAGACACTGTGTGATGCGCGACCTTCTAGAAATGCTTGTAAATTGTAAAACTTTACGACATGTATTTTAGACACAGCAGATGAATGAATCATTTGAGGACAATAATACTACATTTACTCATATTATGACATTTATCAAGCATCTAAATAAAAAGGCTTGACGGAACATATCGCCGAACATTAATAATTAAACGCCAAATAACTTTCAGTTTCTTCAACCATTGTAAGTCGCGTCAAAATGTTGTCCCTGTTTCACGATCGCATCTGGTGGTTGGACCATCAAATCTATAATGCAATTATTTAAGTCTTTTATAGAATTTAATTCGTCTCATGTCTATAGTAAATCTTAAATAAACAAATTAACACATATTTTCATTACATTACATACTATACTATTTTATGCACCACAGTATCAGTTGATATCACTACGGTATCTCATAAATAGCTTAAATAACTTTTAGGCTCCGATACGATGACCTTTAAATTGCTACTATCAGTAACACAACAATATGTATTATTACTTATTCCATTTAAAAAGTAGTGAATCTATCAGGTAATTTAAAGTAATCAACCAATATTTTTTATTGGCACTACTTTCAGTTCAGTCACATCGCGACATTATACGAAAGGTTTTAGATTTATTCACCACTGTCACGAATTACTCGAACGACATTCTCACGAAAACATTTAGCATAGAAAGGTAAATGATTCGATGAAACTCGCACTCATCACTGTAACATAGTAGGGCATTGTTGGATGTCGATTGCGGAGTTATCAAGTAACCAGATATCCTTCTGTTGTTTTATTGCCTCGATGGAACAATGGGATGAAGTCGTGCGCGGGTACCGCATAGTTAGTACGAGCAACGTTGCATAAACAGCCATCTCTTTCGCACTCACCTAGTATCGTATACTGTCATCTCATTCTAACAGATATCTTGACGATAAAATAGCGCTCGTGGTAGTTCTCTTGGTACTGCTTATAACGTTATTGTTTCATAGAAGCCTCTGTGGCAGGATCATCGGTTACCGTGGTACACATTTGAAGGTTTCAAGTAACGAGGAAGTGGTTGTCTTGCTTTGTTTCTATGCGTGTTATCTCTATGTTACGGTCAATTTATGCAATTGAAGGCTATTTTTAAAGCTGGGTTATTTTGGGTTTTATGGTTTCTTTATTTTAATTATGTAAAAAGATTGTCTGCGTATTTAAATATAGAGGAATAAAAATAAAAAGATGATGGATTTCGAATATTATGATCTAAAACAAGTTTTGTCAGGTCATGTACCTATAAATGCTAGAAATTATAGGTATTTGTTAAAATGTTGAGAGATTAATAATAAAACTGCTGTATCTTATGCTTATTAACCTAATCTTATCACCAAAATTGCTCTTATAGCAATGACTATTCCCTAACTGATATTACAAAAATTTCGGGTACATTATTTTGGGGGGACACATGACGTTATATTGTGTAGTGACAATACTCAAACACCTAATGGATTGAACATGGAACATTAAGTATAAAGGAATATTATCGATATTCCCCTTCAATTGAGAGGTGACCCTTATTTCTCCAATGACTAAACAAATCTTAAATATAGTCATTGTTCAGATTAAACTTTCATATACAATCTGCGATCACAAATTGTGTTAGCAACTTTGCATAATTTGTTTCAATAAATTATGAACTTAAAATAAAGCATGTTATTTATATTGTTATCCCTAAAACTATGAAAAAGATTGATATCGAACGGCTACAACGGATACAACTAAACGGCTAAAGTTTTCATGCCTAAAAGAAAATTATCAATACAGGTTCTTTTAGTGTACATTTGCTAAAACTCCTAGCCATCTAGACTACACAGCATAACCATCTTAGGGGATAGATACAGCTAAAACATCTACCTATTTGGTCATACTGAAGTCTATAATCGAAAAAGAGCTAGCCAAATCATAGTATTCTCTTACAATCACGTAAGTTCCTCGAATTTACAGTTATCTCATAGGACAGCACTAGGAAGACAAGGATAGATTACTCCAACTCACATGTCAAACGAAAAATGAATGAAGAGAATGATACTATCAGGCATATATAAAAGAAGTGAATGATACTATTAGGCAAATAAAAAGTACTGAATGATACTATTAGGCAAATAAAAAAGCTGTGAATGCAACTCTGAAATCATTTGTGATCACTTGATTCGCAAGATTGTATGAGATCCTGCCATAGGAATCTGTGTAACGGTTCTCAATGGTAAGGCTAAGCTAAAGATGCTACATCTTGCCATACAACTGGAAATAGGTATTCAAATCATGATACTTAGAATAACTGGTAGAAATATTAAATATAATAGGTCTGGAGCTAAATCGATTATGCTAAACGTAGGCATCGCTAATGAAATTGAATATTTTTTCATATTGCATGCTTGTTATATCAGGTGATTAGGTTTGTGTTCATTGGTGTATAAACGCATAAACAAAGTCACGCTATAAAACATCCTTGAGTTCTGATATTTTATCAGTAAGCAATCAGTATGTGTGTAGTGCCGGTTTAGAATAGCAATAACAATAACCAATTCTTACCACAATCATGACTTTGGGTCATGTGGGTCTTATTAAGTTATTTTGTGGCGATGTTGCTGGGAATCCATAATCAATATTCTTTATTTCCTATATTTTCCCCGTTAACCTTCCAAAGGTCGTTTAAATTCTGAAGTTCGGGCTACTTATTTCTTATGTATGTATCCATTTATATTCAGCAAACCAATATTTTCCTGGTTTTAAGCCCCATAATAATACGAATACACCGTAACTTAACGTAATGAAGTCAGTCAAGCAAGTTTCGTCTAAATGTGTGTGTAATGTCGGGTATAATGTTATAAAAATCGTAAATCTTGCAGTCAGGTGTAAGTGTACTAACCAAGTAGTTACCAATGAGAGAAACGAACAAATTTTATACCTTTTGTTTGTAGACATTGAATAATAAATAATAACTTTATTGAAAAAAGGTACAACAAATTGAGTTTCATACTCCCTAATAAAGGGACAAAGCCCTGTAAACTTAGGATAAGTATAATCATCATCATCATATATGAATCATCGGGTAATACACATAATAATGGCATAAATATTCTAACTATTAACAAAACAACTAGAAATTTAAAGTACTTACATTACTGTATTACATATGAATGTAGGTTTTACATACATTTATAAATACACGGCTATAAATCACAAAACGGGGTTAACCAAAGCTTAAGAATTTAAAATTGGTTTTGTTTAGTGTTTAAATACACATACATACATATATTCACGGCTATAAATCCCAAGAAGAGGTAGTCAGAGTTAAAGGATTAGGAATTGCTCAGCCGCTTTTGGAAGTTAAGTGGGGAAAGTCGCTTTGTCGCCTCTTACGTACACCCACGGGAAGAAATGGGGTAGTGATATTCAAAGCCTTCACTACACAGCTAAGTATTTAAATACTCATTCAATGACTAGGAAGTGTGTGTGAGATATCAGGAACCTAGTTAGCCACGTCATATCTAAAATGCAGGCTGCTAACCGAATCCCGTCACCGGAACAGACAGCTCTTCGGTAATCCAGTTAGCTTCACATTATCTGCCAAGTTCTAATCTCACTTAACACGGCAGACTACATTGGCTGACTCGAGCAATATAAAATCTTACCTAAGCGATTATTAAAATCTAAGCTGCAGCGCTAATAATAATTATTATTTTATAATAAAATATAATATTATTATTATATTATTATTATTATCGATTATAATCGATAATCGCAGTTTCTGAAAGTTTCTTATGCTAAAGTGCTTTTATTCATTAATGATTTTAACTTACTACTATTTATTAATAACCAATGAGACCTCGGTACGATTATACCTCTAAAGATAAGGTTCATGTATTTTTTTACAAATAATGCGTAATTTATAATAGGGCCATAGTTACAGAGAGTAATCCACATACTAAAAAGTCTCAGCTAGCTGCTGAAGTCTTACTTAGCCCAGAATATATACATACATACATACATATAATCACGGCTATAAATCCCTTAACGGGGTAGCCAGAGCTTTGGAATGAAAAATTCCTCAGCCACTTTTGGAAGTTGATTGGGGAAAAGATGGTAATAATAAATGTTTTTGGTGACGGGTCTCCAACCACATCTTTATAAGCCCCTATACCCTTAGTCGCCTCTTACGATCAACCACTGGTAGAAATGGGGTAGTGTTATTCTAAGCCGACACTACACGGCTGTATTCTGTAATTCACAATGTATGTTGATTTTAGTACACGGGGTAAAAGTTAATTAATGATTTATTCTGTGTGGCTATGGTGATTTTTTCCTAGATATTTCTAAAATCGGAGATATACAAAAAGAAGCCGACGCCATGTATGGCAAAGTATGGGAATTGCTACAATGTTAAATTCAAATTAAACGAATAATCACAATATCCTGTGTTGATTACAATAACTCTATTTTCAATATAGAAACAATTTTCATTGGCAACGTTCTTGTAACAGTGCAACATTGTTGGTTTACTAAATTGAAATATCAGTATAGCTAGTACGAGCTGTGTTTAAACTAGTTATCGCGTGTGATAAAGTAGCCATCTCTTACGCACTTACTTCGTATCGTATACTGCCACCTCATTCTAACCGTTATCGTATCCATATACTAGCACGAGCACTATTTTATCGTCACGATATCGGTTAGAATGACATGACTGAATACAATACTAAGTAATGGGGAAAGAGACGGCTGTTTTATACCACGCGATATTTAAATGAAATGAAAAACATTTATTCGTTACCACAAATCACATATGAAAACAAAACAAAACAATCAGATCTTATAGCTAATAACAATAAGGGAAACGAATTGGCGTACACTCCAGCTTAATGTTATGACAGGGCTTGTTAGGCCGCTGCCACAACGCTGATATTCTAGTGCAAAATAAAAAAATAAATTATAACAAACGCAAATGCAACAAAATAATCTAAATAGGGAATAAAAATATACTTAAATACATATATTTTGTAATACTATTCATAATATATACATATATATGTGTGTGTGTATATATACATATATGTGTGTGTGTATATATACATATATGTGTGTTTGTTGTATATAATTTTGGTGTGTTTGGATACACAAAAAAAGATACTTCCGAGTGTGCTTCTATTTTTGACATATACATACATACATATACTCACAGCTATAAATCCCTGGAAGGGGTAGCCAGAGCTAAGGAATTTAAAAATTCTTCAGCCACTTTTGGAAAGTTGAATGGGGAAAAGATGGTAAAATAAAGGTTGGTGGTGATGGGTCTCCAACCGCATCGCCCAAAAATCCCTTAAAAATCCCAATACCGTTAGTCGCCTCTTACGCACACCCACCGGAAGAAATGGGGTAGTGCTATTCTAAGCCGGCACTACACAGCGAATATTCAATTTTTGACTTTTCTGTTTATTTAACAATATGATTTAATAAAAAAAGGAAAACATAAGCAGGCATGAAAATGTCGTAATACGAGTACATACGATATATCTTTTATCTGCAAAGATAAAACTGCTGATTGCACAGTTAAATATGTAAGTACTTTGATCAACTGATAACTTATATTTGCATACATGATCCTTGTCGTGAAGAGAGATTTGAACACATGTTTCATTAATCGTATTACAAATATTTCGATGTTAATATTTTTTTATACTTGTTTTTCTAGTATTTAATAATCGATCGATGCGCTGTATTATAATATAAATATTGTATCTTCAATATTTATTAACCAATTAGAAAACCAAATTACACTCATCAATATTATGATGCGAAAAATAATAATTTTACGTACAACGGAACGTTAAAGCCTTATGATCGATTTATGTTTATGTTTGAATCACATATTGCAAAATTACTACAAATATATAGTTAGCCAAATGAATTTAAAATATGACGATATTATTATTTTTCATTTGAACGGCCTGAGACATTTATAATTTTGAAGCTCTGAATCCCTTGTATATAAGTATTTCTGAAGTTTAAATATATTTAAATATTTGTAATAATATTGTAGACACTCGTAAAAACAACTCTTTCCCTTTTGAAAATGACCCGATCTATGAGCTTAAAGACTGATTATGTATTATGAATAATTAACCGAAGTTAAAGTACTTAATTTCTTTTCAAGATTGAATCAGCATTGAGAAAAGCACATCTCAATCAATATTAATTAGACATAGAGCAACTAAACGAATGGCGCCTCAAATTGAAACAGAAGCGGATTCTAATTTAGATAAACAACAGTTCATAAATTACTTTGAAATAAGAACGCATGAATATCTCGGTCTATTCATTTTGACGGATGATAACGACCGTGACTGATGATCTCCTTGTAGGAAACCTCTTTATTTCAATGTGTCACTTTAATTATGGTTTATATCAATTTAAAAATGGAACATTTATTCTATTAACACGTTAGTCTATGACATTGTGTTACAGATATGAATGACTAGGTGTTTTGTCGGAAGATCGTTCATATAAATTGATTGATGTTAGGGTTACACTTTACTTGTCACTTTATGTCCATCTTTTCCGCCTTTGATACTTCATTTTAACTAATCCGTCTATGTAACTAATATAATAACTAACAATAATTTAATATTAAGTCTTGAAATTTTCTTTGTATTGATTAATGCAGTAAGGTAGAATTAAGACTAACACTAGTTTACACAAAACTAAAACAACGTAATTTCAAGCAAACTTTGAAAGAGCAATAACACTGGTCAACAAAAATTTGTAACAAGAAAGGTGCTTACTAATATTGAATTACCTACCTACCCTCATATAAAAACTATATTTACTTTGATTCCATCAGGTCTTGTTTTCGTGTTACAGCCACTTATACATACTTTATACCACTATGTACCACTGGGCGGGCTTGTAATATAAAAGTATCTTGTGAAACTATTAAATCTATCTATTATTTTATCTTGGAAAAGATTCAACATAACGAACACAACTGGAAAGTTTGTGGAGATTTGAAGGTAATTGCCCTAATATTAGGATTACAACTAGAATACACAAAATACTGTTGGTGTGTTTGTGAGCGGGACAACAGAGACCGAAAAAATCATTATGTTAAGAAAGACTGGCCTAAACGGAAATTCCTTACCCCAGGACAAACAAATATAAAAAAATCCCCCTTTAGTGCAGCCGAATAATATATTTACACATAAAACTCTCATGATTTTTTTTGTTAAAGCTATGATTAAGGCTTGTGATGGTTTTTTATACTTAAAAGAAAAAATCTCTAAACTGAGCGAAACAAAGATTAAATAAGGTGTATTTATTGGTCTTCAAATCAGGCAATAAATGAAAGATGACATATTTTTAAAAATAACTAAGCGATTTGGAAAAATCTGCTTGGGAATCTTTTATGAAAGTGACTCAAAATTTTCTCAGAAGCCACCGATCGAATGACTATGAAAGTATTGTTGAGGAACTTTTGTCTACGTATAAGGTTTTAGGGTGTAATATGCCATTAAAAATACATATTCTACATTTACATTTAGACTTCTTTCTTGAAAATCTGGGCGCCGTTAGTGATGAACACGGTGAAAGATTCCACCAAGATATTTCTACTATAGAAAAAAATATATCAAGGCAAGTGCAAGCACGTATGCTGGCGGATTATTGTTGGATATTACAACGAGACGTCCCTGAAGCAAAATATAGAAGAAAATCTTACGGTTATCACGATTTTATTATTGCAATATAGAGGAATATCTTCACTTGGTCAATAAATATTGAAATTATCTAAAATGTTTAAAAATCGAATTACAAAAAAAATATTCGTATTTGGAACATTTTGATTTTATTTCTATTATCCTTATCCTTGTTCGAAACATAACTAGACAAAAGTTATCATGTTACAAACAAAAACTGTTTTTTTGTTGACCAGTGTAAGTGGAATGAAGACAAATTGGTATTTTCTCTACTGCAAAAACAAACATAACAAATTATATCATCTTTATTCAGAATTCTGAATCTCAAAAACCTGTTTGTGATATTTTTATTTTTGTCGATCGCATGTTAACATTTTGCAGATTCTTTGTAGAGTCTTGTTTTTTTTACTAATTCTTGTCTTCCGTTCCCAGACTACATTTTATGTTGTTTTTTTTAACATATATTTATTGTCACATCTGATGTGATACCTTTAGTACTAACTTTCAAAATAAAACAACAAACTCATATTTATCATTAATTAAGCTTTTAAACCGAAATACCTCTATGATTACAATAAATCATAGTAAGAAATTCGGAAGCTTTTCACTTCATACGCCAGTAGTAAATTTCTCAAACATGCAGTTCTAAATCTGATTCAGGCATTCGATTCGTCAGGTAAATCCGAGGTTGCGAAACGGCTCGCCCCAATACTGTATTACTCATCGTCTCACCGAGGATACGGCCAAGGATAGATGAGGTCACCTTACTTGCAAGGCTTAGAGAAAGTATGCGAGCATCACTTAGCTCATCCAGGCTATTGTGTTGTGTCTGGGTCGCGCACAATTTGGTTGTACCGTGATTAATGAAAGTATAATTTTACAAGTGTCGTTGAAATGGTATTTTACTCCTAAAATGAAATATCTTTTGAGGTAATAATATTTATATAGGCGTTAAAATATAACAATATATTTCGTATTGTGAGAATCCGGATCATCGTAAAAGAATTATTTACAGCTTAGCAAAAGTAAAAGTATAATTGGCGATCTTATTATCAAAGTGATCTCTTCCAGACCACCCTTCTTATATTTTTTGATAGTTTTTACCTAATCTTATGATTCAGATTTTTTCTTCCAGAACATTTCGAAAATCAAATTTTACTTGAAAGTTTGCTTCTTGCAAACATGAAAATGATTCTCAATTCACTCAAGGCAAATATTAACTATCTAATAAATTTATACAACGGTACTTCGCCGGGTACAGGTCAATGAAATTTATCTGCCAGGAATATATATTGGCCATACAAACCCACTTGATCAAACATTGTCTTAAATATTTCAAATAGGCAAATAACCTGTTGGTTTGTTCAAACTATTATCTTAGTTAAATTATACTGAGGAAGTTGGCATGATAGATATTTGTTTTTCAATCATGATTCATTTATTAATTGATGAAACGTGGGAAAGTTAGGAAATTAAAAAAGGATGTTGTTGATCAATTAAATCTAATATATAAAATTCACGTGTCACAGTGTTTGTCGGCTGAACCGATTTCAATGAAATTTTGCATACACATTTGGTAGGTCTGAGAGAATCTAGAGAAGGGAAAAGGGAATAACAATTTGGGCAAAATATAAAATTATTTTTAAAATAACAGTTATTTCTTGTTTACGTAAATTACACCATTATGTCGTGCAAGTAACTTTTGATAGAACATACGAACAGTTTATGTTGTGAGTTTAAAAAAGTTAGCCGTGAAGTGATGGCTAGGAATAACACAGATCCATTTCTTCGCATTGATATCGTACGATGCGAGGAAACTAAGAGCTCTTTAAATGAGAGTTGGGACCTTCACCAATTATACTTTATTTTAAAACTAGCGACCCGCCCCGGCTTCGCACGGGTGCAATGCCTATTGGCTGTGCGACAATCGAACACCGCGTTGATGCTTGTGTATCTGGGTCTGCAATAAAATAAATTTGCAGAAATTTGTGATCATCTGGTTTAAGTGGTAGCAAGCTCCCAGCCAAGTGATACACTTGCCCTTGAATTTTAAATGTAGGCATAAAACCGCGCTCAACAACTTGCTTACTTTTGAAAGACGTCATTTGAAATGCGTTATTGTAACGGCGGATATTGCGTATGAATTGTTTGGATTTCGGATGATCAACCGTAAGCAGAGAGTGAAGTGGTTTAGGTGGAGGAAGAATTTCTTCTAATTTTACTTTTCCTTGTAAGCAACACAAACCTTTCGATTCGTCCTTGAACTTCAATGCCAAACAATATTCACACACTACTGACATAGTACCTATGGACACAATACGATCATCCTTGTAACAAATCAAAGGATCGTTATTCATGGCAGAATATTCTTTATTTACCCATCGGTGGCTGATCGGTTGTCCGTTTTGTTCAGCGTTACTATGTGTCTGTGCTGATTCTCTCGTTCTCTGTATTCGATTTCTATTCTGGCTGAGGCGAGCCTCATGCTCTACAGAGGATTCTCTGGCTCTCTGAATTCTACGTCTAACCCGATCCTGGCTGCGGCGAGCCTTACGCTCTATTGAGGATTCTCTTTCTCTCTCAGTTCTATTTCTATCTCGGAGCTGGCTGAGGCGAGCCTCGCGTTCCGTTGACGATTCTTCATCTCTTGCTGAACGTGCTCTTCTGGCATTCACTGTACTACGACCTATGTTCGCACGACGACGTCTTCCGGACATGACTTTATAATGTCTGTTCAAAATTTTATACTTAGGTACTCAGTACTTGATTAAACTCACAACTTAAAACTATATACGTATAATTATGAACTAATTGCACTAATTATTGGGTAGTGCTGGAGTAAAAAATATTTACTTACTATTCGTTCGACTAAAAACAAAAGATTATCAACAACAAAAAATACCTATTCTATTCAGTTCTTCTATGAACTTAAATATAATTTTCAATAATTGAAAATGCTCGCCCTAATACTAAATTGTCTTAACTCTAAATTCAAATCAAAGTCTTAATGGAAGAAATACCAAGAAATATGGTTTTAAGCTAATCCTATCTTACCTAATGTACTTACAATACTACTAATATAATAATAATAATAAAAATTCAAAGATAATCAAAAACAAAAGATACTTATTCTATTCAGTTTAATTAATTCTTGATATTTTCCTCGCTAGAGAGCTCCGATAAACGCGTGCGATCGCTGCAAATCATAAAGTGCTATAAGGCGAAGGCACGCGCCGCCCGGCGCAAACAACTACGACCCTGCATTTTAAATTTGTAATATATTCGGTAATATTCACTTAAATTACATGCTGTAAAAAGCATATTGATCTATAATAAATGCACAATTTATTAAAGGTACTTAATTGGATAAGGATTAATGCTGTATTGTTTAAAATCACTTCGTAAATAACCATTTTTTAGTAAAGAATAAAAATGGTTATGCTGGGTTATCCCTAAGAGATAGACATATACCATCGCGGACTTTTTTGTTGAACTTTTTAAGGTGAACAATACTGTAGTACATTATTTTGGTCTATCTCGTAGGGTTCAGCCAGCGTTTGCAATATAAGCGCAAAAAAAGTGCTTATTTACGACATCACATTAGAAACCTTTAAATTTATCAGTGTTTCTCTACTATATTATGCATTTATTATACACACAAACCTTCCTTAATAATCACTCTATCTATTAAAAAAAACCGCATCAAAATCCGTTGCGTAGTTTTAAAGATCTAAGCATACATACGGACATACAGCGAAAGCGACTTTGTTTTATACTATGTATTGATATGTTCTACATTAAACTTCCAAAAGTAACTGAGGGATTTCTGAATTCAATTCATTTATGCATGTTTTATTAAATACCATAGAATATGATATACGAACGTAGAGAGTTTTCCAGGATAGTACAAAGTGGCGATCGATAGCCTGTCTACCCCAATGGGAACTGATGGCGTGAGTATATGAATGTATATATCTCGTATTGTTCACAAATTAACAGGAATGAAATGCGAATAAGTGAAAGGGATACCAATACGTATAATTTTAATACAATGAGTGAGACGCAGCAATTTCAAAAACTTGCATCACACCTGACTAACCTACTCATTCGGGTTTTAATCGCTTCTCGTAAAATTAATAAACATATTGTCATAGCCAATTGGCAAGTTCCGAGAAAATCAAACAACCATTGAAACTTAAATCATCATCACTTTAAACTGTCATAGTCGCACGTTCCAAGGCTAATAATATGGGGCTAAGTGATTAACACCTATTTGCTATATTAGCCCATGATGACATAAACTGCTACCGATCTTATATTTTATTTAATCTGACATACTGTTTTGACACTGAATTTATTGAATGATGTCATTGAAAAAACTTGTCTACTATTAGATTTTTTTGCTTCTTTTATATCAGGTAGTCAATTAATTTATTTCTCGGATGTATAACGACATCGCTAAAGAGTAGCAAAAACTACTCCAAATAGATTTTATTATTGAATACATGGAACTTATTTTAAAGTATTCTAATTTTAATATAATATCATAATGTTTTGTATTGTAAAGCAAGTATTTTATGAGAGACAGATATTTTATTAGATTGACTATATATATGGCAAGTCTTATCATAGTTACCATAAAACATCAGTTTCCATTTTGGACTGATAATTGTTAGCAAACCTGCCCATCTAATTTGAATGTCTTTGTTCATTCATGAAAACCTGATGTGGGGATTATTACTAATAAATAAAGAATAAATAAAAGAAAGAAAATTTTCGATGCAGGCGGGAATCGAACCCACGATCTCAGGTATACGCCCCCGTCGCTCTGCCAATTGAGCTACTGTGTCAATGGCTGCCAGCAAGAAATTCTTCTATTCTTTGTTTCTTTTACACTTTTAATCTCTTCACTGCCCATCTACTTCAGAAGAAACAAATAATCACCACACAGCAAAAAAGGGTACATTATAATTATAGCAGTTACGAACGCTGGTATTTTGTGGTTTTTAACGCGGGAGCTACTTGTAATATTTAAACTTAGTTAGATGTCGAAGAGTTTGTTACATATTTGTACAAAATAAAACATACGTCTTCACAGCTATAACCTAGAAGGAGCCAGAGCTTCGGAATAAGAAATTCTTCAGCTACTCTTGTATCTTGGGGAATAAGATTGTAAAACAAAGGTTTTTGTGATGGGTTTCCAAACGCATCACCCAAAAATCTCTGAAAAAGCCCCAATACCCTTAGTCGCTTTTTACGATCATCCACGGGAAGGAATGGGGTAGTACTATTGTTAGCCGACACTGCACAGTTCAATTCGAGTTCAATTTCCCGATAAAGAGTAGAGTACCCAGAACTTTGCAATCAACCATTTTAAACTGATTTTGAAGCTGAAAGCAGAAAATATAAAGAAATAATACTCGTCTGTGATTGTTTTTCAACTACATTACTCGCCAATCACTTAAAAACCTTCCTTTGTCACCTTGATTGACACCAACGACAAAATTTAAATAAGTGATATTGTACTGTATTTAAGATTTAAGACTGAAATATTACAAAATCATGATGCAAATTACATACGCAAGTAAGGTCATGTCTATCTTTCCAAGAAAAGATAATAAGAACTTGACAATTATAAAATCGTAAGTATCTTTTAATATTTCGTGGCATATGTTACATGGTAAGTGCTCTTGTGCCTGTTACACTACGCATAAGACGAAATAAGGGAAAGATTATTTTTTTTATTTCTGGTGTATATACCTAAGCTGTTAGTGATGAGACCGCCAATTTAACTTCATATTAAAACTGTGTTATTTTTTGTAAGTATTTAATAACTTGGTGTGCAATCAAGAGTTATGCCATTGTGTATGGTAGTGTCCTTAATATTTATAGATTTTGTTTTTGTGTTTTACGAAGTCTTACGAAGACGATTTGTCACCTCAAGTCGTGTGCTGAGTAAAAGCAAACTTCAACGAGATGTATAGTTGCTTTCAGAACTAAATGCCATTCATCGGCCGGCTCTTGTTTCTAGTCAATATTGCCCTGACACACATTTGGAAACTGCCTCTACACCACACTACACTATGACACACTAACTATACAAAAACAAATGGGCTCCAACGAACAAAAAAGGGCTTTACCATAAATTTCGAATTCCCTGAGATAAAATCTCATCACTCTTCTTGATTTATTACTGTAATTAAATAAGTTAACAATGTATGGCTTGATTTAAACCTTTATGCTACAATCCGCTGATATGTCCCTATTATTTACCTACCTACAGTAGACCCTGACCCAGACAAAAATGACGTCATGGTTCTTGATGATGGAGTTAATAGTCATTGAAATTCATTCGTGTACTTCAAAAACGGAGCACACATGCTTTTATCTTAACTACTGGTAATTAGAATGGTTTATCCGAATCACGATTTATTTATTGACTAGTAGTCGCACAATAACTCAATTAATTTACTCCTGTGTAGTGGCGGCTTAGAATTGCACAACTCCATTTCTTGTGAGTGTACGTAAGAGGTGACTAACGGTATTGGGGCTTTTAAGAGATTTTTGGTGGATTCGGTTGGAGACCCATCACATCACCAACAACCTTTATTTCACCATCTTTTTCCCACGCAACTTCCAAATGTGGCTGAGGAATTTCTATTTCCCTAGCTCTGGCTACCCCTTCAAGGGATTTATAGCCGTAAGTATATGTATGTGTAGTAGTGGCACAATAAGCCAATTAATTGTAAAGTGTCGAGAGCTTTGGTGCTACTAGCAATGCGTCCGCACGTGCCGGACATTTTGACTGGTAGGCGGGTTTTACACACGTTTGGCATTCATTTTGTTTGGATTACCTGTTTACATTTTTTGTTCTCTTATAAAATTTGCTTTTCAACAAAATACATATAAACTTAGGTTGCGGTTTTTTTTACTAATAGCACACCGGTTGTTTGTCTATCTGAACAACCAAAATCCATCTTAACCATATCTTTGATTGCAAAGTAAAACTTTTATAGGATCAGTAATGTGCTTGCTTAGTATCTTTAAGAAAAGTTCAATTTATAATTTTAAAAAAAACTAATGATTAAACAAACATCAATAAAAAAAACTAGTCCTCCGAAGGATCTCTAGGCAGTTGTCAACTTTTCCCGACCGTATGTCTAAACACACAACTGTTGAGACGAAAATGTTACACAGATCTCTAGTTATTATTTCAATTATCAAAGAAAACTAGCTATAAATTAATCACTTTCCATTTTCACCTATATAATTATATTCCGATATCGATACCCACATACCCAGTGTGAACGATCTTTACAAATAACTCGACTGGCGTGTTGTGAGTTCGTGAGCAAAAAACATCAATACCAACTTTTTTATCTGAAATTGCGTTTAGATTTCATTTTCATTATTTGTGTCAAATTCTTAGTCATGGAACATTAAAGTAGTTCATTTTTTCTACTGCTATGTCATTATGGTGATATATAACTATGACATAACTTCATGACTTAACCTTTTTTCAATAACGATTTAAAGCAATTACTTATACCCCATAAATTATATAGAAGTGATTGCTAGCTCCTATTAGATTTCAACTTAGATACAGCTTTTACACTACATACATCCAGAGGGTTGGTACAGGTACTAGTAACTCCAAACATCACATTAATCTTTTACCTTGCGTTCGTGGTACCCAATTTGTGACTGGATAGTGTATCTAAGTGTATCTATAGTCATGACTTACTGATGTGACCTAGCCATTTATAATTATCTCACACAATATTTGTTCTCACTGTTCAAAACACCGATTAGTGAACGCATATATAACTCAACACATGGAGGTTTGTAAAGTAAGGTAGTTTCTAGGGATGTAAGTATTTAATTATCAAGAAATATCTAATTAAACTCTAAATAATCAATTATTCAGACGTCGATTTTCAAACCTTCGTAAATTTTAAATCCTTACGCGACCTATCTAAAGATACCTTGCACCGAAACATGCGACGAACAATTATTTGTATTCTAACACTTATATGTCAGCCTTTGAGTATATTTTATCGCATAATTAATAATGTGTAGTCTAATTTCATACATCCTTACTTTGTTTAATAAATGGGGCAAGATAGGGTTCGTTAAAAGCAATCAGGGATATACCGTACATGGCAATAAGATAAATAATTTTGTCCTCAAAAACCCTCTCCACAAAAGCGCTTAGAAACCATGAGGTCGATTTATTAAGCGCTTTCCCGCCAGCGAAGTCGCTCGGCAGAAAGCTAAATCGATCAATTAGTGCAAAATAACTGCGGCTGTTTGGCATATCCGGCCATCAAGAATATGAAATTATTTATACGTGTAGTGGGGTCGGCCTACATAGCTACTGTATGGGATGCATTATTTAGACAGATGAACCAACAAGTGCTGCGTGATACCGCGATGCTTCCTATTTTAATTGACCGTATTTTACCGTGAAATTGATTCTTTATTTTATTAAATATCTCGAGTTATCATTTGTTTGATTTGGGAAACTTATTTTGTTAAATTCTCAAAGCCCGTTTTTACTGGCACTTTGTATGAACAGTTTTCAATGAAAGCTATGATTAGTCATTTTCTTAATAAGTAAAATTTGGACGATCATATTATGATTGAAATCTTGGAATCTAAATAATGTAATAACAAGAAGAAATAGCCAACTGAAAAGTCGTTGTCAGTCAGCTTTGGTACTCTTTAATATCAAAAGTATTTATATCACATACTGATAATAGTTTTTGTTCATGAAATCCTCATGTGGGGATTATTTCTAATAAATAAAGGATAGATAAAGCTGGTGCCGGAATTTTTCTTTGCTTTATCTATCCTTTATTAATAGAAATTATTTATAGTTTATAGCATATCCCTTGCCCCCATTACATGCCCCCATTATAAAAGAGAGTTAGATTTTATTCAACTTCACACAACACAGAATAAATTAGATAATACAATAGAAATACTCAACAGCTGCCAAATAACATGTTAATTTTATTATAAATCTTTTTGCAATGTTTTGCGAATAACAGAGCAAAAACTGGCAACAAAGATGATATCAATTCACCGTTTCAGTATGCATCGGGATTCTTCAACCGTATCTGATGTCAATCTCTAGTCGAAGACATAATGATGCCACTTGTTGCACGCAACACTATTTGAAAGATTTAATACGTTAAGATGACAGAACACATTGCTGAGCTCATTGATTTGTATGAAAACACTTTATCTATTTGACAGTTTCGTACAGTGAAAGATTACACACAACTAACTTCTCTACAGTACATTTGAATAGAATGGACATATTTTATGGCCCTCTAAAAGTGTTATTTAGGTTCACACATGCTCATAAAAAATGCCGGTGGCCACAGGTGTTTATGTGTTTATCGATTCTGAAATGTGTGCCGCAAGAAATAACAAAAGTGCGGGGTGCCAGGTCAGCCGACCCGAAATAAATGTTCTCATTTAATCTGATACTCTATGATACGTAATCTGATTAAAACAATGTACGATAAGCGATGTGTGCTATCTGTATTGTCTTTGCCAGGTCAATGTACACTATGATTTATAATGTGAGCGTAATTGATTGTATCCATACCGTCTGAACACGCTAAGTACAGCTAAATACCTAATCCGTGACTTGTACATTTAGTCATTGGAATATCATTATGTATCCATGCAAAGTGATCCCATAGGTATCTCTTGCTAACAATATCAATGTACTACATATACTCACGGCTTTATAAGGGCTCAAACACATAAACACGTTACGACGACGCAACGTACAACGATGCGGCGTCGTTTCACGATACGACGCACAGTGTGGTATTTAGCCCTAAAACATGGCCAAAACTATTTTATGTGCTTAATCACTTCTATTGGTGTTATTTAATACATAAATACTATCACACCCATTTTCCGACGAGGGTAGGCAGAAACAACGATTCGCCATATTTTTTTATTTGCTTAACTACTTCTGTTGGTGTTATTTAATACATACATACTATCACGACCATTTTCCGACGAAGATAGGCAGAAACAACGACTCCGCAATTGCTAGTATAGCAAATCATTACTCTTAAATGCACTTTTCCTCCCTTGTGGGAATGCTTAAAGTTTGTGTTAGTGCTATTAAGTTAAAAAACCAAAAAAATATATACAATAAATATGTATAAATAAAAAGCAATTATTTCTGGCAGACTCCATTTATTTTACAAATTAAGATATGAGAATGGAAATGGTAGAAATATAACATTAAATTGAAATAAACTAAAAAGATAAAATTATAAGAAAATAAAGCAGTTTTTTTTTAAATAATACTATATACAAAGTAAGATAAATTAACAATTCCAATATAATTAAAATAAACAAAGATCCAGTAAAAACAAAAAGAAACATAAACAATAAAATGCTTCATTTAAAAATATACAAAAGATAAAGAAAAATTATAAAAATTAACTATCTGAAAGTGATCGTTACGATGTGAAATACCTATAAAATTTTATTCGTCACAACTGGACAAATTTACATTGGTAATGTCACTCTCACATAGTAAATGTAGCACATCTTTATATATATATTTTTTATTATTTTTAATAGTTCTCATGCTCGTTAATAACGGGTCAGATGTCAACAAAAGCGTCCATATTGCACTCCACACGAGAAATCTTCCTAGAATAGCCTAGCCTATACTGCCTAATATGCTTATTGCGAGCCTCTGCCGCTTCTTCAGACAGTTGACCAATTGGCAGAATAGCGTGTTTTATTACTTCAGCACCGTGTCGAAGTATTTTATGTAGTGTAGGTGACATTGGGTGAAATTTATATAAAGACACATACAGCTCTGCAGTTTCATTGCAGTACTTCTCAAACTTTTCAGTATTAATTTTGAATCCGCAGCACATTGTGTATAAAATAACCTTTAATTTATATATAAGTGATTTATCAACTCTGGTTATCTCCGCCGATATTTCATAATTTTCGAACTTGCTGCTATCCATTTTGTCTTAAAATGGTATTTGATAGCAGCAATTTGTCGCTTTATATCGTTAGTTCTGATTTCATCTTCAGAATACGAATTCAAAAATTGATGTTCTAGAAACTTCAATTTTCCGTCAAAAGTTGATGCATTTGACT
Source organism: Bedellia somnulentella (assembly GCA_963576735.1). Classification (NCBI taxonomy): domain Eukaryota; kingdom Metazoa; phylum Arthropoda; class Insecta; order Lepidoptera; family Bedelliidae; genus Bedellia; species Bedellia somnulentella. The sequence continues at coordinate 15,009,492 of OY755176.1, read as the reverse complement.
TTTTCATAATATCATATAATTCATTTCGAGTCACAAACCTCAATCCCGAAGAACCTGTAGCAAAAAAATACAAAGTTTTAGAAACATGAAATTTTACTATGATCAGAGGCTATCAACAAAAAAATCGCTAAAAATAGGGAGGGATTCCGGGGGAACCAATTCTTTTACAACCTTCTTCTGGACAGTCCACTCTACCAGATACAATAGTTTTCATAGCATAATCGTGCTGAATCATATAACAAAAATACTCATTAACAAAAAAAACTAAACTTTTTTATATGAAATACTACTAGTTATATTTGGGCGCCCAGAAAAATATATATTTGGAAAATAATGAAAGAAAAAAGTGTTTCGCATAATCACATACCTGGTTGAGAGATATCCATCATAAAAAACCACAAAAAAAACTGATCAATCATAAAATATCACTTGTTAAAAAATGAGAAATTGGAGAGCTTCGAATTATTACACGACCACTTCAAGCGAACTGCAACTTCCGAATGAGAATGCAGCGCACTGTTTCGAGTTAAAAACTTGTTCTTTTGCTATTGTTTGGAGCAACTACTTAACTTTAAAGGGATTAGTGATAAATTGTAATTTGTAAACAATAGAGAAAAGCCTTTTTGTCCATGTTTTGGGGCTCAATACCACTCCGTGCGACGTCGTGACGTTAGAAACTCACGATGCAATCCTGCGCAGTTGTTATTCAAAATTCAAAGATGACGGATGTTACTGAAGTCGATCATTTAATTACCTTAGTCGAGCAGCGTCCCGTACTATGGGACAAAACATCTGAAGAATACAAGAATAAAACTTCAAAAACAACAGCATGGAAAGAGGTGTACGATGTCGTATCTTGAAACGACGCCGCATCATTGTACGACGCGACGTCGTATCGTGTTTATGTGTGGGAGCCCTAACTCAAAAAAGGGTAGTCAGAGTTTCAGGATTGAAAATTCCTCAGCCACTTGTGGAAGTTCAGTAGGGAAAGGATAGTTGGTGATGGATAGGTGATGGGTAAAAGATAAGATAAAAGATAAAAATCATACCTTTAAAATAAAAGAATATTTCTCTGTTTATTTATTATCATAAACAAGTAATCTAGTCCTACTTCGGATTCGGAAGGTGCATTTTGTGAAAAGAACCAGTGGAAAACTCATATCAAAACATCTCTTTAAGTCTGGAAATGTACCGAATAATACCCTGGTGAAATCAAACAGTTCTATCTTTCATTTAATCATATCCAGCCACATCGCCCAACAATCACATAAAAAGACCGAAATCCTAAGTTGTCTCTTACGACACCCACAAATCGAAGAATCGTAGAAAATCGATTCCAAATCGACACTACACAGCAAGTTATCAAAGCATGTATAGATAATATCTAATTTCATAGTGGTTTCGCTAATAGGATAGAGTTAATGACCGCTGTAAAGTGCAATGCAAAATCAGTGAAATAAGAAACGTAATAATGCACGTGTAACCAAAGATAGTTGGAGCAATTGATCAGCGCACACGCGAGCGAACGACGCGCGCAGCGACAAGTGAATGGCAGAAAATTGTGATAATTAAATGAACGTCGACGAGCGCTCCCAATTAGAAAAACTATCAAACAACACCGACTACCAACACTTCAGTTATAGACAGGTGAAAAACTGACGACTTATTCAACACTAATAGCAAATCTCGTAGTTAGCAGCCCCGTACAAAAACCTACGACAGGTTCCATTGAAATGGTTACTCACCGGTGCACCTTACTCCAAATGGCTTACCAACTTGTCACGACAGAAACCTGTGCCAACATGAGGCAGTAAGGACGAATTTATGTTTCGTAATCCTGAAAGCCAGCAAACAGCAACTCATTTAAATATATCCACGACATTTCCAAGGATTAAACGTGTATTACGAAATGCATTCGCGATCTGATAAAAATCCAACAACGGCTACTTTCTCCGGCACATTCTGATATGTCATATAAAGCAGCTCATTTTTGAAATAATTAAGGTGCATATAGTTAAGTGTACACCTTAAGTTTATTACAAGGATGTCAGGCGAGCGAGACGCCGATGTTGAATTTAATTTGATTGATAACGCTGCACTTATCTGAGCACCGTAAGCCGACCGGTCTTCCACCAATTAAATTGCGTACGGAATTTTCTTTCATGTATCTTCGTCTAGCTTTATAGCTAACTTTTGTTTTTTAGTTAGATAAATGAGATGAAAGAGGTGCTAAATCGGGATGTATTAAATTTCAAAGCAAAGTGAATGGGTATAGTCGGTTGAGAGCAACGGTACTTGAAAGTGCAGATCCAGAGATGCGCCAACGCGGAAGGGGCGGCGGCGGTGGTCATAGATTCCGCCCGCAGCTACTCTCAGAACACCGCTCCACCGCTGCCCACACACCGGTTAGGTTAGCGCAACACCCATATTACATGTAATTGAACATGGACTCTTGAGACAAACATTGTTAGTACATTCTCATTTCGATTTCCGGTCTTTTATGTTTTGTATTTTTAGACAAAAGTCCTTTTTTTTATAGGCTTTGTGGTTCAGTTTGGGTTTAATCAATGGAAAAGAGTAGTTAGGTGCATTGTAAAAATAAAAAATGTTATAATCATATAAATTTTGTGATGAATTGGTAACAGAATATGTATTGTTTTGGTTATTTTGGTTTGGTGTATCTTAATAAAATAATATACATTGTTGGTTGCTTGTATATTTTTATTATATTTTAGTGTTTAGTAAAACTCTAGTAAAAACTAAAGTGCGATTTCATTCAATCTTAATAATACATTTTTCAGGGTCAAGAAACATAAAATTTTAAACGGGTCTAAAGTGATTTAGCTAGTTTTTCATGTCCCGATATAGTCATTTCTTCATTATTCAGAAAGACCAAACACTAAATACTTTACCAATCCGCTTCCTTTATTAGGTTTAACAAATCAACAAAACATATTCCAAACCAGGTGTATAGTTACACCACCCTCAGGGTAAGCAATTTATGTGTATAAGTTCAACTGGTCGGGTTAACTAGCATCGTTTGCCGCCACAATAATTGTGGATCCCCCATCTTTACATTGCTTTATTAGCTGTGCACGCGAGAACCGATTTGTTAGGAATAATGTTCGGAAATGTCATCGTTACTACCGCATAATTGCACGACATTCTGTTTTATTTAGCGTGCATACTTCAAATTATTACTCAATGAATAGGGATAAGCGAAAGTATTATTTTTGTTGAATTGGGTATTGAAATGTAAACTTATGCGTAAGATTATTCGGTGATTTCAGATTGTTAAAGCTAGTTCTAATACGTAAAGATACATATTATATTTGTTGTCAGAGCTTCAGAATTAAAAACATCTCAGCCACATTTTGCTGTTGAGCGGCGAAAAGATAGCATCAACCAGTAAAAAGGCTTATTAGGTCCTAAAAACTTAAGTCGCCCCTAACGACACCCGCGGGAAGATTATGTAAAAATACGTAGAAAATTGTTATAAACTTGAAAAGTAATCTAATCATTATCAGTAAATTCTTGACGTCGAATCACAGGGCCTGGTCAATTTGTATTGAATCCCAAATTTTATAAGTGCATTGTGAGTTCTAGACAATGACAAATACGATGTCGACCGTTAAAGAACCAGCCAGTTCTATTAGTCAACTGCCCAATGCAACGACCAAGAATTTATTGGTCTACGGTACACCTACTCTCTGTTTCGATATTTTGGCTTATTTAAATATAATTTATTTACATTATATAGCCATTAGCTACGCCTCTGTGTTTTGGTATTGTAACCAATTCTTTTCTCATATGTTTGTTTCATTATTGTATGTTTTATAATCTAGTTAGGATGATCGCGAGTTTTACCTAAGATTAAACGAATGAAATAGATTACAGATGAAGCTGTATATAAGAATATATTTTTAATAGGATAATCATATTAATTTATACAAATGAGATTTTTCGACAATATATTGGATTGTGCTTTACTAATCCAATTGTTTAAACTCAATATTTATGATTATGACATATCCGTGAGTGAAGTTGTTTGACAAGAGACATATACAAAACGGGTTGTTTTTATTGTCCGTGCGATATATCCTTATCATCATAGATTATTGACTTACTGACACATATCTTAATACATTTACATGCATTTTTTATTGTTAATCGTGATAATAAAAATAATCGATATCTTAAAATTAAGGCTCAGGCTTTTTGTCTTGTCTCACAATCACAAGTTTTATCAAAATTTAAGATTATGCCGATGTCCAGTTTTTGTATGGAATAGCTACTACATCATTTAAGTAAGTGCCGTAAAACTGAATAAGGAAACAAGTTTCATAACATAACATAACATAAACATAACATAAACATAACATAAACGTTCACGCCGAATAGGTCCCGAAGGGGTTGGCAGAGGTACTAATACTTCTGAACATCACGTGAATTTGTCACCTGGTGTTCAGAGTACCCACGTTTTGCATGCAAACAAATTTCCTTTTATCATATCTAGCGATACTAATAATATAATTCTTAAAAGTCTTTTTAGTAGAAAGGGAGTTTTTTTTTGGTCCTTTTCTTGCATTTAGAAAATGCGTTGGATAATTTTAAAAACCTAGAAAAGAAGTTCTGCTTCATATAAACCATGTTACTAAGGATTAATGTGACTTTCTATTGATGAAATTAATTTCGAAGGTGATTCATCTAAGGTTTACCTCAACAATTGTACTAATATTATATCTTTACAAACTAAAGTTAATTAGATTATTTTTATTGGCTTTCTTGTGGTTTCTTCTGCTTACCCCTAACCAACCAAAAAGTTGATTAAAACTTATGATTAAATTTATATTTTAAGCTTATCCAATTTGTCTGAATGAAGACGTCTGAAAGCCACAGAATCTGAATTCAGACTAGTGGAATAACGTGCAGAACGCTAGAACTGAAATTTGTGTAGTGGAATAACAAGCGTCTGCGGCAGTAACTTCGAAGGATGTCTGAATTCAGCAACGACAAAGTGTAATGGAATAAGCTCTTAACCTTTTCCAGTACCTGCGGTAAGAAATATGATACGCTGGCACCACAAAGCTAAGTGAGGTCGATCTCTAACCAAAAACTGTGTAAATATAAATATCTCGGATTTGGACACGATTGCTTTCACTGACACGCACTTCTAAAGTCATTATTGGTTAAAGTCACATTGTTTGCGAGGAAAGAACAAGTGGAAATGACATTTAGTATTGTGTTATTTACTTTAACCGATTTTCACTAGTAAAGATGGGCTGGAAATCATTTAGCTTCGTTCGGTTTTTGCTCTAAGGAAATCACAAAACTCGTAAAGACAGATAATTTAGCTTTCGTTGGTTTTGTTTAGTATAACTAAATACGTATTCATCATAGGTACGAATAGTTTATTTCAAATGTTTCACAAACAATATAATAAAACTAATTATTAATAGATTGGAATAAGGAACAAGCCCCTCTTTTCCACTGGGCACTCTGGGCAAGTGCCCAGGGCCCCGTAACCGATAGGGGCCCCCTCGTCTCTGCCAGATCACGAAACGATAACCGACATTTATGGCCAATGATTTTTTTCGATTCGTATACACCGAACCTAAATTACTGATTTAGTACTAACTAACTAAATGACTAATTTTATTTTATTAAAAATACAATTTGATGGAATACTAAGTACGTAAAATTGTCTAAAAGTTATGTCTATCATGTGTCGATTTGTTATACGTTATTCTCGAGATATTTAATCAACAAAATATAAATGGTACTATTTTTTTACAAACGAAATAAAATATAAACGCTGTTACAAAAAATAGATAGCGGTGAATTTCTAAAAAAACGCTTAAGAGCGAGTCGGCTCGCGGATTACGAGTTGCGATCTATCATCTATATAGAAAATCACGTTTGTGCTTAAATCATGGGAGCTCCCCTTTAAAATTTACTTTATTGTCGTTCAAAAATTTATTATGAAAGGTAATATATAAGTGATTTTGTATTGAGCAAAAAATACTCAAAAACACGTTTATAGTATGGGGATCCCCTTAATATTTTACTATTTTTTGTTGTAGCGGCATAGAAAATACATCATGTGTGAAAATTTCAGCTTTCTAGCTATCACGGTTTAGTTGGTTTATGAGATACAGCATGGAGACAGACAGTGGAGGCTTAGTAATAGGGTCCCGTTTTACCTTTTGGTACGGAACCCTAAAAACGATTCTACTAGCCTAATAGCTGTAGATATACAAAAAATATACATGTTAAAGTATTTTTTTCCAATTATTAATTGTTAACGGGCTGAAGTTCTAGTTCGACAACAGAAATCGCTAAGATTTACTCGGAAGATCGTGACCGGATCGAAAAATTAATCTGGAAACTTGCTTACCTACTTTCTTTGTTTATTCTAACAAAATAATGTTCTGTCAAAGTCATAGGGGCCCCATTATTCTCATATGCCCAGGGCCCCCAATAGGTTAAAGACGGCTATGATAAGGAAAGAAAATTACTTACTTGAATGTTTATTTTAATTACTCACAAAATTCTGCTTAACCAAATCAGTCTTTACCGCTGATATGCTAGCATCAAACATGTCAAAACAAGTTTATGTGCAGTTTCAGGTGCCATTATCACTTTAATGCATTAGTAAATGTCTTCATAACATGATACTACCAAATTGCACTAGCTTAAAACTCGCTCTTGGCAAAACATTGATGATATGATGACAGTTTTGCTGTATGTAAGAGACAACCAATTGTAACGTTAAAGTTTTCATGACATAAAACATTTCAGCGATCTCTTTACTATCGTCCCAAAAGTTTTCATATTTTCTTTATATTTGAGATCATACTATTATGTAAGTGGAAAATCTCGGCCTCTAAACGAATGATAAGATTAAAGCAGATTCATATACCGAATAGATTAATCATACTTCCTTATCTGGATGATATGCTTATGACAATTAGTCCATGACAAGTTCAACATCAAATCACTGTCAAAAAATATATATGAATATACCAGCAGATATTGTTTCAGCGTCTCTCCAATGATATATTTCATGATTCATATTTCATTTCGATTTTTGTTTCTGCCTCTATGCCTTTGACTTAACCTTCAGGCAAAAACATGATGCATTGCTTAAAATGTATCTTCTAGCAAATGGGATACCACAAAACTAACAACTTGTGCCCTTTGAAGCTATAAGTGTCCTCTTCAAAACCATTCACTGTAAAATACATAACAATTGCGATTTATTATCTCAAGAGGAGAATACATTGTAGGTTTACGTTCCCTTATCAACAAGTCAACGAGAAGGCTCTTGATAACACGCGTGCCTCATATTACGATGACGCAATAGCTATTTCTAGCACTAGTGGTACTCTCAGGGTTTCCAATGGTTGTTTACCAGGATATATCGTGATTGTACTAAATACTTGCTAGTAATCTGCCAGAATCGTAGTTTCTATCCCTCTGTAGCAGCATAGCGCTATGCATAACCGCTTTGTTGCTGAAAGTTCTGAAATTTCGTGTCTACTCTACCCCTTAATATTACAGACCATTTATATCTCATCAAAGACATCAAGCCAAGCCTACATAGGGTAGTTAGGTCAGTCCACCACACTGGTATTGTAAGGGATTGCACACTGTCATCTAGGACTCTACCTCTACTGTATAGAAATCACCTCTGTAATTTAATTATTCTTTGTATCGTAATAGGCTATGCTAACTCTATTTACGCTGAATATAGCTTATAGCCAGAATATCTGTTAATTTCGGTGATTCACTATATTGAAAATGCAGCGCTAAGCTAGCTAACTTGGTGAGTTTAGCAAGAATATAGAAATCATCAAAACGAATAGTCACGTTCACATTTAAAGTAAATAGCGCTTTGTATTCAAAAGTCGAATACCTCAGAACAGTAAATTGGTTGTACTAACAATCTATTTTGAATTATTATTTTGCTTATTGTAGCGTCTTAATATGAGATTAAGCATATAAGATGCTACCTTCAATGTTGTTGTTGTTTTATGATGCAGATAAAAAGGATGCAATCAGCCAAAGCCCGTTTCACTATTGTTTCTCTACCTGACTCTGAATATTATGTTTATTTAAGAACTATACTTTGCTTTGCCTTTTAAAAGTAATGAGAATTAAGAAAACAAGAAGGAAATTTATTCGCTGTCGCTGTAATAACATACAAAAAAAACAGCAAAATAAAAACATGAAAAGGATGTTACACAAAAAGAAAAAATAACACATATAAATAAAATATGCTAAAGATAAAGATGATATTGTAAGAAAGATAGAAAAAGGAATGTTGAGATGGTTTGGGCACATAGAGAGGATGGATGACAGTAAATTGGTGAAAGAGATATATAGAGTCAATGTGGAAGTTAATGTTAGTAGAGGACGACCTCGGAGGATACATTTGGATCAAATAGAAAATGTGCTCAAAAAGGCAGGTGTCCGCAGTATGAAGAACAAAAGAACATGTATGAAAAGATTGATGGATGTAAACGAAGCCAGAGAGGTTTGCCAGGATAGTACAAAGTGGCGATCGATAGTCTCTACCTACCCCAATGGGAACTAACGGCGTGAGATATGTATGTATGTATGTATGTATAAATAAAATAATTACTTTTAAAATTTCGTGATGAAGCCCTCATTACCACACCCTTAATATACCCAAAAATACCTTATAATATAATACTGCATCTCAGAACAAAATAACCCTAATAATTATGCATACAATCCCCAATCGTATGGAGATTTACTGCGCGATAATTGCAATTAAGCTGCACTTCGCGACATTCAAGGCACATTTTCGAAACCAAAGAGAAAGGCAAAAGCTGAACCCCATTTTACGTTAATCCCTTAATAAAATACAATAACAAGCGTCCGTTATCGTAGACATCGTACCGAGCTGACACGATGGCCTGAATAGGCTGCGATATGCACTGCAGCACTTTCAAGATAAAAGCCTATTTAATATAACGCAGACGTGATAGCTCAGTCGGTACACCGCCTATCGCGCAGACGATGAGAGTTCAAATCCGGTGTCGGGCCGACACCAATTTTTCTTTTCTCAAAACATATGTGTGGTTAATTTATCATGATTTACTGTGAGGGAAAACATCGTGAGGAAACCCACATGGCTTGATTGTACTTAGACATGTGACAGTGTGGTCGTACCAAAACGGCGATAGGCCTGCCCCCTATCGCGTGAGTTGAGTACATTGTCCAAGCAATGTGAAAATGTCACGTGATGTTCAGAAGTATAAGTACGTTCAACGTTCGCGTCGAATATTCTCGACAGATTTTCGAAAAAAAAGTCAGAGACTAAGGTATTAGACATTCCTCAGCCACTTTTGGAAAGTTGTGTGGGGAAAAGATGGTGAAATAAAGGTTGTTGGTGATGGGTCCCCAACCGCATCGCCCAAAAATCCCTTAAAAGCCCCCAATACCGTTAGTCGCCTCTTACGTACACCCACCGGATGAAATGGGGTAGTGCTATTCTAAGCCGACACTACACAGCTTGTATAATATATTCATCCATGAAAATCCATTTTTATTTTAAGAATTTGGAGACCAATTTATACTATTAGTACAAATACCATCATGGGTAGACTTTTAAGTAATGACGATCAAAGACACCATAAAATTAACTGTTAGATGCAAGCGCTAATAAAAAGAAACTGCTCTATTTTCAAAGTCATTTAAAGCCAAAAATGCACGTGATATCTGACTTCATTTCAAACCAAAATAGACAAACCGGAAGAAAACCGCTATTGCATCGTATAAATCATCCGATATCGTAATGTGGTTAAAATTTATTTATACTAATCGAATAATGTTATTAAGTAATCATTGAAACACATAATGCTGCAAATATACTCTCTTCAGTAATTCACGAGATATACATATATTCAAGGTCATATGATAAGCAGTCAAGGAATACAATACTTTCAGTTATGGCGGTAGTTGCTTGTATCGTGAGGAAACCCACATGGCTGATTTGTACTTAGTCATGTGACAGTGTATTCGTATAAAACGGCGATAGGCCTGCCCCCTATCACGTGAGTACACTGTCCATGCAAAACGTGGCTACTCTGAACACCAGGTGACAAAGTCACGTGATGTTCAGAAGTATTAGTACCTCTGCCAACCCCTTCGGGGATATTCGGCGTGAACGTTTATGTTATGTTATGTTGCTTGTATTCGGTATGAAAATACATGTATACACTCACGCCGTTAGTTCCCATTGGGGTAGGCAGAGACTATCGATCGCCACTTTGTACGATCCTGGCAAACCTCTCCAGCTTCGTATGATTCGATGGTTCTCTCGGTATGAAAATGAAAGAAATTATTTTATTATAGGTTATCGACGATTTCCTTTAAATACAATTCTCACATCAAATTAGAACTCATGAAAAAACCGACAAATAACAAGTTACATACAGTGGAGGGCGGAAAACAATATAAATTGCCTAATTCTACGAGCAAGTTCAGCGGGTTTAGATTCAAAAGCCTCACCCCACAACCATTAATACTTTGGGTATTTTTTGAATTGTATAGGTTGAAACATACAGTAGGTTACAATCAACCCGCTTTATAACAATCAGTTTCTTTATTACATCTAAAGTACTAGGTACTAAATCCGACCTTTTTATAATCACGTCACATGGCTCGCATTTTCACCGAAACATAGCACCATTTTTCTAAATAAACACATACATACAATATTATTCTGACGTTGAGTAATACGAACACAGATATTGACCTTCATTTGAAATTAATAGCCCTTTATTATAGAACGTTATCGCTCGAGATGAATAGGACAAAAGTAATTGAAAAAATTGATACAATTAATTACGCGCTGCATTTTTTACATTGATTTTGTGTGGATATTGTACCACAACCGCCGAAGGGCTAGTTCAAAAACACGCAACACGTCTGTTGATTTATCTCATTTTAAATATAACAACAAGTTCATGATATATCGTTATAGTATTGAAATACCTCGAAATGACATCACCTCGATTGTTCAGCCGCGCATGCGTAAAGCAGCAAAACAAATAGACACAATTATACCGCGATAGTTTCATATATTAATCTTAGTTTGCTCCGTGTATCAAATGTTTAATTGGGTAAATCATGTTTTAGTAGATCTTTCACCCTCGGTAATAATTCTATGAAGAGATATACAGAGATTTAAAAGCAGCACTGCAACTAAATTCGGTAAAAGACATTTCACAGATATGATGGCGCAACAAAGGATCTGTGTTGATTCAATAAGTAAAAGCCTTATGTTTCTTTGTCCCATCTTGATGCCACGACACCGATTGGGTAATGTTATTCAAAGCTAGTTCTACATGGCATAATATTTTATACTTTGTTGATAAAATGATGTCTAATAATAAGTAGCCAAGGAAAGATACAATACTTCTTATCAGAGAAGCAAACAATAAACGAGTGCATCGGTGGAAGTTGCTGTTACTTCCAAAACTGTCAATTAATTTTATGGGTCGGTTTTATTTTCACAGCGTTCATAGAAGCCGTAATTCATGGTTCTGAGTATTTTCGTTTGACACAAATTGAACCAGCAGAATTTCAGTACACACAGACATGAGTATGTGTGTCCTAGATTATTTCTATACGGAACAACACAGTTTCCAGTTTTATTGAAATATCAGCGGAACCAAAGAAAACACGGTATACGTATCGAATAGAAAGATATCGATAAACCCCGAATTGGCAAGTCAATATTTAATTAATGAAACAGTATCTACTGTTTTTAATTACAGTCTCGTTTAGTTGATATTTATACAGAAGAAGATTTATTAAAGACCATTTTTAACATTCGGCGCTGTATGACGTGATCTGACCCAGAAAATATGACTGCGACCTTTCCGAGACGAAAATAATAATATATCCACGATGTATTGAATTTCCATGGACAAATTGAACATTGAGTCATGAGGGATAATTTATATCTTAATTATTCTCTAATTAGCGGCATTTAAAGTGGTTTTACTTTACATATCATTCCACATAGTGCGTTCGGCATGACTTTAAACTCAAACTTCACATACTGCACGAAAAAGGGGACGGCACAATATTGTATTTAATTTAATTCTAATCATCACGCATCATCCTCATCTGTGATATTCAGAGAACCCATTAGTTCATACACGTGATATAAAGAAAGCCGAAAGGCAGCGGATACTAATATCGCGTGACCAACTTTAAGGTAGGTCTAAGGAATAACCCAATTTTGTATCTCTTCCAAAAAAGCTGACGTAAATGACTGTAATTGAGATTCAAACGTCTCCCGAATTTAAGGTTACTATACATTCATGTTACATAATTTAAGGTCAAGTATGATACGACTTCTTTCGTGGAATTAAACGCAATATAACCTGAGCTTTACATGTTCCACCTTACATTAAGAGGATCATCATTAAGTTGCGCTGAGTACTTAATCCAATTGGAATCACTTTCGCGAATTTACTTAATGTCATCAACAAATTTACATTTCATAAGTTTAAAAGCGGTCCTTTATGCTTATGATTAATGTCGAATATATTTGGGGCTCTTAAGTAATTGTTCATTTCACAAGTCCAATAAAATCCTGCTTAACTTCAGTAACTTTTGGAAAATGGGTATGTTAAATATCATAAAGTTGGAAGTAAAAACCTGCCGGTGTATTAAAATTTCCTGCCGCCGAATTAAAACCCAGATCTCTTATGCGTTATTTGATATCCTTAAACTCTTTGACAGTACAGTAAGGAGTACCCTAATTTGCAATGAAGTATTTATAAATTTATCTTCTTAAAACTCAGTGAAAAGCTTCATGCATTTTGGTATCACAAAAAGAAGCAGTTAACTACATTAGTAATTCCTTATAAAATAGACATACGAGTAAGGTCCGGAAGAGAAACTGTCAGTATGAACCAGCGTGGACCCGCGGGCTACCAGTCATTGCAGACAGAGACTAAATGACGGTTGGGTCACGTTGAACCAACGCCGGCACACGATGAAGTTACGTATATAGTCCGACTCAAAGAAATCTTAATCTTAAAGGATTGAGTACTTTCGATCATTAGCGAACTTTTCTTTTTATAATTCATTGATTTTATGGTTTTGATAATCATCTTAAAGAACGAAAAAATATATTTATTGAAAATTGAATGTACTGAAAACAAAAATATAAGATATATGTAAAAATAAGTCGCCCTCTAAGACATTAGTTTATCTCCCAGATACAAAGTAGGAACTTAAAAGTAAGACTAACTACTCCATCCAATGCATTCATTGCCACACTACGTGAATGCTATGTCTATTAAGAATATCTTTTTTTGTGTCTGAAAATGTATAATAAAAAAAGTCGTCATCATACTTTATTTTCCTAAACTAATAACTCATTAATTACCATGTGTTTAAATAAGACACAATAACTTTTGTATATTGATAGTAAAATTTGCATTTCGACATTATTTGAAGACATTTTTTATGAGCATTAGAAAAAAGTGATATTAAAATTTATCATGGTTGTTAACGGTGAGGGAAAACATCGTGAGGAAACCCACATGGCTGAGTTGTACTTAGTCATGTGACAGTGTATTCGTACAAAACGGCGATAGGCCTGCCCCCTATCACGTGAGTACACTGTCCATGCAAAACGTGGGTACTCTGAACACCAGGTGACAAAGTCACGTGATGTTCAGAAGTATTAGTACCTCTGCCAACCCCTTCGGGGATATTCGGCGTGAACGTTTATGTTATGTTATGTTTATGATATTAAAAGAGGTCTTCGTTTAATGTTAATTAGTGTGGGCCGAGGCTTTCATATTTTTGATGACGGAAGTTATAAAAACAAACTGTAAGCAATCATTTTTGTTTCAATTTATCTCTTTAAAACATTTTTAAATTGGAGCAGTATTTGTGTAATTTTCTATGACAAGTTTTGCTATCTAGAATTAAATTATAAGATGCAACATGACTTTATCGAGAGGTTAATGAAGAGGATTTCAGAATTGTATATAGTTATCATTCAAGAGTTATGTGATTGTAAATGAAATAAGTGGATATTTAGACCATATATTAGTATAGACGTGAAAATACAAAATTTAAAAAACATGTTGAAATGTGCTGTGTAATGTCGACTTAGAATAGCACTACCCCATTTCTTCCGGTGGTGTGTAAGAGGCGACTAACGGTATTGGGGCTTTTTAAGGGAATTTTGGGCGATGCGGTTGGAGACCCATTACCAACAAACTTTATTTTTACCATCTTTTCCCCACGCAACTTCCAAAAGTGGCTGAGGGATTTCTAATTCCTTAGCTCTGGCTACCCCTTCTAGGGATTTATAGCCGTGAGTAAATATGGCGAAATAAACAAAAAATAAACTAAAATGCATTCAAATTGTAATGATGAGTCATATGATTTGCATTGTTGTATCATATATCAAATAAATTGTACATAATACAAAACGAAAATAGTGAAGACAATATTTTATAAAAGTGTGATGATATAAATTGGGCGGGTGTGATGGCTAGGCTAGTTATAAAATAAATTATAAGAATTTTGAGCTGATCCCAAGTATCTCATTATATAAAATATTTTTATAAAAATTTGCGCAAACATTAGCATAATGAATTTCGGTAATTTAATATCAATTTAAGTGAATATTTTATGGTAATATTCTTTATGTTTTTATAATTCTTAATCTTTTTGTTAGTTCCATTGATTTTTGTTGAATGATATAAAATGGTTGGAACAGTAGGAATTATAATTAAAACAACTATTGACTTTCGGATATTTTAATCGCGTGTTATTTACATGGTTTTTTAAAGCCCGACGTTTCGAAAACTTTTCAGTTATCATGGTCACGGCAAGACTGACTCCCGTTGCCTACTTACCGTTGAAGACTAGTTGTTTTAATTATATTGTGCAATCGAGAAAGTCTTAGAAAAAAGTATGAATAATGTTATAAATTTCACTGAAAAATTGCTCTTCCAAATATTTATCATCCCCGACAGTAATTCAAGCTAAAGTCTTGTGACGTTACTTCACAGTAAGTAAAATTTTATGATTTCATATAGGCTTAAGTGTAGCTTAAATCTCTTGTAAATCGGTATTCCACGCAGTTACTAACTGAGTTATTATTAGAATAATAAGCTGTGTAGTGTCGGCTTAGAATAGCACTACCCCATTTCTTCCGGTGGGTGTACGTAAGAGGCGACTAACGGTATTGGGGCTTTAAAGGGATTATTGGGCGATGCGGTTGGAGACCCATCACCAACAACCTTTATTTTACCATCTTTTCCCCACTCAACTTTCCAAAGGTGGCTGAGGAATTTCTCATTCCTTAGCGCTGGCTACCCCATCTAGGGATTTATAGCCGTGAGTATATGTATGTATGTATGTATGTTATTATTAGAAGAAAGCCTGTGGGTCACTATCGTAAATTCATAAATATAGGTTGCTTTTTAACGCAGTCGTGCGCTCATTACAATGTAAACTCAACCAATGCTCTTAATATCCACTTGTGTCATCAGAGAAGGCTTTTAGTCCGACTGCACACGAATTGCAGAACATGTATTTTGAGAGATAATATATCATTAAGTTGCTGCACTGAGTTTTCGATGTCTGTTTGCTTATTAAATAAGTTGACATGCAATTTTTACTGAGTATCTTTTCCAAGTATTCAAAAGTTTAATAATATCGGTTGGTTCGTAAAGTAAAAAGTGTCGTTTATGTTATTATTACAAATAATGCCTGGGTTTATGAAAGATAGCATATTTTATGATCGATTATTGATATCAGTACAGACAATCCAGGTACTGTCATTAACATTGATTTTAACATTAGTTAGCCGTAACATAGCAGTATAAACTGAGAAAGGTAAACCGAGATAGACACACCATAACATAGTGTCATTCTATCTCGTGACACTACCACCGGGTTTTCAGAGTACCAACTTTTTCTCGGAAAGTGTATTCACGTGATAGGGGGCAGGCAAGGTTAATTCAGTCACCGCTTCTGATTAAGCTATTTTCAGGAATGTTGCATGACATAATTGTTATAGTTTTTATTTTTCGAAATACTAGTTAAGTAAGGTTCTATTAACTTTATTATGACTATGGTTAAAGTATAAATCGCCAGAAACTATTCATAGACTTTCTTTTATTTTAAATCCGGAGACGAAAATTTAATCAGGCCACCGGAACTAAAACTTCCTTAAAAATACTTCTACCAACAACGTACAAAAGTACACGACGTACTTTAGCTTACTAACAATTAGAAAGCATACATTGAAGCTAATTCCGATTTTAGTATTAGCTAAGTGACAGTTTAGCACTAACTAGAAGAAAGCAATGACAAAGTAATGTAAATAGGTGTGCAACCCACATTAGCTATGTCGGCGAGTGCATTGTGACCTGCCACTGACTTGACGAGAGTAGACTACTTTAGACACACTACTCATGTGTAACTATTGTTGGTTTTACCCAACAACTCATATTCAGATTTCAGTTTTCGGAAATTTGATGGATTGACAACTAAATGTTCCATTGTTTTTTTTTTATTCTTTGAGTTTGAAGGCTAAAAACGCAGACTAAACATGATCCTATTTCACCAGTCGTGTTCTGACAGTCTTGCAATGTTGGTATGTAAAATTATTCAGATATTTGCCAGGTGAAAAGACGTTTAGACAAAATCCAATTATGAAGCAGAAGCTATTGGCTTTCAATCAATGTTGGAATGTATTATGTACATTCCATTATAGATACACAGAAACAGCCTTCTAATGGATCAATATTATAAAAAATAAACAAACATAATATATGTACACATAAAAGCAAAAAATAAACATAACATAACATATACTCACGCCGTTAATTCCCATTGGGGTAGGCAGAGACTATCGATCGCCACTTCGTACGATTCTGGCAAACCTCTCTTGCTTCGTCTACATCCATCAATCTTTTCATACATGCTCTTTTATTCTTCATACTTCGGACGCCTGCCTTTTTGAGCACACTTTCAATTTGGTCCAAGTGTGTCTTTCGTGGCCGTCTTCTACTAACATTACCTTCCACATTAACTCTATAGATACCTTAAAATAAAATAATAAATAAAAAAAAATAACGTGATCAAGACATCGAACCTCAGTATGAAACAACTTATTCCAAAGTCATAACAATCCAAACACATAAACACGAGCATTTCATGGTGTTTAGTAGAATAACTCGGGTAAGACGAGTGTAGAATGCCGATTATGAAATAAACAAGCGCGGCGTTGCGTTACCGAGAAATTATTGTCAAATAGCTGCGTAGAAGATCTTGAATGCATCAAGTATTCAAGTGGCTTAGTATCTCGAGAGTGTTCAACGGTCGTTTGCATTTGAAGTATGCATTACTAGGGTCTTTGTTGGCTGCAGAGGAACACGTGAGGAGATGCACCGGGCTTAGTTTTGACACGCACAATCTTTGGAGTTTCTAAAGATTTATTACGGTCCCACAACTATAGTTTGTTGGTTACCGATTGGATATAATTGGTTATTGAAGCAATATATCCAAAAATTGGGTAGTTATAGAAATAGAAATTACTTAACCACTTTTGTAAGTTGAGTGGGGAAAAGATTGTCAAAGAAACAATGCTCAGTGAGAGGTCCCCAGCCACATATAGGTACATACATACATAAACTCACGGCCATAAATCCCAAAAAGGCGTAGACAGAACTTGAGAGCCACACCTTAAAAAGCCACATTGCTGGACGATCAAATAAAAAGGCCTAAAACCTTAGTCACCTCTTCCGGCACCCGCGGAAAGAAATGAATTTATGATAGTCCTAGCTGTCACCACAAAGTTTTGAGTGTCTTTAAAGTATTTCATTCCTTTATTTTTTTATTATTTTTTTTCGTACGTTTATAAATGATTGATAATTTATTCAAATATTTAAATACACTTATATACAATAACATAACATACTAGCATTATTTCTAACTTATCAGAGTATAAATAATTAATTCCTAATTATTAATTAATTCCTTTATTTCACCTCCTCGAACTATTGTAATTTATTCAAACCTTTGATGGCCACAGCAATGATCAAAAACATCAAGATTGAGCTATTGTCATAGGGGTTATATAAGAGAAAGACTGGTTATTCTAGCTAAATCTCTTCTTCCTTTTTACAATAATCATTTAAATACATTTAACTTCTTATTATTTTTATTCTAGCCAACTCATTATAAAACTTACTCAGACATAATCGAATATGCTTGGAATTCATGATGAGCTGGTTTGGTGTAACGTAAGCCTTTTGGTAGACCACAAAATTGTTCAAGCGACATGAGATTTATACAACGCTGGGAACAAAAGCCATCTATACTCCTTTATGAAAATACAAATAACTAAAACTATAGAGTAAACAGAACAATAGCTTGACACCTCGTACTTCTTGTACAAAACTTTCAATTTACATAAAAACACTAGCTGACCCGGCAAACGTTGTTTTGCCATATTGATTATTTCTAGAGAATTTCTAGTGTATAAAATAAAAATTAAATATTCGGGGTGGACAACCCTTACCATTTAGAAGACTAAAAAATAGTTATAAACATGTTCTCAGACCGAATGTGTATGCAAAATTTGAAATAGAATTTTACATAATAATATAATAAAATATACTCTCGCATTTAGTCCAGTTGAGTGAGGAAGAGATTGTAAAGTCTAGGTTTTGGTGATGTTTGCTCTACTTTTGGCGATACCAATACGAAAGGTATGATAGACAGCAAAACACCCCATTATTGGTTTCCCTTTGGAATTAAATAAATGTTTATAACTACATATTATTTGTAACCATGGGCTGTCATTCAAATCCATCAAAGCATTAAGATAAATCATATAATTGAAATTACAGATTTCCCAGAATAGAAAGATATCAGGATATTCATACTTTCATTCAAACGCTGCTAAATTTGTCGTTCTATAAATCGCAATGCTGTAAACGTGAAGTTTATAAACACCATTATATTTGCAAATAAAATTACTTGTGCCGAGAAATGAAGAGAAATGGCCTTTAATGTTAGTTAGTGATTTATAGTGGACTCAAAGCAAGCAATAGTAAATTTCGAAAGGCCATTATCGATCAAGAAGAGAAATAACTCTTTTCACATGAACAGTTATTACGCATACTGCACTCAACATATGACTTACAATGGTAGCCTTCAACGGAAATATTAACTTAAATGTGAAGTCGTATGTGTTAATTTATGTATATTTTATTGCTTTACAGAATTCGAAATGTATTTTATTAGCCGTGTAGTGTCGGCTTAGAATAACACTACCCCATTTCTACCCGTGGGTGATCGTAAGAGGCGACTTAGGGTATAGGGGCTTATTAAGTGATTTTTGGGCGATGTGGTTGGAGACCCGTCACCAAAAACATTTATTATTACCATCTTTTCCCCAATCAACTTCCAAAAGTGGCTGAGGAATTTTTCATTCCAAAGCTCTGGCTACCCCGTTAAGGGATTTATAGCCGTGAGTATATGTAAGTATAAAATGTATTTTAATCTTGAATTAACCGATATGATCAACATTCCCTCATCATAGTTTTTGAATGATCAGTTAAGTGACTTTTGGAAAATTAACTAACATTAAGAAAACTCAAATCAGCATAGCAAATGGAAAATCATATGAAAAAAACTATTGTGAACTTTTAAATCCACCACCTTTTGTCAATATGATAACGTTGACACCTATATGATAGTATATGATAATTAAAACAACTATTGACTTTCGGATATTTTAATCGCGTGTTATTACATTGTTTTTAAAGCCCGACGTTTCGAAATTGCTGTGTAGTGTCGGCTTAGAATAGCACTACCCCATTTCTTCCGGTGGGTGTACGTAAGAGGCGACTAACGGTATTGGGGCTTTGTAAGGAATTTTGGGCGATGCGGTTGGAGACCCATCACCAACAGCCTTTATTTTACCATCTTTTCCCCACGCATCTTCCAAAAGAGGCTGAGGAATTTCTAATTCCTTAGCTCTGGCTACCCCTTCTAGGGATTTATAGCCGTGAGTATATGTATGTATGTATGTATGTTTCGAAAACTTTTCAGTTATCATGGTCACGAGAAGATAATAATTTAAAAAAAAATGTAGAAACACGCGATTAAAATATCCGAACATCAATAGTTGTTTTGATTATAATGTGCAATCGTGAAAATCTTAGAAAATACTACCAAGTTAATAATCTAAAAATCTAAAGTATAAAAAACGTTTGTGAAACATCACCTTTCTCTAGACAAGTGGCCTTCCGAATTAGTAAAAAATCGGAGATAGGAAACGCAAACACTACTTAAACGTGTAAAAGAAATAAAGGATAGAAGAATTTCGCGCTGGCAGCCATTGACGCGGTAGCTCAATTGGCAGAGCGATGGGGGCGTATACCCGAGGTCGCGGGTTCGATTCCCGCCTGTGTCGAAATTTTTCTTTCCTTTATTTATTAGCAATAATCCCCACATACTGCCTCCGTGGTCTCGCGGTTAAGCGCTTGGTTTCAAGTACGGAGGTCTCGGGTTCGATCCCCGAGGGGCGGTAACCTTACATATTTAATTTGTAAGATTTGACCCAGTCTGGAAGGATATTGCAGGCTTAAATCACCTGATTATCCGAAAATTAAGATGATTCCGTGCTTCGGAGGGCACGTTAAGCCGTCGGTCCCGGCTACTATTACGGAAGTAGTCGTTAGTCTGCCAACCCGCAATTGGCCAGCGTGGTGGACTATGGCCAAATCGCCCTATATAGGGTAGGCTCGAGCCCCTTGGTGGGGACATATATGGGCTGAGAAGAATCCCCACATGAGGTTTTCATGAACAAAAAGATTTAAATCACCTTTCTCTGCCTACCCTGGTCTGGCTGGAAGTATGAGTCACGGTTTGACTATAAGTGTAAAATTATATAAGTATTTACAAATAAATTAGTCTCGTGCTATAACTATACTGAGTGCTGAAGCCCATTCATTATTATCTAGCGCCTTGTAATTTCTGAGGCTATATTGGGTACAGAATACTAACCTATACGATAGCATACTGTAATATTTAACTACAGCCTTTCTAAAGTACTCATACAATATAGACAATGTAGTTTAAATGGCAGGAGCTCTAAGAGGATTTTAAGATTAAAAATGATCACATAGGTCATCAAATGATAAATTATTATTGATATTATAAAATGCCAATGTTAATATGCTGTGTAGTATCGGCTTAGTATAGCACTACCCTATTTCTTCCCTGGGTGTTCGTAAGACTACAGGCTTTTTAAGTGATTTCTTGGCGATGCGATTGGAGACTCATCACCAAAAACATTTATTTTACAATATTTTCCCCTATTATTTATAATTATAATATTTGACTTCCAAAATTACTAAAGAATTTTCTGATTTTGAAGCTCTGGCAACCCCTTTTAGGGATTTATAGCCGTGGGTATATATATTTATGTATAAAATGTGAAATTTATGTGCTTAATAAGGCAAGCTTCTTAAGTCTGAAGAATAAAAGGGTACGAATGAAAAGATTGATGAGTGAAGACGAACCTTTAGATACATAAACATAAACGTTCACGCCGAATATCCCCGAAGGGGTTGGCAGAGGTACTAATACTTCTGAACATCACGTGACTTTGTCACCTGGTGTTCAGAGTACCCACGTTTTTGCATGGACAGTGTACTCACGTGATAGGGGGCAGGCCTATCGCCGTTTTGTACGAATACACTGTCACATGACTAAGTGCAACTCAGCCATGTGGGTTTCCTCACGATGTTTTCCCTCACCGTTAACAACCATGATAAATTAACCACACATATGTCTTTAGAAAAGACAAATTGGTGTAGGCCCGACCCAGGATTTGAACACTAGTCGTTTGCACGATAACCGAGTGTTCTACCCACTGGGCTATCACGGTTGCGAACCTTTAGATAGTTACTACATACCTACCCAAATGTGAAGAAATGATGTGAGTTTATGTACGCATATCTACAAAATATTGAGATGGATCTATCGACGACAAGGATGATTAAAACTAGGAATGAACAATTTAGAGCTAGTATGAAAACTAACGCCCATCAAGGACAATACTTGACTTGGTTTGGTCATGTGATGCGCAGAAAGGAGCATGTGATAATGATGTTGAAGTAGGATCAAAAGGGTGTAGTCTCGATATTTGGGTGTACGAACATATGAAGGAGTGTGATACTGGTGAAAGTATGAAGGAAGATAGAAATTTGTGGCGAGACGCGACTTATAGAGCTGACCCCCTTATGATTATTATACTTTTGATTAATTATTTGGCTATCATTATCTTCATTTCCCTAGCTTTTGTAACCGTATACAAAAGCTAGGAATATAAAGATAATGATGACCAAATAATTAATCAAAAGTATAACAATCATAGTCTAGGAAACAAAAGTAAATGAATCTAAATGAGATTCTAAAATGACTGACTATTGATAAAAGGCATTTTCAGACTTTACTTTTTGTGATGTAATTTTTCTTTTAATATAAAGCCACATTTATAGTGCTTTTTTTAACGTTTTGTTATCATTGTTTCAGAAATTAATACGAGAAAACAAATCGACAACGACAAAAACAATGGGCTTGCGTTGTAAAGAAAATTCGCTACTCAATACAAGTGACAATTGCAATTTACAAAAGTGAAATCCTTAATAGTGAGCGACTATTGGTGAAATCCTATTGGAATATTTCTGATTGTGACATTGTACAGTGTTCATACAATTGTGAAAATGGAAGCGTTAGAACGGCGGGGAAAAGTTGCTGCGTTAGCTGCTATAATGTTTATCTTGTTCTGGTCACAGTGTAAGTATACATAATTTATTTTTTTGAGGCAATCGATAGTCTTTCCCTACCTAAATGGGAAGAAAGAGCGTGAGTATAACTAAATCCAATGTTGGTCAATGAATCTTATTTACTTACTCACGCCCATTGTTTCTATTGGGGTATATAGAGATGAAGATAGAACAAATGTAATGTGTCTATACGTATTTTTCCTACCAATGAATGCGCAATGATCACAGAGCTTCAAGATCTATTTGCAAGTTATGCAAATTCAATTACTGCAAAATAACGTGACAACTTATTAAAAATTGCTTACATCAAAGCTTAAAATTTATACGCAATATGATATTTTTGACCTTGCATGCGTGGGTGAAATCTAACGCGTTATAATGCCACAATACTGTATTAGGTCTCCGGCCCACAACTCTTTGGTTTATTGATAATTAGCACTAACTTTAAATGTCTGTAGCCTAAAATGTGATTGTAATGTTGTGACGAAGTCCATAATTTATTGATACGGCATTATCTGCTGCTAGTTCAAATGTTATTCTGTAAAATTTTGTAACTTAGAAAAAAACACCTTTAAATCGATCATCAAGTAGGCAAAAGGTCTATTGATTAGATTTAAACAGATAGCAGATTTTAGTTTTACATTTTTTAAACGTTCATACCTTAGGAAATATTTCGCAGTTTACTTACTTATTGTACGCATTGAATAACCCTTACATTACATTCACATTTACCAAAAATTGTAAACATGCACCTTCTTCACATTTTTAAACATGCACCTTCTTCACATTTTTATTCCATACACTTTGGATTCCCGCTTTTTGTGAGGTAATATCCTATTTAATCAAATTTTGTCTTCCGTCGTCCTCTCATTACTATACCATCACCATCATCCAGATTGGGATATATACAATACATATATATCAAGCCATCTTAATAATCTCGTTTTGGAGACATACAAACATACATATACTCACGATGAATGACCCCAAAAGGGGATATCAAGAGTTTCAAAATTAGAAACTACACAGGCAATTTTAGAAAGTAGTAGGAAAATATTGTATCATAAAGATTTTTGTTGGTGATGGGTCTCCAACCACATCGCCTTAAAGCCAGAATACCTGCGAGGATGAAATGAGTTCAAACTATTTTAAGCGCACAATACAATTCATAGTTGTGTACAATACGTTATAAATAACCTAATAGATACAATCCTTTGGAAATATGGCGCTATCCAATTATTATTTTCTAATGATCAAAGTTAAAGAAAATCTATAAAAGTCTGTACTACTCGATTCGAACTTCAAGTGGTGCAAAAAGGTGAGCCTTTTGATCTCACCTTAAGATCATTAAAATGCTAAAGAAAGGTTGCAAATTAACCATTGCGCTGTGCCTTTTAGCAAATTTAAGATCGGCCTAATCTAACAAATGTATGTTGCAGGCAAAGGCGTTGAAGGGCAAAAGAACCCCAACAGCAAAATGTCTTACGTGTGCCCGCCGCAGTTCATCCGTCTCGGCCACAGCTGCTACTACTTCAGTGATAAGAAGGCCACATGGCAAAACGCACTCTTCGATTGTAAGGTAAGCTAACTTTAACATATATTTTCTCAACCCATTAAGATAAAATTTGTACAACAGAAACATAAATTACACACATGCATACATATACTCACGGCCATAAATCCCAAAAAGGGGTAGCCAGAGCTTTAGAGATAGAAACTACTCAGCCACATTTGGAAGTTGATAGGGTAGAAGATGGTAGGCATAAAGTATCGTTGGTGATGGGTCTCCAACCACATGGCCTAAAAACCACTTTAAAATGTTAAAGGTGTGTAGAAAGGGATAGTCACATTCTAAACCGGCACTACACGGAAAAAACATAAATTAGAAAATTTAAAATAAAATAGATGAGTTGAATTGAACTCCTCCCCCAAATAAAATCGGTAAATAAATGTATGGCATAACGTTTTTGTCTTATTTGATCCGTCTATTCAGCTAAAGGTCAATGTCTGATTCGCACTACTGTGCCATAGTAACGTGCAATATTTACGACATTTTAATTTTTGTCAAGAGCACTATACGCTAAGGCCATTTCATTTAATTTTTACGACCGTGTCTATAAATTGGAATTTGACTCGTCAGGAATTATTAAGTTGGGTTAAGGTGTCAATTAGTTTTGCTCGCGTACCAGACTAAACATAAAAACATGACACAACAGAACGATATATTATTATCTTATCTTAGGCTAGTATTGTAATTCATTTGTACAATAAGTGCATTTTGTATAACGCAACTGAATATGCCCGACCTTTATATACTATCATTAATAGACTTATTGCCATTTTATTCAAAAGCCTGCCAAACTTCTAGGTAAACACGACGACTGATATTCACACGACTACCAAAAATAAACAACTAGAAACCCACATCTCAAATACGCGTTTAAAGATCAACGGCCATTCGATGTTTCGAATGCCTATGTCAGCTAAAACACGCACGAACAATTTGCATTTGAAAAGACCCAAAAATAGATCTAGAACTGTGACCAAGAGCGAACCGATATCGAACGACTCACGAACGAAACGTAATGCAAATCACTCTCATTTTAGATTTCTCAGAATCGACGACAAACGCATAGGTAATGTTCTTGTACTGGCTCTAACCCAAACAATTGGATTGTGAATAACTGTTACACATCAACCAATGATATTATCTACCAACTGATGATCATAGCCACATTATGATCTGGTTGTGACTATATTAAAGGCACGTGGCTGTGATAACGAGATCCAGTCGTAAAGATTGACTTGAACGTACCATTGAACTATTTAAAATAGAATTAAAATGTATCTTTAGACCACCACCGTCGTCTGGTCGAGTGGTATGCGTAGGTTGGATGTAGTTATCAACAACAGCTTTTTACATCTAAGTTAAACAATAACAGATAGTTATGGCTAAGCTGCTATAAATAAATGACACAGCAACAAAAATCGATCGCAAAATATAGTTTAGAAAGGTAATAATAGGACGGTCAGCGGGACGATTCCCTAAAATGTGATATTAATCGTTAAGGATAGAGTAGCTACTTTCACACCTGCCTAGACCTACTCACAATAAGTTCTTTTAGGTTAAGTATTGATCACTATTGTCATTCAATTTTCACGATCAGTTCATCGAACTTTACTATAACTAAACTAAATTTTCGAGTGACTTAAAAAAAAGGCGGTAGTTCGATTTTATATGTTTTTTTTCGTATTTATATTACGCAATTACTTCCTCAATAGTCAATCAATTTCAAAATATTTATTTTTTCTTATGTAAGGTATGCTTCCAGAACCACGTTATCAAACCTCATGAAAATTCCAGAATTGAATTTTCATGAGGTTTGATAACGTGGTTACAAAAATAGGTCAAAATAGTAAAATGACTACGTTGATTAAAGAATTTTGAATGAATAATAAGGTTCCCATGAAATAACTGTGAAGTTGGTTCCAAATAAAAAAATGCTCCTCATTATTCAACATAATTTTGTAGAATATTTGAAACTTTGCTCGTGTCAAGTTGTCAACAAATCCTATCAACAAGTAATTGTGGTGTTAAATCTGATCAAAAAGTTTGAAAACTTTTTATAATGGACGCGTTATAATTAGAAAACATCGTTGCCCTTTTTAACACAAATAAGCACACTTTCGAGCATGTTTATGTATAAGTACTGAAAAGCTACATACATACATACATATACTCACGGTCATAAATCCCAAAAAGGGGTAGCCATAGCTTTAGAACTAGAAACTCCCCAGCCACATTTGGAAGTTGATAGGGGTTGAGATTGTACAAATAAAGTATCGTTGGTGATCGGTCTCCAACCGCATCGCCCAAAAACCACTAAAAAAGCCCCATAGCCTTAGTAGCGTCTTACGACACCCGTGGGTAGAAAAGGGTACCTAGTGACATTCTAACCCGGTACTACACGTCAAAATCTGTGAAAGAAGATGGTGATTGTAGTGTAAAAGTTACACTTTGAAAAATGGAAATAAACGATAACTAAGTTGTTTCCATCCCCGTTTCAGATTACACATTGAACCGAGTTTAGTAATTTACATTCATTGATGTTTTTGGTAGGACGTCAAACAAATAGAGCACGAATTGGAAACAGGAAGAATCATAAACTTTTATCGATATCCGAAATTATCAGTCGGCTCCGTGCCAACCGTGACTTCAGGTGGCTTTATTTACTGCAACTATACAATATTTATGGGACATTTCGTCAAAATAACCGACCGCGCACCCTTTAGGGCCCCCGTTTATCACAAACTGGTGGGAAGAACAAACATATAAAGAAAAAGATTTTTGTTAATATAAATCACAAATAAAAACTTTTGAAGGTAACACTAGGTGTTGCAAATGTCTTTACCACTCCTAAATATCCATGTACATAGGAAGACACGTTTATTTTCAAACTCTACCATTCCGTAATTTGAATGTTTTTGTTCATGAAATCCTCATGTGGGGATTATTACTAATAATTATTTCAAGTTGGCAGCCATTGACACGGTAGCTCAATTGGCAGAGCGACGGGGGCGTATACCCGAGGTCGCGGGTTCGATTCCCGTCTGTGTCGAGATTTTTCTTTCCTTTATTTATTATTAATAATCCCCACATGAAGTTTTCATGAACAAAAACATTCAAATTATGTGATAGTTAAGCGTTCTCAACATTTGCATTGTAACTGAAAAGGTAGACAAGTGGCCTTCCGAATTTGTAAAAAATTCGGAGGTAGGGAACGCAAACACTACTTAAAAGTGTAAAAGAACCAAAGGATAGAAGAATTTCGCGCTGGCAGCCATTAACACGGTAGCTCAATTTGCAGAGCGACGGGGGCGTATATAATCTACCATTCCGTCAATTTTACGAACTCTGCAATTTCAATCCAAATAACTTTAACCCGCAGCTTTAAGGCATCGTTTTGTCAGTGCTGTATTAAGGCTTTAGTGATAAGCCTGCCCTTAAATATGTCGTGGGTATTTATATTTTGCTGTTTATTATAATGGCTTCGCCGCACTTTATTCCTAGCGCATTGACTTTATGTTTCGTAGACACTATAATTTACTATGTGCATTAAATCCAGTTATTGTAGTTGATTACAGCTTTTAAGTAATTGTTCTATTAAGGATTTATTATGAGATTGTTTATACAATTATTGGCTATTAAAGAAATAGCGACCTAAAACGTTTACTCACGGGTAACATTTAATTTTGAAACATAACGTGTGATAAGGATTGAGAACATAGCTTTCTGTTTTTTGTACCTGATACTGGTTAACTGATAACTACTATAGTTCACAGGCCCTAGTCGACAAACTCTACATTATCTTATTCTGAGTAAGTGAAATTGATAGAGACCATTAGAAACATTTTTTTCAAAAAACAATACTGTTTAACTATCTTGTACTCCTTGTTATATAGTTATGGTTATGCTGTACGGGTTAGACTTTGATTTTTAAATATTAACACTTTAAGTTATAAATCGCCGATCGTAGCCTCTACCCACCCCAATGAGTTCAAATAGCGTGGGAACAATATGTACATAATTATTCATACATTCATATATATATGACATTACTTTTAAGTATTATTAATTGGCACCTCTATCCACTCTTTCAGGAGTTTTTTTTTTTATTCATGTATTGACCGTTTGCTTAATAATAAAGAAACTATTTTCATGTCACCATAGATTGTTATAGTATCTCGGAACCATCAATCCAGGAACAGATTTTGGTCATTGAGAATATTCTTAAACACAAATGATATCATACTGAAGTGTTTTGATGAATAAGCAAATAAGGCATCGAAACTGAATTTGATTTATGTTATTTCCTGTCTCAGCCTCTTTTGAATTCTCATACAATAAAAGACACAAGCGTTTATCCGATGCTAATATATAACTCAAATGACTTTGGAGAACCACCAGGTTGTTTATACTTTAATACTTCTAATACTCTTCTGTGGAACATTGACATCGTCTCCCGGAACACATTTCATTTGTCTCATTAATTCTGATAATATATTCAAACGGAATCTTAATTTGCGGGTTGCTGTAACCGTTTGTCTTTTTGGCATAGACATTGCAATAACGCCGTTTATCTCGAAAGGTTGGCAGAGAACCTTTATTTATTTTTGACGTAATATGATTCTTTGGGTTTTGGTAAAGTTACTCGTAACCCTGTGATAGGAACCTTATAGGACTGATTCAGTATCGCATGACTGATAATATAAGAGACTCATCTTGTGGGTTCCCTCACAAAAGTCTCCGAGAGGGTTATTTGGGACATTAAAATCAATCACGGTTTAGACAAAAATATTTATTAGATTGAATTATCTATGATATCTTTTTATGAGAATATATAATATGGGTACATCCTACATTGAGAGTTTAATTAGATTTGAGGTCAACCAACATACTGATTTCAAATTGGCATGCTCATTGGCAATTCATATATATTTTTATCGATCATTAGATTAAATAACTAAACCTAATTGAGGCATATTCATCGGTCCAAGAGGTCAAATACTCTTGATTCTGTATGAATAGACGCCTTCAGTTATTTTAGGTGAAATGTTAATAAGTAATAAGGTCAAAAATTTTGTTTGTACAGTTCGAAATCTCTATTTTATTATGCGCACAAATCAAAATGTCCTTTAATGTTGATTTATGAATGAAACACCAACTCAGTTAATACAATATGTAGATGTGGAGCAATGAAGACATTTAGGTCAATTATGCCAATTGGTGAAAAAATAAATTATTTGCAATCCTAACGTCACAACTATATGAGTTATATAGACAAGTGAAATGACCTATATAATTGAAGAATGAATCAATCAATCTACCACTAAATTTCGTTAGCAAAAATACTAAACTATCATCTGTTATAATATGAATTATTTATACAATCCACATGTTTCTTTTGATGCGAAATAAATCTTTCGTAGCTAGAATATAAATCACTCATTGATCTGCCAAAATTATGGATTATTTAAACTCCTTCTTTATACAAGTGTCGTAAAGATGCAAATTAATAGCTTGTCAGTCAGATGTATTTGAAAGTCTTAATAGCTCGCTGTGGTTTTTTTTTGTTTTTCGCGGTCGGCCGCCTGCGATACAGCGCGCGCCAACTTTGGAGCCACACCAAATAAAAGGCGAGTCCAACTGGTGTCTGACGCGTTACACTCGGTCTGCGGTGGAATTCCTATTGTGAGAATAAATTCCACTCCCAGATGGTACTATCTAGGTTTTGCCTTTTTTTCATTGTCTTTCAGCGTGTATTATAAACATGTGTCTATGAATTTGTTTGTGTCTGCCGTGCGAGCAACAAATTTATAAAATTCCTAAAATAAGTTATGTTACCGTGTTAATAACATTAAGCAATGAAGTTAGCTTTTATTTTATATTTCATAGTTTTCACTTATTTTTTTATAACTTTTTGAAAAATGTACCTAAATGTATGTTAGTGATAACATGACAACTACTATATTTAATAATACATACATACATACATACATATACTCACGGCTGTAAATCCCTACAAGGGGTAGCCAGAGCTGAGGAACCAGAAGTTACTCGGCCACTTTTGGAAAGTAGAGTGGTAAAAAGATGGTAATGGTAAATTTACATAAATAAATCTATTATAATAATATAATAGAAAACTCTTTAGTACTTTACCCTTTAACTTATAAACCAAAATGTTCTTGTTATCACTAAAAAGACATCTTAAAGACAACCTTTGGATGGAAATATACTTTTGGTCATAAGATCACGTAGTTATTAAAATCAGTATAAGAACAACTTCACCCACTCCCACGTATAAGTCACATTCTCCCACGGTGGAATCCATCAAATTCCATCAAACATAATACCACATTTTCCTAATTCAAAGGGACATTATCTGAAGACGGAAGTCGAAGTAGTAATGATTTCCGTAGAAATAGCTCGCTAATTGAAATGCTGCGCCAAGATTATCCCACTGATTTACTGAGTAGACTGGAGACTACTGTTACACCTAAAGAGCTTATTCCATTTGCCTGAATTCAGAACGTCCGATAGCCACAGAATCTGAATTCGGACTAGTGGAATAACGTTCAGAACGCTAGGCTTCCGATAAAGAGACAAATTTCGGTTCCTAGCTCACTTCATTTTTTGTAGCTCCGTCTCAGGAAGGTGGAATAACGTTCAGACGATTTAGTCGCCTCGCGCCCGCCACAGCGAGAGGACGTGCCAAAATTTTTCATGCATATGATTGCAAATTACGTCAACAAAAAAAGATAATAAAAGTTTTATAGCAGATATACATATGCTCACGCCATTAATTCCAGGGGTAGTTAGGTAGGTAGGGGATCCATTTCATAGGGGTAGGCAGATATGTATAATTATATTCATACATACATATATACTCACGCTATTATTTCCGATTGGGGTAGGTAAATACGTTTTATCACATACATGCAAATTAGATTATATTATAAATACTCACGCCATTACTTCCCATCGGAGTAGGCAGATACGTTTAATTACATACATACGCGCATATACTCACGCTTTTACTTCCGCTTGTGGTAAGCAGATAATTTTAATTGCATACATACATATTTCCGTAAGGGGTAGGCAGATACGTATTGTTTCAAATATGCATACTTATACTCACGCCATCACTTCCCGTGGGGGTAGGCACAGGCGTATAATTACATAAATGTATACATATACTCACGCCATTATTTCCCATTGGGGTAAGCAAATACGTTCAATCACATATATGCATACATATACTAACGCCATTACCTCATTGGGGTAGGCTGAAACTATCGATCGCCACTTCGTACGACCCCGGCAATTTTTTTAATAAATATGCTTTTATTTTTAAGTCATATAGGAGTTCCCGCCTATTTAATATTTTGTGTGAAATATGACGTAAAAATATTTGGAAAAGGTTGTGTACATGAATAGGATATATGTAAGTATAGTAGCGAAAGAGATATATAGACGCAATGTGTCGTCGTTTATTAAATGAGAGTGGGATAGTTCATAAGAGAGTCCGATTGAGAGCGTTTTAAAAAAAAGGCGGGAGCAATTTCGTACGACTGCCCGCAAAATCGCGCGCTCGCGAATGATTCAGGAACTGAAATCGGTGTAGTGGAATAACAAGCGTCTGTGGCCTTCTGCGGCAGTGACTGTGAAGGACCTCCGATTTCAGGAACGATAAAAGTGTAATGGAATAAGCTCTTAAGTGTGATTTACAATTATGTGATGACAGTTAGCAGTTATTTAATATAAATAGTTTTGTTGATTCCCACAGATCAAATATTGAGTCGTTAAGTGCTTCACATTATCAGTGTGATGTCACCTATTGTAATAATAATAGACCTGCCCCTATCATGTGAATGCACTGTTAAAAGAAACGTGGGTACTTTGAGCAGGAGTTGACCAAAATGTCACATGATGTTCAGAAGTATTTATTTATTTTATAAAACGACATTTCCAAATATTTGGAGATGTACTGCCTAAATATTGGGATATTATAGTTACTAAAAGATAAATGTAGAAGTTCGTGGCTACTCTCTATCCCTCCAGATTTTTAACACAGATAGCTACCAATTGTGGAATTATTTTCAATAATGGTTACAAAAAGAGCTTCGGATTAATAAAATACTCGGCCTGTATAGATACGTAAGTATATAAAAAAATATCGTAGGTAATAGATTTCCAACAATTTACCGACTAATCTTTATTCCACGATTTTCTCTAGCTCCCCCTGTACCTGTTTGAGATTTTTTCCCATAAGTTTATTCTCTGTTTCAGACGCTATAATATCGAGTATTTATGGGAAAATTTATTGTTTTCTATTTCTGCCTTGGCTAAAATAGCCAGCCATATTATTGTTATGTTCTATGCATCAAAGGATCCCACGTTCATTGGGACATAATGTATTTTATTTGCTGCATCATCAGCCGTCGTTTAATACTTGATGGGCTCCTCCCACGACTTTCTTATGTAAATCAAACAAGGGATCGACTGTTCTGTGATCATCTTCGATTGATTACGCCCATTTTATTTTTTGTAGATGAAATAGAGCGCTGGGCTAAGTTTTCTTCTTTCTCGAATTAACATAACTTCACGACCGTAACAAACTATCAATATAATGTGTTTTTTAATTAAGTTCTCGTAATGCTAAGGATAAAATGATAAAAAGGTAGCGTCTCATTATTTAACTATAGAAGCCAAACAGAAAAGAGCCCGGCCATAAATACTTAACATATGATGAGAAATCCTGTGATGTAATGATATGTAATTTATATAAGAATGTGATACAAAAATTGTGTGTAGTGTCCGCTTTAGGTAGCAATAACTATATCTTCCCGCAGATTTCGAAAAACAAGCTAAGAATAGCACTGCGCTTATTTTATTTTGTAAATGTAACTATGAATGTATGACTTTAACTTACTTTGCTTAGGGGCAGAAGGGGCTACTACTAAACCAAAGAGGCGAAATATTAGCAACTTGTGTTAAATTTTATTTTATTTTTTGCACTGAGTTGTGCAATTGTTTATGAATCCCATGCTCTGGCCGTCAACGTTATTTTTCATAATTACTTACCACTGTTAATTTAAAGTTATAGCAAATGACTGCAAATGTAACACAGTAACATGCACTAAATATGTATCTATAAACACTAACCATTGTAGTAAAATTTATAACAACCTCATGTTATACTGTTCTTGAATTTTATTACACTGCAACATGATGTCATGATCTATAACATGATAGTGAACTAAGCAAAAACCGTGTGACGAGAATTAGCTCAAATCCACAATGACCCCGATAGACTCGTCCATGGGGCGCCTGTTCTGACGCCATCAACTTAAACCTACTTATTGTCAATACCGACTGTCAATCGCAAGACCAATATTGGACATCTTTAGTATACAGCTAAATGTAAGCAAAAGTGATACTTCTAGTACTGCGTACTCACGGTTTTATTTATATAACAATTTCGGTAACATAGCTTCTCTACGTGCATTTTATCACACGTGTTTTCGTCACCAAATTAACAAGTGGGCGGCTTGAGATGAAACGTGTTGACTTTATCAGCTTTGTATGTGCCGTTATAATAGTTGCTTTGGCTGGAGGAGGAAATAAAAATATTTGTCACTTGTTAGGTACAGCTACTGACGTTAGACATGAGACCTAAATAGTTAAGGTTATTTAGATGTTTCCTTATCAAAATACAAAGTTGCACAAGTTACTTTGAATTGATTCTTCTCAACATACTTTCTACATAATTGGAAAATTAAATAGGAGTTTCGATATAAAATAATATCATTGATTTCGGAATGTGTCCATATCTTAGTAGGTTAGGTTAGTAACAAATTTTACTTAAGCAAACAACGTTTGAAATCTTTTGATTTCTGCAACCAATAAATTCTCAAAACAAAGAAAGTTCAAAGGCATTCAGGCATTCATCAGAAAGAGAACAATAAAAAGCACATTACAAAGAAGAATGCAAAAATGCGTAATCATAATCTTCGAAACATTTAACCTAGTTGGCGTCTAGTAAATGTGGAGTACTGGACCAGCCGTCACTAGGTCTCCCACGCGTGCCTGCTCAGTATAAAATTGATGAAATCTAATTTGTTGTTGCATATTACACAGACGGAGAAAGATGAAAGTGAGCTGACTACTATTTGGCCACGTGCCAGGAGATGGTAGCTATGTGCAGTGAACTTGGCTGCTTATCAGTTTAGCGTATCGTATATTTGTCGAACCGGCTGAAAGGTATCGCATTCTTCGAGGCTCTTCGTTCGAATACAATCCGTATTTTAATCGACAGCATCCAGACAAGCATAACTCCAACGGTTAATGACTATGACTGCATGGTATATCAAAGTCACCTTGATGAAAATTTTTGGTCTTTTAGGATTTTTCATACGTGATGTTGGTCAAAATAACATTATCTCTTCTCAGTGGTGTCACACGAGTGATTAAAAGATTCGGGATATTACGATACTAACTCTTAAAAATCAAACCTTCATACAAAATATTTCCCGTTTTACCGATAAAGTGACTATTTCATCAAATATGAGCCCATACGCTAAATATGTCGTTTCAAATATAAAAGATCTTTAGGAATCACATACGGGACTCTCAACTCTTAAACGTTCGTAATTTTCTCTATTGCTAGAGGGTAAAGTATATAAACCAATATTTGACAGAACATGAAAAGTCCACGAAAATTGGTTATGAGATGAATCAACATTGATTAATAAATTGTATTCTCCTGTATTCTCCTCATTATAACGGATTCTAAGACCCGTAATGTGGGAGTTCCCTTTGTGTTCACAACCTCGTTAAGAAATGATAGACGTATTGTAGTTACAACATACAAGCATGCATCACATTGCCGCTTGGAAGGCCAAGGAAAATTGAAAAGTTTAATTAATAGATTGATACATAAATACAAAAAGAGAGAGATAAAATATCAATATGACTTTGTTTTAGACCTCGACCAAGGCAGTAAAGTTTGTGATTTTGTTACAAAGTTATATACATTAAATTGTGGAAAAAAGGATAACCCAGTTTCGGGTTCACCTTGTGATTTATAAGACATAATAAGAAACTCCCTTTAACAACATATTTTAGACGTTCACTCATTTTCATGCAAGACATTTAGTAAGTTTTCCCGTAAAATGGAACTAAATGAAATACGTGCTGCAATAAAAGACGCAATAAAGCTGTCTTCCTCACCTTATTATTTATAATAGATAATTAAAGCTACACTTAATAATACATACATATACTCACGTCCATAAATCCAAAAAAGGGGTAGCCAGAGCTTCGGAGCTAGAAACTAGATGACGTGATGGTCTCCAACCGCATCGTCCAAAAACTACTTTAAAGCCCTATACCCTTAGTCGCCTCTTACGACACCCGTGGGTGGAAAGGGGTAGTGACATTCTAAGCTGGCACTACAAGGCCTACCATAATAAATTTCTTATAAGATATCCTTTTCCCATTGCATTGAAAACAGCTGTAACAGTTGCTTTATTACGTCAGACCTAAATTAAAATATGCTACAAATATCGGTCGATGAAAATAGTACTTGAAATAACAGTCTCAAATAGTTTCCTAGCAATCAACAGCTGTGATTATCTAGCATTGCTAAAAAGTAACGTCTAGGTTATCTCAAAAGCTTCGGCCTTTGAACAGACCTAAACACATTAGTTACAAACTTTGTTTGTTTACATAGGTTCTTGGATGGATTGGATTTTAAAATTTGCATTCCTGATTTCTACGCTGAGCCAACTGCTTTAAATACATTCTAATTCATTTCCTATAGTTTCTGACTGACTGACAGACAACGCAGAATATATATGGTTGGAGGGAACTGAAATTTATCAGGTTCATAGCTTAAGCACTTTAGGGAACAGGAATTACGGCTAATTAAAGCTTATAATAAACATCTGCAATTACAATTCTATCATGTTAAAATTAGATATGAAGACTCCGTAACAGATATAAGCATACATTACAAAATTATTACCAGAAATTCTTACGGGAACATGAATCACAGGAGGTTAAAGTGTAGTAGGGAGCACCTTCTCCACACTTAATATTTACCGTGCATTCAGTCTCACAAAGAGTAGTGGTGCCACTAGTTATGTTTTCCTGGACATTTTGAGTGGTGTCCTGTCAAATACTATGCATAAGGGTCCTAGTTTTAAATACTATCCTTTCAGGAATTTACATTCAGAGAAAGTTAACATTTTAAAGTAAACGTTTCTTTGTGAGTGAAGGGTCCGAAGTAAGAAGAATAAAAGAGCATGTATGAGAAGAATAATGAATGTAGTAAGTTTCTTTGTATCTCT
Source organism: Bedellia somnulentella (assembly GCA_963576735.1). NCBI lineage: Eukaryota > Metazoa > Arthropoda > Insecta > Lepidoptera > Bedelliidae > Bedellia > Bedellia somnulentella. Next base: position 14,972,689 of record OY755176.1, on the reverse strand, counting down.
ACGTCTCTCTACGGTTTCAAAGAATGGAGATATACATTATGGCAAAGAATCAACTAAAAGAGACTTTAATATAAATTTTTAGTCACCAGAATAAGTCCTGCAAACACTAATAATTTTACGTAACACCAATTGTCACATACATTGAGTACACTTCAGTTTCTGGTTAGGTTAGGCTCTAACGACGCAATCTATGAAATTTTTGATGTCACATTAACCACAATTGGAAAATAGCCTCAGTTAGCAACAATCCAACAACACAACGTGGCAGCTGAGCTAATCACAATTATGCACGGACAAGCATAACAAAGCGTTGGAAATATTCATTACAATTCTAATACTACCTCTTTCTCAGGTAGTCAAAATTTTCATAAACATTAACTGATTACAGTACATTAACATTGTCGTTGAAACTCATTCACAATATGCCGTAATCCTGTAGGAAATTGCAGCACTGTAAGCGACAGTATTCTTCAACCTATCGTGGCTTTTTTTTCTTCTAGTCCATGGTGGAATTACAAAGACTACTTAAAAGAGTTCATTAAAATACTATAATAACGTATGTAGATTCAGTCTGTCCGACCCTTATTTAGGCGTAATGTTTATATTTGAAAAAATATTTATACATACATACCTATACTCACGGCCATAAATCCATGGAATGGGTAGCCAGAGCTAAGGTTTAAGAAATTCCTCAGCACTTTTAGAAAGTTAAGTGGGGAAAAGATGGCAAAATAAGGGTTGTTCGTAATGGGTCTCCAACCGCATCGCCCAAAAATCCCTTAAAAGCCCCAATACCGTTATTCGCCTCTTACGTACACCCACCGGCAGAATTGGGGTAGTGTTATTCTAAGCCGACACTATACAGCTTTTTATAAAAAAATATATATATAGTATTTACAAAAAATCTTTGTTACTGAGCTGAATCGTTTGCATGCCCGAATCTAATCTTTAAATTCAATAAAGACTAGATACCAGAAAATTAAGACTAGAACACACTATAGATATCTTTTTCCAAAGAACCAAGCATACTCGTATTTTAATACAAGAAAATCATTTTTGTTTTGTCTATAAATGGCATGTTACCTTTCATTACGTAAGTCCAAATGGTACTTGCCTAGTTTTTATTATTAGCGCTGCGTTTTATCACCATGTTTTACACCCTTTGATAACAGGAGGTTCTACGGTCTGCGTTTTTAAACGAACCTATAAAACTGAAACAACAAATAATGTTTCATGTTATACTAATATAAACAAGCGGTATGTTTACCTGACCTCACTGAATTAGACGACCTACCTTCCAGGAGGCCTAGTACAAGCGCTATTTTATCGTCACGACATCAGTTAGAATGAGATGACAGTATAAGATACCAAGTAAGTGCATAAGAGATGGCTGTTTTATACCAGGTGATATCTAGTTAAAATAACTCGTACTAGCTATCCAGCCCGGCTAGTACGAGCGGTGTTTAAACCGAATGTTAGGCAAGTTGAAAACAATATTGTTATTGATAGTGAAAAAGTAGAATTAGTGAAAGAGACAAAATTCCTAGGGATAATAATCGATTCTAAGTTGCAATGGGGACCCCATATACTAACACTTTCTAAAAGGCTGAGCTCAGCAGCGTATGCCGTGCGTAAGATTAGAGAAATAGCAGACGTAGAAACAGCTCGCATTGTGTATTTCAGTTATTTTCATAGTATTATGTCGTACGGTATTTTATTATGGGGTAAAGCGGCTGATGTTCATAAAGTTTTCGTCTTACAAAAGCGAGCTATCCGATCTATTTACATGTTGAGGTCGAGGTATTCGTTGCGCGAAAAATTTAAAGATATTGGCATTTTAACTGTCCCTTGCCAATACATATTTGAGAATTTAATGTATGCTAAAAAGAATATATGTCAATTTAGTAAAGTTAGTGATAGGCATACTGTTAACACTCGAAATAAGGACAAACTGAACGTACCGAAGTGGAGACTTAATAAAGTAAGTAACTCCTTTATGGGACTATCCCTCCAAATGTTCAACAAACTTCATTCTGACATGTTGGAATTGCCTGTGGCATCTTTTAAAAAGGCAATTAAAGCAATGCTTTTAAAGAAATCTTACTACAGTGTTCAAGATTTTTTAAACGACAAGGACCCAACGCGCACATGACCGTGTCCGTAAAGCTATAAATCTTCCCTCGTTATTCCCAGGAATAATTGTCTGGTGAGGATTTTTCTTCTCACGTTATGTGATTGATTTTTTGTGATGGACAATTTATTTTTATTATGTCAAACAAGCGTTTGGTTTTGTCGCATAGAAAATCTTTTATAAAGTAAAAACATGTTAATAAACTGAAATTGTACAAACCATGTTTTGAAAAAATGAAAAAATGTGAATGTAAAGAGTTTCTTTGTTGCTTCTTCTCTTTACGAACACCTTCCGAAGCAACGGACTAATGATAAATTTAAAAACATTTGACGTTCAAAAAATGTTAGTTTTTAACTTAATTTTGAAGAATAAACTTTTTGACTTTTTTTTTTTTGAGTTATCGCGTGGGATAAAGCAGCCATCTCTTACGCACGTACTTAGTATCGTATATTGCCATCTCATTCTAACCGTTATCGTGTCGATATAATAGCGCTCGTACTAGCCGGGCTGCTTTCGATAACAATCAGTTGATAACATTCTAGATCACTAAGATTGCTTTGCTGGTTGGTAGCACAGTTTATTTTGTTGATAACGATATAAAGTCACACCGCCCGCCAGTTATTCAGCCTATGTATAGTCAAGTTTGACCATTATCTTGGCAGTCTTGAGTTATTATTTGCTAGCGACCGAACCCTTTGCGTGTATTAAGGTTTTGTTATAAAGGAACCATTCTAGTAATTCTTGTTCGCCTCTTTATATTATTAGTTAATAGTTATATTGATAAACTTAGAATATCATAGGCCATGACAGCAATGAAATCTACGAGTCATTATGAAATATACAAAACGCACGGTATAGCTTTTGCCAAGTACAATTATTACTTCACATATGAGGAAATGTGTATTTCTATGTAGAGCTTCTTAGTCAGCCGCTCTTGATTTGATCGGTTGCAACTGTATCTTCCCCCAGTTATATAAAAGCGACAGATCCCTGAGTAATGATCCCTCTACGACATACCCAAAAAAAAACAGCTTAAACATTAGTATGACATAAGGCATGCTTTTTTTTGTAAATATTAAATTTTTGACATATTTTCTTCGGAAACCCAATATTACATCAATTAAAAATAAATTCTTCCGTGCTATGTCTTACTCTAGAGTACATTGAACTCACATTCGCCAATAAATATCTATTGGAACACGATAATTTGATGTTCGCGAAACACTAATTTAACAGTTCCCAGAGTTCAAACATTGTCGCGAAGCAGCCACAAAGCGAGCAACGACTTCTTCAATAGAAATCACGAAATTAACTTCAATCTTCGGCTAATGTAGGCCAATCACCAATGGACGCCTCGAGCCGATCGACTTGATTTAATAGCTCTATACCAGGAACCAATGACGGGAACATCTGTTGTTAGGTAGCTCTGAACGAGGCTTAAGCGACCTACCGAGGCATTCAGACCTATTCCGCGTGTATTTCTTATGTTCCTTTTGATGGAAGTCGAACAAATACTCTGGAAGATAAACATAATCTAACAACATGCATTTTAATGAATATCTGTTACTACCCACTCCACGACTTGTTTACTGCCTCAAAAATTGCCATGTGTCGTCACCTGCACAAGAAAAGACGAAATATTGAAATTAGATTTTATGTATATTTTTTTTGCCGATATCCAGCCTCAATAAATCAAAAGTCACAACGGCCCAGTCCCAACAACAAAGATTACACTCTTAGATACTAACCCTAAGCCTGTTGGTATTCCAAGGTTCACTAAAAAAATCGCATAACATTTAGCTCTGCTCCGTGAGTTCGTAATTGATTCTGCAAACTAGTTTTTATTTAAATGAACGCAATGTTATATTTTATTATTAACAGACTGGTTGCAATCCATTAATTTTGCATAACAATCTAAGGAAGAGCTATTCCAATGTTACTCTACATTTTATAAGAATTATGTTTGTTTTAAGGTCATCTAAATATAATTTTGGTCGTTTTGATATTTAAATATTAAACTTAATTGTAAGATGAAATGATTGTCTTTTATGAATTTATGAATGCTTATTAGGAAACAATTAACATGATAATGCTATATATTGCAGAGGCTTTAATTTTATATCTTGATTTTCAGGTCAGAATCGTATGAATACCCATTGATTTATATAAAATTGTGGATTAGAGAATGTTCAGATTTTGATTAATCAGATAATTAGTTTAATAGAAAATTTTATGGATAAGTTTTTTTTAACAGGGGTAACAAAAGATTCCACCTGCCTTGTAGATATTTTTTTCTCATTTTAAATATAAGGCCATGAGAAAAAGCAAATCCCACATACTCCTATCAACCTCTGAAAGAAGGAAAGCTATCAGCGTGACGGGAAAAATCGTCATCGTCGAAGCGACAAAGTGTTTTGGGGTTCTTCAGTGATTAATGGTTTTTAAGTAAATGTGGCTTAAGAACCTTCACCAACCATCCTATCTGTGGCTATTTCTGTTTAGTCTTGACAGTCATGACTATTTATTGGTCTAAGAAGGTGAATAGCGTTCTGTTTAAATTTTACTAACATGGAGTATTCACTGTTTCCAGGATCGAGACAGCAACCTTTCAATTCCTGAAAGATGGGAGGATAGAAATCTTCGCAGATACTTAAACACCTCGTCAATCGGTAATCTACTAAATTGTTTAAAATTACAAAGTACCATTGCTAATCTAGGATACAACGTATCTTTATATTATTGTGACCATCAGCCAAATGGAGATTAGTTGTAAGAAGCCAAGTCAACTGTTACTTACTTTCTACTACTAGCACTTAGGTACCCATCTTTAAAAACCTAGTAGCACAGATGTACTAATTAGTGTCAAATACTGTCACATAACTTTCAAATATGAACACTTGAGTAGCGTTTCTTTTTAAACCAAATCTTATACAAAAATAAAAACAGACAAAAATTTCCTAAAATATTTGAAAGACATAAAATTTCAATAATGTTGCTTGTCTAAATGAAACAGTAAATAAGTACTTTATAAAGTCTATAAATATCCGTGTAGTGCTGTCTTAAGAATGTCACTACCCCTTTCTACCCACGGGTGTCGTAAGAGGCGGCGTATGGGGATATTTAAGTGGTTTTCCGGCGTTGCTGTTGGAGACTCATCACCAACGATAATTTATTCCTATCATCTTTTCCCCTATCAACTTTTAAATGTGGCTGAGGAGTTTTTAGCTCGAAGCTCTGGCTACCCCTTTTTGGGATTTATGGCCGTAAGTATATGTATAATGTAAGTATGGAAATACAGTCAGCCAGTCAGACAGGCCGAAATATTTTGATTCCAATGTAATTATCCATTCCAGTATTCCAGATCTTTCTCCGTTGACTAAATGTTTGCAGGGAACGTTATTGAAAGGAAACATAACATCATTAGAGGAATGATGTTATGTTCATCGCTTAATATTTGACCAAAAATAGCTTTCGAGAGCATATCCACGCAGTACACTATATTATTGTAAAATAAGGCTTAGAATAGCACGACATAACTAAAATAAATTATACAATGTTTAAAATAATTTAATGTTTTTTGACATGAATTCCTCATGTGGGGATTATTACTCATAAATAAAAGATGTTATTAAAGGAAAGAAAAATTTCGACACTGGCGACACTGGCACTTTAATAACATCTTTTATTTATGAGTAATAATCCCCACATGAGGAATTCATGTCAAAAAACATTAAATTATGTGATAGTTAGGCGTTTCCAACATTTGCATTCTATCTGAAAAGGTAGACAAGTGGCCGTCCGAATTAGTTAAAAATTCGGAGGTAGGAAACGCAAACACTACTTAAACGTGTAAAAAAGAAACAAAGGATAGAGAAATTTCGCGCTGGATGCCAACTGACACTGTAGCTCAGTTGGCAGAGCGACGGGGGCGTATACCCGAAGGTCGCGGGTTCGAACCCCGCCAGTGTCGAAATTTTTCTTTCCTTTAATAACATCTTTTATTTATGAGTAATAATCCCCACATGAGGAATTCATGTCAAAAAACATTAAATTATGTGATAGTTTGGCGTTTCCAACATTTGCATTCTATCTGAAAAGGTAGACAAGTGGCCGTCCGAATTAGTTAAAAATTCGGAGGTAGGAAACGCAAACACTACTTAAACGTGTAAAAAAGAAACAAAGGATAGAGAAATTTCGCGCTGGATGCCAACTGACACTGTAGCTCAGTTGGCAGAGCGACGGGGGCGTATACCCGAAGGTCGCGGGTTCGAACCCCGCCAGTGTCGAAATTTTTCTTTCCTTTAATAACATCTTTTATTTATGAGTAATGTTTAAAATACTTATACTAAGTGATTATTATATATCTATACTTATAATAAATCTGTAGAGAGGTCAATTCTGTACATTAAATATATTTTCAAAATAACTATCAGGGGGTGATTAGTGATCAATGCTGATGCCAAAAATGAAATCAGTAAAATTTTTGTCTGTCTGTCTGTCTGTCTGTCCGTCTGTCTGTCTGTCTGTCTGTTTGTCTGTCTGTCGGTTTGTATGTTCCTTATGGAAATAAAAACTACTCGACGGATTTTGACGATACTTGGTAGAATTATTCTTCATACTCCTGGGCAAGTTATAGTGTACTTTTTAGCAAAGTATTGAAGGGGAATTTTGGGAAATTTTGGGGAAATGGGGGAAGTTACTCCATTTTTTAAGCTTGCGTCGCGTGTGCAGCCTTAATGGTTACAGTTACATAGAAATCATGTATCACGGAAATATTCTACATAAAATTGTCTAAAAAATATCCTTCAACAGCATATGTCTATCTTTTATGGTTGACTCATAATAACACGTGTAACTCCTGATAGCTTAGCAGTTCGGAGCATCCTTATTATATTTGTTTACTCTTACGTTTATAGTTCTCACTTTTAAAATCAGAATCACATTTAAAAAAGTTTACATTATGACCTATTCATTAAAAAAAGAATCTTAGAAATCGGTATAGAAACACCAAAATAATACATGAAATAAGCCATCGCGTCCTGTCGTCGCACGTGAATACTGAATCATGCTGAATTACTTTTTAGTAATGGTTGCGCGGGCAAAAGATAGCCGTGAGTATATGTATGATGTATGCAAAGTTTGTAACTCTGATTGTTTGTTTGCATGGGTTTATTTTCGGAGATACTGAATAATTATTTTAAGCGCTTTTACAATCACAAAGCTAAACTCTTCAGGAGTGCTATGAGTGGCGCTAAATTTCACAAAGGTTGAGCAGTGATTGAAGAAACCTCAGATATTTTTAAAACTACGCTACCCGTGCGAAGCTGGGCCGATCCACTAGTATTAACTATATGTGTATGTGACTAAACTCGTTACATTTATATTCAAGAAAATTCTTCTTATCGTTTCTAGAAAGAACAAGCCGTTGGATCGGCGGTATCTACGACTACGGCACGAAGTCGTGGCGCTGGGGAGGCGAGCTGAAGCTGATGAAGTACCAGTCCTTCTCCCGGATGAAGAAACTGTCTCCGGAACAGCTGCAGTGGCACTGCATTGCTATGATGCCCGAGCTCCTCTACAGGTATGCTGTTGATAAATATAACTTTTTTGATTTCTAGGATTGATATATATGTTATGTCTGTTATCCTGTTTAATTCTAAATATGTATTTACTTTATTGACCGTGATTTTCCAATACTACGAAAGGAAAAAATACGTTGAAACATATATATCAGATTGTTGGGTCACTTTAATAAAAAGCGTTTTTGTTTTCTTCATCTTTTACAATATATTTATCTATAACATTTCTCGCTTCTATTATTTAGAATTTCACACTTAGTCCCCTACTGATATATTCATCAAGAAGGTGGAGAAGATATGTCTATCATTGTTTTAATTTATCTTTGAACAAGTTCCTTAATAGTAGTCCAATGTCGGACATAATGGAAGTTGCACGTTTCCCCAAGCAGTTCCATTTATCTTTAGCTAGAAACAGTTCTAGGCCTCGTAACATTATTATTTCATCTATTTGTTTGAAGTAACTGATTGTCAATACTTTCTACTCCGCATGTAGAACATGGCGCGAAAGGGTTTAAGGGTCTCGCTTACTTGCTAAAATTATTGAGAAACATACATGACAAAAACATGACATATTGTTTACATAGTAAAAAACCAAATTTAATTATTTTCCACACGACCCGACAGTCCATATTAGACCATTTGTCACCTGATTTTCATAGAACCCTTCTCTTGAAACACCGTCAAATAACTCAGTATCAATCGGGCTCCACAGTATTACCCATATTATAGTTGCATCACGTAAATTTTCCTGGCCTTAATAACTTGCTAATGCCACAATGACTTTCACGACTTATGACAGAAGTAATGTTTCGAGTGAGGACATTAACATCACGGTTGGAGGTCTTTCCACTGAGCTACTAGGTACTTGAGGGGAATAACTTATATTATTCCCAGAATTATAATATTTTCTTATTACTATTTAGCATAACGTAACTTTCGACGTGAAGGGTGCAGGAAGCAATTAATTATACCACTAAGTTCAGAGAACCTAACTTATTCTGACAAGTGCACCCACATTACGTGAAGAAACCGAATCGCCATACTGTTACACAATTGTCCTATAAACTCAGCCATGTGGGTGTCCTCATGGTGTAACTCCTAATTGTTGACATCCCTGAGAAATAAGGAGTAAATTATAATAGAGATAAACAAATAAAACTAAAATACGTGATATTAATTATCCTACGCGATAAGTAACCATAAGACGTGGACCGTCAACCGTCATGTCAATGTGTCTTCAAAAACAACATATTGGTTGTAGTTTATTATTTTTCGAAGAAGTATTTGAAGAATTTAAAAAAACGTGTTCATTTAAATACATTTTATTAGTTCCATTGTTTTGTTTGCAAATCTTTTTGCTTCCGACACATCTCATATAAATCTTTGTAATCTCGAAATCTTATCAGATACTTGACACTTACATCTTTACTCAACGCTTAGCTACAGAACTCAGGACTGCTTTAGGAACTACCTCGTCTTAAATTATTCTAAAAATAAATAATACATCAACTTCCAAACTACCTACGTCACCATGAATATATTTCATGGTTTGGTATATGGCTTATGCGAAAATATGTTATTTATTTTAGTATTGTTATTATAACAGATCACGTTTGGCTAAGAATCGTAAAATGTAGATGTGAAACTGAAACCTCATTCTTTTAAACCCATAAAATATCGAACGCGTATAAGTCAAAGTTATAGCTGTCGAACTAATTTTGAATACAAAGATGTTTTATGTGACTAAACGAACCAACTTTTTTGAAACTTGATTTATTATAATTGCTAGGCTTGTTCAGAGATTCGCGTTACATATTTGGATATTGGATCATATAACATATTGTATTTTCGAGGTTGTATTTTGTTGTAGCCAGGCCAGAAAAAAGTATTATCAAAATAACGGTTTCCTGAAATATAGTAGTTTTATTTCAGTAGGCGACTATGCTTGTTGTAAATGTATGCAAACATGTTTTAGCGTATGTGTGCATGCGTGGAATACTGAGTTCTGCGCGCTCACATACACCGAATATGTTTGCCGCTTCGTGAGATAAAAGTATATAAAAAGAAAGACAAATGTCTTTTTGAATTTCAGCTAGACATTACAATCATATATTTTTTTACATAATAGAATCAACTTCACAGCTATTTGACAGAAACCTTATTTCCCATACAGCATTCGATTTATCAATAAGGTCTGTTATCAGCGTAGTTATTTTTATGTTTAGTAGATAATATTTTATAAATATGCCATCGAACAGTATAAAATTAAATGGGACCACTCTGGAAGCATATCCAACCGAACAAAAACAACTATTTAAATGAATTGCCCCCTTGACGGAGTAATCGCGTAACATACACACAATCGAATTGAGTACCTACTTTTTTGAAGTCGGTTGAAAATACAATCCACATCATAAAACACGATATTTATGGAATTTCCTAATACATATACTTAAAAAAATGATACTAGACTAAAAAAATATAGTTATTTAGGAACTGTGTGATATTTATGATGGTTATCCTTCTACACCATTTTTTCTTTATCATATACAAACATGGTTTAGTTAATATGTTTAATTATTATTACAGATGGGCGCCTCAAAGCTGTATAGAACCTCGAAAGTTCATATGCCAAACGAAGATTCGCAAAATACCCAAATCGAAGGTAAAGAACCTTGAGAAGCGCTGGCGTAACATGGGCAAGATTAATGAAATCGTAGCACCTGGAGTCAGCAGAGAAGTGAGCAATGGTGGTATTTATAACAACGAGGTTACAGCTAATCCTCTGTCGAATCCGAAGTCCTACGACTTGAGGCCTTTGCCAATCCGAGCGAATCCGAAGTATCCTCGTTCCAGTATTATTATCCGCAAGAACACGAGGAGATACAATAGACCTAAATCTCGATTGAAACGTCCGTTCCCAGGGTAAGTTTGCTACTGATGTACATAATTTGTTGGAGATTTGTTGCAAGTTCTAAAGTAGGGAGACTAACGAGAAACATACGACTCTATACTTTTTCCCAACATGCTTTTATATCTTCTTACTTTAATTACTTAAAGAAATTGTAATCAACATACTGAATTGAGAAAAATGAATGTTTTTTGTGTGCTCCGAATCGATATGAGCAGTCTTATACGTGTATAGGAGTCATTCTTCATTGTTCGAGATCTCTATGGGGGTTCGATAGGGTTGGGTAGCTTTTCCGTGGCTGTTCAATTTGTTCATGGATGATGATGACTGCGCCAACGTGATAACGAACGGAGGAGGACATGACTCATAATTAAATATCTCTTATATGCTGAAGATCAAATCTTACTTGAATCAAGCCACAGAAACGGTTTTCTTACATAAAAAGGGGAGCACTATGCACAGGCAAGGCAAATGTCAACTAAATATTAAGCTTTAAACAATTTTTAAATTCTGTTTCAGTTACTCATGGAACCGTACTGATCCAGAAGGTTCGTTCAAATACAACGCCGACATTCTCCGCTCCGGCAAAACCGGACTGACGCCCCAGCAAGTGAAGTCGCAGCTGGCTAGACTGCTGCACATGAAGAACAAACATCTCGCCAACCTGAAACAAAGGAACCATCGCAACAGAGGAGATTGGCTGGTCAATGATTCCCCAAGTAATGACATACCTAAACATGATCTACCGGTAGTCCATGGGAAATCATACACAGTCAAAAATACTGGCAATGGCAATACACTATTTCCGAAAATGATAGTTGAAGAGCTAGAAATTGTTCCACCTCCGTCAGTCAGAATCACAAGGAATAATAAGCGAGCTGTTGGTTAGATTGCGTTTGATTTGCAACACGAGAGATCTTTACAATTCGCAAATTTGGAAATGTAAATTATTCTCATACGTAAAGAGATTCTTTAACCGCTTTTTAAAGATAAATTGAGTAATTGTTTTTATGATAATTATTTATTTTAACTACTAATTATTACATATTATAGCCGTTTGCTGAATCAGCACAACATATTGTAATTTCATCGATTAAGAATTCATTTGGAATGCGTAGTGGCAGATGTATTTCGATCTTTTAATTTTACTGTAATGTGTTTTAGCCCGTAAAATCGATTGAGATTTATTTGTCAATATCGTTTTTCATGCATTGTTTTTAATAAAATTTTATTAAATTATGTACTACTAGCTCGGTTTATTCTAGCTCTTAAGGTTGTTTATAGCATATTATATTGTATTTCTCCATTGCTTACAACAATGATTTTAATATGTATATTAATACCTACGCTAGTCAATAAGTTATAAACTTGCTTGATATGAATTGCGCTGTTTTTGTAAGCTTTTAATTGAGCATTAACTTTTAAATTCTCATAGGATAACTTACTTTTAAATCTCTCTTACATATAAGTAAAACACGTGTGTCGTACGTCTAATTGGCATTTCATTCTTAGTTTAGGTCATAACAGTATTGTTGTAGTGTAAATGTGCCAATGTTTAAATATAAGTCCTCGCATTTTTCTGTAAAAATGGTCACGATATACGAGACCGTTTTCATTGGATCTATAGTTTTATAGTAGACCCTACCTATTTATAATTTTCAATACGAAAATAAAATATATTCTTATTGGAGATAAGCGTTACATGAATTGCAAGTATAAAAAACGCCTATCACGCTTCATACTTTATTGTCAAATATGAGTACTTCCTTAGTGAGCTCGCTGTAGATAAACATTATCTATAATCAGTATATTTATATTTTAGGATGAGAGTATAAACATCGAGATTTAATTGAATGAGGAGATATTTCTTGTCAAAAAAGTTTCTATTAAAAAAACCTCCCATTATTATGAAAAAAAGCACAAAAATAAATAATGTAGCTGATATCAAAATGATGTTTTACTTTTGAATGATATCAATAATTATCCATCTTAATGATAAAGTCTTTGGGTTAACCCACCAAAAAAACTAAGTTGTAGCTATAACTGTACAATCTTGGCACCCGCAAAAGTATTATTTGCTATATTATATAAACATATCCAATAAGGATATGTTTCATCTCTAAGATACTTTCATAAAATGGTTCAATTAATATTATTATCCTGTAGATAATTTATTATTATTAAAGAAAAAGAAACTGTAATGAGTTGAACAAAATCCTTGAATGTTCATTTTAATAGTACCGCATCTTCTGCTTGTAATTACTATATTGGTCCAAATGTTTTTTATATTATAGTAATTTGTAATTCTTCACTTAAATCAGAGATTAAAATATTTGAACTATTTCTAACTGCTTTTTATTTTCAGCACTGAGTATTTACAACTTGTCCTTTGTTACTAATAAATAAAGAATAAATAAAGGAAAGAAAAATTTCGACACAGGCGGGAATCGAGGTAGGAGGTAGGAGGTAGGAGGTAGGAGGTAGGAAACGCATACACTACTTAAACGTGTAAAAGAAATAAAGGATAGAACAATTTCGCGCTGGCAGCCATTGACACGGTGGCTCAATTGGCAGAGCGACGGGGGCGTATACCCGAGGTCGCGGGTTCGATTCCCGCCTGTGTCGAAATTTTTCTTTCCTTTATTTATTCTTTATTTATTAGTTATAATCCCCACATGAGGTTTTCACGAACAAAATGATTTAAATTGTCCTTTGTTGTTGGATTGCTTATATGGTTTGTGCTGTACGATTAACTTTATACTTATACCTGTGGTTCAACAGCTGACAAAATACTTTACAAATGTTTGGTTCTCCGTTTTAGAGAAACACAGGTAGACAATGAATATTTCAATAGAAATCAGCACCAATGCCTAAAGTGAAATATATCTATATCTAGCAATTCTAGCATACACACAGGCGTTGGGTTCAAATTCCGGGTCAAGCTTAATCCAATTTATATTTTCTAAAATAATGAATAGTTAGTTTATAATGGTTGTTAATGGTGAGGGAAAACTATTTTGTGTGGAACTAGGAGGACTACTTTGTAATTAGTCAAGTGACAGTGTATTCGTAAAAAACGGCGTTCCCTTTTGTAAAATCTGTAAAGGTGTGTGACAGCGAGTACGTCACCTAAGGAGTGAGGTAATGACATAGTTAATATGAATCAACTCAACTCAGACGTTCACGCCATATTTACCCTAAGGGGTTGGCAGAGGTACTAATACATCTGAACATCACGAGACATTGGCACCTGGTGTTTAAGTACCCACATTTTTGCTTAGATAGTGTACTCACGTGATAGGGGGCAGGCCTATGCTAGGCATGGCAGGATTAAGCTTGACCCGGAATTTGAACCCACGCCTGTGTGCTAGATATAGATATATTTCACTTTAGGCGTTGGTGCTGATTTCTATTGAAATATTCATTGTCTACCTTGGTTTCTCTAAAATATCGTCTCGTATTGCTGTGTAGTGTCGGCATAGAATAGCACTACCCCATTTCTTCCCGTGGGTGTTTCGTAGGAGTCGACTAAGGGAACAGGGCTTCTACCATCTTCGCCCTTACACCAATCCAAGGTCTGCCGCGCCGAGGGATGCGTGGCCAGGGGTGAGCCTGGTCGCTAGCGTGCCGCCGTCCCGGAGCTTGGTGCACTCCGGGTACTAAATAACCTTACCTAATCATGCGGGGCTCTGGCTAGGTGGACAGTTTATTTCCCTTGCTTATCGTGGGGCCAAAATGTGTGCAACTAAAAATAAACACGGAGGCGGCGATGCAGCTCGCCACTCATCACGCCGTGGTTCCTCGCGGGGCGAAATGTGGGCTGGAGAGACCCGCTTCAGTACGTTGAATGTGTGTGGAGGGATGCATGAAAAATTAGATGAAGTATGTATGATAATGGATGAAAGAAAAATAGATTTTCTGTGTGTGAATGAAACGAAGCGAAAGGAAAAAGAGGTTTCACAACTTGGCAACATTACAGCGATCTGGTCAGGCGTGGCTGACAGCGACAGGGCTTGCCAAGGCGTGGGACTTCTGATATCTGAAAGGATGGCTCAGTGTATGAAAGGTTACGAATGTGTGAGTCCAAGGCTCCTGTGGCTAAAGGTGAAAATAGGGCTTGTCCGGATGCGCATAATTTGTGTGTATGCTCCGGACATGTCTAAGTCACTTTCCGAGAGGGAGGAGTTTTGGAATTTGTTAGATGATGTTGTGAATGGGTGTGATCAGAATGAGAGAATTGTAATGTTAGGAGATTTTAATGGCTGGGTTGGTGTGTCACGCAACGGTTGTGAAAAGGTTTTAGGAAAGTACGGTGATCAAAGGGTGAACGAAAATGGCGAGAAAGTTATTGAGGTATGTTTGGCGAGGAATCTTTGTGTTACAAACACATTGTTTGAACACAAAGATATCCATATGTATACAAGACAGAGAGGAAACGAGAGAAGTATGATTGATTTTGTGATTGTTGATGAAAGGCTGAGAGCAAAGGTTGTTGACACCAGAGTCTATAGGGGCACGAATGTTGGCACAGATCACTTCCTTGTTATATCCCGAGTAAGAGGTCTGTGCACGCGTTGGCGTCATAGGGCCAAAGTGTCAACAACGGATCTTGCGAGAATAAAAGTGGAGAAATTGCAAGATGATGAAAAGATCAGTGATGAATACGTGAAGAAATTGGATGATAGACTAAGTTGCGTGGAGATGAGGGATGAAATGGAAATAGAAGAAGTATGGAATGTGCTCAAATCGACAATGGTTGAATGTGCGACGGAAGTATGTGGATTGTGTAAAAGGTCAAATAGACCACCAACAAGTTGGTGGGATAAAGATGTGAAAGAGGAAGTTGGAGATAAGAAGAAAGCTTGGTTAGATTTACTAGCGGTCAGAGCTAGTAAACGAATGGATGCGAGAGTAACAGATGATGTAGTGAAAAATAGTGAAGATGAATATAAGAGAGTTAAGAATGAGGTTAAGAAGAAAATAGAAAAGAAAAAGCGTGATCTGATAGAATGGTGTGAGAGGAAACTCTCTGATAATTTCCGGAATAACCAAAAGTTGTTCTGGAAATATGTCCGGAAAGAAAAGGGAGTTTCCCAAAACACGAGAGTGAATGTAGTGAAAGATGATCAGGGTGAATTGGCGACGGATGAAAGTAGCATGAAACGAGTATGGAAGAACTATTTTGAGGGACTTTTTGAAAAAGAGGACGCATCCGTTTCTTCGCCAATCGACAGTAATGTTGATTGGAACGATGCGATGGGTGCCTTGAGTGAAAGTGAGATCAGTATGGAAGAAATAATGAAAGCAATGAAGAGTATGAAAATAGGGAAGGCGGCAGGGTATGATAGGATAACTATCGAAATGCTGAGGGCTGGTAAAGGGTTGGTGGCTTCTTGGTTGTACTTCCTTTTCCAAAAGTGCTGGTCGAGTGGCAAAGTACCACAAGACTGGTGCAAGGCGGTGATTGTGCCCCTGTATAAAGGAAAAGGGTCACGCCAGGAGGCTAAAAACTACCGCGGCATTAGCCTACTCAGCATTGTCGGTAAATTGTATGCTAAGGTACTGATTGAAAGAGTGATGAATGAAACTGATGAGAAAATATGGGATGTGCAAGCAGGATTTAGGAAAGGAATGGGATGTATGGATCAAATCTTCTCTCTAAGGAGCATCACCGAAAAGTTCTTAGCTAAGAACCAAAAGGTGTATTGCTCCTTCATTGATTTAGAGAAGGCTTATGATAGGGTGGTAAGAAAGTGTTTATGGGAGGTGTTATCCAAGTTCGGTTTGGGGAGTCAACTTATACGTGCATTGGTATCACTCTATGAGGATTCTAGTGCATGTGTAAGAGTAAACGGGGAAAACACTGACTGGTTCGGAATCTCTAGGGGTGTCCGACAGGGATGTGTAGCTTCTCCGTGGCTCTTCAATTTGTTCATGGATGACTGTTTGACAGAGTTGCGTGAAAGTGATTATGGACTAAGAATGGGTGGATTCATCATTAAATGCCTCTTGTATGCTGACGATCAAGTGCTACTTGCATCATCGGCAGAAGAGTTGCAAGAGATGATGAATATTGCATGTAAGTCTTTTGTAAGAAAGGGAATGAGGGTGAATGTGGATAAGACCAAAACGATGGTTTTTGAGAGACAGGAAGATGTGACAGAATGCGTGATTGCGATTGATGGTAAGGATGTGGAACAGGTGAAGGAGTTTGTATATCTGGGAAGTTTGTTTACAAGGGATGGAAAATGTGATGAAGATATTGAGAGAAGAGTGAAAAAGGGTAATGCGATTAATGGAGCATTGGATAGCCTAATGTCTAGTCAATCGGTGTCCGAAAGGGCCCGAATGGCTGTGCATGATGCCGTTCTTGTTCCTACGCTTATGTATGGCAGTGAATGTTGGGTGTGGCAGAAGAAGCATGAAAGCAGAGTGAATGCAGTAGAAATGAGGTCCCTCAGAAAAGTTTGTAATGTTAGGTTATGTGATCGTGTGAGGAACGATGTGATTCGTGAAAGGTGTGGTGTAAAAGATGATATTGTGAGTAAGATAGAAAAAGGAATGTTGAGATGGTTTGGGCACATCGAGAGGATGGATGATAGGAAATTGGTAAAAGGTATCTATAGAGCTAATGTGGAAGGTAATGTTGGTAGAGGACGGCCACGAAAGACACACTTGGACCAAATTGAAAGTGTGCTCAAAAAGGCAGGCGTCCGAAGTATGAAGAATAAAAGAGCATGTATGAAAAGATTGATGGATGTAGACGAAGCAAGAGAGGTTTGCCAGGATCGTACGAAGTGGCGATCGATAGTCTCTGCCTACCCCAATGGGAATTAACGGCGTGAGTATATGTATGTATATGTATGTATGTATCGTCTCGTATTTTAACACCTTGTTCACAAAATTGGAGCTCTGTGATGCCTTTGTAGGGCACTCTCCATATCTCTCAAACTGTCACAGGTGCTGAGCTTCTTAGCAATTTTTATCCATGTAGAGAATGGTCCGATGGCCACCGAGAGCGTGTCTCTGCAACCACTTCTTTGATCTCAAAATTCGTTTGTGACGAAGGGCTTTCATCGATCGGTGATCGGTCCTGCTTCGATAAGCACTAAAAGTAAGGTCTCCCTTGCTTTGATAACAACTGATTCTCTGGTTGTTTAAGGTCGACGTAATGGTCAAGAAGGTTCAGTAAATATTTTTTCTATTAATTTTAATACATACATACATATACCCACGGGCATAAATCCCTGTAAGGGGTAGCCAGAGCTTTAGAGCTAGAAACTCCTCAGCCACATTTGGAAGTTGATAGGGGACAAGATGGTAGAAATAAAGCATCATTGATGATAGGTCTCCAACCGCATCGCCCAAAAACCACTTAAAAAGCCCCATACCCTTATTCGCCGCTGACACACACACCCGTGGTTAGAAAACTTACTTATACTCACGCCCATTGTTCCCAGTGGGGTAGGCAGAGACTATCGATCGCCACTTTGTACGATCCAGGCAAATCACTTTTGCTTCTGTTACATTCATCATTCTTCTCATACATGCTCTTTTATTCTTCATACTTCGGACGCCGGCCTTTTTGAGCACACACTCTATTTGGTCCAGGTGTGTCCTCCGTGGTCGTCCTCTACTCACATTACCTTCCACGTTGGCTCTATAGATCTCTTTCACCAATTTACTGTCATTCATCCTCTCTATGTGCCCAAACCACCTTAACATTCCTTTCTCTATCTTGCACACTACGTCATCTTTCACACCTAAACGTTCACGAATTACACTATTTCTCACTCTGTCGCACAACCTTACATTACATATACTTCTGAGGGATCTCATTTCCACTGCATTCACTCTACTATCATGCCTCTTTTGCCATGCCCAACATTCACTACCATACATCAGCGTAGGAACCAGTACAGCATTGTGAACTGCCATTCGCGCCTTTTCAGACAGGAACTGGCTCGACATTAGACTGTTTATGGCTCCATTTACCGCATTTCCCTTTTTTACTCTCCTTTCAATATCTTCCTCGCATTTTCCGTCCCTTGTAAACAAACTTCCCAGATATACAAACTCTTTCACTTGTTCCACTTTCTTGCCACCTATTGTAATCTCACATTCTGTCATACTTTCCTCTCTCTGGGAAACCATTGTCTTGGTTTTGTCCACATTCACTCGCATGCCCTTTCTTTCAAAAGACTTACATGCAATATTCACCATCTCTTGCAACTCATTTACCGTTGATGCAACTAATACTTGATCGTCAGCGTATAAGAGGCATTTAATGATGAATCCTCCCATTCTCAGACCATAATCACTTTCGCGTAGTTCTTTCAAACAGTCATCCATGAACAGATTGAAAAGCCACGGAGAAAATACACAACCCTGACGTACACCCCTAGAGATTTCAAACCAGTCCGTGTTTTCTCCGTTTATTCTTACACATGCACTGGAACCCTCATAGAGTGACTCCAATGCACGTATAAGTTGGCTCCCCAAACCGAACTTAGACAACACCTCCCACAAATTCTTTCTGACTACCCTATCATACGCCTTCTCCAGATCAATGAAGGTGCAATACACTTTTTGGTTCTTTGCTTAGAACTTTTCTGTGATGCACTTTAAGGAGAAGATTTGATCCATACATCCCATTCCCTTTCTAAACCCTGCTTGCACATCCCAGATTTTCTCATCAGTTTCTTTCATCACTCTTTCAATCAATACCTTAGCATACAATTTACCGACAACACTAAGTAGGCTAATACCACGGTAGTTTTTTGCTAACTGGCGTGACCCTTTCCCTTTATATAGGGGCACTATCACCGCTCTGCACCAATCATTTGGTACTTTGCCAAGTGCCCAACACTTTCGAAAAAGGAAGAACAGCCAAGAAGCCACTAACCCTTTACCAGCCCTTAGCATTTCGATATTAACTCTATCATACCCTGCCGCTTTCCCTAATTTCATACATTTCATCGCTTTTACAATTTCTTCCATACTTATCACACTTTCACACACATCACCCAACACTTCGTTACAATTAATATTAATATCAATTGCTGAAGTAGTGGGGTCATCCTCTTTTTCAAAGAGACCCTCGAAATAATCCTTCCATACCCTTTTTATTCTAATTCCATCAGTCATTAATTCACCTTTTTCATCCTTCATTACATTTGTACTGGTGTTTTGTGAAACTCCCCTTTCACGTCTGATATATTTCCAAAACAATTTTTGATTGTTTTGGAAATTATTGGAGAGTTTCTTTTCACTCCATTCTTTCAGATCTCGATTTTTCTGCTCTATTTTATTCTTAACCATTCTCTTTATTCTCTTATATTCATCTTCAAATGTCTCAACTTCATCATCATTTATACACACATTCATCCGTTTACTAGCTTTGATTGCTAGTAAATCGAGCCAAGCTTTCTTCTTTTCACTCACTGCATCTTTCACATTTTTATCCCACCAACTAGCTGATGGTCTAATTTTCCTTTTGCTCACTCCACAAACTTCCGTCGCACATTCAACTAACGTAGATTTGAGCACACTCCATACATCTTCAATTTCCATTTCATCCGTCATTTCTACGCAACTCAGTCTTTCATCCAATTTCTTAACATATTCATCTCCTATTTTTTCATCTTCTACTAAATTTTCTACTCTTATTCTCGAAGGTTCAGTAGTTGGCACTCTAGTCCTATGACGCCGCCGTTTGAACAGACCCCTTACTCGTGACACGACGAGGAAATGGTCTGTTCCCACGTTGACACCTCTATAGACTCTTATTATTAGTGGTTAGAAAAGGGGTAGTGAAATTCTATGCCGTGCCGGCTAATAATTTTGTTTAAATTAACTAGGTCTAAGCTTGTTTTACACATGACATCTGTTGTTATTCATATACTTTTGAAATTCCTCAGCTCAGTTGAGCGGGGAAAATATTGTAAAATGTTTTTTGGTGATAGGTCTCCAACCGCAACTTTAAACTTTCCCTTAAAAAGCCCTAATACCCCGTAAGTAGCCTTTTACCACACCCGCGGGAATAAATGTGCAAGTGCTATTCTTAGTCGATACTACACAACAATCAATTACACAATCACAATTTATACCTCTCGACAAATACCCATCGTGTGGCTCAGGCCAAGGGTGATCACGCCATCGATATGTGAAAATATTTGTGACAAACGCAGTTTACTCTGCATTTTCTTTATGCTAACAAATGTATTTCATTAATCCAAATAATGCTTCACACTACAGAAGCCTTTGTGAGGGAGTCTGACTCTCACTTGGTAATATTTATACCTCTATCCAGTTCCAACTCTTTGTAAGCGTTTAAAACTATTCTACGAGCTCATAGTTAGCGAGGATCTAGCACTACAGGCAGGATAACAGATAAACAAGATAAACATCATTGCGTTACTATGGCAACGGGATACAAACACCAATAAACGCGCTCTGCACGCGACGCGACGGCACTCAGCACTCTGGATACTATAGAAATTGTTGAATGTTACACTGCTTCATAATTTTGTTATCTCGTATAAATATGTATCTAGGATCATATTTAACGTTAAAACGTCTTATAAATAAATAAACGCATTAGCTACATGCGTGAAAAATATTACATGTTCCGCTAACGAGTTGGAAGGAAAGACCGATGCAGTCAATTAAGTCCGGTGCTGCCATACCACAATTTGAAATTGTTTTACGAGATGTAGTGATATGTACAAAACTACAAAATGATCCAAAGTTTTTATCGTTGGTCGTCCAGTTGACTCGGTAAATTTGACATCAATGTTTACTTATGACCTTATTATATATTTGAAATTATTGTTTTTAAACCGACTTTATAGACCAGCAAATTTTTATTGAAGCAAAGCTCACACTTAATTTAGAATAATCGCAGAGTAAGCAATATAATCGCATCTAACTGATGTTTCCTTGGAGATCTTCAAATGAAAACAACAGCAAACAAACAGCAGCAAATCTGAAACCACTACTGTTTCAAGTAGAATCATTGGAACACGCAACAGACGCATTTATAACACGGCGAGCTCACCTTTGCAAGCGCTTACGTAAATTGGGCCACGTAAGATCATTAACACAGTTTGTTAAACAACACCTTAACTTAGATTAAGGTTGCGCGTATTTTATTGGAAGCCTGAGGTTGGGATAGATGTATCGGACCATAAATAAAGTTAAAGAAGCTTCGGAGGTTTGGAACACGGGTGGTATGATATGCACGATTGGTTAATGTGTTCCAATCCTACATCGAGTTACTAGTTAGGTTTTCTTTAATCTGCCGTGTAGTGCCGGCTTAGAATGTCGCTACCCCTTTCTACCCACGGGTGTCGTAAGAGGCGACTAAGGGTATTGGGGCTTTTTATTGGATTTTTGGACGATGCGGTTGGAGACCCATCACCAAAAACCTTTATTTTTACCACCTTTTCCCCACTCAACTTCCAAAAGTGGCTGAGGAATTTATAATTCCTTAGCTCTGGCTACCCCTTCTAGGGAAATATAGCCGTGAGTATATGTATGTATGTATGATGTTTTCTTTAATTTACCCACAAGGCTAATTTTATACTATATTCGTATCCCGTTATAGTGGGAATTGACAGATAAAGTATCAAAATTGACACATAATGTTTAGAAACCCTAATCACTACTCAGTAATCTGCTACGATAATTCTAAGCAAAATTTTATATTTCTATGTTTTATATAATAACTAGTGGTCCGCTCCGGCTTCGCACGGATGGTTTTAAGTATCTTTTACTGCTGAACCCTTATGACATTAAGCGTGCTTATATATTGCCTATGTTACTCCGGAAAGCTTTACTTAGTACCAACTTGAACTTCCCATTGGTGAAATCAATTTTAAAATCGGTTGGGCCGTTGTGGAGCCCATTCATTACCGACAAACAAAATCCAGCTAACTCCTTACTAATTTTCAGCTAAATCGGTAGAGATGTTCGTAAGTTATAAATAGGTAAATAACACGTCTTTCTTTTATTATTATTTTTAGTATATATGGATTGTATCAAATCGTAATATGAAAACAAAATAACTATTTCAAACTAAACATTGACTCTATATTATTTTTAAGTTACACGCCCTGTTTATAACAGGTACTGTAAATTACTACCAAGTATTTTCTTTCTTAGAATAACCAAGGCTCAAAAAATTTTTTTTGAAATCAAGTTTTGAGGGTCAAATTCACACTTCGGACGAAACCGTTCAGTTTTCAGCAACTGAGATTATGATCATATGAATTACATTAACTTATACCACGAATAATGTTTATCTAGATTCTCCGAAATAATTATATCAGCGGCATTACCGGTAATTTCGCTGACACGTGTTTAAGTTATCAATAGATATACTATTATGAATTGATACGAGGTTTAATTCTTTTATACGCCTTTGTGGTTCCAATTACCATTTATCTGTTAATTATACTCACGCTATTAATTATTACAGTTGAGCTACGCACTTCATAAGACTACAACTGGATCAATCTTCTTAAACAGGTTTTTTCTTCTTATTTGGACTTCCATCTTTTAGAACGTTTTCTATTTGGTCTCATGACTTGACTGTTACAGGGAAAATACACTTTCAATGAATCATTCAACCTATTTTTATACTTAAACAAATTTGCAAAAAAATACTTGTCTATCAACTGTTCACTGGACAGCACCAAGATTTAGTAGATTTTACCAATGTCTAGAGCATTCAACACGTTCAACACAACCGACTAGCTACTTATCACTTTGAATATTGACAACCCTAACCAACAGGTTAGTATCATACACCGCTGGAAATCGATAGTCTATCTACAACAAGCTCCGATCTTTTACAACTTCAGAAATATTAACATAAACAATAAACAATAGAAAAAAGATAATAAATATATTACAATTCAAATAACTTTTTGCGAGATTGAAACGTACGGGCTTAAGAAGTATACATACTTCTGTGAATATTTATTATAGTAGTTTTTGTATTGTGATGAATATTAAATTAGTATTACGTAATAAAATTCAATGTGTTGTTAACACGAACAATTTCTTTCACCTTCGCCGTGAGCTATAAGGTCACTCAGTCAATCTCGTCAATTAAAACGCCCCGTACTTGCTAATTTTCTTTGCTATAGAATTGAATTTTATCAAACGTTATATTAGGATTATTAAATTAATATATTCAAATATGTTTAATGCTAATCAGTAAATCAATCCAACTTATTTCACGGATACCTTTAGTAGCAGAAATAAAAAAATAGGAAAAATCTTATGAATTCTATATTGCTAGCTCCCTCCCCAAGCAATCGCAAAAAATATCCTTATCCCGTTGTCATACCACTACAGCCAAAGGAAGAGATTTAGTGGTGCCATTCTAAGCTGATAACACAAAAATGTAACTTAATCAAATTCTAGGATTTGGGAATAAATAACTATGCATCTGCCAATATTCAACTAGTTCACTAAAATTAGTGTTATTCTAAGCCGACACTACACAGCAACTGCCGGTGGGTGTACGTAAGAGGCGACTAACGGTGTTGGGGCTTTTAAAAGATTTTTGGACGATGCGGTTGGAGACCCATCACCAACAACCTTTATTTTGCCATTTTTTCCCCACTCAACTTTCCAAAAGTGGCTGAGAAACTTCTAGTTCCTTAGCTCTGGCTACCCCTTCTTGGGATTTATAGCCGTGAGTATATGTATGTATGTCACTAAAATTACTGAGCTAATTTTAATATAAAAAATGGCACATATAATTCTTTTGTAACACAAGCCACATTTCGAGTGAAGATACCTAACCTACTCACAGTGATTCGCGTAGAACAAGCTAGATGGACAAAATTATTTTTCGACTCGAATGGCTCTATATGTGCTTAATCATACGTATTCTGTACTTTGTTTTGCATTTCATGACTTAAGGTAAATGGGAGGGGGGTAGTGTAAATAAAAACACAAAGAATGAAAAAATAATATATATATATTTAAAAAAATGCAAAAATCATGTATTCTCCCACATTAAACATTTTTCTAAACTTAAAACTAATATAAAAAACAAATGTTTACAAGTCAGTTACTTAAAAAATAATATTCTATACATGTTACAATCATTCCCTATCACTATCATCATCTGAAGAATCCGACTCTATGTAATCATTTTCATTACGAGGGATATTTACATAAGGTCGCGAAATGGGCACTGAAGGCGGGATAACTAATTTTAAAACTTCCGAATTTAACTTTTCAGGGTTTTTCCTGGGTATATCTCTGAAGGCGTTAATTAAAGGGTCGGATGTAGTTAAAAGCATGTGTAATAAGTCTGTATTCGTGGCAATGCGAGACGTCTTTTGCGTATTGTGCAAGCGAAATCGGCGCAGGTCTTTATTACGCGCTTCTAGGGCTTCTTCGGAGAATTGTCCAATCGGAAGAAGTGCTGTCTTTATTACCTGTACACTATGCACAAGGATCTTATGCACGGTAACGGGCATGAAATACCACGAATACAGACTTAGATACAGCTCACGCGTTTCACGACAAGCTTCTTCAAATTTCTCTAAATTTATATCATAGCCTGAGGCAAGGGTTCTTAAGATAATATCAAATTTTCTTATGAGCTCAACATTCAAACCTGTAATCTCTGCACTCTTATCTGCATTAGCAAAAAATCTACGCGCTGTGTTTCCATCGTTTGTGTTTCCGTATCCTGGCTTTGGTTTGTCCACTATCAACCCTTCTTTCTTAAATAACAACTTGATTTTGTCTGAGCGCTGTTTCACACTTTGTTTTTCATCTGCACTTCGGGCCTGCCATTTTTTGGTGTCAAGGCGATAACTAATGTGTAACAAGCACTCAAAGCTACGAATCCAAGCATGCAAAGTGGACAAACCAAAGCCAAAATCGTGTTCTACGCTAAAAGTGTCCGTTAAGGGCTCGTTCATCATTTTTGGTGTTGCTTTGCATATATAACAAGTTTGAGAAGAGCGTGTTTCCGTCAACGCGTTACAAATCTTACCATCTACCATACTAAAGATAAAATTATGTTCAACAGAAATTTGAGTATCACCAACTGAACATAGTGTTGGAAGTAGGAGCGAAACTTCTTCCAACACTTTATTAGTTTCAGCTACAGTGAAATCGGTGGTTTCTTTGGAAAATATAAATTTTATAGGACGGCAGTTCATTGTCGAAGAAGGGTGGGGATTTTGCCAAATAATTATATCACCATGATATAAACGTAATGGCACGAAACAAAATACGAACAAGAACTCATCTGTGGCCTCATGATCTTCAAATTTCTGTTTGTAGGTACTGTGGCCGGAACTACCGTCACAGCCCCACTTACTTATTAAAGTGAATGACGAATTTTGTGGAAGCACACTTCTTATAACTTCTTCCTGTGTTTTTACTAATCTCTCAGCATTTTTGTCTAAAATCGATTGTAGCTTAATTTCTGCGCGTGTTTCCGTTACAGAAATGTGCTCCGAAGGGGGATAACAGGATAAAAAACACTTACGTATACTATAGTATGATGGAAACACTTTATGTCCCGCCTTCATTTCCCACTTCCTCGTAGCTTTGTACGTGTGACTTGTACACTTAGCGTCCATATAATAGGCACACGCTTCAATATTGGTGAGAAGTCTTCCATTAGGGCAGGATACATTTTGCTCAACACTTGTTCCATCACTCGCTCGCTTTATAGCTTGGGCAACGTTCCGCTTGCCTTCCGATCTACTAGCTACTTCTGCAGCAATTGCCAACTCTTTTGCACTCCATTCAGAAACGATGCCGTCCACACGTCGTTTTTTTGTTTTATATGATGACTCCTCAAAGCTCTTTTGAGGTCTTCCCGGTCGCTGAGCACCCTCAGTAGAAGTGGTGGCAACTGGAGGGTTAACAGACACCTTGAAATGAAAGTCTGTGCCTTCCAGCCATGTTTTATGCATAGAGAGAAACCTTTCCCTAATGCGACTAGCACTTTTCCATTTCTGGGCTATTTTCGTGCCACTAGCAGCGATGCTCTTGGTGATTTCACGCAAGGATACTTCGGTTATATTTGAGAGATCAAATTTAACCGAAAGATAATCGAAAATGCGTGAATTTCTGTTTTCTTTATCGTGTTTGATCCACTCTTCGAAAAATTCAATTTTCGAAACACTAAGCACTTGCTCTGTAAAAAAAATAAAAAAAAATGTTAGAGCAAAAAAGGAGCATGGAGAATGATGTTTAATATTAAGTTTAGGCTTAGATCTACGACATATATAAAATCTAACCCGGAGACATGTGGAGACAAAAAGTTGCAGTCTATAAAACATTTAAAATGAAATTATTTTTTTGTGTTTTTCCCACTATCCTTTAGACCGTAAAATTTTATTGGATTTAGTTACCTAGGAGTAAGATTTATATAAAAATATAATGTTCTTACCTGTACTAATAGGATCCATAGCACAAAACACTGATTCGTTTACTGCACAAGTCATGAGGTGTTGTCGAATGTGTGGCAAAATTGCAACTGAGACGATTACAAATTAGTAATAATCGTCATTACTTACCCTTTAACACCTCATTAGCAAGCCATAACGGGACTTTGCACAATCAATTCTTGGAAATGAGATAATAGGGTTGTTCTTGACAACATAAAACGATCAATTCCAGGAAATTGGACAATGACTTTTGTCCACCTAGCTTGTTCTACGCGAATCACTGTGCTACTGTTTAACTCTACTTTCGAATATCTTAATTTTGATACACCCTATGTGGAAACCAAATTTGTACCCTGGGCTATGAACCTAGTTCAGGGGCTGCTCTAAAAATTATGGTGACTCTCCTAACTAAATAAAAGAAAAACATATGTTAGTAGGCATTAAAATTGCAAATGAATAGTTTTGAACCGCAAATTACAAAATAATCTTAGTGTTAGTAAGAAACGTTTGCAGTACCTTTTAAGCAGCGAACAGGAAGAAGTTTTCAGACTCTCAATTGCCTTGTTCCCTTATTTTTTCACTTGCGTTCAAAGTTATCCACCATGAAAAAAACGTGGATAATGTTATTTTATACTTACTTACATATATACATAACATATTCTCACGCCATTAGTTCCCATTGGGGTAGGCAGAGACTATCAATCGCCGCTTTGTACGATCCTTGAAATTTCTCGAGCTGCGTCTACATCCATCAGTGTTTTCCTACATGCTCATTTATTTTTCACACTTCGGAGGCCAATCTGTCTAATTAATGTATCTATCTATATGTAGTCAGTATTATGAACGTAGTACAATAAAAGTATTTAAATATTTTCTTCCGTTTAAATTTGTAAAAGTGTCATTAATATGTATCATATTAACGACATTAGGTGTTGGGGCTTTAAATGGATTTTTAGGCAATGCGGTTGGAGACCACCAACAACCTTTATTTCTCCATCTTTTCCCTACGCAACTTCCAAAAGTGGCTGAGGAATTTCTAATTCCCTAGCTCTGGCTACCCCTTCTAGGGATTTATAGCCGTGAGTATATGTATGTATGTATGTGTATCATATACTATACCAGAGTATGTCAACAGGCGTGCAATTAGTCTAGATCGACGAATTGACGTTTTGTTTACGTGATCACGTGATCCGACATCGACTACACAAAGCTCATATTCCAAATTAGCGTGAACAAGCTTAGCCTTCGTATAAATTGAGCTGAAAATTGCTGAATGTTTTTTAGCTTAATATGATGGGTATACCATTTCCACAACTTTTTACATGACTATTGCACCAGGTGACTAAGGCTTGTTAACATTTTGAGTTATTGATGGGTTGGACACTATGAAATACAATTTACAAATTGGTTTTCTGTGTAGTTATGAATTATACGGGCAAGTGCGAGTCGGTCACTATGAAGACACAATTTTCTATCAATAAATATCATCTTGATTTTTAGTTCAGTTTCAGTTGCTGTCATCAAATTAAGGGTGACAATTTACATAAAAATAATGTTAACCGTAGGTCTCCGGACGGACCGACCGTATCCCTTAATATTAATATTATTATTTTTTAGATTTTTAAATAGTATTTATTGCTACAGCGGAAACACGAAAACAGCATATACGAATTAATATGGTTCATCCGATAGAGCCTGGCGATAGACGGAAAGACATAGACATCACAAAATGTCACCAAAATCACCAACTACTCGTAAATGCGAGCAAAATTGTAAGAATTCTTTGAATGTCTTTGAATATCCATCTACTACGTCGCCATTTTTTTTGACATTAATACAAGATATAAGACAGATTTATAAAGCATATTTTTAAATCTAGAGCGCAATTATTAAAGCTGAAACTGTAATTTCCAGTAAGTACTATTTCACTTTCTTCGAAATTCTAATATCTAAATCCGTCTTGTTCTACTCGTTTATAATTGGCTAGTAATGCAATGGCAATGGAATTCACAACTTACAGTTAAGGTATTTTTATGCAAAGATTAGTCGCGGAAAATAGTTCCACAAGCTACTTATAATTCCATGTTACGTTTAAATGTCAAAGTTCTAAGGTGACAAGGTTGAGTGGTAAAGTCAACAAGCTTTGTTATACTTGTAAACTCTCTCACAAAATCACGCTTGAGTGCGTGTTCCAAGTTTGGACCACTGCCAATTTTTCGGAGATAAACATTAAACTTCTTATTTCAAAGCTATGGCTACCCTATTCGTTATTTGTAGCCGAGTGTTTTGGAGAAGGTAATTAAGTTACGTTAATCGTAGTAAAACTTCCTTAAATGCCAATATGGTCCTTTTTCATTATCATCCTAATACATACATCTCATCACTTAAAAGTTCTATAACCCTTAATAATATCCTAAGACAATCGAAGTAAAAATGTGTTTATGTTATACTAAGCAGACACATCACAACCATGAAGCTGTAAGTAAACACTTAATTTGTATATTAAAATTTATATACCCATATGTTTCATTCAATATTTTTCCTTAGTGAGATTAACCCAAAGGAAGATTTAATTTCATTTAGAGTGAGATAAACATGGAATGTATATGAAATTAAAGCAAAAGAAAGAGAGAGAACGAAATAAAAGTCATATCACGATAACATACGAGAATCAATCACAGCCAGCAGTTCAGACGATAAGCTTGATATTCAAAACGGGGAAATCACGCGAGATGGCTATCTCGTGGTCACACGACATTATTACAATGTCATTGTCCGCTGCACGTGGAAATTGCACTAAATATACCATCTAAATCAAGCCTGTGTTCTATACATTTGAAAGATCTTATTCATGACTTTAAAAATAATAATTAAAATAAATATAAAACAAACAAATTGTATGACGATGATGACTTGTTGTATGGGATATAAACTTAATGATAAACTAATTAAAAAAATGGTAATTTAAGATCAGATATTCATCATTTCAATGGCAATTTCATCCCTTACTAAGTATACAAACACAAAGGTTTCATAGGTATCATATTCAGGGAACGATAAAATTTTATGTAAACAAATCACGAAAATTCTCGGAAAATATGGCGATGTACAGCAATTGTATTTTATATATTAGGTTAGTCCGATAAATTTAGATCATTAAGTTTCCGTTAAAAGTTGCAGTCAAAAATTAAGTTCAATCCTAAAATTGAGGGAAAAACTACTGAATTTACATAAAAAAACATTATTTAAAAAAAGGGAGTACCTCATGAAAAAAACACCCATCAAAATTTAATTTAATTTTAATTTTAGTGAGAGTCAGATTTAATTTAATTAAAATGTATATAAATCAACAGACATGAATCGCTTGAAATTGAGGACTAACATATTTCTTGTTACATGAAATGAATGTACTGAATATTTATTGTTTGCTAACATTTATTGTTCTCTTACCCTAAACGAAACATAGTTTAGTAAATAAAAAAACATATTATATTGAATTTTTCCGTTTAAAACTAAAATAATTACAATACCAAAACAGTTACACTGTGGAACCGCACAGCGTGCATCATGTATTTTAATGGTCATGGTTGCTGCTCCATTCCCGTTTCCCGGGAATGCAGTTTCTAAAACATTTCCTGAAATCACAATTTGGAGACAATGAATTTTATCCTACTTTTATTGAAATAATGAGTTGAGTAAGTACAAATAAGAACGATCAGTGAGATGTTATTTTTAACTAAATATTTTAAACGGGAGTTTAAAAAAAGAGCTATTTTGACTGTTTACTCTGAAACCAAACACGTGTTCGAGTGCCAAGCTCTAAACAGCCCGTTCTCAATAGATAGGACAAATACAGGTAGTCCAAAAATCCTTTTTAAAATATGTAGGACAACTTGATAAATTTTGGACAGTATAAAGTTTCAATAGGGAGCTACGTGCGGAAACCTATAAACTAATCTAATCTTACCAAACACGTAGCGTACCAAAATCATAGAAGTATCGTTTCACCCCTTTAAGAATATAGTGTGAATACTAAGCTGTGGTTAAGGCTATCACTTATTAGTGAGGTGGTGACGAAAGGGTAGAAAAATTACCATTTATTCTTTCCACGTGTTCAGTTCAGTTTGACCTTTATGGGGTTAAACTGAATATACATTTTCGTGTTCAAACTTAGCTAGAAAGAAAAAAACAAACTTTAAGAATAAATAAGGCAATCACTCATAGTTCAAATATGTTTTACGGAAAGGTCACGATCACGACCGACATGGCATCATAGAAAATTGTTTTATCCACTATTGTTAACTCGCTTCTTGAGTCAAACACACGGCCAATAAAACGAGAAAAGTATTTCCCAAAGTTCGTTGGCATGAAACATTCACATAAATAACCATTCTTTAATTTCCAAAACGTTTGGTCTAACTTACTGAAAAGCACTCAATTTCGGCGAGCTAGACGTTCTCAGGCTCATGTCGCGACTGTAACAAGCTGCTAAGTTAATGACCTGATCAACTGAAGGGAGGACGCACTCGAATAATAAAACAAAACCAATTCAATATCAATACTACCCGTTCGCACTATTTGGCGGCCAATGACCGCTGAAATGCATAGCGAAACTCAGATTCACCCTCTCGACCTCTCAATAGCAGAATTGCAACCCTTGAATGATATAAAAAGGTCAACGAGACCATCGTCATATCAGCCATTGAACGTTCATTACTGGGCATAGGCCTCCACATAAAACTATGCAAAGCCTTCCCGCATTGGAACTTTGGGACCTGTCTATACTATAGTAAGTAGTCTAGTACGTGGCGGCCACTCCAGAAGTTATGGAAACTGATTATTCATTTTTTCCATGGTAAATCAAACACTAGTTCTGATACTGAACTAAGCATTTTATGCTTACAAATCTTCAATTATTCAAACCCCCCCATAAAATAAGAACAAATGTTAAACTTGTCCGTTGCGAACAGATTGCGTGACTGACACACAATGCCGAGCTGAAAGTTCTGGCCGTATAAAGCTGATATTCAACGTGTAGGTTCCTTGGGGACTGAACAAAATCACAAAAAAAAACAATAGAACAAAATAAACGGTAAATATAAAGCAGCTTAAATAGCAAGGCACATAGATAGTTGACAGTCAGTATTGAAATCGAAACCAAGCTTACGAGAGATCACGCTTTATAGTAAAAGAAACAACAAAATGGACTTTTTTATATTGTTTTAGACACAAACATTCCATTTCTAAGGTTTTATTTTTACAAATCTTATTCTTTCTTAGCCTTCCTTATATCCGAAACAACCAACCACCTCAATTAAAACGATATTACTATATTTTATATGTACCAGGGATATACTTTTGTTCTGTTCTAATATTTCTCCCCTGAAAAACCCTCCGTTTCAGCCGTAAGAATAATACTATCGTTACATAGGTATTTTTTTTAACAAAATCAAATTAAATAGTGTTGTAAATTTATAATAAATATATGATGTATTTTAGTAACAAATACATTTCGCTACTCACAGGATTTGTTGTTATACAAACCAAAATGAGAAACAAGCGTTACTTAGTTCTTGTGAATATATTAAAATTACTTAAAAGGAAAAAAACTTATATGTGATAAGTTCTAATTAGTTCAAAAGTAAACTTAAAATGTCAATGCTAAAGCTAAGCTGCAGTCGGTAAGAAACGTCGTAGGTAAATCATCATAAAGTCTTTATATGAAACCTACACTAACTAAAGCTCATCAAAAGTTTATAGTCTTCTAATTTGTACTTTCGACCACGCAACCCTAATATTTTTATATTTGTAAATTGGAAATGACCAATATACTTAGAGCTCTACAGACCAGTGGTAGGATGTGTAAGGTGGGTCGGGTGAATTTGGCCGTGTGGCGAGTTGGTAGTCACGTGACGTGGGCAACGGTCAGTCCGCCCGCCGCGGCCATCGCGGTCGATTCCACCATCAACCACCATTACTCAGTGTAAACATATATTTTAGCGGGAAATATGGCTGATGAAATCCCAGGTAAATTAATACTACATTACTATTACGATAATCAATTTTAAATATACGTGTTAGACCGCATCACCTATAGTGTTTAAAAAATCAATGGATATATTTAGCATTTCAGTAATTACTTTTATAAACAATGTGCGCTCGAATGTATTCCAAAAGAAATTGGTATTGATTTGAAAGCTTTACTTACTTTTAAAACTATTGAACATTAAAATTTTACTTTTAGAATATTTTTGAAACTTTTGCTTTTTTCTCTTTACAACTGAAACTAACAAGGAAAAAGCACCAATGTATTTTTATTTACAGGCTCAATTGTAACTTTAAATAATTGATGATGACTAGTTACAAGTGAAGAAGTTTTTTTTTCAATTGGCAGAAAACTTTGCTCTGTGTCTAACATCGATTTCTCCTATGTAGCCTTCACTAAAATCATCGCTAAGTATGTGGAGTTAATATGCAAACTTCCTGCACATGCGCTTCCGTATTTTCATTATGTCTAGATATTACAAATGTTGCCTAGTGTCGGCAGCATTGCTCTATATCACGTGATGTTTTCATGACTAGGCTAGCACTTTAGAGCACGTGACCTGGCCTTAGTGTTTTCAAATTAAAGTTGATGGTCGCTCAGTCGGAAACACTTCAGCCTCAAATGCAGGACGCATGGATTCAAATACTGAATTGGGCCAATATATCTTTGTCATATAGTCAAATGAGTTTTCATTAATTAGTATTGTTAAGGGAAACATTGAGAGAAAACCTACGTGGTGGACTTTAGGTGGCCTAAATGGCCTAATGGTTTAAGTTTAAAAATAAACTGCGTGGAAAGTCAGTCACCTGGCTTATTTTTACGAAACATATAACGCCAATTGTTTTTTCGGTCCTCATTTGTATATAACTATGTTCTGTCAGTAACTTCTTTAGATATATAAACGCACAATAGATGTAATTTAATAATATCGGATAAAATGAGATGAGATATTCGTTGGACGGGAAACTGAATTTGAAAGTTTTGCAAACGTTACTCTCATGAGAACTAGACGACTAGAAGACTTTATTAAGCATATTAGTAGAGATTTCTCAAAGATTTTTTTGAGAAAGTCCAAGTATAGTAGTAATAATATTTGTAAACTTTATCTTTGCCAACAGATTGGGTCATTGACAAATTATTACAAATTTACTTTGATGTTGGAAAGAATATATTTTCAACAAGTGATTTAAGAATAAATGGGAATGTATGAAAAGTTTGATTGATGTAAATAAAGCTAGAGAGGTTTGCCAATATAGTAGGTATAAAAAGGTAATCGGTAGTCTCTGCCTACCGCAATGGGAACGAATGGTGTGAATTTATGTATGTGTGTATTTTTTTTAAAATATGCTTAAATCAATATCGTTCACATACGTTTATATTACTGCTATGTTTGCAGAAGATACTTTATAAATAAAATAGATTAGATTAACACTACCCCATTTCTTCCCGCGGTGCAGGTGGCGTACGAGGCTATGAGGATGTGAGGCTTTTTAAGAGACGATACTTTACGATTTTTTTCTCAATTAACTTTGAAATGTGTCTGAAGAATTTATAATTCCGAGGCTAAAAGCCGCCTCTTACGTCACTTGCCGGAAGAAACGGGATAGTGCTATCCTTAACAAACACAGATAATATTATTCTGATATTACAAATTAATTACTGTGTAGTGTCGGCTTAGAATAGCACTACCCCATTTCTTCCGGCGGGTGAACGTAAGAGGCGACTAACGGTATTGGGGCTTTTAAGGGAGTTTTGGGAGATGAGGTTGGAGACCCATCACTAACAACCTTTATTTTATCATCTTTTCCCCACTTAACTTTCCAAAAGTGGCTGAGGAATTTCTAATTCCTTAGCTCTGGCTACCCCATCTAGAGATTTGTAGCCGTGAGTATATGTATGTATGTATTACAATATGACCCACGTAATTATATTACGAGGCAAAGCTGCGGACTAATAAAATCCTCAGCTACTTTTGGAAGTTGTGTGGGGATAGAGTGTAAAACAAAGCTTCTTTTGCCATACCCAACATTCACTACCTTAGGGCAGCGCAGTAATTAGGCATTGCCACTAGATCCTTTTAAGTTCAGTCTTCATTCACCGCATGTCCTTTTTTAACTCTTCTCCCAATATCTTCTAACCTTTAAATTAAATACTAAATATACATTTATTTGTAGTATAGGAACTTTGCATACCGAGCAAAGAAACTTTTTGTATTTTTTAAGTGGTTTTTGGGCGCTGCGGTTGGAGACCCATCACCAACGATAGTTTATTTGTAGCACCTTGTCCCCTATCAACTTCCAAATATGGTTTAGGGGTTTCTAGCCCTGAAGTTCGGGCTACCCATTTTTGGGATTTATGGCCGTGAATACATGTGTGTATGATTTAATTTCAAGAAAATGATGTTTGTAAACATAATATCTCGAAATGGTTTTGTAATCAGCATCGCTTATACTATAAAACTTTGTATACCGAATTCGATACTAAAGGCAATACTTTTTATGTTTTGTTTCGCCTAATAATATGCTCCGCGTCTTAGTGCGTCCCGCGACATGCGTTTTTAAAAAACTATTTCAACTTTTCTATAACTCGTTTTAGTATTTAGAGTTGCACCAAATCAAAGCTTGAAGGTGTTATAAAGACAGCACTTACAATACATTATTTGTAGCTCCTCATCTAGGATTTTTACCAACTTGTACAACTTATTCACTACCTCATCACATCGAGCCTTTCTGTGTTCTTTTAATCTACCAAATATTATATTTGCAAAACTATTTATTAGCTACAAAGTCGTTTTATTAGTGCAATTACCAAATCGCTTTTAAAGTTATTAGTCGCTTGGTTAATATAAAGCATTTTCAAAGTATCACCTGGAAATCATGACACTTAGATATTAAAAACAACATGCTAATGCTATCCCCTACAAATAAGTGACTGACTTTCATCAAACCATATAATACAACTCCCTTAAGTGTCTTACCATTAACAATTCGACAAGAAATGACTGACCAAATTTTATTAGATTAGATACATATAAAATAAAACTTTCAATCACTGTTAACGTTGAAGAAAATTTGGTACCAAATTTACTTATTTCGTCTGACAAGTTCCACATAAACGCTTCATGGTTCTTTTATGATTTATAGCTCG
This sequence comes from Bedellia somnulentella, assembly GCA_963576735.1. NCBI lineage: Eukaryota > Metazoa > Arthropoda > Insecta > Lepidoptera > Bedelliidae > Bedellia > Bedellia somnulentella. Next base: position 14,936,436 of record OY755176.1, on the reverse strand, counting down.
ACTCATACATAATAAAAACCGATTACAGGTCAACAGTCTCGACTTCTAGACATTTTCGTTCTAACGTTGCTTTTTACAACTGAAATATGTTTTATGGAAATGAGCGAACGCTTGTAGCTGGGAAATTAGCTGCTATTTAGTGCTTTTATATTTTTATAAACCGTACTTATCATGCCTATAAGTCTTGACGAACATGCGAAACTTTAAACACGACACTTTGAAAATATTATTAGTTATTCGATAAAGGACATAAAAAATCCTTAGTGTAGGTTAAAGAACACGAAAATAGATGTTTTTTTTATTTCAAACAATGAAAATTCAAAAGAGACAGAAGAGAGAGACAAAATTCAGTGCTTAATACTTCAAACCTATGTTCAGTACCAAAATTAAACTAACGAACAGCATATTTATGATTACCTCCATTACCTACACCCGCTTTCTAAGCTAACTAAATATAAAATTTATATTTTCCTACTCTGACTCATCTTTTCTCACCCAAAAAGGTTTAGGTGTCTTGTTTTTTCATTTCCATTGACAACCCTCGAGGTTAACCCAATAAACTCAATTTATATTTTGTTTATTTAGATAGTGTTCATAAACCTTATTCTCGTCTAAACTTAACTTACTTATGTCCTAATCCAACTCATCCCAAAAATATCATTTCAGTTTTATGTGTATTTTTGATGAAATTTTGTTCATGAAGTTTCTTCGATTTATAGATCTAAATTTGCTATCGAAATTGTCTTTATTGAGATAAAGTGCAGTTAGTGCAAATGCACTCTTTCTATTTATAAATAAAAGTTAAAACACCTATACAAAACCAAATGCATTTTTGTATTACCTAATGTTAGGTGCGTTGAGAATGAAATAATATTAAATAATGAAAAGTTACTGTTTTCGGATGACAAAGTTTTCTTACTTTTCTTAGGGATAACTGTGGACTCCAAGCTCCAATGGGGACCCCACATTAGCTAGTGAGCTGGCAGGCTAAGTAGTGCTGCATATGCCGTTAGGAAATAAGACATTTGACAGATGTACAGACAGCTCGATTAGTTTATTAAAGCTATTTTCATAATGCCTTACGGTATTTTACTCTGGGGCAGAGCAGCTGATGTTGGTTCCATATTTATTCTCCAAAAGAGAGCAATAAGAGTAATGTATAATTTGAGATCACTAGATTCCCTGAGGGAATTGTTTAAAACCATAAATATAATGACGCTGCCATGTCAATATATTTATGAAAATATTATATATGTAAGAAAAAATCAGGCCTCTTTTGTGAAAAATTGTGACAGACATATTCGAAATCTGAGAGACAACAATAAAATTTCAATACCAAAATACAGATTGACAAAAGTGAATACATCTTTCATGGGGTTATGCGTAAAAATGTATAATAAAATACCTGAGAACATTTTAAATTTATCAGAAACCAAATTCAAAGCATTAGTTAAAAGAAATCTTAGTTCGTAAGCCTATTACAATGTTAAGGGCGCCCCGGAAAAATAGGTTGATATTGATTGTTTTGAAATTCTATAAAGTCTGATTTGATGATATTAATATGACATGAATTAAATATATGTTGGTGATTAGTTCATGGTGTTAAAATTTGATGTTTAACATTTTAATAATTTGTTAAAAAATATGATGAAAAAAATTGAATTGGAACATGCTTTGTTTTCATAAAAACCGTATAGGCTCCACTGGCATAACATACATGTGAACTCATTATGAGTCTATATACGCGTAGCTTTAAGATCTGTAACTTTGATGTTTAACTTTTCATTTAAACATTATAGTTATTCAATAAAACTAAATAAACTACATTTATCCTGCGCGCGCGTTTTTTCCGTCCCTGTCACTCTCAGTAAATTTGACGTAAGAGTGAGCGCAATAGCTGCAAAATGCGGGGAGGCCCTTAATGATTACATAAATGATGAAATGGCTTGGTGTCGTCAGGGCTCTGTGCAGGATGTTTCCGGGCTTACACCAAAAATGTTATAAACGTAAAAAAGATGTGTGTTGACACCGGTGCGGTGTGAAGTTAGCGGCCGATTTCAGCGGCCGATTATAACCCGACCACATTAAGAAGTTTTTTTTCAAATTAACTAAGAAATGGAAATAAACGTCCGAAAATACATGTTTTTGATATAATTAACTAAATCTGATGCTTTCAGTCATCAGAAAAAGGCTTTTCCGCAAGAAGAAAGACGTAACTAGCGGATTTACTTTGACACTAGGTAATTATTTAAAAACAAACTTGCTCCATTTACCACTTCAAGATTCTCAACCAGCTGCAATAACACTTTAAAACTAGGTTTATTTGATGGCCTATAATATAGGTTTTTTAGAAAAGCTATGCTAAACAATTACATTGCCGATCTTCATATAGCCAAAAAGCTATGAATGCAGTAGAGCGGAAATTTGAGCAAATTTCTTTTAATAACAATATTCGATCGCCTCTCACAACTAAACGAGTCCCGATAACACTTTGTCGCTAAGTTTTTTAAATGGCCTAGATTATAGGTTTTAAAGAAAGACTATGTTCGTTAATAGTATTGCCGTTCTTCATATAGCCAGAGAGGCATGAATGCAGTGGGGCGAAGATTTGTTGAATTTCTTCCATCAACAATAATCGATCGCCTCTCACAAATATACCAGTCCCGGTAACACTTTGACACTAAGTTTTTTAGATGGAGTAGATTATAGGCTTTACTGAGTCATCAATAGTATTTCCGTTCTTCATATAGCCAAAGAGCTATGAATGAAGTAGAGTAAAAATTTGACAAATTTCCTTTATCAACAGTATTCGATCGCCTCTCACAACTAAACGAGTCCCGGTAACACTTTGACACTAAGTTTTTAAGATGGCCTAGATTATAGGTTTTAAAGAAAGACTATGTTCTTTAATAGTATTGCTGTATAGCCAGAGAGACATGAATGCAGTGGGGCGAAGATTTGTTGAATTTCTTCTATCAACAATATTCGATCGCCTCTCACAACTATACGATTTCCGGTAACACTTTGACACTAGGTTATTCGGATGGCCTAAATTATAGGCTTTACAGAAAGATTATGCTAGTCAATAGTATTGCCGTTCTTCATATAGCCAGAAAGTCCTGAATGCAGTGGGGGGAGATTCGTTGAATTTCTTCCAATCGATAATCGATCGCCTCAAACAACTAAACCATTTCTGGTGACACTTTATAACGAATATTGTTATTGTTGATTTTGAAGAAATTTGATAAATTTTCACTCTACTTCATTCATAACTCTTTGGCTATATGAAGAACGGCAATACTATTGATAAGCATAGTTTTTCTGCAAAAGCCTTTAATCTAGGCCATCTAAAAAACTTAAAGTCAAAGTGTCACCGGGACCCGTTTAGTTGTGAGAGGCGATCGAATATTGTTGATAAAAGAAATTTGACAAATTTTCACTCTACTTCATTCATAGCTCTTTGGCTATATGAAGATCGGCAATACTCTTGATAAATATAGTCTTTTGTAAAGTCTATAATCTAGGCTATTCAATTGTTTTAGTGTCAAAGTGTTACCAGAACTCGTTTAGTTGTCAGAGGCGATCGAATATTGTCGATAAAAGAAATTTGACAAATTTTCACTCTACTTCATTCATAGTTCTTTGGCTACATGCAGATCGGCAATACTATTGATAAATATAGTATTTTTGTAAAGCCTATAATCTAGGCTATTTAATTGTTTTAGTGTCAAAGTGTTACCAGAACTCGTTTAGTTGTGAGAGGAGATCGATTATTGTTGATGGAAGAAATACAATAAATCTTCTCCCCACTGCATTCATGCCTCTCTGGCTATATGAAGAACGGCAATACTATTAACGAACATAGTCTTTCTTTAAAACCTATAATCTAGGCCATTTAAAAAACTTAGTGACAAAGTGTTACCGGGACTCGTTTAGTTGTGAGAGGCGATCGAATATTGTTGATGGAAGAAATACAATAAATCTTCTCCCCACTGCATTCATGCCTCTCTGGCTATATGAAGAACGGCAATACTATTAACGAACATAGTCTTTCTTTAAAACCTATAATCTAGGCCATTTAAAAAACTTAGTGACAAAGTGTTACCAGAACTCGTTTAGTTGTGAGAGGAGATCGATTATTGTTGATGGAAGAAATACAATAAATCTTCTCCCCACTGCATTCATGCCTCTCTGGCTATATGAAGAACGGCAATACTATTAACGAACATAGTTTTTCTTTAAAACCTATAATCTAGGCCATTTAAAAAACTTAGTGACAAAGTGTTACCGGGACTCGTTTAGTTGTGAGAGGCGATCGAATATTGTTATTAAAAGAAATTTCCGCTCTACTGCATTCATAACTCTTTGGCTATATGAAGATCGGCAATACAATTGTTTAGCATAGTTTTTCTGAAAAGCCTATATTATAGGCCATCAAATAAACCTAGTTTTAAAGTATTATTGCAGCTGGTTGAGGATTGGTGTGGAGTGGTTGAGGTTGCAGATTGCAGAGGTCTTGAAGTGGTAAATGGAGCAAGTTTGTTTTTAAATAATTACATTGGAATCCGCAGTTACGTCTTTCTTCTTGGGGAAAAGCCTTTTTCTGATGACTGAAAGCATCAGATATAGTTACTTATATCAACAACATGGATTTTTGGATGTTTATTTCCATTTCTTAGTTAATTTGAAAAAAACTTCTTAATTTGGTCGGGTTATAATCGGCCGCTGAAATCGGCCGCTAACTTCACACCGGTTGTGTTGACGAGTTTCTTACGGGTTTCTTCTCTCAACAAAACACCTTCCGAATCCGAAGTAAACTTAGCATCAAGTTGAAATTTGACGTTCCAAAAACAAAGATTTATCTTTTCACTTTGAAATAAATTATTATTTTATTTTTAAATTTATTATCTTGATCAAGTGATGCTATATTTATATTTTTTACCAGAAAGGTTTAAATGAAATCTGCCATAATGACTTCACGTCTGTCATGTACTACACGTTACCCCCTTCTAATCCTATTTAACGGTTCCCTGTTTCTGAGTTTATATGTTTACTTGATTGCAGTAAATTTTAATTGTCAATGTACTTAAGTATACGTTACGTTTATATTATTACGTTTCATGAGAAAGAGACTGGTAACAGACGGACTAATAGACAGCGAAGTCTCAGCAATAAGGTCTCGTTTTACCTTTTGTCTTACGGAACCCTAAAAATTGATATCAACAATTTAATCAGTTTTTCTCGAGCAAAAGATGTTTTGCTGGGGTACGTTTTATAATGCAGAAAATTAAAACATATAAGGTTAAAATAAACAAGTTCAGAATATCTAAACGAAGCATAGCTATGCGACCGTATTATCCTTCAAATAGCCATGTTTGAGATTAAAATTAAACAAGGGACGGTTAATATAGTATTATAATATACTTATTTATATCATTTAAAGGTATGTATTTAGATTTTATGTATTTCGTCATTCTGTTAAATATTGTTTGAATGTTATTCTGAATTAGGCAATTTTTGTCTTATTAATTTAAATGTATTATATTTAATATTTTTGTGTCTATACTAGGGTAAATATATTGTGTGACCGAATGAGAAATAGTGTTATTCGTGAAAAGTGCGGTGTGAAAGATGATATTGTAAGAAAGATAGAAAAAGGAATGTTGAGATGGTTTGGGCACATAGAGAGGATGGATGATAGAAAATTGGTAAAAGGGATCTATAGAGCTAGTGTGGATGGTAATGTTAGTAGAGGACGACCACGGAGAACACACTTGGACCAAATTGAGAGTGTGCCCAAAAAGGCAGGCGTCCGTAGTATGAAGAATAAAAGAGCATGTATGAAAAAAATTATGGATGTAAACGAAGCTAGAGAGGTTTGTCAGGATCGTACGAAGTGGCGATCGATAGTCTCTGCCTGCCGCAATGGGAACTAATGGCATATATTGTAAGAGCATAATCCATGCAACTTATTTATATTAATAATATCTTTTATTCAACCATTTTTACTTAGACAAGTCGGAAATTTTGGCTATATAAATCATAGTTCTTTTAATAGCAAGGCATTGAAGGTGAGACATGATACAGATCTATTCACGTCATTACAAAGCCTATAATTTGGGTATTCAAGGTCTTTTCAGGAGCGGAAATTTCGTGCGGCACAAAATTTACGGTTTTAACATAACTCACAATGTTACAACTGCGTAGCATTTCTTTAGTGACGTGTAGTTACTTAAATAGCTGTAAGAGTCATCGTCCTTAGTTATTTGAATAATATATAAGACTGTTCTTGGATTTAATTTTTCGTTTCGTAAATGGATTTACGTACAGGAGTTTCAAGGTCAAACGTCTAACCATGACTAAGTGGTCGATCAAGCCATAAGAGCTATGAATCAATAAAATAATCAATAAATATTACTCTTTATACTGTATATTGTCATCTTTCTTTTAAAGTACATTGTTTTTAAATTTCTTTTTAATTTCTGAGTAGTTTCTTGCTTAGGAACGACCACGGAGAACACACTTGGACCAAATTGAGAGTGTGCTCAAAAAGGCTGGCGTCCGAAGTATGAAGAATAAAAGAGCATGTATGAAAAGATTGATGGATGTAAACGAAGCTAGAGAGGTTTGTCAGGATCGTACGAAGTGGCGATCGATAGTCTCTGCCTACCCCGATGGGAATTAATGGCGTGAGTATATGTATGTATGTATTAGCAATAACACTAACCCATAGGTTATCGAGGATTTTTATCCATCACCACCAACCTCATTCCTGTCACCAATCAAGTTCCACAAATGGCTGAAATAATTCTAATCGTGAAGCACTGGCTACCACTTTTTGGGATTTATAGTTATGAGTATTAGTTAACTAGCATGTAGTTAGCTGTGTAGTGTCGGCTTAGAATAGCACTACCCCATTTTTTCCGGTGGGTGTACGTAAGAGGCGACTAACGGTATTGGGGCCTTAAAGGGATTATTGGGCGATGCGGTTGGAGACCCATCACCAACAACCTTTATTTTACCATCTTTTCCCCACTCAACTTTCCAAAGGTGGCTGAGGAGTTTCTCATTCCTTAGCTCTGGCTACCCCTTCTAGGGATTTATAGCCGTGAGTATACGTATGTATGTATGTATGTATGAGTATTAGTATGTTTGTTTGTCTTTGAACTGTAGGAAACAAATAATCAAAGCGTTGAAGCTTACTTGAAGCAAACTAGACAAATGCTAAAAAACACAGTTTGCTATCCAGTCATATATTTTTTTAAATACATTTTATAATAATACATTATTTAACAGCTTTTTGAAATTTCTGATAGCTAGCAACTATATGGATTTTTCACCTGCATTGGATCTGTCAATATTTCACCTTTGGGAAAGATTTGACAAAATATATTTATTAAGTATGTTAATTAGTTAATTTAACATTATTTCAACAAATCACAGCCAAATATTGTAAAACACTTGAAACACTGAGTTACAGAGGCTACACTACTTTATACTTTTAAGTACTTGCTTTTTACAAATAAAGCCATGAAAATAATTGTTCTCATTTCTTGAGTTTGTGACAATCCACCAAGCTTTATATCGATTCAACGTAGGTTGTATAGATCTCATGCCTAGCTCGGCATTAACAGTTAATTACTACGTACAGACGGGGCTGGGTTCATATTAGTACCACATACACGCTTCACTAGTTATAGTTAGTAATAAGAGACAGTAGCAATTTTATCAATCGAGGCGGTTTATTGTTTGTTTTTTTATTTGGGTACTAAAAAACATTTGACTTGAAATTTTAAAAACTCAAATCAGTTACTTAACTTCCAATCTGCGGCAGAATTGTAGAGTGAATCCAGTAGAAATGAGATGCCTTTTTTTTCGTTTATTTAATTTTCAGGTTTTATTTTCAACATCCTAATAAATTTATTTCTACCACTTTCTCCCGTAACAACTTCCAAATGTGGCTGAGTAGTTTCTAGCTCTGAAACTCTGGCCACCCCTTTTTGGGATTTATGGCCGTGAGTATATTAACATCTACACGTTAAAAATACAGTGTTGTGACAGTCAGAATATCAACAAGGTGTTTTCGTGTTTTTCCTTCTACTCAGAATTACTCTTTAATGTTACTTAGTCCCAGCTCCTTTTTTAAGTTCTTCTACAAATTAATTATCACATCGCAAAATAAATATACAATTTCCAGAAACGGGAGCGGTGTTCACGTTTGGCAAGTCGCGGTTTGCCGACAACGAGCCGAGCCACTTCTTCATCAAGAACGATCCTATCGTCGCCATATCTTGCGGAGACGAGCACAGCGCTGTCATATGTCGTATGTATAAACCGATTTTAAATCAAAACCAAGATTTTCAATATTCTTAATAATTCACTTTAAAATAGCATTGGTTCAAAGTTCCAAGTTTGTTAACAGAGCGAAACTATCGTGAGGAAACCCATACACATACATACATACATATACTCACGGCTGTAAATCCCTAGAAGGGATAGCCAGAGCTATCCTAATCAGACATTCCTCAACCACTTTTGGAAAGCTGGGTGGGGAAAAGATGGTAAAATAAAGGTTGTTGGTGATGGGTCTCCAACCGCATCGCCAAAAATACCGTAATAGCCCCAATACCGTCAGTCGCCGTTTACGTACACCCACCGGAAGAAATGGGGTAGTGCTATTCTAAGCCGACACTACACACCAAACCAATATAGTTGCGTTATACTTAGACAGATGACCACATATCCTCACAAAATGGAGATAGAGTTGCCTGTAAGAATAGGTATACCCGGTAGGACCTAAAAATGCTAAATGTTATTAACTCCAGTCCTTATAGCATGAATCGTATTAAGAGCGAGTAAATTTACGGCAAAAATGCTGCGCTACCACCAATATTAATTAAAATTCTAAGCGATCCCGCACGCGTGATCCTACGGTGGCAGGTGACTAAATCTAAAATAGAAATAAAACAGTATCTCAACAATCCCTTCGTAGATAAACAACAATGCTGTGTTATGGTTAACGCAACTTTCTACTCCACTATAAAATATATTACAGAAAATGGCCGCGTGTTCGTTTTTGGCGGGAACGCGTGGGGTCAGCTGGGTCTGGGTCACAAGGACGAGGTGACGCGCCCCAGTTGCGTGAAATGGCTGAAACCCCATCGAGCACTGTTCGTCGCTTGCGGGAGAGCTCACACCGTCTTCGTCACAGGTTAGGCATTTTGTGTGCTCAAAAAGGCTGGCGTCCGAAGTATGAAGAATAAAAGAGCATGTATGAAAAGATTGATGGATGTAAACGAAGCTAGAGAGGTTTGTCAGGATCGTGCGAAGTGGCGATCAATAGTCTCTGCCTACCCCAATGGGAACTAATGGCGTGAGTATATGTATGTATGTATGTATGATTCGAGCCTTGAGGTTGCGAGGCCTTTAGTTTGGTGACTGACGCCCGATTTCTGAATTGAGTATTCAAGCTGAGAACGACTTAAGTATCGTTTTGTCTCATTCAGTTGTTAAGATTTCAATGCGACAGAACGATACTTAAGTTGTTCTCAACTGGATTACTCAATTCAGAAATCGGTCGTGAGAGTAGTTGCCGAGCCACACTAGTCGTTTAGCTTGCTTTAGACCTTGAATAAAAATTCAACTTGGGAATATAATTGCTGAAGACGTAACTATTTATTTATTAAAACTTTCACAATTTATTATTACAATACTTTTCTTAGAAGTAAAGTACAACTCTGCTGGCTGTTTCATATAAAATATTAATTCCACTGTACGAATGCTGCTATAGTTATTGAAAACAGTTTACCAGATTTAAATTAAATTTTATTAGCGATAGTTGATGTTTATGAATATGACCTAAGGTTTTTGGGGCTTTCTAACCTGACAGTTAAGCAAAAAGGAGGGTTGTGGCCTTTAAGTGATTTTAGTGCAATGTGGCTAGGGGAGCGTTCAAGTATTACGTAACGCAATTTCGGGGGGCGGGGGGGTCTCGTAAAACGTTACGATGCGTTACACGGGCGGGAGGGGGTCCTTCTTACAACACGTTACGTAACATTATTTCTTTTTTTATATAAAAAAATAGGGAAATAAAACTCAAATTTATAAAAAAATAAACAAAATACGCAGGTGTTGCGAATTAAAAATCTCTTGTTTTATTATAAGGCAATTAAAACTATACGAAGGATAAAAACTATAACAACTTTTTGCGACTTCAGGGTAAAAATGATGACTTGAGTGTTACGTAACCTTTAGAGAGGGGGTGGGGGGGTACAGAAAAACGTTACGGAGCGTTACAGTGGGGGGAGGGGGGGTCAAATATCTTTTAAAATTGCGTTACGTAATACTTGAACGCTTCCTAGGGACTCATTATCAAAAATATTTAACTAGCCGTAAAGGAAGTCAGCAGTAATGTAATAGGTCGTAAAGATTCTATTCAAATAATATAACCATCGTACATTAACTTGACTCATTTTAAAAGAAACTTTTTGAAGTTGATCATTTATTTGCCTGAGCAAAATTTGATGGGTCAGTATGTAACATCATTTGAAATATTGGAAGACTTAGACATCACCTTTGCCTCAGGCGTTATCGGACTTCGAATTTTATACTAAAGTAGCATTCGAGCCCAGTTTTGCACAGATAATAATGCAAACTAATGTAATGCAAATCCTTCTTATTTTCCTGGAAATTCTGTAAATCCTTACTTAAGCCCTCCCCTTCATTTTCAAAACTATAACATGGTGAAAAAACCTTTCTCAAGTCAGTAATTATGGCTGTACTATCAATTAACACGTTCTCTACTATTTATTATGTTTGTCCCAGAAAACAACGCAATCTACACAGTAGGGTGCAACGACGAGGGTCAGCTAGGAACTGGGGACACGGAGCACCACGAAGTACCACAACCAGTAGAGATCGACTGCGAGGATGACCAGATCAAGCAGGTGTCAGCGGGATCCAACCACACGGCTTTGCTTACCAGTAAGATTAAGAAAGATATAACTAAGTAAAAAAAAATGCATGTGGCTAAGCTGTTTTGAGTCATCTCCCAACACCTTCTCAAACTTAAGTCCTGTTCCTTTCCGTGCTTGCACTTTGCTTGCATGAGCAAAACCATGTGACAAATAGGTCACGTGATGTTAAGATGTATTAATAATTTGTTCAGGGTTCTATTTTATCACATACTTGTGCCTAAAATTTGCATTTCCTTTCTTGCGATTTCGTCCTTCGTACTTTACTTACTTATATTCTTAGAGCAATGGAATCAAAACGCAGCTGCTTTCGAAAGTTACATGAAGGCGCATAAAATTCTAATAACACGTTCTTTTATAACTGTAAACCTTTTAAAAAAAACCATAGAACTAGGTAATTGACCAAATCCTCTTGTCCCCAGATAGCGGCAGGGTGTTCGTCTGCGGATCCAACTCGGAAGGCCAGCTAGGCCTCGGCGAGGACACCCGCTCCAGCGTCAAGTTCACCGAACTCAAGTTCATGGAGAAGATAGCGTTCGTGGAGTGCGGCTACTATCACACCGTCTTTATTACTAGTATGTCATCTATTCTGATTTATAAAACTATCGCTCAGCTTTAAAAAGAGTAGCCAGGACTCAAAAAATTCATATTCATGGGACAATTTTGAATGTTGGAAAATATTGTTAAAAAATATGGAAGGTGATAGGGTACAACCTATTCTAAAGAGACACCTCACACCAAAGGTGTGGCTGGGCATCACCCCTTTATTGTTTTTGTTTTTATTAGTTATTTTCGAGCTGTGTAGTGTCAGCTTAGAAATAGCACTACCCCATTTCTTCCGGTGGGTGTACGAAAGAGGAGATTAACGGTATTGTGGCTTTTAAGGGAGTTTTGGGCGATGAGGTTGGAGACCCATCACCAACAACCATTATTTTACCATCTTTTCCCCACTTAACTTTCCAAAAGCGGCTGAGGAATTTCTAATTCCCATCCCATCTAGAGATTTATAGCCGTGAGTATATGTATGTATGTATGTTTCGAGTCAAATTAATATTTCGTGACTATTTCAACATCGAGCAAAAATATGCAAAAAAAGAACGTTTGTTGTATTATTCATTGTATGTTATACTTCTCCCGATGGGAAAATAGTTGAGATATTTTAATTGAGTATGAATTTATAACTCAAATTGGTTGCAAGTTACAAGTTGGTGCTAAACACTGTCAATATACCCTTTCTTATCTAGTCTGAGGTCTTACTTAAATAACATGTTATTATTTTCAGCTCAAGGAATCGTATTCATAACTGGTGACAATGAAGGTCAGAAGCTAGGTATTCCAGACAACACGGCACCAAATATTTATGTACCCGAAGTTCTACCACTAGACATTCCTGTAAAAGATGCGTGCTGTGGCGCCAACCATACATTCCTACTATCTATGGACGAAAGCAAAATCTTTTCATTTGGATCGAACGAAAAGGGACAACTAGGAATGCCGAAGGAAATAGAAAATGTAACGAAACCTACTGAAATAGACATGGACAAAATGTTTGAAGGATATCAATTGAAGCTTGTTGCTTGTGGTGCGATGCATACTGCCTTTGTCACAGGTTGGTAGCATCAATACTTGTTAATTTTGATTGTTGCCTTCCATAGGATTACCCCAATTTTGCTTTAGTAAAAACAATGATTAATAGTACCTAGCCTAGCCCCACTATCTTTAGCTTAGCTCTTGAGGCCAAAATAGCTAAGGAATAATAAGTACAGCAATTTTGCATGTTCCTTCACAATATTTTATCCGCAAATTAATGTATGTATATATTTTCAATGAGAAATATTTAAAGCAATTGAGCCAACGGTTGTTATTCGAACACTTCATTCTAAAGCGGAAAGTTGAAACATGCTTGAAAATAGTTAATAGTCATTCAGAAATTAAACAAATATAGAGCAGAATATTTCGCGCGGTATTCACAATAATTAGAATAATTAAGCTGTCTCATTTTAATGGTTTGCATTATAATTGCTAAAAAATAACTTATTTATTAATATATATTTCAGATAATGGGTATTTATACACATGCGGAGAAGCGCACCACAATAAACTTTGTTTGGACGAAATCGATGACACGAGTTCAAGCGACTCTTTGCCCAATCAATACATACCAAAGCGGGTCAGTGCTATGAAGGGTTATATCGTCGACAATGTCGCTTGTGGCGGTTGTCACACATTGTTAACAGCAACTAGAGAGCTAACTAACAACGACCTTAGTAATGCAACCGACCCATCGGGGCAGGTCACGCTTACGGAATTACCACCTTTACAAAAAATACCCATGAATGTTGCGAATCAAGATCTTCCAAATACAATGCAAAGTGTTACAAATTCAAATACAGACGATAAGCAGAACCCAGGTACAACAAACGGAAACCCTGTAGCCGACGAATCCGGCTCAATGGACTCACTAGAGGCTAATGTCAGCGATTCTCACATTGTAAACATAAACGACCTTGACCCCGAGACTGACAGCACTCGCGATGTACAAGACATGAAGGACGACATAGAAAAATCCGAAGTTCAAGAAATAATCGAGAACTTAGACTCTATGGCGGACAACTCGGTAAAAAACATTGAAAATAGCGCAAAAGAAGTAATGGATAAGGCACAAGAAAATGTTGAATGCTTAGAAGAGACGTGCAAGAAAATAGATATGATACCGGACCCTGGTCATAATTGCGAAAGGATTTCTCTAGGGATTCCGGACAAAATGGCTGAAATAGTCAATTCACCACCACCGAAAACACCAATTATACAGGACCTTCTACACGTTCCTGACTTACCTCAGATGTTACCCGAAAGTATTGACGATGGGCTGAAAAGTGAAACCGAAAGCAAATCAGAAAATGAAACAATACCTTGTGGATCAGATAAATCCAGTCCACAAATGAACAAGTCGGCAAAAACTCAAGCTGTTTTACCAATTGTCAGAAGCGAAGATGCATTAGATAATGACAATTCTAATGAGGATGGAGTAGTTGTTAACAAATTGCCAGCAAAAGGACCATTTGCCCGGATTTTTCAATCAATAAGAGAGAAAGAAAATTCTTGTATGAGTAAAGGAAAAGTCATAGAAGAGAATGTACAAGGTATTAAGTTTTTCTTTTTTTATTGCGTAAAACTTAACGAACTTTTATATAACTCTTCATTTTTTACAGAAACCGTTCATAAAGGAATTAACTCTACGGAGGAGACGATACATCGGCTTGAAGAGACAGTAGAAACAGAAGTTCGCAATCAAACTAACTCACGAACCTGCACCATATTATAAACTAGTATACCCATTAAATATCTTTTTTTGTAAAGGTGTCTTTTTAATATATAAAAGGGCATAGACAGGTTTATGGATGTAAATAAAGCTCAAGTTTGAAGGGTGGTATAAAGTGGCGATCAATGTCTCGGTCAACCCTAATGGGAACTAATGGCGTAAGTTATGTATGTGTCATAGTACTGATTGTTAGGGTGTTAGAGGAATAAAACACAAATTGCCATTACATTTTTTTTATTATAAAATACGAAAATATGCAACTTGTATGTGACCAGCGATCACAATGGAACAATTCCCGATCACATCTAGTTTGGCGACAGAATCAACCGCGTGTTAATGTTGGAAGCAGATACGTGATGTTAAATAGTCACTGCATAACTATAGGAAACTTAAAATAATGTTACTTTCAATTATATAACATGCCATCCATAAAGGCTTACATATTTGACTGCCTTAGTGAAATAAACTTATTTTCTAAGCAACCATAATAAAACATAACTCATTTTCATCAGTATGAAATCAGACTTAGGAATAAATCTATAAAGTGCAATGGACTCATTATCTCTTAAGATAACACACTCACTGGAGTGAAATAAAAGCAAACTTTTACTTCTTGACGAAATACCAACCTAATTAACTAATTCTTTTATAATCGTAAACATAACATGATAAGAGTGAATGAGACAATTTACATACTTCATGTTTTAAATATAATAAAAGTAATTAAAGAAAACATAACCAAACTGCATCCCAAAGCACTCTCATTGTTAATAAGTAAATAAATAATGTTACTGACTGTATATTAAACTGAGTATAAGTTCTTAGTTTGCGAGCTCTGTTTAACCATAGTATCTCTATGTACTTGAAATCCTAGTTTACTGTGAATGGCTAGATGTTCCTTGATCTTTCGCCCTATTTCCATGTTGGCGTGCTGTTTCGATGCATCGGCAGTCCAGATTGCTGAAAAATATTAAAATAAAAATGGATGACTAAAGCTGTTATGAAACTTCATTAATTATTTCAATACTTTATTTACAATTATTAAAAAAAACATAACCTAAACTCACGACTATAAACCCCAAAAAGAGGTGCGGCTTGAGAATTACAAATATTTCACTCTTAAAAGGATGTTTAGTGATGGGTTTCCAGCTACATCATACAATAATCACTTCAAAAGAACCAAAACCCGAAGTTGTCTCTTACCAAAGGGAAGTAATGGGTGAGTTCTATTCTAACCAGACTAGACAGCTCCAATAGAAATAAAAAAACGACTATGGTTTCACTTGCATCATTGAAAGAGTGGCAAGAGATGATGGATGTTATATGTGTTTTGTTTGAAAGAAAAGGAATGAGAGTGAATGAAAATAAAACCTTGAGCATGGTTTTAGAAAGAGAGATAAATATGACAGACTGCGTTACTGAGGTAAATGAGAAAGAAGTCGAACAAGATTAAGTATATCTGGGAAGTCTGATTACTAAGGATGTATATTGTGATGGAGACATTGAGAGAGAAAAAAGAAAATGTGGTAAAAAGGGCAGTGAATTACATTAGTTTTGTTTAACCAAAGGTTACTTTTGGACAGAAATTTTACCAGGAATGGCTAATGGAAGTAAAAAATGTTAACATGAAAATATTACCTATTTTATCTCCTTTCTGTCTTACATTGACAACAGCCCCACAAATTTCATCACAATGTTCAAAGTTCTCACCAATTAGCAGGAGTATCTAGAATAATTAAAATAATAAGTATCTTCATTTACTTTAGTTACTCAACAGACACATAATATGATTAACCTTACATAAGTAATTATTGTGTTATTGGATTAATCATATTGAGTTTACATGTTATGTAATTGTGTATGTTATGTATACAAAGTAATTATATGATTAATCATATTGAATTTTCACCCAAACTAAAATTAGATGGATTTATGTATTTTAGGCTTCTTTATTTATTTAAACCTTTTCTGCTTATAGAAAATTGAAAATTTCAAATAATAATAAAAATTTAAAGAATTAAAATACTAAATAATTAACAGGCATACATGCATATACACAATTAAACAACACAACTAAATATCCCAAAATGCCAGCCAGGCTACCCAGAGCTTTAAAATTGGAAATTTCTCAACCACTTTTGGAAGTTGAGTGGGAATAAGTGGTGATAATTCTTCAGAAACATTACCCAACAATCACTAACAATCTTCAACACCCTTAGTCACCTCATAATATATGCATGAGAAGAAATGGTAAGTGATATTCTATGCCAACACACTATACACTATCAAATGTAGTATATATTCATTTTAAATCATGTATTTTAAAATAAGTACAAAATATCATACCACATCAAGCCAAAACCGATCCAGATCTGAACTTCTCTGTTTCCTTTCGAGGCCAATAAGCCACCGTCCTCCCATTTTGTTGGCATCATCTTCCCACATAGGCCGAATGCCTTGTTTAAAAACAGCATAGTCATGACCTGGACGGAGTTCTGTAGGTAATTTGATGTGATGGTAAAGTCTGAAAATTTGTAAATGCTCACATTACACACTCACATGACAAATGTCTCTCGCTCTCTTTCTTTCATTAAATATTATTAAGTCTTCAACCATAGCTGTTGAAACACTTTTCATGTGTTAAACTATTTTATTTTTCCATACTATTTTATTTTTAATTGATACATCCCCTCTCTCCATGAAGCTCATGAAGTGCATTTAGCAATTTTGTGTAGGGAAGTGCTTTGTGTTGTTGATAAAGTAAATGCTCACATTTAAAATCACAGCTTTTAATCCTGATAATGGGTAGATAGAGGTCTGACTGTGTTACTTGTGGAAGTTGAGATGAAGAGATAGTGAATGAGAAGCTGGTTTAGCTGGCCAACTGTACAATGCCAACTAATAATATTATGGGGGCCTAATTTCTTATTTACTTTGTACCAAAATTCCTAGCCTGTTAAATATTTTTTTTAACTAAAAATTTAATTTGGCTTACTGTTACTATTTTAAAAATCAATTACTTTTCTATGCAAAATGAAACAAAAAATGAGGGCACAGTTCTAGTGTGGCGAACAGTGTTAAAATCAAGTTTGCTTGATTATATGAAATGTTTTATCTTTAAGCATCATATAACAGTAACATATAAGTATATACAAACATATTATGCACAGATCAAGTTAGTCCCAAACTAGTATTATGGGATACAAACTCAACAACATATTTAATATTATATAACATCCAAGATTAATATACAATCATTGATGCTCATCACATAACTGTGAAATGGTCAGTATAAGGTAAATTGATAATATAGAGCCATGCTAGTCAAAATAAGGAACTAATTAAGAGGTCAACTGTCACAAGAAAGGCTAAATCTTTTGGACAGGCCCAGAGCATGTCTAGAACTTAAAGATTTTAAACAAACTGAGGATCAAATAAAATTATTCTATCACTCCGCATCTCATGGTTTTCCCACAAGTCATTACATGGAAGTTAGGAATAAATACAAATGGTGTTTTAACCTGAATTTTATAAAAGATTGCAATTATATTAAACCTGTTTTTTTCAAAGTTAAGACATAAATGGTAGATAAAATATTGGACATGGATAAGTTACAATATACTATGTTTAAGTAATTCTTTATATTACTTGTTTTGTAAATATGAAAGGTATCATATATAATTCATTTAAAATAAACACCACCTAAATTTAATAAAATGCTTTGGCAATAGTTGTTAGTATTTTTTGAACACTCACAGATCCATATGTAAATACATCATTCAGGCTCACCTCCAAAAGTCTTCAACTGTATCAAAAGTGGTCAGCTCAATGAGATTTTCTTCCCAAGTTTTATTTCTGTCGTTGTCATAGAACCAAAGACTCCAAGTGTTTTGCAACGGGTGCTTGATCAGGAACTCGGGAGGAATGTCGGCATTAGTATTTGCCTTGGTCTCCGTGGTAGCGGAACCCTTGAACATACAAGCTATCATTTTATAACCTTAAAATTTTTACCTATTAAAACTTTTTAAATGAAGACTTAGATACTAAGTCTTGCGCACAGCGTTATTTACAAAGAAAAGCTAATAATTATTTATTAGCTCGAGCATTTAATGTGAGAAAGTCTACAACAATCGACTATAGAAGTTTTTTTTTGAGAAAGTTTGTGTAGCCACATCAGCACTAAAAAGAATTCTACTGAGGGTATATTTCAACGACACTCTTTTCTAAGGAATTTAACGTATTAGAAGGATTTATTATGTTCTACCCACTTCCACTTCTTCAATATTGTTCCCAGCCATGACACAAAATCCGCTAAAGCGACAACTTTTTCGGAAAAGAAAGAACGACTTCTTTTTTATTCGTTCATTTGAAAGCCAAACCTGGCCAAACCAAACCGAATGAATGATTGATTGTAATGTGATGAACGATACGATAGTAAGTTTTTTAATATAACGGCCACCGTGTCGAGATGTTTTAAGCCATATGATCACACATATGACATATCACATCACAACACAAATTAAATATCAAATAAAGAATCCTTCCTTTAGAAGGCGCAGGGCTGTGTCAAGTTAAAGAGTTGTCTTAAATTTTTCGATCATGATTCCAGAGTACCATCCATAGAGGTCGATACTGTGGTTTTGTAAATTTCCATCCTCATTCATGGGCTGTGAGGGGAAATTTCCATAAGCACTTAAAATATTTTCTATGTGTAGTATATGATACTCATGGAAGGCGCGCTCGAGCGAGACGTTCTCATAGTGATCTCTTGGATTCCGATGAATCGATTAACCGTGAGGTGGTGAAGTCTTCAGAAACCATTAGCCGACAAATAGCATAGGACTCCAGGCATCCACTTCACCGGCGAGGTTGGTGTGAACAACAAGGAACCCTAAATAAGAATTCCTTTGAGTACCAATTACAAGCTAGGCCTCCCGAGTGTGCTGGACGACATAACCCCTTCACTGGAAAGGACTCCTTTCTTGTTTCCTTTTGATACACACACACACACACACATATAACTCATCACGTCGCGCAACCGTCAGCTGCCCAACATACAAGACTGTACTGGCTATACTTATACCAACACTGACTGCACATTGCGTTTGAGCTACTCAAGTCACAGAGCCAGCAGCAACCTTTCGGTTCAAACTAATGTAAAAAACACAAATAAATGTCTAGAAATTGACATAATATTTTTGTTTATTGTAAAAGTATTTCATGAATGTGAAAATATTGTTTTTATTTAAATTAATATATTAATTTAAACGTATTTGTTTTTTACTTTAGCAAAGTCGCTTCCTCTGTCCCTTTGTACGCTTATATTTTAAAACCACGCAACAGATTTTGATGCGGTTTTTTTAGGTTTAGGTTTATATTTATCTTGACATTCAGTAAATAGAGAAAAAAAATAAGTTTTTATTGTGATGTAATAATAAATAATTATATTTTTTCCGCTTCCTTTGTTTATTTGTTATTGTACAGATTAAAATGGTCTACAGAAAACTCCGCGATGGTATCTCTTATGGATATCTCACAGTCTTAGAAAGGCCACATTTTTTTAAAACTATTAATTTTGATGAAAGATAATGGCTAATTTACGAAGCGATTTTCTACAGTTAAATACTTTTTACATACATAAACATAACATAACATATAACATAAACGTTCACGCCGTTTATTCCCGAAGGGGTTGGCAGAGGTACCAATACTCCTGAACTCACATGGCAAGCGCCATCTAGTTTCCAGAGAAGGTACCCACGTTTTGCTTAGACAGTGTACTCACGTGATAGGGAGCAGGCCTATCGCCGTTTTGTACGAATACACTGTCACATGACTAAGTACAACTCAGCCATGTGGGTTTCCTCACGATGTTTTCCCTCACCGTTAGCAACCATGATAAATTAACCACACATATGACTTTAGAAAAAACAAATTGGTGTAGGCCCGTCCCAGGATTGGAACTCACACCCTTCCGTTTTTTGGGCGGGTGTTCTACCCACTGGACTATCATGTCGCTAAATACTTTTTCTACAAATAAATATAGTTGATTTAATATAGATCTATAACGTATTGACAATTTTGACCCGAGTTGACCAACCGAGTTAACAACCTTAAGTTAACACATCCCTAAGACTTTGACGGGCACGGGCACTGTCTGCCCGTCTACCCTCATACTCGTACCCTGCAGTCAGCCAGCACGCCACACTATGGGAAAAGCCTGGTTATTAATAGTAGTTACAAATATCTGAAATCTACTTCTAAATTTATGCTTAGATAGAAGGAGATAACTATATTATCTACTTTTGCACTTATTAATTATAATATAAAACATGACGTATAACCGGGCACCATCAGTTCAAAGTTGGTTGTTTTTACGACGTACGTATTTACTAAAATTTATGCAGCTAACGTTTATTAATATATATTTTCGAACTAACTGAATTTTTTTGTGAAGTTTTGATTTATTCTCATCTGAAGATTACATCTGAAGGTAAGTAATAACAATTATAGCATAACATTTAGATTTAGACGACATTATTTAAATTGCTTTTACATTGTTGGATAATATGGCATTTTGTTGAGTGTTAATATATTTACTAATAAATAAAGGAAAGAAAAATTTCGATACAGGCGGGAATCGAACCCGCGACCTCGGGTAAACGCCCCCGTCGCTCTGCCAATGGGAGGTTTTCCTTTTTTTCTTTTTTTCTTCTTCCCTGTTCTCAGGATAGATGGCGCCAGACTAGCTATGTTACTGGTAGGAACGGAACGTAACACCGTTTTTCACACTTGGATGTAATGATATCGTAAAACGGAACGTACATAAAAAACGTTCTGATTTGAAAGTCTAAATTAACATCAGTTTAAGCCAAGACAGCTCAAAAGTAAATAAACAAAGACGGTACTTATATTTAACATTCTTTTTGTTGTTTTGACTCTCCAAAAAGTTACTCTATGGTGCTGTGACACATGTTTATAACGTTGACATTGGCGAAATTATTTTGTGGCGAAATTGTGTGGTAAGTAACGTAGTTACATCAACGCCATCTACAGAGCTCTAGGAAACTATGTTGTTTTTTTATTTCTCAAAAAGAAAACCTCTCATTGAGCTACCGTGTCAATTGGCTGCCAGTGCGAAATTCTTCTATCCTTTATTTCTTTTACACTTTTAAAGTAGTGTTTGCGTTCCCTACGCCTACTACTACTACTACTAAGGCCACTTGTCTACCTTTTCAGATAGAATGCAAATGTTGAGAACGCCTAACTATCACATAATTTGAATGTTTTTGTTCATGAAAACCTCATGTTTTTACTAATAAATAAAGAATAAATAAAGGAAAGAAATATTTCGACACAGATTCGATTCCCGCCTGTTTCCAAATTTTTCTTTCCTTCATCAGATTTGGAAGTTGATTGGGGACAAGATTGTAGAAATAAAATTCATTGGCGATGGTTTTCCAAGCGCATCACCTAAAAACCAATTAAAGCCCTTACCCATACCCTTAGTCCCTCCTACGACACCCGTTGGTAGAAAGGGGTAGTAACATTCTAAGCCGGCACTATACAGATAGAAGACATAAGAAAATATTCTTAAGAATTATTAAATTTACTTTCAGAACATATAAAGGTTAAACATTTTGATAATTTAAATCGTACATTATCGTATACATAAAAATATTTTTAAATTTTAATTACCGAGTAACAAATTAATTTTCTGTTAATTAAATTTACTAAATACTAAACTACATACTCACGCCATTAATTCCCTTTGGGGTAGGCAGAGACTATCGATCGCCACTTCGTACGATCCTGACAAACCTCTCTAGCTTCGTTTACATCCATCAATCTTTTCATACATGCTCTTTTATTCTTCAAACATAGAAGATCCAGTTTTCTTTCATTCATAATCATACATACTTCATCTAATTTTTCAAACATTCCTCCACATACATTCATCGTACTGAAGCGGGTCTCTTTAGCCCACTAAACAACGGCTTTTTTATTTTATTGCACATACCACTTTTTTATTACTTACTACTAAGTAATTATTGACGAGATGATTTTGAAACATCTTTTTTTTTAAACGATTGATTGCTGCTGGCCCTGTGGCCTGTGCGGCTTTACCATGACTTTATGTGTGTGGCTGCTGAGGGCCGCCCTGTCGGGGCAAAGGAGTGTACCTATGCTAAATCGGATAGAGGGAGAAAGGAGCCCTAACAAGGTGACCAAGCGGGAGGCTTATGTCATACCATACATTGCGAACTCTCACGTCCGTCGGGAGGCCTATGCCAGTGGTACGGCGAGGGAGGTTCTAAATTGGGGTTCTTCGACCTCGCCGGCGAGGTCGGTGTCTGGAGTGGTGTGTTCTTTGTCCGTGAGCGCTGGTGGCCTCTGAGGCCTTAAGCTCGCGGGTGATCGGGTCGTCGTCGGGATCCGAGAGCACGCTACGAGGGCGTCTCTCTCGAGTTCCGACATCCGGCAGTGTTGCCAACGTAGGCGATTTTTCGCCATTTAGGCTACTCAGATTGGAAAACGGCGACCAAAAACTCGTTAAGGCGACTGGTCGCCGTTTAGGCTACTCGAAAAAGATTAAATTTACTTTTATTTATAATCGAATTACGACACAAATAAGCACAAAAAAAAATATTCTATATAAGAAGATATACGACAATCAAGATAAAAAGATGGCAAAACCCCTTGGCAAAACCCTTCACCCATATTGAACGTTTCATCTCTAAATACCTCTGAGATCATGTTGGCAATACTGTGAAAATATCACAGATGGAGTTGCAAAAATTTAAATTCAAATCAACCGAATATTCGAATTAGTATGTTTATTAGAACTATTCGAATCAGGATTTTTTATCCGCTTAACCTTTAAGAGTAATAACAAAACAGGGCAAGAACAGAAATTGCTCGCAGCAGATCAAGCAGAATAATGTTTTAGAGTCTGGCTAATGAGTCTTTGGACACGCCAATTTAAAATCTTTTCTTTCTTTAACTTTAAAACACTGTTTTGATACTTTTATTTTCTTTAAATAACTTCAAACTCTAGTTTAAAAGACTTGTTGTTTAAGTGTTAAGTACTGATTTTATTATATGTACAGGAAGTTATAATATAAATACATAAGTAAATAGTTAAAAAGGTGGTTTTTATTTTAGTTTCGGGTTTGGGCTACTTTAGGCTACTCAAGCATTGAAAATTGGGCGACATACGGTCTTGACTTGTTGGCAACACTGACATCCGGAGAGATAGTATAATCGAGCGAAGCTCTGAGTAAGGGGTTGGGGTGATCAGGAATCCTATCAAAGTATCTACGTGAGATTTTTGAAACACCACTATTTATGGCCAGGTTTTATGTGTTTTTTCCCATAGTGCACTAGCACTGGTTGCCTGACAGTCTGACACCTGTCAGTGGCACTGTCTGTCTGCCCTCCTGCCTGTCTCTCACCTCACTCTCATCTAACCTCACTCAACTCAACTCACTCACTTCACTCCCCATTTCCTTACCCGTCCGTCTTGACTTAATTTTTCAATAGCAAAAAAATTTAAAAAATATCTGTAAGAAATTAATGTGGAGGGAAGGATAATTTTAATTCGAAAAAACTATTAATTAAAGTTATGTCAGTTCAGACTATACTTTTGGATTTTACCATTGATTCCTCGCGATTAGGTGATGATGCTGGTCAAAAAACAGTATTTACACAATTGGAAACCGTCCTGAAGGAATATGTCTCGAACCTTATTTTGGTCTCCGACATTAAGGTTGATGGAGGATCCCTGAAACTTCTTACAGGAAAGAGAGGAACTATTGTGACTGTACGATTATTCGATCGTGGCCTCGTGACGGTAAATATAGAATATTATAAAGAAGAAAATGAGGAACCCCTTATTGACTTTAAGGTAAGAGTTCAATATGTCTTTAGATATTAGTAGTAGTAAAATAATGAAGTTACTTAGAGAGTTACAAGACCATAATCAATATTTTTGATACATCATGGTTTGATTAGACAGTTTTCTAAATGTCTACCCCCAATTTCTTAAAATTTTATGTATGCGAGTGATTTAAGTAGTTAACATTAATAAAATGTTGCTCTAAACAATTTGTCAATGATATCTGTTGAAATAGAAATTAAATATATTAGGTGTAATGGCAAATTCCAATCAGAATCTGATAAGATTGTCTTTGGATAGTAATAATTTGTTCAAAGGTTGAGCGTTTGATAATATTTATGTTTTAGTGCTCTAAGCTACTGGAAAACTCTGTTAAAATGTCATTGGAATGTGAAAGAATTAAATTATTACCTACCATCAAAAGAGGCTACAAATATGATGTTTATCTTACAAGTTCAGGTTAGATAATATTGACCCTTTAAGTAACATTTAATTTAATTTTGTAATGTTCAAACCTTTTACCGAACTTAGAAAGCTTTACATGCTTGCCAAATTTTCCTCACTAATGTATATTTGGTTTTGGGAAAAAGATATGGAGATATTATATTTTTATTTAATCAAGCAGATTTAATAGCATTATGAGCATTACCCCTTTTGTGTCTCTTTGTTTGTATTTTCTAATGTTAAATACTATGCCTTTGCACTTATATATTAAAATAGCTGGAGGCTATGCTCACAAAGATATATCACTTAATTTTTATATTTTCAAATGCACTTTTGTCAATAAACTTTATAATGACAAATATTCTTCATAAATTTAGTATGAAAAACATCATTTATGCATTTATTACTTACTATCTTTTAACAAGTCAATAGTGAGTAATTGCACCATAGTGAAATCATTTCCTCTGTGCATGTTTTTAGTGCGAATCCATATTGTTTATTTCCATAATATTTATTTAGCATCCAATGGATTGTACACATTTCCAATAATTCATTAACGCTCAACCTTTACATTTTATTTAAATGAGTAATAACCAAACCAACTCCCAATATTCTGTTATTATGCCGCATGTAACCTGTTTATATTCTTTTGTTTTGTTCATTTTCTTTCTCATTAGTCTGCCAGGGTGCTGGAGAATCAAATGAAAAAGTTTGTGACATTTACAAAATCTCAGGCATATGTACCACTTAAGCGATGCCTCTTCAGCAGATACTTTCCATCATCAGGTAAGAGTAGTAAGATAGCATGCATAGATATGCATAGATAGCATAGCATGAAATTGTTGAGTATATAGAACTTAATAAACTTAGTAACAAAGTAATAATTTGTTAAACAGCAACAAATATGTTTTATACATATACTTTAATATGTAAAAATGAATAATGTATATTAAGTTAACAGCTATTACAAGATATGCATTTTTGCAATGCATGTAAGTGTATCACATTGATAAATATAATATTTTTTTTGATTTTTATATAAAAAGTAAATTAATTAAATAATTATACTATGGAAAAACACAATCTCTATGATGGGAAAGAAACTAAGTTAAATTTAACACTACTGTTTTGATTCCTATGTCATGTGATGTGGTGCTTTCTACTTTTAACAAACAATCTTAAAAAAAGTTGTTTTTACGTCACTGCTTTGCAATCACAGTCAAACAAAATGCTTTATCATGTAGTGGTAAATGCTGGTAGCATGAACAATACAAGATCACTTTCTACAGTGAGAGATCCAACAAAGTAATAGAGAGACATGGTTGGTTTTACCAATTGGTCTAAGACCATATCTGTCTCTCTTCTTTTTGATTTAAAATTTTGTAAAATTATAATAATGTAAATCATCTTTACAAACAACCACTTGATTTTTACTATAATTGTAGTCTTATAAAGGGTTATGATATGATATGCTGTGTAGTGTTGGTTTAGAATAGCACTAATACATTTCCTTATTGTGTGAGGCATATAAGGGTATTGGGGTATTTTAATTAATGTTGGATGATGTGCTTGAAGACCACTTATCCTTTATTTTACAATTTCCTTTACTCAACTTCAAAAATTGGCTGGTAACTTTCAATTCTAAAGCTCTGGCTTCCCCTTTTCGGGATATATATTTGTGACTACATAGATATGTATGTACTATTGATTTAGATGAGTACATGTGATTAAACTAGTGTAAGTAAAACTATCTGAATGGGAATGTGTTTAAGCAATTCAAATATATGGCGGCTCATCAAGATGTAAAAATGTTATCAATTTGAGAGAGCTATGAATGAGGTACATCAAATTCATCTTTACTCAAGGACAGTAATAATGAGAATCTTTTGGGTGATAAGTTTTAATTTAACCTGTCATATTTTATACATTAATTTTAATTTATTGTACATAATGACTTGTATTATTTTCGTTTGCTTTACATATTGTACCCAGTCTCATCAAACTGATAAAAAAATTATGTGTATTGGCATGTTTCTACTTTGTATATTTTATTTCCGAAATAATCTGTTAAATGGCAGTAATTTCTATTTGATGTTGATCTTAAAACATATGTTATGAAATGTTTCAGATGAAAGACTTTTGGAGTATGACATTGACGGGGTGCTGTTTGATGAACAATCGCCCTTCCAAAGAATACTGATTGTTCATTCCAAAACTCTTGGCAATATGTTGGTGCTTGATGATTTGCAAAGTATGTAGTATAATATAACATAACATAAACGTTTACTTTGAATATCCCCGAAGGGGTTGGCAGAGGTACTAATACTTCTGAACATCATGTGATTTTGTCACCTGGTGTTCAGAGTACCGACGTTTTGCATGGACAGTGTACTCACGTGATAGGGGGCAGGCCTATCGCCGTTTTGTACGAATACACTGTGACACGACTAAGTACAATTCAGCCATGGGGGTTTCCTCACGATGTTTTCCCTCACCGTTAACAACCATGATAAATTAACTACACATATATGTCTTTCGAAAAGATAAATTGGTGTAGGCCCGACCCGGCATTTGAACAGTAGTCGTTTGGTCGATAACCAGTGTTCTACCCATTGAGATATCACGGTTATGTAGTATAATAGTATATAAAAATATGTTTCTATAATCTGGAGACCTAGCACGAGCGCTATTTTATCGATATGATATCGGATATAATGAGATGACAATAAATGGTACCAAATAAGTGTGATAGAAATGGCTGTTTTATACCACGCGATATCTTGTTAAAAAGTCGCTCGTACTAGCTATGGTATAGTCATAAACGATTATTATTATCATTGTACTGAACAGTAATTTACGTAGCGAATAAATATATTTTTTGTTTTAGATATCTCAGAGGCTGATCTTATTTACACTGAAACTTTGATGCAAAGAGGAAAGGAAAGCTATGAAGGAAAAGAAATTGTGATATTAGGTAAGAAATTATAAACTTCATCCTATCATAGAAGTTGGGAGTTGAGAGAGAGAAGTTAGGAACTCATAGTTGGAGAGCCGTAAGGCTAAGTAACAATTTTTGTTGTGCCTTATTGCATTACGCAAATTTACCATACTCTGTTTCTATGTCATTTTATTTTGAGCGATGGAAATAATACTTTGCTAATCATTTCTGGCAATCTAACAACATAATTAAGAATGTTAGTCAACGATTCTATTACATAATACTACTTCGACCTAATTAACTACTGTAAGGGACTAAATATTAAACGCTGAAATCAAAACCATGAGTAAAACTTATCGCAAATTGGTTACAGAAATTGTGTGTGCAAATTAAGATATGAATAATTAAACATTAACCATAAATCAAATCAACGATAACAATGAAATAGGTACACGACGCGATTTGTTTGTTACAAAAGACTATTAAGGTAAAGTACAGCTACTTTACCACTGTCTGAAGTTTTGAAGTAATGATAGTATTGCGCTCTTGATTAAAAAACGCCACTGCGAAATTATATTTTGATATGATTCAACTATTTATCTCTCAAATTAACACAGAAAAACCTAACTGACAATGCTCAAAGAATTGCGAAGTTTAAGTCGCAAAAGGTTTTGGAGTGGCGGGCACGTAGCGGACAAGGTGCGAGGCCTCTGAAGGTGGACCGTTGGATGAGTCCTCCTGAGTGATCCTGTTGATACTTTTTACTGTGGTGTAAGATGAAAACGTACCTGGTAGGGCAGTTAATACATTCTATATTATTGTATACATACATACATATTCTCACACCGTTAGTTCCCATTGGGGTCGGCAGAAACTATAGATCGCCACTTTATCGCAATACTTCACTTTTCAATTTTTATTGATGGACCTCTTTTATACTGCATTCACTCTGCTCTTATGCCTCTTCCGCTACACCCAACATTCGCTGCCATACATAATCGTAGGAACAAAAATAGCACTTTGCACAGCCACTCGGACCTTTTCATACAGGAATTGTCTCTCGTTTGATGTCTTCATCACACTTTCCATCCCTAGTTAACACCCAGATAAACAAACTCTTTCACTTGTTCCACTTTCTTAATATTAATCTCAATCACGCAGTCTGTCAAATCCTCCGCTCTTTTAAAAACCATGGGTTTAGTTTTCATTCATTCACCCTCATCCCCTTTCTTTCAAAAGACTCACATACACATGCAAAATTCATCATCTCTTGCAACTCATTCACCGATGATGCAAGTAGAACTTGATTATTAGCGTTTATGAGGCAAGGAGGATGAATCCACCCATTCTCAGTCCAAAATTTATTTAACGCAACTCATTCATACAGTCATTCATGAACAAATTGAAGTGCCACGGAGAAGGCTACACTTCCCTGTCGGACATACCTTAAGTTTCTGAACCAGTTAGTGTTTTCCCCGTTTATCTTACACATGTACTAGAATCATCATAAAGTGATACTAATACACGTATAAGTTGACTCTCTATGAAATACATTCATACATGGCTATAAATCTCTAGAAGAGGTAGTCAGAGCTTTAGAATGAGAAATTCAGAAAAGGATATTGTTTTATTAGTTCCATTGTATAATTGATTATTTCAATAATCTTGCTTAGGAGCTTAGTTAATCCGTTTTATTGGGTCATACAAACATCATCATCCCCTAATTTAATGTTTTTTGACATGAATTCCTCATGTGGGGATTATTACTCATAAATAAAAGATGTTATTAAAGGTATAGGTAGGTAGGATGGGGGCGTATACCCGAAGGTCGCGGGTTCGAACCCCGCCAGTGTCGAAATTTTTCTTTCCTTTAATAACATCTTTTATTTATGAGTAATCATCATCCCCGCCACTACGTTCTCGGATGCCTACGCACCCTTCATCGTCTACATGCTCTGCTAATTGCACGAAAATTCGGTACTCTTTTAGCTATGGCAGTTACTATCTCAACACAGGATCTCCTAGAGGGTCGGATTCAGATAACTTAGTTTAATATAATACAGCTTTATGGTTTGCCCACTAAGACACTGTGACACCAAATCTTGTATTATGAGGCTTATTGTTAGAGGCAACGCCTCTTTGACGTAAAGCATAACCGTAAACAAATACTCTTAAGTCTTCAGATGCTCCGAAATTTCAAATGAAGCGAATTGATATATTTACGATCGTGGTCGTTAACCGTTAGGTTATAGCGTTATCCTTATGATTCGGAGGGTTCGGTCACAACCCGGTTTCGGGCGCTGACAAAACCAGATTGTCCAATGCGTGAGATAATTCCGATCTACCGAGGGAACGTAAAGTTTTTTTTCTTGGCTACTATAACGGTAATAACCTTAAATATCCAACAACCTGACTTTGACGAGCATGGTGGACTTATAATCCTAACAAGGATAGGTTCGAGCCCTCCATAGGAGACTTATATTAGCAGTAATAGTAAGTTACACGTTCGCCTTTTTGTTCGCAGGTGGTGGTGATGGTGCTTTGTTATACGAACTGCTGAAAGAGAAACCGAAATTCGTGTGGATGCTTGAAATTGATGAGCTCGTCATGAAGGCTTGCAACAAGTACCTGAAATCTGTGTGTGGGGATGTGCTTGAAAGAAGGAAGGGACCTAACTTTGAAGTAAATATATCTTTGTGTACTGTTTATGTATTTTTATTAAAAATTTTATAAATTTACCTCCATATACTCCTAATTAATTATACATGCTTGATATATGAAAAAATCATATTACATGGAAATTATTCACTACGATAAATTAAGTAATTAAATGAAGGAGAATATTTTATGACGTTTGAAAGAGATCTCTTTAATTACATAATTGGTAACTATTTTAATTCAGTAAAAGTATTTTTTAGATAAATTATATTTTAACAATAATATCGTGATTTGAGCTGATAAGTAGAATAGATTGTTGGGTCGTTAATCTTATTTATCTTTTATTGTATTATTAAATACTGGAACCTATATTTAGTGAATAAATACACGAAATACCGGAGTTTGCGGGGTCAACTTCCGCTTTCGAAGATATCTTGAACATGTTCGCAGTTACTTAACTTAGAAAGTATGGCAGGGTGACACATTACTATGGCTATATCTACTATCAATATATGAGCTTTACACTATGTCCCACCTGCAGTGAAACATTCTAGCTTTTAATCGCTCCAATATGTTCAATAAACTTCACTTGCCAAAAAAAAACTGCCAACGCTGACATTAAAGATCAGCAGTATAACGCCATCATTCTACTTGTAGATGCAAAATCATGACAGTTGACCTAATGTTCCAGATAATAGTTGAAGATTGCATGCTGACAGTAAACAAGTTCATAAAGGAGGGTAAAAAGGTGGACTACATATTCGGCGATCTCACTGACATCCCGATATCTGAGTCGGCTTGCGGGGAGCTGTGGGAGTTCATGATCACTATTCTCGAGTCCGCCTTCAAAATTCTCAAACCAACTGGGAAGTTTATGACGCATGTAAGTTAGTTCTTTATTAAATGAATATAATAGAAGTTACGATGCGGTCGCGATGTTTACATACAGAAGTAAATGTAAAGAAGAAGAAGTATAACGGATTTATGTGTATTGATAAAAGTTTATTTTAATGTGGGCCTTCCCGCGATCGATTGTAATCGCCAAACGCATCACCCAAAAATCACTTAACACCCCAGTATTAAGTGATTTTTGGGCGATGCGGTTGGAGACCTCACCACCACCATCCATCCCTTTTTTCACAATCTTTTCCTCACTTAATTTCTAATCTCAAAGCTTCGGCTACCCGTTTTTTGGGATTAAGTAAATGGATATACTGTGTGTATGTACTTAAATATACTAATTGGTAACAAAATTTCGCTAAAAACGCATGTAGTAACGGTACTGGTATATTTCTACACCATATAATATTACCTAGTGTCTCTAGATTTTAAGATATCCTCCCATTCCCCTTGTTTAATCGGGTCTAGTCAAACAACATCTTTGCAGCAAATAAACGTTTACTTCTATAGTATTCGTTCTACGCTGCCTACATGATCACAAGGTCACAAGGTCTTAAAGAAAATTCCACTTAAACTGTAGATTAAAAATCAAGAAGTTCGCAATCTTTGCATATAATTTCCTCCATCAGTTGTCTACAAAAACCAAACTATTGTTCATTATATTTTCAGGGCAACGGTGCTACTTGCTTCGTATCGCTAGATCTGTACGAACAAGAGCTGAGCAAGCTGAAACCGGCTGTGAAATACACCAAATCCAAGGCATTCGTGCCCTCGTTTTTGGAGGATTGGATCTTCTACCAAATATCCTTCAAGAACAGCCAACAAGGTGACGCTTAACACCACCCACTTACCAAAGAAATTTGCAACGATACAGTATACACTTTTAACCTCATTAGTCACATTATTGCCATATTATTAGTTGATATTTCAATTGTAGTCTCAAAGAAACGGAGGCCCCATTATAAATGGGTAACCTCTCGTAGTCCCAAACTAACTGTGGTATGTACATCACATAGTTATCTATTAGATTGTAAGAGAAACTTTAGTAAAACTAATGAATCTGCGGTTTTATTGATATTGTTTTTAAGTTTGTTTTTTGAGCTATTAACCTGTTTGTTCAATTTCGCGCGTTGTTTGATTAGTAGTAAATATCCTAAAATTATTATGTCTTTTATTTATGAAAACTCTCCTGACAAATAAAGTCTATCTTTTATGAAAAAAAAACATACCAAGGTGTTACTTTGTTTAAGAACCACCTATATATAAGAAAAAGAGTCTGATTCATAAACTAATTTTTGGGAAAGATAAGTAATGTTGCAACAGAGACAGAGAGATAGTACTGTAAGTAGAGGGCGATTTTTTAAATATGGCGTTTTTTTCCGAGAATGATGAATGAAAAACGAAGGATATGTTTGCCAAGATGAACTCTTCGGAAATGGCTCGGACAATTTCAATGTAATTTTACAATGTATATTTGTTACTACCTATTTTTTTTTTTGTTTTTAATCCTATTAACCATGTGCCTCTGGCTACCTCCGTAGACTGGCGGTTAAAGCGCTTGGTTTCAAGTACGGAGTTCTCGGGTTTGATCGCAGGGGGGTGGTAACTCGGTTAAACCTTACAAATGTAATTTGTAAGATTTAACCCAGTTTGGAAGGATATTGCAGGCTTGAATCAACTGATTATCCGAAAATTAAGATGCCCTTTGAGAAGAGCCTCTTGGTGTGGACATACTACTCTGTGTAAAAAGTATCGGGAATATGTCAATAAAAAGACCCGCGTAAAAGAGGTCGTTCAATTATTTTTACTGCATGTTGGTAGCACTGTACTGATTTAGCGCGCAAAATTTGAGCGGGATCTGTCATTTAATTTGTTTTAAACTACATTTTTTGTTGGTCATAGTTTTGAGTCCTCGGCGATTTTTACAATGGAAAATATTGTTAAACAAAGAGTGTGCCTTAAATTTTGTGTTTCGAATGATATTTCATGTGGTGAATCACTAAAAATGTTGCGAAATACCTACGGCGAATCGTGTATATCGAAAACAAGGGCTTATGAATGGTATAAGGCTTTTAAAGAAGGCCGAGAAGTAGTAGTAGAATTGCCTCGTTCTGGTAGACCTTCAACCGCTACGACCAAAGAAAACATCGACAGAATCAAAAAGCTAGTGCTCGTAAATCGACGTATGAGTCTGAGAGAGTTGGCTTCTGAGGTGAACATATCTTTTAAGATCGTCCACAACATTCTCATTGACATTTTAGGCATGAAACGCGGCGTGCGTTAAGGTGGCGTACCATGAAGCTGTATCGAGCTGGTTACTATGTCAAAAAACTCTGCCTAAATAGTGCCTAATTAGTGTAAAACTAAAAAAAATAGTGCCTCTTTAGTTTAGGAAATAAACACCATTGTCACTGTACGCTGGCGTAACGTCAAGCTAGCGTACACATCGCCGTACTCGAAAACGGGTAATTGTAAAGAAACAGAGTTTACACGAAAAAACTCTTCTTAAATACTTCTCCCGTTATGCAAAATTTCATAACGATTGATCTTGTAGGATCAGAGATATTGAACAAGACTTTTCAATGACATACCGTCCTGGCGTTATGCCAGCGTACACAAATAGTGCTTATAAACTCTAAATGTATAAATAGTGCGTGAAATTCTGTCCCCTATCAACTTCTTCAATTGAATAAATTTCAAAAGTAGAAGCTATATTATGCTTGGTCAAATTTCCTCTAATTTGACAGAATTGCAACAGATAAATATATGATTTGCCTGTTCCAATTTTTAAAGAATTTCAGCCAAGGAGATGGGATAATTTGGACAAAACTCAAAAAACATTCACTTGCCCATCCAGTTGACTCGAATAACTTAATTCGGGCTAACTCGAGTTTGGCTTTTTCCGAGTTGGTACATCACTACCCGTCGCCTGCGCTTGTTGATCACCCCCACCCCACTGCCTGCTGCCAACCCAACGTTCAAACGCGAGAGAAAAAGTATAATAGTCCATTTCACATTAGCATTTAAAATTATGCTTTGTTGTAGGTAAAGATACTTATTTAAATTATTTATGTCAAAACACATCATGCTTAACAAGTAACTTCTATTAGAAAATAACGCTATATTTCGGCTATAATTACCTACAAAATTTCATTAATTATACATTTTGATCGCGTCTGTACATCTGTACGGTCCAGGCTGAGTTTCAAACTGATCCGTACATAGATAAAATGAAGTTAAAGAAGTTAAGTTGTTGTAAAAGATATATTGTAGAAAAAGGGTAAATTAACAGTCAGCACTCGTGGCTGTGTATCTGCTATGTTGTTTAAAAGTACTCGTGACTTACGTGTTGGTTGAGTGAATTATCGTTAATTACTAATAATAAGATGTTATATAAAAATAGACGTGAGCTAAGAGCTCGCGGAAAGTAGGCCGCTGTGGCAGCAGTTAATTGTACTTTGTACGGTGATGGACCGTACATGCTCCCGAGGGAGGAAGTAAACCTAATTATAATTACGCGACAACATAGCAAATCCAACAACCATTACAATAATTAATTAATTTAATGTATATTTAAGGTTCACTGTTCAAATTGGATAGTCCTTTTTGGTTTCGTCGGTGCTACAGCACTGTAGACTGGCTGTGGTTGTTGTAGGCGAGTGGACGTTGTCTCCCTCGTCGTATCGTGGTTACTCGTCGCTTCCGTTTTCTCAGAGCCCCTTCGCTTGTAGTACTTTACTAGTATGTACAGTGCTGCTGTACATGCAGCTCCCACCAGCAAGTAGAGTACAGCGTACTGGTGGATGTCGTGTGAGGACAAGCCCGACGATGCCGATCTTTGTTCATCATCCTTTTGTAACTTTATCCGTTTGTCAAGTTCGATGTGTTGTAGACTCTGATTGTTAGTTAAGGCTGGGCTACTCTCATTGATAAAGGTGAATTGAACTTGATCGCTGATGTGTAAGTTGACGTCGTTAGGAATGATAGGTATTTCCGGGTTCAGTTCGGTTCTGCTTCCATAGTGGTTGAATGCTAACAATGAGACGTCTTTTTTCTGTAGCACGCAGCCTTCTTGTAAGTCAAGCAAACCCGTTCGCGATAAGTTAGTTGATACGATGCTGTTATCACATAAAAGTCTGGCGTTACAATTTTCACAACACATGTATAGCCAGCGGTTCGTTTTATGTAACTTGATCCAGTCGTCGCGGCAGCGTCGTTTTGTTTGTAAACATTGAATGTTCGATTGGTGTCCCAATAATTTTGCTTCGCATGGCGCTTCTGCATTATGTAAGTTATGAATAGGAAAGTTGGAAGTGCAAATGTAGTTATCTTTTTTTAATTGGGTGCATTGATTTATATCGTCCACCGTTAGTGATATAAATGTTTCTTTTCTGAAGTTGACTGCGATATGTGTCGTGGTAGGTATGACGGTAGTGACGTCACCGGTAGTTAACTGCATTGAAACCGGGATCGTATGAAAGGCTTCGTCGCTTGTGAGGGGTATATGAACTTCCAAAAGTAGAAAGGATGAAGTCACGCGCGCCTTTACGTACAGTATTTTGTACAGATCCTTCACGTTCTCTTCGATGTCTTTGATGGGCAGCGACAGTCGTTTCGAGAGCCGTGCTGTGATCATATGGAGCTCATGTATAAGTTGTTTAAATGAGATCAGATGAATGTCTAGACGTCCGTTATGTATGTTCGCTATGGTGTCTAGTAGCGTGTCTTGAGTTCGTTTCAGATTCCACATGATGAGGCTGGCTGTGAGAGATGCTGCGTTTAGGTCGTTCATGACTGACATTACTTCTGTTCTGTACACAATATTTGAAATTGTTTCGTTCGTGTGTACAATGTAGTCATGTATCGTTTCAAACTGTGTCAACATAAATTTTTCATTGTTTTTAATTATGTTGTTTTCTGCCTCCACGATAGATGTCGGATTTTTCAGCAAACGTAATAAATAATCTTCGTTCGCCTGTATTTTTGATATATCATCTTGGTACTTGAGTGCGAAATTTTCGTCGAGGATCCCGAACAAAGTCCTCGCAATGTTCCCAACTCCGTTGATATAGCCTCTTTTACGCCTGTGTTGATTGTTGTTGAGTAATAAGGCGTTGTATTCGTTCAGTTGGTCTAATTCGTGTTTAAGTTGAGATATTGTCGGCTTACAAGGCTTATGATCCATTCGTTCACAAATATGATATAGTTTATTGATGTATGTCTTTATCTTCGTAGATGATTGCCAGTAAGTTGTTAAATTATAATAAATTAACAAATTCCATTCATCGTGTATAAACTGCAAGTTACCAATTTTATCGAAATACAACGGCTTATTTCCGTTCAGTGGTATTGTTTCGAAGTTCTCCATCGGCGCGGGAGGCGGCGGCGGCAATGCACTTGCCTGACATATTAGGGTGCATAGCGACAACAAGCAGAAAGTTAAGTAGTTAATTAGTTTGAGTCTACTCTGCTTTACACATCTTTTTTTCTTTACGGGTTTATTTTCAGTTAACTCTTCGGGCGGGAGGATTGGCGCTGATTCCCGTTTGGGAAGCGGAGATAACTTCGTTATAGGTCTTTTGAAAACGTTGTTTTGCGTTTTCAGCGTTACAACTCGTGTGTAACCATCGTTTCCCGGGTGTAGGTCTAGGACTCGTGCCATGGCCCACTTCCCGGGCGGCAAGTTATCCTCTTTTATAAGGACGAGGTCTCCCGTGCAGATGTTTTCTTTTGGTTGCAGCCATTTGCTTTTTGTTTGCAGTTGGTGTAGATATTCGCGTGACCACCGTTTCCAAAACTGTTGGTGCATAAGCTCTGTGAGCTTCCATTTGTTACGGAGATCTATTTTCTTTTCGCTGCAATCTTCCTGCGGTAACGACATCATGGCTGTCCCGGTTAAGAAATGCCCTGGTGTTAGAAATTCTATATCTGCAGCGTCTTCGGAGAGCGGGCAAAGGGGGCGACTGTTCATACACGCTTCAATTTGAGAGAGTAGAGTAGTATACTGCTCGTAGTCTAGTTTTTGCTTTCCTAGTACTCTTACAAGATGGTACTTCATTGATTTCACGCTAGCCTCCCAGACCGCGGCCGATGGCCAATAAGGACAGAGGAAATGCCATACAATACGTTGTTGGCTGATGTAATCTAAGAATTCGGGCGACGTCATGGTTCCATATTGAATGAATTCTTCGTTTAATTGTTTAGCAGCTTCTTTAAAATTCGATCCGTTGTCCGAATACATGTGTTTCGGAGTGCCGCGCCGGGCACACATTCTTTTAAGAGCTGCTAAGAAAGTTTGACTGCTGAGGTCCGATACAAGTTCAATGTGTACTGCCTTCGTTGCCATACATATGAAAATAGCTATATAGCCCTTGGTCGTCTTCACGCCTCTCCCTTTGTTTAACTTTACTTCTACGTGACCTGTAAAGTCGACGCCGGTGTGCGTGAATGGCCGCGACGGCGTTACTCTTACCTTCGGTAAGTTACCCATTAACTGTTCGTTTTTCTTTGGCCGGAATCGATGGCAGCGGACGCATTGTTTGAGAACCCCTTTTACGGCGCGATTCCCTCCAATGATCCAAAATCTTTGTCTCGTTTCAGCTAATGTTAGGCGTACTCCCCCGTGTAGGGTTCGTTTGTGAGCTTGGCTAATAACGAGCTCAGTTATGCGGCTGCTGTGTGGCAAGATAGCTGGGTGTTTTGACTCCTCAGGTAAGTAGGAATTGCGTAGTCGACCTCCTACCAGGGACTGTTATCGATATTTCAATTTTATCGATATATCGTAATAACTATCAATATTTTTTAAAACAGTTCTTCTTAATTTAAATAATTTTATCAGTAGCACAAAATACTGTTAATAAAGTATCGATATTTATATCGATACCAGGTATTGGTATTTCATGCGACGCGACGTGATGTTGCCACTCAGGCAAGCGAGCGAGACGGACGCGAGCGAGGAACGAACACAAAGCAGCAACATTTTGTCAGTCAGCCGGTAACCTTACTATTACTAGAAAGACACCACGCGCTCTGCCTGTGTAATTCATCTAAATTCATAATTAATTATCAAATCACACACAATAGGACGTCATAAACGTAATAACGTTTATAAATATTTCGAGGTTGATAAAGCTGCAAACAAATCTAAATGCCTCGTATGCAACAAATTACTTACTGTAAGTACATTGAAATATTTCATAGTACAGACAAGGAAAGCTAGGCGTTCCTTCCGTTTATGGAAGGCGTTGTTATTATCTATGCAGTAAAGTTTATTTACAGTGCTCAGTAAAGTTTAGTTACGCTTAAGCTGCTCTTGACTGTACATGATTGTGTAGGGGGATTTACATTACGAAATTAGTGGCTTGAAAATAGTTTTTTAACACTAATTTCACTAGTAATTTCACGTGTAAACGTTTAGTTTAACAATGCATGCATTACTTTTGTGACACTGGAGTAGTTTCGTGCAATGCGCATATTTTTCTTAAAACTAATGTCATGCAACTAGTTTCAACATGTAAATGCGACGCGAAACTAGTGTCGTGACAGCAACTGCGCAGAGTGGACGTGTGGTTTTTGTTGGATTGCAGACAAATACGTACCAAACCATGGCTAACCAACGTTGGGCGGGCGATAAAAATATAAAGTTTATTAACGAATATAAACTTAACGAGTGTCTATGGGATCCGAGACACCCCCAGTACAAAAATAGAGACAGTGGCGGATTTACCAGCAGGCTGAGTAGGCTTGAGCCTAGGGCGGCAGATTTTTGGGGCGGAAAATTTGGGGACCGATTTTTTTTATTTTTTTTTACACCTCGTAGAAATTAAAAATATTTCTGTACGACGGTTTTCTGTATTCTGTTTTCTGATGTCTTACAGATAGAAGTCTGCAACAAATTTTGCCGACGACTTTCCTTCCTCACTTGTCATTTGTCATTGTACGTTCCGTGAATCCATTTAGCAATCTTCCATATTCTAGAGCAAACAGCTAGTTCGCCGCCCCCAACCAGTAATCGGTCTTTGCGCCCTCTCCATATTTTGAATGAGTGTAAAGAGCGAAATTATAGAAAATGGATTTCTCTCTTCCTACTATCAACCGATATATGCCAATCCTACTATTGGTTGGAGGCTGTGAACTGCATGGTTTATGTATAATTCAGTGATTTTATTTTGAATATAGTAAATAATTTTACCGATTTTATTCTAAAAAAAACCTTGAGCAGCGATAGCGAAATAGTCTGAAGTCAAAAAAATATTTTTCCCCGAATGCGTTATTTTTTTTTTAATGCTACAATGTCATCAATGACGTCAATGTTGACAATGTTGCACGTGGTCGTGACAAGGTCCATTCTCCTAATTCTCCATTCCAATAACCGCGTGGGTTACCCTGGTTACACGAACAAATCGAGGCGAAAAACGAAAACAACATCGAAACAAAAGAAAATAAGGCACGAAACTACAAAACCACGAGTTTTACGCTTGCAAAAAGTACTCGGTCGTGATTCGAGACGCTCTATGTTGTGTGGAGTCAGTAAATGCGAACCCGCATTCACGAAATATATTTGAATCATCATTGCAATCAAATTCCTCGTTTTTAAACTTCGAGTAGTATGAGTAGGAGTGTCGTGATTTTTACCGGCACCTCCAAAATACAGCTGC
This sequence comes from Bedellia somnulentella, assembly GCA_963576735.1. Taxonomy (NCBI): domain Eukaryota; kingdom Metazoa; phylum Arthropoda; class Insecta; order Lepidoptera; family Bedelliidae; genus Bedellia; species Bedellia somnulentella. Next base: position 14,896,646 of record OY755176.1, on the reverse strand, counting down.
AATAAAGGCAAACTGTGATATTTCGAATTTAAATGGGCAAGGCCTCGGTCGGTAGCGTGCTGCTATAATTGCATAACGAAGTGATATTTCTACGCGGGTGTGAGCTGTTGTTTTTCGAAGTGTTTCGTGGATTGTATGAATATTTCCACAGCACCGGTAAGTAAAAACTTTTAATAATCCCAATAAATAATAATCAATTATCTGTAACGAATCAATTCATTCAAAAATATTTTTCAATTCGAAGCTTAGAACATGGTCTCGTTAAACTTTTGAATATTTTCATACTGACTATATAGGATATTCTATAATATTGCTCATGCTTATCTCATCTTTTCGTTTTTTTAATGAAGCAAACATGAAAAAATAGAAATAATAATTCACAATAAACAATTCATCGGAAACTATGCAAAGAAGTTTCGATTTTTTGTGATAGCATGAAAAAAAATTACGTTTTTACGGTAACTATTTATTGCGTGAATTCGGAACGAAAGATACCGTTGCTTACCGTACGAGAAATAAACTTCTTAATTTCATTCTTTCTATTTCAGTTCCTGAATAAAAAATTGTGAAAATGAGTGACGGTAGAAAGCGACTTAGCGGAGCGGAGTACAAAAAGAAGGCTAAAATAAAAAAAGAAGAACAAAAGCAAATCATACGAAAGACCACAAAAATTTACAGTTTTTTCAAAAATGAAAATTGTGTCAAAAAGTCGGGAACCTCAACAATACAATCTGGAAAGAATGAAACGGACTCCAAATCGGCTGCCCAATCGTCATCTGTTGAACTATCGACTGAAGAAAAAATTGATGATTGTGTTCTTGACGACGAGTGCTCCAAAATTAACGATTGTGTTCTTGACGACGAGTACTCAAAAATTTAAGATGCCTCTCGGACCGAGTTGTTAAATGATGACCGAATGCAAACAACTGTAGATCAAAACAAGGATCCAGCTTTATGGGAAATTAACGACACTTTAAGGGAAATTATTGCAAGATGCGGCTTCGATCAAAACAAGTGCTCTGACTTCTCAAAAAGTGAGAGACTATATGCTGATCAACGTCGTTACTTGCCAGTGAGTATCTTCCAAATAAAAATGAAAAACAACGAAGTAAAGGACCGAAATTGGCTGGTTTACTCCGAAAGTAAGAGTTCCGTATACTGCGGACCGTGTTTGGCATTCGGTCCGTTGGAGAATAAAACTCAGTTCGAGAACGAAGGATTTAATGACTGGAAAAATGCTGAACTTCGAGTAGCTCAGCATGAAAATTCTGCACGTCATAAATCCAGTATTCTTAGTTTGAAAGCTAGAAGTGCGATCGATGGTCGAATCGATAATTTACTTCATTTGCAAATTGATGAAGAAATCACTTATTGGAGAAACGTTCTGAAAAGGGTTGTTGCTGTAGTGAAGCGGCTGTGTTCGAGAGGTCTTGCTTTTAGAGGAAAAAGTGAAAAGTTCGGTGATCCACACAACGGAAACTATTTTATGATCCTGGAACTGTTAGCTGAGTTCGATCCTTTCTTAGCCAGCCATATTGAGCGGTTTGGGAATCAAGGATCCGGAAGTACCAGTTACTTATCGAAAACCGTTTGTGATGAGTTTATTCTTTTGATGGGCCATAAAGTCTTAAAGCAAATTGGAGACGAGATAAGAAGGGCGAAATACTTTTCCTTAATTATCGATTCGACACCGGATATAGCGCATGTGGACCAGCTCACCTTCGTGATTCGATATGTTTCAGAAACAGGAGAACCCTGTGAAAGATTTCTCAAGTTTTTGCCCTCAGTGGGACATAAAGCTGAAGAAATGTTTGCTGCCATTGCTTCGGAACTTAAAATCTTGGGTTTAAATATTCAAGACTGCCGTGGACAAGCTTATGACAATGGCGCAAATATGTCTGGCATATACAATGGCTTACAGGCTAAAATTCAGCGTCAAGCACCGTTTGCTTTTTTCGTTCCTTGCTCTGCCCATTCTTTAAATTTGGTAGCAACAGCGACTGCTGAATCTTGCACAGGAGCTTGTCGATTCTTTATGTTGCTCCAAGAAATCTACGTTTTTTTTTCAAGTTCGACACAACGCTGGAAGGTATTGATGACTGAAATCGGAGAAGGCAAGACAGTCAAGAGAGTAAACCTCACACGTTGGTCAGCTAGAGAGGATGCGTGCAAAAGTTTGAGAGATTCGTGGCACGAAGTAATCAAAGCTTTGGAAGTCATCAGGGACGATTGCACGGAGAAGCCTGTCACACGAAACGAAGCAACCGGAATTCTTTCAAAGTTGAGCAAACTGGAAACGGCGTTAATGGTTGTTGTGTGGAACGTTTTTTTGGAAAGAATAAACAAAGTAAACGTTCAAATCCAGGCTTCTACCGTAGACTTGATTACCGTAGCCGATCTTTATGAATCTCTTCACAAGTTTTTCGTAGATCAACGGGAAAACTTCAAGTATTTTGAAGAAATAGCGATGGAATTGGGTGCGTCGAAGCAGTATACAAAAGACCTCGGAAAAAGACAACCGAAAAGGAAAAAATTTGCTGGTGAAACACCCGATGAAGAAATAAGTATGACGGCGAGTGATACTTTCAGAATTAACACTTTTCTCGTCATCATCGATAGACTCGCATCCGAATTAGAAAAAAGGAAGAAGGCGTACGACAACTTCAATGAAAAATTTTCATTTCTGACCAAAATGAGCGAATTGTCATCATCAACCCTTACGAAAAAGGCTCGGTCCTTAGAAGAAATGTATCCTGATGATTTGGAGACTGAATTAGTCCAAGAATACATCCATTTTCGAAGCCACATTTCTTCGCAAAGCATTCTCGTTAAACCAACTTCTCCATCGTTACGGAGTCTATCTTCGTTTCTGCGAAAACAAAGCCTGCAGCCCTTCGTATGGCCTTATGTACACCAGCTACGAATAGTTCGGGCGAGAGAAGTTTTTCTGGTCTCAAAAGGGTCAAAAATTATTTGAGATCGACCTTGAGCCAAGAAAAATTAAACGCTTTAGCTCTTTTGTGCATAGAGTCAGAATTGATGAACACGATTACGTACGACGATATCATCGATGATTTTGCCAACAAAAAATCGCGTAAAAAGGTATTGTAACGATTGGTAACGAACGTTTACAAATTGACGGAATTATTTATTTTAACTGTTTGTAAACTCAATAAAGATTATTTATTCTGTTTATTCACGTTTACCAATTGTGTGAGTAGCATGCATTACCCCGCCTTATAAATCTCACATTCTTGAGCTTCGATTAGCTCAAAAATAAACCAAAAAATTATTTTACTTGCAATTCCAACGAAATTGTTGAATTTTAAAAATAATCTAGGACATGACAGTTTGACAATTGTGGAGACAAGGGCGGCAAAAGCTTCACAGCCTATACCCTGAAAATTTGTAAATCCGCCACTGAATAGAGATGCTCGAGAAGCGGCATACCAAAAAATTAAGGAAGCCATGCAAATGGAAACTATTAAAGATGTGGTTAGCAAAATACGAATACTTCGTAATACTTACAATAATGAACTTTTGCAGGCAAAAAAAAATAATACTACGGGTATGGCAACTGGGGATCTATACGTTTCTAAAATACCTTGGATATCTCATATGGATTTTCTAAAAAAAATTGATGGATATACCAGAGAAAACACAGAAAATGTGGTAAGTATCATTTTATTCTTAATACCTATTATAGTTTTTACATTTCAATAGATCATTCTTTCTTGCCATTCCAAACTCCCGTGACCAATAAAGTAGTCACTATAATGTTGTCGTATTTGGTGAGCATTTCTGGAATGATTCCCACTAAAACTGCGAAGTGGAGCAAATGCTTCCTGTGGTATGGCTCGCCATGAACCTCTCACTATTTCTCCTGTTTCTGAATTTTTATTCGTCAATTAATCCTGGCTGAATATAATTTGAAGATCGAGTTTTTAGCCAATTATGCAAGACACAACATGCCTTTAAAATTTTGTCCACAGCAGTGAAGGAATAGGCTTTTCAAATATACGAAATTTACTGACTAATACCCCAAAACTATTTTCAATGGTTCTTCGAGCTCGACCAAGTCGATAGTTGTTTTTTTTTTGTTTTTTAGATAAATTTAGGCGTCGGGTATACGGTGTCATAAGATACTCAGTTAAAGGGAACGCCTGGTCTCCCAAAAAAACCATTCCTTCAGGAGCATTTAAAGACTTCTCCTCTAACGTCTTTTTTAAATAAGATCTAGCAAATATTCCTCCATCCGAAGCACGACCATAGTGACCCACGTTGATATACCTAAATTTTAAATCACTGTCACAAACTGCTAGGAGTACAATACTAAATGTTCCCTTGTAATTGTAGTAATTACTCCCGGAATGCATGGGACAACGTATTTGAACGTGTTTCCCGTCTAATAGCACCACCACATAGCGGAAAATTACATTTATCTTCAAATCCATCAATTATTTCTCTCCAACTTTCTTCAGTGTCAGGAATCTGTAAAAAGAAAATGAGTACTTAGTTAAATATTTTGTTTCAGACACCAAACATCAATCGAGAAGCTTCTGCTTCTGATTCCAATAGTGAAGAGTTCACTGTACCATGCACTCCTACAAGAAACAAAAGGAAAATAAAAGATCCGCTTCTTAAAGCAGTTGATGCGTTAGAAAAAGTTTCTTCGCAGAACTTTTCTGATGTTAACAATGACGAATTTGACCTTTTCGGACGTACTATAGCTCAGCAGCTACGTCAGCTTCCTTTAGAATCTGCCCTCGAAACTGAGGAGTTGATTTTGTCAACTATAAGAAGGCAACGTATTAAATTATTAAAGCAGAAGAAGCAGTCATCACAAAGTGGTCAACCATCATTTACGCTGGCGAGTATAGAGTCCACCAGGATTGTAACCATCACTATACCGGAGGATCAGCAAGTTTCCCAATTCTCCTCGGAAACAGAGTCAATTGCTTCAGCTAGCGGCACCTATGCCACTAATGAAACTGAGGAGTATTACATAACATACGATAATGACATTCTTTCACAAGCAATTTCAACCATAACGGAAGAGTATAAAAACTGTTGATTGACCGAATAAAAAAATTGTTTTCCTTACCTCAATGTAGTGTTTCAATTCTTTTATATTTCCTCCAGCACATCCGGCAAAAAATTAGATATAGTGCAAGATGGCACTCTAAATTCGTATGATAATGATTTTAAACTATTTCCCGTTGCAAGAAACCGCAAAGTTATTTGAAGTTTCAATTTCGCTGTTAGTGCTTCTCGACATGTTGTATTTTGTTAAGCTATTTTGTTGGATACTTTAGTTAATAAAAAATTAAAATTATTTTCACTCATTCAAAAGTAGTTTGTATAGCTTTCTGGATCTTCATCTGCCAATTCTGATATTAACTGTGTAGCACCCAGATGCTTTTTTTTTCAACCCATCCTCGAATCCACCAACGTCTCTTCTTTCGAGATAACCTTTTTTTATTTTATATTTTATCATGTGTACGACGACGTCTAGCATCATAAAATACAGATTTGATTTGGACAGGGCCATTGTTTCCGCGATACTGATGATTTCACGACACTAAAATTTTAAACGAAAGAAGTTTCACAGTGCTAAAATTAGTTTCACGAAACTAGTTTTATTATGCATGCAACTAGTTACGTAATGTTAATCCCCCTTAACATTTATTTATTTACATTTAAGAGTGCGCTGTGAAACTAGCGCACTTTCTAAAAAGAAAAATATTTTATCAAAACTAAAGCTTTAATCAAAAAACGTATGGTGTATTGTTATGAATACCTGTAGTAAGTTTATTTATTATTTTGAATGCAACAGCCGTTTTTAGCAATAATGTACTAATTAATAAACACATATAGGTTTATACATCGTTCGTACGTTTCAGATTTTTGATTCAAGTTTTACTTTTGATAAAGTAGTATATTTTTAAAGGAAGTGGCGCTAGTTCCACCTATAGCAAACTCTCTTGTGTGTGTGTGTGTGTGTGTGTGTGTGTGTGTGTGTTCGTGTGTGTGTATGTGTGAGTAAGTATGCGTGTGAGTAAAATGCAATGTGAAAAGATTGGAAGTCCACATATATGTACGAGTACCTATATTTTTTTTGTTTTAGGGTATCGGCGGTTCCAATCTCCTTAAGCATCTGAAAATTCATAAAAACGAATACGAAGAAATCATTCAGTTGAATTCACTACAAAATTTCAGTAGTAAAAGCTCCTCAACCGTAGAAAAACTTATAAAAGAATGTACCAATCTAGTAACGGTTCATGCGCGACCTTTGGCGCTCTTGGATGATGAAGCATTTCAAAATATTTTATCTTTAATACCCGATTGTAACGTAAGAATAAACTCTCGCACAATAAAAACTGAAATCGTTGATACTGCTGCAAAATCACGTTTAGAAATAGCAAAAAACCTGATGAATAAAATGCTTAGCATAAAGATTGACATAGCTTCTTTATCACACCGCAGCTTTATGGGAATAAACGCCCAATATGTAGAAAACGGCAGTATTATGCTAAACAATCTAGCCATGATAGAGCTCTTGGAAAGACATACTTCAGAACATCTAAAGGAACAAGTTTAGTATGTCTTACAGAGGTTCAGGATTGATCTCGAACACGTTTATAGTTTCACCACCGACAATGGCGCAAATATGCCCAAAATGGGCAGAATGAACAAATCAATGCTCAGCACCAAGAAGCTAGAAACTATAGTTTTGATAGTATTGCTGGCCCAAGTCATGTCACAGAATGTGAAAATGATATCAGTATGGACTGTTCAGGTGACATTGAGATCTGCTCTGTAGATTCTGACTTGGATTATGATGCTGACACCTGGTTTGATACTGATAAAGAAGAAGAGTATACAGAATGCGTCACATCTTCGCTAATGCTGCAGTTTCATGAAAATACAATTGAATCACGACAGATATGTGTGGTAAGATGCGCGGCACACACTTTACAGTTGGCAGTAATTGAAGTTATTGGTAATAATGAAATTAAAGAAATTATAGGTATTGCTAGAACCGCATCCAAGCTTCTAAGAACCCAAATTTATGCTGCTGAAATAACAAAGGCTGGTAAAAATCAAGCTGTGTTAGACTGTGTGACTAGATGAAATTCCACAATTGCTATGCTCGATAGATTAAGTCAACTTAGAACCTTTTGTGAAGAATCTCAAAATCAGAACCTAAAATTGACCGATGACATATGGACCACAATTGATGATTTAATTAAATCATTGTTACCTGCAAAAACACTTTCCATGATTCTCCAACAATACCAACTTACGATCGGCGATTTGACATACAATGGTTACTATGTAAGATTAAATTAAATAACATTAACACCATTTTAAGTAAAATGCTCCATAAAGCAATGGAAAATCGTGAAACAGCCTTATTTAATAACGATGCCTTTTTGTGTGCTGTTTCACTAGACCCAAGAGTCAACTCTTTGTTATCTGACTTTCAGAGAGAAAATGCTCGAATGAAATTGACGAGACTATACCAACATTTAACTAACCTAGACCCTGATAAAGAAAACGAAAGTAGTTTGAATTCTTCATCATCACAACAAATACAATTAGATAGTGCTAGACAAGAACTGAATAATCTTCTTGGCATAAAATATGTTGAAGCACAATCTGATCCCAATTCTTTGCTGCCATTTACTCCAACTCTTGATGTAGATAAAGAATTAGAAGAATTTTCAAAAGAACCGTTGCTGAAATCAACATCTAACATTTTGCATTACTGGTTTACCAATAAAAATAAGTATCCTAGACTTCATAAAGTAGCTTGTGTTGCATTGGCTACTCCAGCTACACAAGTAAGCGTAGAAAGACTATTTTCTTCATTGAAATTTGTAGTGAATAAATACCGTCTCAACTTAAATCAAAATTTGATAGAAGATATTATTTTTATTCGTAACAACAAACTATACAACAAAACCATGTTTGATATGTGATTATTTATTGTCCTTAGTACTAGGCGGTTGCTTGGTATCACTGTCTAATTTTAACTCAAAAATATTGTTATTTTTTTTTTAGTTGCAATAAAGCGTTCAAAATTGATTTTACAGCGCATTATTTTCATTATAAATAAAGAAAACTAATCAGTACTCAGAATATTTTTTTATTGAATTAAGTACTTCATTCCATAACATATCTAGTCTTTCTTCAGGTATTTTATTTAAGAGGTATCGAAATGTTACTGCTTTGGCATTACGAGCACAAGTACATGTCGGCATTCCTGTGTTGTGTCCTCCAATAGTAACTATTCTGAGTTCCGAAGTTGATGTCCCTTGACCTGAAATAATACTGCTTATGTGAATAAAAACATGGTAATAACAACTTAGCTTAAAAAAAACCAACTGACGTGGTACGGTGGCAGTGCAATGGGCAGGTCACATTGAGCGAAGAACCGAAGACTGCTGGGGGTGAAGGTTTGCGGATGATGACTAAGACCCGGCAAAAGGAAGGCCTACGTCGAGATGGACTGACGATCTGGGGCCTATTTTATAAAGCTACAGCGAATTAACACCGCAAGTCTAGTTAGCGAACATACTAAATAAAAAATGTTAAAATATAGACTTACCCGAATTTTCAGTTGTCCGTTTCTTTTTAAGTGGCGGCGCTAGAATGGATTGTGATTCTTTGATTTCTTCGTTGTCATCTCTAGGGTTATCCTAAAAAGTATGATTATATCTTATTTATTTGTAATTTAAGGTGCAACGATACATTACATGACATGACATGCATGGTTAATTGACAAATTTGCATAAAGTACAATATAAACTTGTCATTCATATTTTAAGGAAATAATAAGTGCATCATAAAAAACCGTGATAGCCCAGTGGGTAGAACACTCGGTTATCGTGCAAACGACTAGTGTTCAAATCCTGGGTCGGGCCTACACCAATTTGTCTGTTTAAAGACATATGTGTGGTTAATTTATCATGGTTGTTAACGGTGAGGGAAAACATCGTGAGGAAACCCACATGGCTGAGTTGTACTTAGTCATGTGACAGTGTATTCGTACAAAACGGCGATAGGCCTGCCCCCTATCACGTGAGTACACTGTCCATGCAAAACGTGGGTACTCTGAACACCAGGTGACAAAGTCACGTGATGTTCAGAAGTATTAGTACCTCTGCCAACCCCTTCGGGGATATTCGGCGTGAACGTTTATGTTATGTATCATATAAAATTGTGGTTTTAAACTACATAATAATATAAAATATACCATTAATTGAACTTTATTATCTCATAATTTTACTTACCATTTCGAGAAGACTGCAGGTAAATAGCTTATACTCGTGGACCACACGCGATCACACCAAGACAACGCATTACGCAAATTGACTGACGCGGTCGGAGAAAATATTATACTCTACAAAATTTATTAGAAATCGCTAAAATATCGATATTTATTGCTTAAATACCGATATTTATTTCTCACTTTGTATCAGTAAATAATATCGGTAACAACGTATTCCAAAATATCAATATTGCTATTGATACATTAAGATACCAAAATATCGATATTTTATCGATACTTTAGTACTGGTAAAAGCAAAATATCGATATTACGGTCCCTGCCTCCTACTCGGAGTATTCCTTTATCATCGAGGAATGGAGTCAAATTCAGGATTCGGCTTTTTGTGGCTACTCTGCCCGCTCTCTTTAGATTATCGATATCCTCCCAAAAACAGTCTTGTTGTGATAGTTTGATAATCATATTGGTAGCTTGAATTATTTCGCTTGTAAATAAACATTTAGCGTCGCTAAGCGGTTTCTTATTACGTAGCCGTTCAATGAAACGCAACACCCAAGCGAGGCATCGTGTCACGCGAGTCATATCGCTGCAACGTTGTAACAACTGATCTATAACGTCATTCTTATCACGTTGTTGTGTGACGTGACACTCATACTTTGCGCCTTCTTCCGTAATGAATTTGTAATCCTTTGTTTCCGTTAAGTATGACTCCGTTTTGAGCCAACGTGGTCCCTCCCACCACAGTGAAAAGTTACAAAGTTGTAAGGGTAGGAGGCCCCTTGTAGCACAGTCGGCTGGATTTTCTTTTGTATTGACATACCCCCACTGTGCTGCGGGTACTACTTTAGTGATTAATGATGTTCTGTTGGAGATGTATTTTTCCCACTGTTTGGTTGTGTTGTGTATCCACGCTAGTGTTACTTTGGAGTCAGACCAGCAGTGGATTTCGAGCTGGTTTTCACATAAAGCCGCTTTTACTTTCTCCATAAGTTTAGCTAATAATAGTGCCCCGGACAGCTCTAGTCGCGGCAACGTAGGCTTCTTTTTCAATGGCGCGACTTTAGTTTTCGCAGTTAGCAATGTCGTGATGTATTCACCGTCATCGTTTTTCGTCACCGTGTATATGACGCATGCATACGCCTTTTCACTCGCATCGCAAAAGCCGTGTAATGCGATGCGCTGGCTTGCATTTTGTATCCACCTTGGTATGTTTAAGTTATTTAAAGATGGTATTTCAGAGCGAATTTTTCTCCATTCTTTTGCTATCTCCTCAGTTACGGGTTTGTCCCATTCGACGCTGCTATCCCAAAGTCTTTGAAACAGCAACTTAGCATTGATAATAACGGGAGAGAGCCATCCAAGGGGGTCGTAGAGCTTGCTAATGTCCGATAGTAGCATACGTTTTGTGTATTTAGGGTAGTCACGTTCCGTTAGTTCCCATTTAAAACAAAATTTGTCATCACTTGTGTTCCAGCCTATACCCAGCGTCTTAGTTGAAGAGTCTTGTTTTAAAGTTGAATATGTTTTCAACTTTTTTATCTTTTTCGCACAAGTCCTGTAGGATAGTCGGTTCGTTGCTAGCCCATTTCCTCAGTAAGAATCCACCTCGTTGAAGTAGATCGAAGAGTTGTTTTTGTAATAACTTTGCTCCGTCAATCGTGTGGTGACCCGAAATGACGTCATCCATATAGAACTGGTGACGTAACGCTGTCTCCGCCATCGGGAAAGCATGTCCTTCGTCGTCCGCCAGTTGTTTGAGCGTGCGCATGGCTAAGTAGGGTGCAGCCTTCGTCCCGTAGGTTACAGTGCATAGCTCCATCTCTTGTAGCAGATCATGCGGAGATGCGCGCCAGATGATTTTTTGGAGCGACCGTTGGTCGGGATGTAACATTATAGCTCGGAACATCTTCTCAATATCGGCTGTTAAAGCATATTTGTAAGTACGCCATTTGATAATTAGAGATAAGATGTCTTTTTGCAAGTTAGGCCCTTTTTCCATGAGATCGTTGAGGCTGTAGTTGGAGTCCATTTTCATGGAAGCGTTAAACACGGTGCGTAACTTTGTGGTAGTAGATTCTTCCCTTATTACGCCGTGGTGGGGTAGGAATACCCCTTGCCCGGTCGTTGACCTAGGTGCTGGCGACATGTGGCCTTGTTCAATATAATCAGACATGAACTGTTTATATTGTATAGCAAAATGGCTCTGTCTTTCCATTTTGCGTTCTAATTGTAAAAATTGAGCGACTGCTTGTGGCCTTGATTTTCCCAATTTTTCGTTTGTGTCCTCTTTCATTGGCATTTTTACGATGTAGCGTCCCGAATCCTGCCTTTCTGTTGTTTCCAAATAATACTTCTCGCAGTATTCGTCACTGTTTGTTGACTCGTCATTGTTTATCTCCTCAGCTTCCCAAAATCTCGATAGATTTTCTATCTCGTTAAGAGTAACGAAACAGTTGAATGTTTTTCGTATGTTTCCACACAAAATCCATCCTAATTTCGTGTGTTGGGCTACGGGAGAGTCGTTATCTTGTTTCAGGACGCCTTCTTGTATTATCAAGGAGTAGATGTCGGCGCCCAAAAGGATATCAATAGGGCCGGGTTCGTGGAACTGAGGATCAGCTAGCTTCAGATTTTGTAAGTATTCCCATTTGTCCGTTGGTATGGGGTAACTCGGCAAGTTATTTACGAGCTTGTTTAAAATCAGCGCTTCCGTTTTGAATGTGAAATCCGAGTATAATGATTTACATTCGAGCTCTAGGAGTCCCTTACTGTTCCCTAGGGATTTTCCAATGCCAGAAATGACTGCGTTCAACTTTCTACGTTTCTGTCGTAATCGTTGCGCTGCGTTTTCCGTTATAAGGGACACTTGCGACCTTGGTCGAGAAGTGCCCGTAGGGTGACGTAGTTTCCCTCTGCGTTTTTTGTTAAAAGTTGAACCGTAGCGAGGAGAACTTCGGTGTCGTTACGTGTTACGTTGTGGGCGGCGCGCGACGGCGCGGCTCCAGCCGTTGACGTCGATGGCGACGACGCCTCCGTTGAATTACTGTCTATGTGAAGGAGGGTGTGATGACTTTTTCCGCATATTCTACACGTTTTTGTAGAACTACATTCCTGTCCCCCGTGACTGAATAGACAGTTTTCGCATACTTGAATGCGTTTAACAGTCGAGATGCGAGTTGCAACATACATATTATTGAATGTCTTGCACTTCATCAGAGTGTGCGCATTTTTGCATAGTGGACAATTTTCACGCGTTGCTATGTATGACTGTGGCCATTTTTTCGCTGGCTTATAATTCGTGGCTCCGGGCTCATTCGATCTATTATTGAAATATTTGTTCTGACTTGGCAATAACGTTTGTTTTTTCTGCGGCTGGGGCTGTTGTTTCGTTGCAATATGATTTTGCGACATAGTTTCAAATGCCATGAATTTTGCTTCCAAAAAACATTGAAACTCTGACAGGCTGGGAAAATCTCGGGGGTTCGTGAGGTCGTGAATATAGTCGCTATAAGTAGCAGCGTCAAGTTTAGGTAACAACAAATGAACGAGCAGAGGATCCCACGTAGTGACGTCAAGACCTAGATTAGTAAGGCCGTTTACGCAGGGCCGTCTTAAACTAGGCTGGGGCCCTTGGGCACACAAGAATTGGGGGCCCTTTTGGAAAGTTAAAATGCGAATTATAATAACATTTTTTACTAATAAGTATGAGTATGACCACTTATTACAGGTAATCTCATAGAGGTATTATATCTCTATGGGTAATTCAATATAGTATGATATAATATGCCATTAAACACATACATACATACATACATATACTCACGGCTATAAATCCCATGTAGGGGTAGCCAGAGCTAAGGAATTAGAAATTGCTCAGCCACTTTCGGAAAGTTGAGTGGGGAAAAGATGGTAAAATAAAGGTTTTTAGTGATGGGTCTGCAACCGCATCGCCCAAAAATCCCTTATAGCCCCAATACCGTTAGTCGTCTCTTACGTACACCCGCCGGAAGAAATGGGATAGTGCTATTCTAAGCCGACACTACACTATGCCATTAAAGAGTTTGTAAAAAAAAAAAACTTTATTTGCGAATATAGGTATTTGACTTATTAGATGTTACAACATTTATTTAGACCATGCTATATTGCACCATCTGTGGCATGCAAATCTCTTAAAAATTTTATCTAATCAGAATTTAAAATTATAATGTAACACAGCGACACTTTTTATAAAAAACAAAAAATGTAATCGTTGGAAAAAAATGTAAACTTAAATAAAAAAATACATTGGTAACATAAATCAAATCCATACACTTAACAAATAAAATCAAAATGTAATGCTGCTGGTTTTTAACACGTTTATATTATCTTCACCTGTATGTATGTATGGTATGTTAGTATGTATGTAACCGACTTCTTTAAACTCGATTTTACATACATACATACATGTACTCACGCCGTTAATTCCCATAGGGGTAGGCAGAGACTATTGATCGCCACTTCGTACGATCCTGGCAAACCTCTCTAGCTTCGTCTACATCCATCAATCTTTTCATACGCATGTATGAAATCTTTTATTCTTCATACTTCGGACGCCTGCCTTTTTGAGCACACTCTCAATTTGGTCCAAGTGTGTCCTCCGTGGCCGTCCTCTGCTAACATTACCTTCTACATTAGCTCGATAGATACCTTTTACCAATTTCCTATCATCCATCCTCTCGATGTTCCCAAACCATCTCAATATTATTTTTTCAATCTGGGGGCACGGTAGTGCCCCCGCCAAGACGAGCCAAGCGAAGCGCACGGGCACTACCTACCTTTTCTCGAAGCGCTTCGTCGTTTTTTTGAACCCGCATAACTTGGGTTTGGGTTATGCTAGATCAACAAAATTTTCGGGATATATTGTCAATAGCGGACTTATTGAACATATTAAGTTTTAATTACATTAGCTTTTATACTTCAGATTTTATTTATATCTAAAAAACGCTGATTTCGTCACTGACTCACTGATGATCATCAAAATTATTAAGGTATTTCCTAATGTCCTAGAAAGCTGAAATTTTGTATGTAAGCTATTATTAGCACACAAACAACAAAAAAATTATAAAACTTGTAACTTTCATCCTCCAACCCCTTAAACTACGGGATGGGCGTTTGTATGAGACCTGTAATTTTAAAAGATTAAATTTTGATGACGCTAGAGGTCTAATCTAATAATAATCTAAAACTTGGTGCCCTCAGATATATATATGTATAGGTACTCCTTGTTATAAAACAGAATAAAAAAATTAATCGACATATATTGAGACATATCGACAGTATCTGATCTATCACTTATTATAAACAGTAAATCAACAAAGAAAAAGGCAAAGATAGAGAGTGGGCTATAAAAAAGGCGTCTCTGATGTGCAAGAAATACACCCCAAAAATAGAAGAAAAATAAAAAAAATAATGTTACAAACAACTTACAAAAAGAAATGAAATCCCACCAAAAACATTTTCATGTAAAATGTTGCCAAGACGAGCCCATATGACTCGCACTGTCAAAAAGTTATCAGATCTCATGTAGAGCCAAGCTTCTAACACTACACGCCCTAACTCTACAAGGCCTAACTTCACAAACTCTACACCTTAGTCAAAATATGTGGCTTGGCCGTTCGTTACTACAAGAACTATTGTATAACACAAAAGTAATGAACAGTGAATTGATTTTTCACCTTACGCCGATGTGAATGTAGCGAAATGGCCAAGCCACATATTTTGACTAAGGTGTAGAGTTTGTGAAGTTAGGCCTTGTAGAGTTAGGGTGTGTAGTGTTAGAAGCTTGGCTCTACATGAGATCTGATAACTTTTTGACAGTGCGAGTCATATGGGCTCGTCTTGGCAACATTTTACATGAAAATGTTTTTGGTGGGATCTTACTTACAATATCATCTTTATCACCGCATCTTTCACGAATCACGTCATTCCCAACACGATCACAAAACCTTACATTACAAACTTTTCTGAGGGACCTTATTTCTACTGTATTCACTCTGCTTTCCTGCTTCTTCTGCCACACCCAACATTCGCTGCCATACATAAGCGTAGGGACAAGAACAGCATCATACACAGTCATTCGGGCCTTTTCGGACACCGATTGACTAGACATTAGACTATCCAGTGCTCCATTAATCGCATTACCCTTTTTCAACACACTTTCCATCTCTAGTAAACACACATCCCAGATTTGAAAAACTCGATTTTACCCACTTTAATCGGACCTACTTCGGATTTTTTCGTCTTTAGAGCAACCCACGCTTTTTCAAGATTTTCACCTTATATTGGGAAATATTTTTTAGTTACATATACATGTACGTACGGCTATAAATCCCTAGAAGGGGTAGCCAGAGCCAAACAATTAAAAATTCCTCAACCACTTTTGGAAATTTTAGTGGGGAAAAGATGGTAAAATGAAGGTTATTGGTGATGGGTCTCCAACCGCATCGCCCAAAAATTCCTTTAAGGCCCCAATACCGCTAGTCGCCTCTTACGTACACCCACCGGAAGAAATGGGGTAGTGCTATTCTAAGCCGACACTACACAACTTAATTTTTTAGTTAAACTATATTTATTTGGTGACGATTACGATGACGATTTCTTTCTGGATTTCTGTTGACTAAAATCTTCTAATCGATATAATGGCGTAGTGTATGTCTTGTAAATACCTTCTGATAAGATCACTAATTGTAATGTGCCCGACAAAAATATTTTGAGAATAAATGTGTGAGAGTAATTTTCGGTCCTTCAGGGCCCCCCTGGGATTGGGGCCCTGGGCCAGTGCCCCGTGTGCCCTTATGGTAAAGACGGTGTTGCGTTTACGCACTCAACTAATGTGTCATGCATTTTCTTGAGGTTGTTTGCGGATGGACTTTGGATAGTTGGTAGATTAAATAGAGTGTTTGCGTAAGAATAATGCGTAACGTATGAAAATAACAGCCTCTTGTTCTCGTAGCGGTTAACTAGTGTCTCCCAACAAGTGTCGTAGTTATCAGTAGAGACGCTTAGATGTTGCACTAGTTTTTCAGGTTCGCCTTTCAGCTTCGACTTGAGATGCTGCATCTTTTGTGACTGTGTTAGCCAGTTACTGTTATGTATAGTTTCAGTATACAAATCACGAAATGATACCCACTTGTTGTAATTGCCGTCAAAGTCGGGTAAATCGAGCTTAGGCGTGGAGTTTTCGCCGTGTTTGCCTGCCCATAACTTAATATTGATTTCCTTTTTCAAGGTGTCATACCTGCGCTCCCATTTTTGATATTCTCGTTGATATATGGAGTTCTCATCGTTGATGATTGCGTCGAGCTCCCAGTGGATCTTGTCAATGGCTTGCCATCTCGTTTTTAGAATAGCAAGATTATCTTCAAGCTCCCATTTATCTCCGATGTCATCGAGATGAATCTTCTTAATCGTCCGTTCGATTGCCGTAAAATTGAGCAGTTGTTGCCGCATGAGCTCTTTGTTTTCCTCTTTCCCCTCGAAGGTCGTTGTTTTCGAGGTACTGGGGGGCGCAGGAAAATCCTCAAGCGCTGCGCGTGTCCCTGGCTTTCCGGGCGTCGCGACACCGACGGCCTGCGCCAGCTGCACTGCGCGGATTTTCTGCTTCATTTCCTCATACATCGTCTCCGTTTTGCCAAAAATATCACTGCCGAAATATTCAGCAGTGAGCTCTTCATCGTCTTCGCGTAACGAAACAAGCTCTTTATGATTTACCTGGAACTCGTGCCAGTGTGCCTCCAGATATTCCAGCCGTTTTTGCAGGTAATCTGGAGTCTTCCTCGATGCGCCGTCCTTGTTAAAGTTGACGCAAAGTCTTGATCTTCTCGTAACACAGTTTCTGCTCCTGCATTCGTTGACCAAGATCCGCCATCGTTATTTCACTTGGTGAGTTTCACTGATTCGTGCACGTACGTAACAATGTCTACCACGATATGTGCGATATTCCTTCTCAATCTGACTGGTGAGACCCGCTTGTGGGAGGCCAGCCAAACCGATTCGCTACCGCAGTAAACAAGCACACGCAATGCACAAAGCTTCGAAGGACCAAATTATGTACGAGCCTACTACATTGTACTACACGAACGAAACAATTTCAAATATTGTGTACAGAACAGAAGTAATGTCAGTCATGAACGACCTAAACGCAGCATCTCTCACAGCCAGCCTCATCATGTGGAATCTGAAACGAACTCAAGACACGCTACTAGACACCATAGCGAACATACATAACGGACGTCTAGACATTCATCTGATCTCATTTAAACAACTTATACATGAGCTCCATATGATCACAGCACGGCTCTCGAAACGACTGTCGCTGCCCATCAAAGACATCGAAGAGAACTTGAAGGATCTGTACAAAATACTGTACGTAAAGGCGCGCGTGACTTCATCCTTTCTACTTTTGGAAGTTCATATACCCCTCACAAGCGACGAAGAGTACGAAGCCTTTCATACGATCCCGGTTTCAATGCAGTTAACTACCGGTGACGTCACTACCGTCATACCTACCACGACACATATCGCAGTCAACTTCAGAAAGGAAACATTTATATCACTAACTGTGGACGATATAAATCAATGCACCCAATTAAAAAAAGATAACTACATTTGCACTTCCAACTTTCCTATTCATCACTTACATAATGCAGAAGCGCCATGCGAAGCAAAATTATTGGGACAACAATCAAACATTCAATGTTTACAAACAAAACGACGCTGCCGCGACGACTGGATCAAGTTACATAAAACGAACCGGTGGCTATACATGTGTTGTAAAAATTGTAACGCCAGACTTTTATGTGATAACAGCATCGTATCAACTAACTTATCGCGAACGGGTTTGCTTGACTTACAAGAAGGCTGCGTGCTACAGAAAAAAGACGTCTCATTGTTAGCATTCAACCACTATGGAAGCAGAACCGAACTGAACCCGGAAATACCTATCATTCCTAACGACGTCAACTTACACATCAGCGATCAAGTTCAATTCACCTTTATCAATGAGAGTAGCCCAGCCTTAACTAACAATCAGAGTCTACAACACATCGAGCTTGACAAACGGATAAAGTTACAAAAGGATGATGAACAAAGATCGGCATCGTCGGGCTTGTCCTCACACGACATCCACCAGTACGCTGTACTCTACTTGCTGGTGGGAGCTGCATGTACAGCAGCACTGTACATACTAGTAAAGTACTACAAGCGAAGGGGCTCTGAGAAAACGGAAGCGACGAGTAACCACGATACGACGAGGGAGACAACGTCCACTCGCCTACAACAACCACAGCCAGTCTACAGTGCTGTAGCACCGACGAAACCAAAAAGGACTATCCAATTTGAACAGTGAACCTTAAATATACATTAAATTAATTAATTATTGTAATGGTTGTTGGATTTGCTATGTTGTCGCGTAATTATAATTAGGTTTACTTCCTCCCTCGGGAGCATGTACGGTCCATCACCGTACAAAGTACAATTAACTGCTGCCACAGCGGCCTACTTTCCGCGAGCTCTTAGCTCACGTCTATTTTTATATAACATCTTATTATTAGTAATTAACGATAATTCACTCAACCAACACGTAAGTCACGAGTACTTTTAAACAACATAGCAGATACACAGCCACGAGTGCTGACTGTTAATTTACCCTTTTTCTACAATATATCTTTTACAACAACTTAACTTCTTTAACTTCATTTTATCTATGTACGGATCAGTTTGAAACTCAGCCTGGACCGTACATAATTTGTCGAGGTACTGGGGGGCGCAGGAAAACCCTCAAGCGCTGCGCGTGTCCCTGGCTTTCCGGGCGTCGCGACACCGACGGCCTGCGCCAGCTGCACTGCGCGGATTTTCTGCTTCATTTCCTCATACATCGTCTCCGTTTTGCCAAAAATATCACTGCCGAAATATTCAGCAGTGAGCTCTTCATCGTCTTCGCGTAACGAAACAAGCTCTTTATGATTTACCTGGAACTCGTGCCAGTGTGCCTCCAGATATTCCAGCCGTTTTTGCAGGTAATCTGGAGTCTTCCTCGATGCGCCGTCCTTGTTAAAGTTGACGCAAAGAGTCTTGATCTTCTCGTAACACAGTTTCTGCTCCTGCATTCGTTGACCAAGATCCGCCATCGTTATTTCAGTTGGTGAGTTTCACTGATTCGTGCACGTACGTAACAATGTCTACCACGATATGTGCGATATTCCTTCTCAATCTGACTGGTGAGACCCGCTTGTGGGAGGCCAGCCAAACCGATTCGCTACCGCAGTAAACAAGCACACGCAATGCACAAAGCTTCGAAGGACCAAATTATGTACGGTCCAGGCTGAGTTTCAAACTGATCCGTACATAGATTAAATGAAGTTAAAGAAGTTAAGTTGTTGTAAAAGATATATTGTAGAAAAAGGGTAAATTAACAGTCAGCACTCGTGGCTGTGTATCTGCTATGTTGTTTAAAAGTACTCGTGACTTACGTGTTGGTTGAGTGAATTATCGTTAATTACTAATAATAAGATGTTATATAAAAATAGACGTGAGCTAAGAGCTCGCGGAAAGTAGGCCGCTGTGGCAGCAGTTAATTGTACTTTGTACGGTGATGGACCGTACAACATCTATTCATTTGTTCCTAAAACTTAACATAGATTTTTTAAATGTTTCCACTGCGTATTTGCATAACGTTTTGACACTACGAGAGGCAGAATTTCACGCACTATTTATACATATAGAGTTTATTAAAAGAAAAGGTCCCTTTCTATAAGCACTATTAGCTGGCTTAACGCCAGGACGGTATGTCATTGAAAAGTCTTGTTCAATATCTCTGTTCCAACAAGATCAATCGTTATGAAATTTTGCATAACGGGAGAAGTATTTAGGAAGAGTTTTTTCGTGTAAACTCTGTTGCTTTACAATTAGCCGTTTTCACAATGTGTACACAGTGACAATGGTGTTTATTTCCTAAACTAAAGAGGCACTATTTTTTTTAGTTTTACACTAATTAGGCACTATTTAGGCAGAGTTCTTTGACATAGTAACCAGCTCGATACAGCTTCATGGTACGCCACCTTAACGCACGCGAAACGCGTCGCCGCTCGACCGGAACTCCAAAAGAGCTCAATTTTGTTCAAAAAGCGCAGCGAAAGCATGTCGCTGAAGACATGGTTTCCCGAGCTTCTACGGATCCGACCTTTATGAAACGTATAATAACTGGCGATGAGACATGGGTTTATGAGTACGACATGCAAACAAGCCAACAGTCTTCAGAATGGCGTCTCGAAAACGAGCCGAAACCCATAAAACCGCGGCAAAGTCGCTCCTAATCAAGGTGATGCTGACAGTTTTTAGGGTTCCGTAGCCAAATGGCAAAAACGGGACCCTTATAGATTCGTCATGTCTGTCTGTCTGTCCGTCCGTATGTCACAGCCAGTTTATTCCGAAACTATAAGAACTACATTATTGAAAACTGGTGCGTAGATGTATTGTGTAGACCGCATTAAGATTTTAAAATAAAATCTGAAAAAAACCAAAATTTTTAGGGTTCCCCATACATAGAACTGAAACTCATTTTTTTTTTTCATCAAACCTATACGTGTGGGGTATCTATCAAAAGGTATTTGAAAATGATGTTGAGGTTTCTTGTATCATTTTTTTCAAAACTGAATAGTTTGCGCGAGAGACTTTTCCAAAGTGGTAAAATGTGTGTCCCCCCCCCCCCGTAACTTCTAAAATATGGGCATGATAAAACTGAAAAAAATATATGATGTGTATTACGATACAAACTACTAACGAAAATTGGTTTGAATGAGATCTAGCCAGTGGTTCTATTTTTAAACGTCATAAATCAAATTACTTACCTAATTTATTCATTTCACTGAAATAAACATTTTAAACTAAACATTTTAAACTTGTATATTACTATGTTACCTACCTGCTGCTAGTGCTGCTACGGAACCCTTCATTAGCGAGTCCATCTCGCTCTTGGCCGCTTTTTTTGACTACCGTGGTGTGGTTCACTCCGAATTCCTTCCAGAGGGAGAAACAGTGAATAAAGAATATTATTTAGGCGTCATGAAGCGTTTGCGTGAGAGTATCCGCCGAAAACGTCCAAATTTGTGGCAACACAACTCATGGATGCTGCACCATGATAATGCACCATCACACACAGCCATTATAGTGAAAGAGTTTTTAGCGAAAAATTCAACAAAAGTTCTCGACCAAGCACCGTATACACCTGATATGGCTCCGTCTGACTTTTTTTTGTTTCCCAAGTTAAAATTACCATTTCGAGGAAAACTTTTTAGAGTCGATAGAAGCCATAAAAGAAAATTCGCTGAATGAGCTAAAGGCCATACCGCAAATAGCCTATGAAAAATGTATGGAAGACTGGGTGAAGCGGTGGAGATGTCGTATTGCAAGCGATGGGGCCTACTTTGAAGGCGATAAAATAAATTTAGATGAATAATTTGTATTTTTTGTTTTATTGACAAATTCCCGATACTTAGTACACAGAATGTATATGGGCTATGAGGAGGAATCCTATTAATATTATAAATGTGAAAGTTTAGAGACATATGTGTGGTAAATTTATCGTGGTTGTTAACGGTGAGGGAAAACATCGTGAGGAAACCCACATGGCTGAGTTGTACTTAGTCATGTGACAGTGTATTTGTACAAATACACTGCCCCCTATCACGTGAGTACACTATCCATGCAAAAAGTGGGTACTCTGAACACCAGGTGACAAAGTCACGTGATTTTCAGAAGTATTAGTACCTCTGCCAACTTTATTATACTCGGCGTGAACGTTTATGTTATGTGAAAGTTTAGATGTTTGTGTGTTTGAGGCAAAAAGGCTCCTCAAGTACATAATGTATATGAATGAAATTTGGCAGAATGCTAAATAATGACCAAAATTATAACAGGATACTTTATATCCCGGAAAAATTAGATCAATAAAATTTTCACGCCCGATTGGACTCAGAGTACCGGAAAAAACGCCTAGTGTGGCATAAGCAAATTTGCAGTACGAAGTCTGTCGGGTCAGCTAGTAATAAATATATCAACCGTGCTGTGCCGTGAAATAAATAGCTTCCGTACACTCATCAAACGATATTAGCTGTATTTTGACTGTTGAGACTTGCTGTGCAGTTTCTGTCTGTAGTGCTTCTTTATGATAGATCTTTGCGCTCTTTCAGATTCTATCATTATAGTCTTTGCTGCACCACCCCAGACTCGAAGGCAGTAACACACTTTTGATTGGTAGATGGCTATATATATTTGGGGTCAGCACTATTTCTGAGCAGTTTCATAATGTTTATGATTTTTTATGTTGATCTCTACTACACAGTGTGGAGGTGTTCTTTAAAGGACAAGTTGTGGTCAAGGGTAATGCCGAGGTATTTAGTCGAGACGGCTCTTGCGAGAATGCGGCACTAGCGGTCTGAATTATTTGGTAAGGCAGAAAGTGGTGCGCCGCAGGAATGTATTTTTGCTTCTGTAGGGGGAGACATACATGCGCGAGTTTTGTGGAAACTAAATTGAAAGTCATATAGAAATGGATGCACCACCCTCGTCCCCAACTACTTCCCTCCATGATCCATGAAAAAACATTAAATACAATAACTATTTTGTTTTTGTAAACTAAGTGTTTGCTGAAAATTTTCGAATCAAGCAGACAGAGTGATAGACATAGACTACATATCCATAATAACAGGTGGGTGACATTAAATTTATTAAAAAACACGAATAAAATGTTTTGTTTATTTACAGTAGAAAAATATACATTGAATCGAAACAAACATTGGAATACTTTACAGTTTATAAAACAATTTAAATATATTAAGATTACATAATTCTTATCACTATTCGCTTCGATCAAATATACTGGTAGTTAGATACACAGTAACCGAACGAAAAGTTAGGCAGCAAAAACTAGGTATAAATCGTAACTATGCCTTGTTTCTTCACATTTCATTTACTCTTGAGACCGCGAGTGTAGCAACAATATCGCGAAACCGAAGTTCTTCTGAATAATAGTATTTTGTTAGATTTTTCAGTGGTAATATTTGATCGAAGACACTATAACTTAATAATAGTGGATTGTGAGGAAACAATAATAGACAAAACGTTGTATTTTCGGAGTTATCGACTTCATCACACAGAGGGCGAGAATTGACACAAATGTGCCGAAACGTTATTCAAAAACCAAACTAGCAACTTGCATCCTTTACTCTATAATTTTCGAAATCTAATGCATGGTTTCTAAACACGCAAGGTATTGCGGTGCAAACCTTATATCGATGGATAAGGTTAAAAAAAACAAGTTATTGCGCGTTGCAATTGATGTTCAAAATTATCCACAGGTTATTCTGTGCAGAGGACATCTGATCTCTGTGTGACTTACTTGCTCTTGACGTTCTTCTGTCTCTCACTGTGTTCCCAAACGAGAATTGGTTATCTAGCTATTGTCCCAAAAATGAATTCAAATTGTGTACGCCTGCATACTTTGGACGGTGCGACCTCGTGTCCCACACATACTTATTCTAGCTCAATGTGTAATGTATAAACAACAGTTCCATTATGAACGTGCCAGGTTTATTAGTTAAGCACTTAAATATTACGGATACACCAACAAACGGATTTTATCAATGAGATGTTTGACCAGGTTTAAAATCTGGATTAATGAATTAGTAAAAATTTGCTAGTTGAATTATTTCATACAACTTGTGTTGTTTATACAAAATTCTCGTTAAAGATGACGACGGACAAAAATGCCAGTCGTAAAATTGGTATTTTAATGCTAATAATAAAGTATAGCATCTTCTAAAAACATAGATCAAATATGTAAAGCTACTTTCCATATTTTATCACTAACACTTTTCATTTCAACGCAATGATTATAATTTAATAACAATTATATTCGCTAATGACAATGTATGTATGTTAAGTAATTGGCATTATTCCGCTTGCCGCAACCTAGCCAGTCTCTGAGTCAGCTCATCTTGTTCCTGGGAGACGACAGTGCTGGCACCTATCGAAGTACTTGGAACACCTGATGGTAACTCCATATTCAATTCCAATCTGTAAGCAAACATTTTTAATTGTATTAATAACAAAGCAGGGACTAGGTATTATTTCTGTGAAAAAATAAATAATATGTGAGAATAACTCTATAACGCCAAACACTGAAGAAAGATTACATTGTAAGAAAGATTAAAAAGGAATGTTGAGATGGTTTGGGCACATAGAGAGGATGTATGATAGAAAATTAGTAAAAGGGATCTATAGAGCTAGTGTGGATGGTAATGTTAGTAGAGGACGACCAAGGAGAACACACTTAGACCAAGTTGAGAGTGTGCTCAAAAAGGCAGGCCCCCGAAGTATGAAGAATAAAAGAGCACGTATGAATAGATTGAGGGATTTAAACGAAGCTAGAGACTTTTGTCAGGATCGTACAAAGTGGCAATCGATAGTCTGGCTACCCCAATGGGAACTAATGGTATAAGTTATGTTATTGAAGAAAGTTGATAAAACAGTTCACATGTAGGTTGTGTGGGATACCGTGATATAGTGACGATCGATAGATCGTCCTGCCTTTAACTTTTCCACGGTCTCGCTCGCGGATCGTCGCTCTTGCAGCAGGCATTAGGCGAGGTTTTTATGGAAATACCGTGGTGAAATAAACAAAATGTACACGTAGCATCGTATCGAGATTTAGGGTGCCTATCCACCAGATATGTGCTATGCAGCTATGCTATAGATGCGTATGATATCCACCAATTATATTACTTGCTATATATATGCTAAGTGCACCAAGCAATATGATTAGTGGATATCAAACGTATCCGTAGCATAGCTGCATATCACATCTCTGGTGGAAAGGCACCCTTACGCCCGCGCCAACAGGCGAAAAACGCCCCTCGCCCAACAGGGGCGCGCAGTAGGCAAATACGACGCTATTCTAGGTCATATTAAGGTGTACATTGTGTTTTTTTCACTACACTATTCCGACATACGACTGCGCCACGTAATTTCAGAAAAAAACCGCACCTCAGATTCATTCCTGAAACTTTATCGCGACAAAAGTTCACCATTACCATTATTACTGCAAGTTCCAGTTTTATAGAATCTCCAGAAGCGGGGGGTGCGAAAAATCTATTGTATATTAAATAATAATAGCAAAGAAATTGAAAGATACAAAACTCTCTCTCAAGACTCAAACGTTTACGCCGTAAATTCTCCAAGGCTTCGCAGATATACTAATACTTATCTTACTAATATATAGGACAGGCCTGTTTCCGTTTGATACAAATATATTGTCACACGACTTTTGGTTTCCTCACGATGTTTTCGCTCACCGTGAACAGTTATGATACTCGTAAATTAACAACTCAAACTTCAGGCCGAATTGAAATTTGAACCAACGCCTCCTGCATGATAGGCGGATGTTTTCCCCACAGAGCTATGATGGTTGTATATAAAGAAGAGTTTATATGCATACCCAGCTTCATCGGCGACTTGCTGCAATAAGTTATCAACATCACTTTGCGGTACAGCTGTGGTAGTGGTCTGTGACATCGTGTTCTCCATGTATGACGACTGCACGTCGAGGTCTTCGAACTGGCTCTCAAACTTGTCCATGAGATTGGATATCTTTTCTAGGTTCATGGATTTCATGGCTGCGTCCATCGCTTTTACGACACCTGCCATTGAAGTTGTGACCTGGAATGTAGCATTTGGCATAGAAGTTAACGAACTGATATAAAATATTTTTTGCTGATTATGTATTAAAACACAGAGTAAATGTCGTACACTTAACTGAGTAAATGTCGAAACGCATTATTGTTGTTAGTAGGGGACAGAAAATTTCAAGTCCGTGCTCTTGTATCTTACCTAAAAAATTTTCATTATGCATTATGATAAGAGTTACTGAATTCCTGAGGTCCATGCAAAAATTTAATAAGTTGAGTAGGAATACTTTTTAATACAGTTTAATACACAAGCTTTGACCCTTATCAAAGAAATAATGTAAAAGCTTTAAAAAATGCATCTTGTTGCAAAAGCTAATATATCAAAGAGAATATCTTAAAAATCCTTGCAGAAAAGGGGATTATATAAACAGAGCGAAGGTACAAATCTCTATGAGTATTAATTAATATAATGTATACTCTCTTATATTAATCAATAATTTATGAATCTACAGGTACTTAACTAATGATAATAGATTTCTTATTGCATCATCCAACTACTGCTGACATAGCTGCTTATACTAATTATAATTGTCTTACTTATCCAAATCGCTGATAGAAACATAATACTATGCGATCAAGAAATGAAAAACCGTTCTATGCTATCAACACAGAAGACACAACTCATTAAGCTTACACAGTAAATAAAAAAAAAGAAGTTACCTTTCTAGTAGTTAACGCAGTTTGAACTCTACTTGACACTGCATCTACTCTCGCAGACATTCTTAAGTAGTTCAGAGCTTGATTTTTCTGTCTAATGGCATTTTCGGCGTGTATTCTAGCACCTTCCATGTTACCCTTTTGAATGGCCTTCTTTGCTTTTTCTTTTTCCATTTTCTCCTCCTTTTCACATTTTTTAGAGTTTCTTTCTAATTCTTTTACAGCAAACTTGAGATTGAATAAATGCTCTGGATTCTAGTATTAAGGCATATATTGTATGTTGTAAATTTTGTTTTTTTTTTGCAAAATATAGCGTAATCGCAACATTTACACAAAAGAAAGAAATAATTAAGCCCAACACTAACTCCAAAACTTACATTCATTTTAATACAGAATACTCTGAATAAGCTGCCTCCAAGGCCTAACGGCTGAAAGTCTCAGGTTGGCTAAACCAGAGGGTAAATCACAATTGCAATTTGCGAGATTTTATTGAGTTTTTCAGGATAGTGCAGATTAAATCATATGACTATCCAAAAATGAGAAGATTATGGGCTTCATATAAAGCTGTCAGTTCAACCTGCCTGCATTGTGGACTATAGCCAAATCTCTCTTATCATTGTAGGCCTGAGCCCATCAGACATAAGGGAAATATCACACTTCCACCCAAATAATTGCACTCATATTTAACAACAATATCATTTAAAATCATTCAAAGTTATATCTCGAAAAATTACATATAGAAACAACAGAACTTTTAGGGATATGGCACATGTCTCATTAAGTTTATGTTAACTAGTTGCCCCTTCTACAATACAAGTGACTATTGAGGATAGCATGAACTAGGCTTTTGTAATATGTTGTCATTCAAGTGTTGTATATATATTTATTAAATTGACAAGGGAATGCAGTAAATTTATTATTTATTTATCTAAACTGTACTGCAACTAAACTGAACTTTTTAATCTGTTATAACATAACTCAGAATTTCAGGTTTTTTAATGGTTTCAGGTATAGGCAAATTTAATTTAACTGGTATTAAGCAAATTTTATAAGTTTTCAAATTATTGATTATACATACATAGATATAATCACGGGTGTAATTCCCTAAATGGGCCAGAGCTTTGGAATGAGAAATTCCTCAGCCATTTTTGGAAGTTGAGTGAGGGAAAAGATGGTAATAATAAATGTTTTTGGTGGGTCTCCTCTCCTCTCAGGTCTTATGTTATTCTAAGCCGACACTACACAGCAAATCGATTATATTGTAAAAAAATGCCTAATTCATTTTTAAACTATGATTTTCTCAACTTTTAAGCATTTTTGACTAATGCCCTTCTTTGAGCAGGTGTCCAATATGTGACCTATTGTAATTGAAAAGGGCAGACTGCACTTGCCTCAAGTTAATTCTTTGTATTGATCAGAGACAGACACTTCACAGTTAACACTTCTTTCTAAAGGGTGTTTAGTAGAGTATTTTATTTACTTCCTATTTCACACTGTTAAAAATCTTGGCTATTTTGGAATAGTATTTTGAAGGCTCAACCCTTAACAATTTATAAGTGAGCACATCAAAACACTTGAGTATTTACAGCTTTTTTACTTAAAAAGATTTTACATTAATTTTCAGATTTTCATATTATTATAGTACTAGCTTTTTGCCCCGCGACTTCGTCCGCGTGGACTTCATTTTTTGCATCCAGTTTACATAATACCAAAATACCAAAATACCGAAACACTATCTCAACTTCTGTTTTTTATATTTATAATCCCGCGGGCGTTGTAAATGACATAAAGGACATTGAGGCTTTTTAAGTGATTGTTGGGCGATGCAGTTTGTGACCCATCACTAACAACCTTTATTAACCTATCTTTTATCAATATATTTCCAAAATTGGATGAAGAATTAGTATCTCCGAAGCTATGGCTACCCTTTTATGGAATTTATGGTTGTTAGCATATATTCATGAATGATTGATAGATGGATTTCATAAATTCAATCGCACCAAGTTTTATTATAAAATGTAAAAAAACTCTATATTAACTTTCATTTGCTATATCAACCCGTTAGGGGTTGAGTTCCAAAAATTCCTTTTTAATTGTTCATAAGAATCATGAAACAAATATACCAAGTTTTTATGTTCAGAAATGAGAATATCTTTAGTAAGTACAGATACGGATAGTAGTTTGGCGCTGCGGCGACGGCCCGGTGCTGCCCCCTACACTGACCGTTGGTGATAGTGGGAGAGCTTGCAGTGATTGCTCGGCAATATAGGGATGATTAGTGGTGGATCTCCTTCCAAAATAATCGCTAAATTGAAGGGATAGTGCTTGTTATTATTATATATAGTGTTATTTTAAGCTAACAAAACATTTTTTTACAAAAAGCTTGAATTACCTGAGATACGAACCCGGGACGATTGATTCATAATAGTTCTAATTAAATATTCATAGTAGTTAGTTATACCGCTACGCCACGGAGACGTTACCGGGGCGGTGTCAAATTTTTGTTACGCTTTATTTCATATTAGTCTTACTATTGATAAACAAATTTGTCATTTAAATTGATGAAACCCCTTCATCTTTCCAAAATGAACATTAACAAAGTGTCTGATGTGAATTCCATCAATGATAAAAATAATTGCTGCAATATTTTGAGCCATATATGAGTTAAGGTTTTTTGATGTTCCTATGAGAACTCTTGCGGATTCCTTAGTTTCAAGGAATCATCGTCGTTTCATTGAGCTTCTAAATTTACATGTTAATATTCGTTTGTATATAAGTAGATATAAAAAAAATTGTACATCATCCCTCGGGAGTTCCTTATTTTCGGGGATCCATTACCGTACCATTAAGCTTCTAAATTTTGATTTTTATTAGTTTACAATATTTTACGTTGTTTTAAACGATACACAGCGCCATCTCCAATGCATTTAGCAAGCAAACAATATTTTTGATTTCCCGTGGGAACATATTTTTTCCGGGATAAAAAGTACCCTATTATTTAATTTAGACCTCTAACTACACGTCTGAAAAATTTCAAAGCAATCGGTTCAGTATTTACGGCGTGAAAGCGGAACAAACAAACAAACAAACTCACTTTCCCATTTATAATATTAGTATGGATGTTTGGCTTTTGTGGTTTTAAAGCAATTACTTTGAAATATATTTAATGACATTTGGTTATGTTTAAACAGGTATTGTACTCAAAGTTGTAAGAAACTCAAATTTTAGTTTATGCTCAAATTTACACTACAATACTCATTAGATGATTTATTGTAGTGTAAAGTTATTAGATGAGATTTGAGCTATTTGATAAGACTTGTTACTATAAATAGGACTTAAAATTCAAGCTCTTTCAATCCTCCCAAAAGAACTCATAATATAGTCTGCACAATCCACCATTACCTTAATGCAATAAAATCAATATGAAATTTTCTTGTGCAATGGACTTTCTTCAATACAAGTTTTAAAATATGGATGATGCTAGAGCCTGACCTTATAAGTATTTCCCATTGTTCACTAATGCTCATTTATTACTTAATCTAGATGAAAGAAGTCTTAAAACTCAAAGTTCTCATACTCATACTACTGATGGGTCTCAGACTTATAAATATACTCAAGTCTAGAAATAAAGACCCAAACACTTGAGTATTTGAAAAGTTTTAGAAGAACTTTATGAAGTTATGCGTAATCTTACCTTTCTTTTAATTTTTCGTGTACACATTGTGTAGTATGAGTTAACCTTTTTTTCACATATATTGTTTTATCAATCTATTTATTTTAATGTAAAAGGATACTTTCCATCGCAGACGACGACATCTCGTTCCCCATGATTATTATTTTCTGAGAAGTACCAAAGCAGGATACGTTTAAAGGCAATCCTATGCTGGAAGTAAAAATCCCATAAATTAAAAGAAATTAAACAATCGTGATTTCACTGATACTAAACGTATGAATTGTTTAATTTATTATGGAAATGAAAATTAAATATTGTTATGACTCAGACAGATTATGACAGATGAGCTACTAACGAAACAGACTGAATTGACATTGTCAGTTTGACAATGAGAAACAAAAAATGTTACCAGCTCTTAAAAATATTGACCAGTAAGCCAAACTCTACAGTAGCGAAGTCTTAATAAAGATTTCAAATCGTTGGACACTGGCTGAACGCAGGAAAAAGTGCCATTTTCCTCGAATGAGAGTTCTGTTTTGGTACAATTGGTTCAAGCGAAATAGAATCAAGTTCAGCACGAGGTTCAGCGGCGGCAGCGTACTAGTTACAGCACACCAACATGTTAACTGCTTTGTAAATTTTTATCTTTGGTGTTTATTAAGTTATCACACACAATCACCTTCTTTGTGACAAATCTTCAACAAAATATATATATATATATATAATCATCCAACAACTACTCTACCTACCCCAATGGGACCTAATGGTATAGGTATATGTAATGGTATTTGTATAATCAAATCATACATACATATACTCACGGCTTTAATTCCCTAGAAGGGGATAATCAATTATTATTTATTGAAAATTTTAGTTTATCTTGTTTGCCGAATGTAAAATATTTATATAGTTTTAATATGGCTATTTTCTTAGTTGAGGTCCGTACGGGCTGTGTTTGTAGATTGTCATATTTTATTTGATCGCGCATTTTATCTTAAAAGTTTTGATAATACTTTTAGGTTTCATTGTGAGTTTCAATCGAAATTTCGATTTCGATAAGAATGATCGAGTTCCATACATCAGAGTGAAAACAATACATATCTTAGTCTCTTTTAGTCCTACAACTATGGGTAGCATTACTTTTCTACGGTGTAAAGTAAACCATTCGATTAAACTCGCAATCCGCCTACTGATGATGATAATGACGATGAGAACATGATGATAAAATTATGAATACGATATATGATGGTGGTAATATCTTTATGATAAAATAATGTTGACGATGCTGAGGAAAATGGTCAATCCAAAGAATGAAGTCAGTGAAGATCCATATCTTAGCACTTACATTCAGTAGTTGTGGGATGTACTAGCAGTGACATACCATTTTCTTTTAGTCCAAGTACAAGGTACATACATACAAGTAAATTAATAAAAACGTGTAAAAAATTAGGTATTCCTACTGAGGGGTTTTTAATCTGACAGTTCATCGAGTTTCACTAAAAATGCGACAGATATTCAAAATTCGGCTAATCAAGTTGACTGACTAAACTAATTGATTAATAAAATCAAAGCAAACCATTTTAAAGAATTTGGTTTTATTCATAAATTTGATTCATCTTCGTTCGTACATACATACGTACATATACTCACAGCTATAAATCCCTTGGAGGGTTAGCCAAAACTAGGGAATAAGAAATTCCTCAGCCACTTTTGGAAGTTCCGTGGGGCAAAGATGGTGTAATAGAGGTTGTTGGTGGTCGGTCTCTAACCGCATCACCCAAAAATCCCTTAAAAGCCACCCACCGGAGGAAAAGGGGTAGAGCCATGGTAGAGCTATTCTAAGCCGACACTACACAGCTATATTCGTATTATGGCATAATGCCATTATTAGTCATTTTTAAGAGAAGTGTCTACTAAGTACTAATTAATATCGCATTTAAAAAAATCAATTACAAACGTTACTTTAGTAATACATTTTATTTATTACTGCGGCGATCAATTACATTTTATAATAGTAATTTGTAGTGAAATTTGTTTTGCTAAGATCTACTTACTACTTGACTTTTGGAGTACAAAAAATACTTCATCAAAACTCGCATGCTGCTAACCTACACAAGTACTATAATATAATAATATACTCTTTGGTTGTTATGTTTTTGTTACATTGCTTGCGTTTACTTGCCTACTTTCCTGGCAACACCACTGTTTGCATTTGCATTTTGCTTTTGGTTTGTGTTATGAGATATTTGCGTTAAGTTAAATATCGCTGAGTAAATCTATTTTATTTTGAGAAATCCTTGTTTCTTTTGATTTTTAAGTGTTATTATTAAACTAATTTAGTTCAGTGTCGTTAGTTGTTATATATATTTTGTATTATTAACTTATTTAAGTTAGTGTTAGTTGGTTGATTTCGAGGACGTTATTTTGGGTGGAGAAAAGAAAATGGCGTGCGCTACTCTCAAAAGAAATCTAGATTGGGAGTCGATGGCTCAAATGCCAGCTAAGAGACGACGATGTGCTCCATTTGCTTCTAGTTCTAGCCCAAATTCGGGCTTCAAAGTGTCTGAAAATAGAAACATTTCTACTTTGGGAGATGTTGCAGGGCCTGTAAAACTAACACCAGGTTTGTTTATTTTTATTGCTAATTCGTCAACTCATTTTGCGACGTATTCACTATTTGAAATTGTTTTATAATAATCAGCATATGCTTGCTATGGTTCTTCTACTATAATAATGTTAAAAATATCATGTCGTTTATTAATTTTTTCATTGTTCGCTTCTAAAGCATTCAAGGAAAGAGACAGCTGATTGCTATAAAAAGTTAACGGACGGATAAAGCCCAAGCTTTATCTGACTTGTGAAATATTTCAATTGTTCGTTGAAAAAACTACGTACATTACGATTGAGAGATGGTCTTATTTAAACTTGCGTCTATTGTCATTCATTATAGATATAATTTTCAAACTTATATTGTTCATATGATTTTATATCAAAAAATATATTACACTGAACTTACGATTAACGTTGTAGGTATATAATTGTATCAAATAAATTTGATTATTTTATTCCTGACAAGGTGACCTACGTCTTATAAATAGATGATAATTACCGAGCGGAATAAATTTAAGGTTACAGTTACTGTAACAATTGCTTTGTTCTAAGTATTTTATTGGTGGTGGTGATAGTAAATTTTTTGAACCTTGGATTTTTATTCATTTGATTCTATTATAATGTTAAAATTACGCAGTAGTGCTGACTACCAATAAATATTATTCTTCATCTACAAAGCGGGTTATAGGACTAAAGAGATACTGTTTTTTTGCTCAGCTTGAAATAGATCATTTAGTGATCAGTTGTTGTAATAAATGTTTAGCTGGGTTTTGCCATAAAAAAGTTAGTGTTTTTTTTAATAGTCAACTATATCTTGAACCAATTAATGAATAAAATTAAAATAATACATTTTTAAATTTTTTAATACATTTACAAATAATAATTCACCACAGCAACAACAAGGTCTTACAGACTGAAACTATATTTCTAGGTTGTAGTAGCTGGAGCATTAGAAGACTTTACTTTGTAGAATGATTTTTAATACCCTTAAATAAAATTTAGTATAGTAGTATAAATATAGTATAGTAGTTCTAAGACCATTATTCAGGTACCACAAAATTACCACGCTGCTTGTAGCTTAAATACTAAAGTCTACACTAGATTGCTGCATTTTGGAAGCTAAATTCTTAATATTAGCATGGTATTTATAGTTGCAACATTGTTCTTAAAAGACAAAAAGTGATTGCCTATTCTTAGGTTTTTTGTTTTGAAATGGCAACCCTAGAGTGTTTATAGGATTGTAAACTTATTTATTGGTAAAACCCTGCTAGGCCTTTTGAGTGTTGAGATAATCCTATTATTAGTATTAAATTTTTCCTTTCTCTGTAGGTTCTTAGTGTTTGATTTTAAATCAATTGACTGTTAACCAGTAGGCAGTAGTTACAATACAAAGCAATTAAATATTAAAAGTTTAAATTGAAGCAAAATCAATTACATCACAAATCAGTCATTGAATTGAGTCAACAATTTGTTGACAAGCATTTAAATATTTCAAAGGTAATACTAACCATACTCAATATTCCTTTGAGTACACTATACTAGTACTATTGTTACCATACCCGAGTATATATTTATTGAGCCATCATTTAATTAGAGCTAACAGTGTGCTTATTAAAATGAAATTATTTATTTTACTTTTAAGACAAAGTGTTTCCTTTGTATACCCCTAAAGGGATGGTCAAGGTAACTAATAGTTGCTTGGCTGGTGTTGTATAACCCAGTAGAAAATATTAATATTCCTTCTTTGTACAGAAAATTTGTGATTCTGATGGAGGATGACATTTGTCTATATAATTTTAGGTCTTTTGTGTATTTTTTACAAAACTTTACTTAAATAAGTATAAATTTTAAAAAGATAGTCTCAAATATGTTGGAAGGTCAAAGATATACTGATTGGTACACCCCACTGTGTACCATCTTATATTTATACTGCTTCTGTGAATTAAGAGGTCATTAGATGTTTAAATTTATTATACAACTTCATTCTTTACAACTTAGG
This sequence comes from Bedellia somnulentella, assembly GCA_963576735.1. NCBI lineage: Eukaryota > Metazoa > Arthropoda > Insecta > Lepidoptera > Bedelliidae > Bedellia > Bedellia somnulentella. The sequence goes on along the minus strand of OY755176.1, from coordinate 14,861,631 downwards.
CTTTATTATTTTAGTCATCCAAGGAAAAAAAATATTGTAAGAAGTATACAATCATTTTAGCAAAATAAAAATTATATGATAAGCTCATTTTTAGCGTTCTGAATTATTTCACATAACTTCATATTTAATACAAACCCTCTTCTATTTCTTCTTTTTAAGAATTGCTGTGATTTGACAAAATACATAAATGATCTGAAGATAATTGGTCTCACTCACACCACTGTTTTATGTCTTACCATCCTGGGGTTTGAACTGATATTCATTTTGTGATGTAGGCAGCACAAGAAATAATTTGACTGCTTGCATTGCATCTTTACTTAAATATTAAAAATCCCTATAAATGACATCCATGTTACCATCTAATTCAAATATTAATAAAACTATGCTCACCCACATTGAGTTGCTGAGAGACCTGATAGTATGATTTTCAATTATAAAAACCTTAAAATCAGTCTTATTTTAGTCCATTTTTAATAAATCAAAACATTGTTTGTCTATAAGTCTAATAGCAAAATCATCTATCATCACATCCTTTTTGCTCTGATGTCATTTCATTCCCACCAATCATAATGAGTACTATGCTCCAGATATTGCTACACCACTGCTCCAGATATTGCTACACCACTGCCCCAGCTATCTTCATTTTAGTTCAATATGGGCCACAGTACCTTTTAATAAAGTTTTATTTTAAAAATTAAAAATGAAGATAAAGTACCAGCTGATTGTTACATATGGGTATTTCCAGTTTTTTATTTCCAGCATTTTTATCAGTTAAATAAATGTTTGTTTTGATATATCAAATTACGTTAACCAACAAAAATTGTAAGAAAATAATTGTATTTAACTCAAACAACATCTGTATAGAAACTTGTAATTAAGATCTAGCACAACGTCATGAATCGCTTAACGGGTGCGACCTTAGGAAATCTCTTAATGCGAACAAATTTTTGATGAAAGTATACACTAAGATTTTTATATGTTAAACTTGAATAGTTCTCAAATAACAAAGAAAAATTTCGACACAGGCGGGAATCGAACGCGCGATCTCGGGTATACGCCCACGTCGCTCTGCCAATTGAGCTACCGTGTCAATGGCTGCCAGCACGAAATTCTTCTATCCTTTGTTTCTTTTTACACTTTTAAATTTTTCTTTCCTTTTTTATTAGTAATAATCCCCAAATGAGGTTTTCATGAACAAAAACATTCAAATTATGTGATAGTGAAGTGAGGTGCTTTCCTTTATTTATCCTTTATTTATTAGTAATATATCCCACATGAGGTTTTCATGAACAAAAACATTCAAATTCTTTCTTTCATGTCTGCTCCGGGGTCATAACTTCTAATGTATTCGACTTTTTTCAAATGTGGCTCTGCCTGTTCCTTGAAAACAAAAAGTGGAGTAGGATTTTTATATACTTTTTGTTTTATTATTATATATTACAGAAATGTAGAAGTTCAAATATAATTTGTATAGTATATTCATATATACTTTCTACCATTAAATTCAAATGCTAATCTAAAACAAACAGTGACACTGCCTATATCTTGCAGAGACTAGACAAGAGTTGATTCAATTAATTATAGCCAAACTGATGTTAAAATATTAAAACTAAAACATATACTACTACTTTCATATAGGTAAAATCATGGAATATTTATATTGCAAGCTATTCCAAATTCACAGCAATTAATGAACCTTTAAGTGGACATTATACGTACGTAACTTAGACTTAGCTTATCACACTACACTTACATACCATACTTATTGTACCATGTAATGTAAACCTCCTTTACATCAGCATACCAAAGTACCACAAAGTTAATTCTAGAATATCCATTTCCTTCCAGAGCGTATGGCACAAGAGTTGTGCGACGAAATCAAACGCTTACAAAGACGTCGCCAGTTGCGACTAGCGTCCGGCGCGGCCGCGTCGTGTTCCTCCTCCAGCGGCAGCGAGGGAGACTGCTCGCCGCCGCACCACTCGACGCATAGCTCTGCTAAAGTACACAGCCGGGCTCTATTCACATTCAAGCAGGTAAGCTCAAGAATAACTGCTAGGATTGGGAGAGATATACCTTGGTTTTTGTTGGGTATACTGACCTTGGTTTTTCTTGGGTATGCTGATGATAAGAGTCTCTGCAGAAGTATTATAAGATGGAGTATTTGCACTATAAAATTACTAGAGATTTGCTGTGCTTGTCATGGGTATATTGATTATTTAAAGTCACCATAGCAAGATAAGCTCCTATTATTCATACAAAATTATCACGAAACATATGCGTTCTGACACGTAACTTGCTATCCTTTTATAAGGTAACGACAATATTTAGCCCATATCACATAAATAAATAACCTTCCATCAAAATCCAGAAATCTCTGGTTCTTTTTAATGGGAATTAACTAACAAATTGTATTTGAATATACTGTGTAGCTTATTATCCAAAATTTAAGTTGATTCTGTCGTTTGTCCTGGCTACTATCACAACATAATAGTAATCTTTAGTCTGCCGATTCTCTCTCCATTTGCCTTTCTATGCAATTAAGTACACACTCAACTAATATAAACCTACTCCCCCCCAGGTCCGCATGATCTGCGAGCGAATGCTCCGCGAGCAGGAGGCGGCTCTGCGCGCCGAGTACGAGAGCGCGCTCAGCTCCAAGCTGGCCGAGCAGTACGACGCCTTCGTGCGGTTCAACTTGGATCAGGTAACTATTATTACACACTGCTTACTTATAAATACTTGTATATACATGCATGTAATCACACCATTAGTTTCCATTGGGTTAGGCAGAGACTAACGACCGCTTTGTATCCTGCCAAATTTTTTAGCTTCATTGACATTCATCTATCTTTTAATTGGCCGAGCAGTACGACGCCTTCGTGCGGTTCAACTTGGACCAGGTAATACCAGGGGTGTATGCTTTGCAGGGTGGTTGCTAATAAATCACACTCAGAACGAAAAAAGGGTTAAGTCCAAAAATAGTGAAATTGAGTTACAATCATAGAGAGACATAAAAAAGTATGCTCTATCCGATGAATAGTAAAACAAAGGTACTTATTGTTAAAAAATCATGATATTGAATCTTCCGTCCCTAACAATAAGTGCCTTGGCTTCATTTGTTTACTAATTACCTGTCAGTGTTGAAATTTTTCTCTTCTTTATTTATTCTTTATTGAGCCTCTTTCGCTCTGAGAGTGCAATAAACAAATATATACAGACTAATCAAGGTAGCCCTCAGTGAGATACAAACCCACTACTTTCAGACCAGTCCATGTTAGAGAGATTATGATTTATTTAAAATTGTACACAGAGTGTATGTCATATTCGTATATAAAAGATGTCCTATATCTGTAAAACGTCATGTGATATTTTGTCATCTGGTGTTCAGGGCATTAAGAATAATATTTTTCATCTAGCTAGACTGATGTGTTTGAGAATCCTATTACCACTTTGTAGGGACACAATGTCTTCTTAATATATAACTTAAAAGTTTGCAAAATTTCCATTATATCTTGCATTCATCAATGATAAAGATAAAAGAAAATTAATTGCTTCCTTAGGCCTTACTGTCTTATAGCTCACCATCAACAAAAATCCTATTATATATTTTTATATTTTATTAAAGTTAATGCTGGTGGTTGGTTCCTAATTATTATTTCCTAATATTAGGCTTATATGCAATCCAAGAATCTGGATTGTGCATATATTATAGGCCGAATATAAATAAATGCAGTTTATAATAAAATATAAATGATAACATATTTGTTTTAACAGGTTCAACGTAGACCTCCTCCAACCTGCATGCCTCACGGAATGGATGCTGAACACCATATGCATCAAGATCTTGTCCCAAGCTGTAAGTATTACTTTTTGGTACACTATAAACATTATTCATCTCATCTCACAGCTCATTTATGTCCCCACCAAGGGGCTCGAGCCTACCCTATATAGGGCGATTTGGCCATAGTCCACCACGCTGGCCAATTGCAGGTTGGCAGACTAACAACTACTACCGTAATAGTAGCCGGGACCGACGGCTTAACTTGCCCTCCGAAGCGCAGAATCATCTTAATTTTTTGGATAATCAGGTGATTCAAGCCTGCAATATCCTTCCAAACTTGGTTAAATCTTACAAATTAAATTTGTAAGGTTACCGCCCCCCGGGGATCGAACCCGAGACCTCCGTATTTGAAACCAAGCGCTTAACCGCATGACCACGGAGGCAGTCTATTAAAACATTATTCTTTATATGCAACTAACTAAAAAGTGGCCAAAAGATATAGAAAATCTAATTTAAAATATGCTTTGTTTCAGATCTGTCCTAATGATGTAGTTTTTCGGCTATTGCAGTCCCAGCACTGCACAAATATCAAGACAAACATATTTTGGTATATGTGAACACGGGAAATTTTTCGCGTTAAGTTTCCTGAATAAAATTGTGATTATTGAATGAAGTTTAGCAAATCAATATTGTGAAGAGAATTGTGGTTTCTAAATTTTAACACTTAATAACCAATGTACAACAAAATAATACCCCAAAATAGCACATTCTTGATTTGCTAAATTCCATATTTTTTTTCATGCCACGTAATATAAATTAGCTTATATGCTTTAGGTAAGGATTGCTGGATAATTGTGTTCATAGACTGAAGAATGAAGTTAAAGATTGATAATTTCTGCTGATCTTGACTACTAATCGACACAATGACTGGCTGAAATTAAAATTATAGTCGAAATTATCTGGATATAACTATTGACTAGCTTTGTAAAGAGGGTGTAAAAATATTGCTATCTGGTTGAGTACACCACAATTATTGGATGCAATAATCAACATTTACACTTTTAAATATACAAGATTCCTTAGTAGATATTAGAGACACAAATAAATTCACGCAGAGTGCCTGTTTGCGAATCATAAACATTTCTTCTGTAAGTAGCCATAATTTGGTGTATTTAATTTAACGGCTATATTTAGTTTTAATTTGTAGTTACATTTTATTTTGGTAAATTTGTTGATAGTCATGTAAAATAATAATTGATTTTACAATAGGATTCATGAGCCGACTGCATCTTATCTGCAATGCTCTTTTATTGCACATTGTAAGCAAATTATACTAAGTTATTTTTTGAGTTGTATTGCAGTAGTGCAAAGAACTTGAGTTTTTATCTTTATTACCATTAAGGTTTTCGATTTGTAATAATTTCTATTGCATCTACTATATGTAACATGCATGTATAGCTTGTGTTTCATGAATAGACTTCCTAACTATATTATACTTATTAAATGGATGCACTTATCAAAAACGATTATTTATTAGTTTCATTTCTTTTCAATGTTTATTAAAGTTGTTTACAATAATAAGCAATATGTATAATCTACATACTCCTAGACCTAGAATATAATTCTGTTTTGATTCTACACAGATGATTGCAGAATTTACTTTAATGATCTATTATCTTTACTTAATTTTAACTTTTTATTTGAGAAGAATCTATGATTGTTACCAAGCATTATCAATGAAAATTAGGATAGGTTTTTTTAAATTGTATTATCAGCTCATTAAAAGTAAGTTATTGGCGTTTAAGAACGAAAATAAATTAGCTAAAATATGATTTAGTGTATTATTTTCTAATATATAGCCAAACCCAAGAAAGCTAAAAATAGTAAAACACATTAATTTCAGCAGCATACTAGTAAAATTATTATTGATAAAAAAATATGTAATTACGAGTACATTATTAGTATACAAGAACCAAAAATAAAACAAGTAGTACAGTTTTATAAGGGACATATAGCACAGTTAATTTAAATACCTATATAAAATAGGAATATTTGATTATAGGTCATTCAATGGGCCCCAATTGAACGTGACACTGAACAATGGACTGCACTGGCAAACCAAAAATTTTTATTTAGCCTTGGGAGGTTTCCTTCCGGAGTTTTCTCGCCGGGTTTAAAACCCTGATAACAAATAAACTACACTAAAATTCGAATAAAAAAAAACTGTGGTGTAGGCGCCTTTTAGGAGGATGGCATCAGTGGAATAGAGATATTTAAAAGAGACGACAGAATTTCAGGACTGGATGTAATACAATAGGCACTTTTTAAGATCGATCGATACTTTTTAAGATCGATCGATACTTTCTAAGATCTTGGCAAACCTATCTAGCTTAATTTACATAAATGTAAATTAAGCTAGATAGAAGTACCTCTAGTTGGATCACCCAGTATCAATATTTTCGGATATGTTATTCTTTGGCCCTTTTTAACACGCTTGGCTGAATTGCACTTAGTCATGTGACAGTGTATTCGTACAAAACCCCCTATCACGTGAGTACACTGTCCAAGCAAAACGTGGGTTCTCTGAACACCAGGTGACAATGTCATGTGTTGTTCAGAAGTATTAGTACCTCTGCCAACCCCTTTAGGGATATTCAGCGTGAACGTTTGAGTTTAAGTTGAGTGAATTTAATAAATAGTGACAATGCGATATATAGGTACATCTTCGAAAGAAAATAAATAAATACAGGCGGGTATAGCATAATAAAAACAGAAGTCATATGTTTTCGTCGCTACGGAAAGTTTTCTTAAAAATGGGGGCATGAAAAACGTGTCAGCTCGCTGTGTACCCCGAATGCTTGCTGACGCGCAGAAACACACGAGATTGAGAATTTCACAAAGCTGTTTGTATTTGATACAACAAGATCCTGACAGGTTTCCGCCTCGATTCATAACTATGGATGAAACATGGCTTCACCATTTAGACCCGGAAACAAAATAACTGTCCATGACTTGGAAAAGACCATCATCTTCTACTCCAAAGACAATTCCCTCCGAGGGTAAGATAATTGGCTCTCTTTTCTAGGACAGCCAAGGGGTGGTAATGATCAAATACCTAAATCATAGAGCCACTGTTACGGTGACTTTGTATGCAGAACAAATAAAAAAGTTGGGTGAGGAAATACGTAAGAAACGGCGGCGTGGCAAACTAGCTAAAATTGTTTTGTTTCACCACAAGGGCGTCACCGTCGCCAGCCGATGGCGCAGGGGAGGGAAGTTGACTTTACCTACTACAATTCATACTTTTCTCATTCTCTATGAATTAAATTAAACACAAAAATAAAAGACCAATTTGTTTTTTTTTCATTTGAAATGAATAATTGTAAAGTTATGATTTTTAAAAGATTGTTTAACTTTTGTTCATAATGACGTCATCTATCAACAAAATCCAAAGTGATATGCAAATGAAGCGAAAAGGTTAGTAAACATTTTGCTGATTGCTAACTTTTCACGAATTTGTGATCTCAAATGAAATTAATGCGATATTACCTATGATTTTCGATATTTATTATCAGCATCACTATTGTAAAACTTTTCATATCGATTTTTTTAATCTTTTTTATGTTAGCGATTACTTATTTCTATTTACCTCCATGGGAAGACCAGAAAAGCGTGTGCTGTATAGTTCGGCATCGATTTTGCATCGATCCATGAATCTTATACCCATCTCCATTGCAGATTGACTGACTTGACAGGTGCGTCAGTCAAACGTCAGTACTTTTTTGTGTTTGTGTCATTTTGTATTGTGTTTAGCTGATGAATAAATTTCATTTTGTTTGCTAATTTAAACTTCTGTATCTACTAAAATTTGTGCCCATACCCTTAAAATTTCACCTTCAATGTGATAACCATTTGAACCACCAGAGTATTGAAAAGACTGGCCTTATTTTTCATCATTGCTGATTGCAATAGAAATAATGAGTTTTGATTCATCAACTAATAATTCTAACGAAAAAACGGAGAAGAAATCTTCACTTTATAATAGAAATAAAAACGAAGAGTTACAGATATCTCGTACTGACATGAACATGTTAATAATGAATTATTTAGTTACAGGTAACAAAACTTTGTTTATATGTAAATATTTTTGAATTTACTTTGCAGCTGCACCATTATATATGTTTGGCTTTTGTTTATAGAGGGCTTCAAGGAAGCTGCTTTGAAATTCCAACAAGAGGCTGGGCTTCAAGAGCCAGCTCTTTGTAGCTCCCTGGATGAGCGGATCATGATCCGTGAAGCTGTTCAAGGTGGCAGGATCCCTGAGGCTATAGCCATGGTTAATGCTTTACACCCGGAACTACTAGACAATGACAGATATCTGTATTTTCACTTACAGGTAAGGAACACTTTTAGAAGCTTCTTAGAAATCTATTTAAGTCTTGTCTTGTATTCAAACAAATTATAAATTTAATTATGCTACATCATTGTTTTGTAAGGTATGTTACAAAATACTTGCAGTTTAATTTTACTTTTACATTAATTTGAAAGATATTGCATAAATCACACCAATATGTGGATTTGACATAATTGAATACAATTGTCTTCCACAAAAATGTGGAAATTAAACCTTATAATCCTTTACAACCATTAGTCTTGGCAAGAAGGGTCATGTGCACTTTATGTTGTGCAATCTTTGTACATACAATAGATTTACACTAGTAATCTTATTCATTTGTTTAGAACTAATGAGCAAGGCATTCTCAAAACTGAAATGATTTTGATTTAAATTTTTTAGCATTACCATTATCAATTATATGTATTTGAATATGAATAATTATGAAAAGTGGTTATAAGGGTTACAGATTGGTTGTTGAGCCATAATAAAATTAAATAATTTGAGAGCCAATATGTTATCAGTAGTTTCAGTTAAGTTAACCTAATGCAGTATTCACATTTTGTTATCCTTCTAATATTAATCCACATGATATGTGGACGGCCTCGTAAAACGTTTCTGGACCAGATAGAAAATGTTCTTATAAAGGCGGGGGTCCGAAGTGAGAAGAATAAAAGAGCATGTATGAGAAGGATAATGAATGTAAGGGAAGCAAGAGAGGTTTGTCAAGATCGTACTAAGTGGCGATCGATAGTCTCTGCCTACCCCAATGGGAATAATGGGTGTGAGTATAAGTAAGTAAGTAATGATATGTGGGTGATTTTTGACTGACTTCAAAAAAGGAGGTACACAATTTGTTTGTGTGTATGTTAAGTGACTATTCAGTTTATTGTCAATTGATTTCGAAAATTGTTTTTCTCTTCAGTTGAATATGCTTCCAAAGTGGTGCCACTTAATTCTTATTGGGTTTGGTGGCATTGTTAAAGATATTTAAAAAAATATCATAACGCATTTGTAGAAAACTTAGTTGTTTATTGAATTTTGAATGAAAATTTGGGTTTTTCTGTTGAATGTCCGAAGGCGGACTTTTTTTGTTCTAAAATAAGTTATGAGACAATGTTTTTTTTAAGGATTTAATATATGTTTTAGGCGCCAAAATATAAATAAAGACATGCTTAAAATTATGAGGTTGAGATTTACATTAAAATTGTTTCTGCACCAATAAACCCTTATAATATAATATAATGTTATAAATAATTTTTCAAGCCATATAGTGTCGGCTTAGAACGTCGCTAACTCTTTCTACCCTCGGGTGTCGGTTCGGGCTATGCGGTTGGAGACCCACAATACTTTATTACTACTATCTTGTCCCCCCTATCAACTTTGAAATGAGGCTGAGAAGTTTGTTGCTCTGAAGGTATGGCCCTTTTGTGATTTATGTCCCTGAGTATATTTATGTAAATAAACACATTTCAATACGTACCTAGTCGGTGCTTAAATTCTGTCACAAACGAAATTGGATATAAAATGAAAATTAGTCATGATATTCGAAAAAGATTAGTTTGAATAAAAGGTAATTTAATTAGCTTACATTAAACACAACATTTATTCAAAACGATTGCCACACATTTTCACAAAAGCCTTCAATCTTCGCGGCCAGTCTTCAATAGCGGCACGGCCCATATTAATGTCGATATTGATCACTGCTTTAGTCAATGATGGATGACTTTAGGCTGCTCAAATTGTGAGGTTTAGAACAGACCTTCTTCTCCAATTCCTGCAAAATTTTGGAATCCAGAAGATTGAGGTCAGGGCTAGATAAGGGCCTTGATAGCTCGATATTCTGGAGTTCAAACCACTCCTGAGTTGTTTTGGCCTTATGAGCAGGTGTAGAGTCCTGTTGAAACACAAATGGCCGTTCTCCAAAGAGTGTCTGGGGCAGATCTTTTACTATACAATCTAAAACCGTGTTTCCGTACAATTGCATTTGCACTGGTTTTGAAACCTTTTTCACAAAATTGCACTTCAGTAGGGCCATAGTAGGACCCTCGCAACTAAATCATGATTGATGATGAATGATGACCGTGCTGCACTCTGGGAATGGCATTTCCAGCGGCCGCAGAGCTAGTAGCGTAACACCCAGTAATTTTTTTTGTTGTATCTCTCCTAAATATTATAAAAAATATCGTCTGTAAACAGGATATCGCGGTGTCTTTTTCTTGCGTACCGCTTAAGCGCGTTACTCTGCATTTTTTGGCTGTCATAGCTATCAGACGCGCTTTCAGAATATGTCCACTATTTTGTCGGTAAGCTCGTAGTCCCAGGTCTTCATTGAGTACTTTTTTTACCGGTACTTCTGGTTAAACCCATCTTCAAAGACATCAATTTCTACTTGCGGTCGGGATTTCGTGCCGTACGCGCCTTGATTGCTTTGATCACCCCTTGAGTTCTAATGGAACGAACTCTGCCAGTTCTTTTCTCGTCATCGACACTAGAGGTTTCATTGTACCTCTTGATGGTACGGTATACGAACCTCATCGTGATGTTTAATTTTTGAAGTATGTTGAATATTGTCTTTGGTGGACGGCCGCAACGATGCAATGCAATTACTGTTAATCAGTTCTCTTTGCGAGTTCTCTCTCCATCGTTAAAAAAATAATGAATGTAATAGTGATTTAGCAGATTAGTATTAAAAAAACAATTGGGAATCTAACACCATTTCATGTTTTTATCTAAGTGTTCTATTTTTAAAAGAAATGGCCAGTGACAGTATTTAAGAACCGACTAGGTATATGTATAGCACTTAAAATATCGATGTGTCCATCATAATTTGAAGATTCACTATAATAAACGTGGAGATCAGAGTGATTACATCATGTGAGAAGTCAGTTCTCATGTCTCAAACATATAATCATGGGTCGCTGCTACTATCACGGAAATTGTTAGCCTGTCAACCTGCACTGGCCAAGCATGGTGGCCAACTCACCTTAGTAAGGAAGCCCCTAGGTGGGGACATATATGGCTTGCAACGAGTCAGAATCCAATGTCAGCTTATTAAGTTATACATTATTTTGTAGTTGCAGACAATTTTTATAAGGGATGCACAATGTAGGCGTTTGTAACAAAATTTTCCCAATATTTTCGTCACTATCAGCTCATAGAAGTCTACAGCTAGACATAAGCCTCCGCCACAACAACTGGTAATGTTTTTTATAATCTAATAAAAGTTGGATGAACTACTCTGGCTATATTTTTTTCTTCACAGCAATTACAACTACTGGAACTGATAAGAGCCGGTCGTGCCGAGGAAGCCCTGGCGTTCGCCAGCGCCACCCTGGCGGAGGCGGGGGCTGCCGACAACAACGCCCTCACTGAGCTGGAGCGCTCTCTGGCCCTGCTTGCTTTCCCCGATCCTCACGCTTCACCCTTTGCGGATCTACTACTGCCATCGCATAGTCAAAAAGTGAGTATTCTATTTGATTTGGTGGCTTTGAAACTAATTTGTTTATGTAGCTTTTTATTTTACTAATTATATATATGCACACACAGCTAAATAATCCAAGACTAAATAAAGGTCGTTTTGGAGATCTTTGGGGGAGGCCTATGTCCAGCAGATGATGATATAAAGAAGGCTTAATAACTAGAGCCTCAGAATAAGTAATATAATAGAATGCATATGTAAATAAAAAGAGAGACTAAGAAAGAATCATCCATATTCATAGTATAAATGCCCCCAGGGGAAATCGTATCAGCGATGTCTGAGTCCAGACGCTGGATAAGCTAATTTAAAGAAATGTTTGAAAACGTTTTAAAATTATATTGCTGCATATGCATTCTGCAAAATGATATTTAATGTTCACTTTGTCTATATATTTTTCAGATCGCAAGTGAATTGAATGCAGCTATTTTAAAAATGGAAAATCAGGAGTACACGAATCCCAAACTATGCAGTCTGCTGCGTATGATCCTTTGGTCTCAGAATGAACTTGACAAACATAATATTAAGAACTATCCAAAGATGACAGATTTAGCTAACGCCACTATAGAAGACCCAAAGTAGTTTTATTATTTTTGTATTTATTTTAACAACGTAACAGTATGAGTTAATGAATGAGCTAGATGTGTAAGACTAGGTAACTTAGCTGGGTTGTCTGTTTGCGAGACATCATGTGCAGAAAAACTTTCATAGTTTGGACACGACTGCCACTCTATTTTAGATAGAGTATTACAGAAATCAGCATTGATTTGAATGTAATAGTAACTGAAGTATGTCAATAATTTATAAGTGTATTTACCTGTATTTCTTAGATCTTGATAACATAAAATAAAGTACACATGGAATTTAGTGCTGTTTTATTTGTATTCTTTTTACAATTTTTAAATTCATCCTTCGCAGCATATTAGCGATTATAATTTAACAGATGTCGAAAACATTTTACAGTCAATATTTATGAGTTGCTTAAACATCAACAATAAAAAAATATTACTATAATAATGATGGAAATTTCATTTCTTCACCAACTTAGAACATAATCTAAAGCCTTTGATATGATGCCGCTTGATTTCTGTGGAACAGGTGCCGTAGGTATGGGAGTAGGACACAGAGATCTGGCTGCATTATGCCTGCAAAAATAAATACAGCTTATTAATTTCAATAAAACTTGTGATACCTCATATGCATAAAAAAGTGCCCATGTAAACCCTTACCTAGTTACCCACACTACACTAACGACCGATTTCTGAATTGAGTATTCCAGCTGATAACAACTTAAGTATCGTTCTGTCGCATTGAAATCTGAACAACTGAATGAGACAAAACGATATTTAAGTAATTCTCAGCTTGAATACTCAATTCAGAAATCGGGCGTAAATCAATGGATAGTTGGTTAAAGTTTTCTTGCAATGTTTTTGGCCATGTACAGGAAGTCATATAACTAAAATTTAAATACATATTTATTTTTACATATAATTAATTAAATTTATTATCAATTAAATTTAGTATTAATTAAATTTACATATAATTAAAATTTTCTTTACAATTCTTTTAGTGGTTCACACATTATTGCCCCACGAAAGTTTTAACTGTACATACATACATACATATACTCACGCCATTAGTTCCCATTGGGGTAGGCAGAGACTATTGATCGCCACTTCGTACGATCCTGACAAACCTCTCTAGCTTCGTTTACATCCATCAATCTTTTCATACATGCTCTTTTATTCTTCATACTTCGGTTGCCAGCCTTTTTGAGCACACTCTCAATTTGGTCCAAGTGTGTTCTCCGTGTTCGTTCTCTACTAACATTACTAGCACTAGCTCTATAGATCCCTTTTACCTTTCTGTCATCCACAATAGTGACACCGACTCTACTCTACGGTTGCCAAACATGGCCGATAACAAATGAAGTAATACACAAACTGCAGATATTTCAAAGAAGCGCAGAAAGAAGCATGCTAGGTCTGACTTTAATAAATAAAGTAAGAAATACAGTAATTAGACAAACAACAAATATTATTGACGCTGCCAAATTAGTTTGCCAACTAAAATGGAGATGGGCGGGCCACCTAGCCAGAACAACCGATGGGCGCTGGAGTGAGAAAATGCTACACTGGTACGGTACGCCCCCCCGGCCGGCCGCGCCGTCGCTGGCGGGACGACCTCGTGAGTGCCGCCGGCATCAACTGGACGCAGCTCGCCGCCGACAGAGACCAATGGCGATCGATGGAGGAGGCCTATGCCCAGTACTGGGCTACCCATTAAATTAAATTAAACTAAATATAATTCGTAATAATGTATATTAAATAATTGCAAAAATGTATATAAGTATAAAAATAAGCTAATCTAATAAAATAATTGCATGTACATAATAAATCTAAGAATATATTATAATTATAAATCAATGGTTAAAACTTGTATTAATATTAATAAACTTATATTAATAGTCAATTATTAACTATTATATCACGACAGGACGAGCGCGCGCCTGTCGTGCCGGGGTATCGGTTGCGTCACATACCGCGCACTGCCAGCTCGGGTCGTCTCGCGGTGGAGGGGTAGGATATCAGGAGTGATCTCAATGTTCGTGTTTGCAGACACCCAACTTCTACCACTTCCGCCGTAGAACAAATGTGGCTGCGCATCAAAGTGAACACAATTACGATTATAGTAGGTACCGCATATAGACCACCCTGGCAAAACGTTGATATATTCCTGGATGCACTGAGTGATAGTATAACATCATTTCATAATTATGACAAATTCATATTAATGGGGGATTTAAACATTGATATGTTGTGTCATTCAGATCGCAAATATAATCTTATTAATGATTTTTGTAGCTCTTTCAGCTTAACCCAACTAATAAATCAAGCAACACACATTACAGAGAACAGTGAAACAGCTATTGATCTTGTCATTACTGACCTACAGGTGCGATCAGTTGAGATTAAATCCGTACCTTCCTTGGGTCGTCATGCCTTCATTAGCATAGAATGTAATATTAAAAAGCCGAGGCAAATACCTCGGTACGTCACGTATAGGCCGCTTAGTGACATAATTCCAGAGCTTTTTGAAAGAGACCTTAAAAGTATTGATTGGTCTAAACTGAAAAACTTATCAGATATGAACGACCTGGTAATTACATTCACGGAGTACCTTACAACTCTCTTTGATTTGCATGCGCCTTACAAAACTATACTTATTAAAGAGCAAACCTATCCATATATAACGGAAAATCTGAAACTATTTATGTCTTTACGTGATGACGCTCATAATAAATGTAGACATACTAATGTAGACAATGACAAAAAAATATACAAAGATTTGAAACATCTCGTTAATGTCTCTCTCCACTACGAAAAAAAAGCCTATTTTAAGACTCAAATTAATAAACATATAATTAATAGTTTAAAAAACACTAAAAAACACGCTTTTATAAGTGCACTTAAAAGTCAAAAATAAATTACGGGTCGTTCAAGTTGTCTCTATTTCTGGGCTGAAGTGTAAACTATGTGCTTTTAATTATAATATTTGATTGTAAAAGCGTGGGGCGCTGGAAAAGGAAAGATTTTTTGTTTACCTTGCTAAGAAATCAAGTTAAGCGATGTTTCAGGAAGCAGGTTACAGAGATCGGCACTCTAACTAGAGTTGCAGCACTACTAGTTCGAGGCTCTATATCAAACAGTCTGTTCAAAGTACTAGTCAACAGTGGCAATGTGTAGAGTTCTTGTTCGTGTATTTGTTTACAAGAAAGTTTTTCCTGCTCCAGCGCCCCACGCTTTTACAATCAAATATTGTAATTAAAAGCACATAGTTTACACTTCAGCCCAGAAATAGAGACAACTTGAACGACCCGTAATTTATTTTTGACTTTTAAGTGCACTTATAAAAGCGTGTTTTTTAGTGTTTTTTAAACTATTAATTTATTTTATGCTTTTTAGTCTTATGGCATATTTTCAACCCAGAGGTCCGAGTAGAGGAGCAAGGCTACTTACAACAGGGTTTCGCCCGGTTCCCTAAGGTGACGCTAGCGACATGACATTTTTAACCACCCTCATGCCATTCAGCCCTCGGAACGTTTCTCACCTTGGCTTGGGTGGGATCTTTAACAAGCTACTACCCCATTTACACGTCAATATACATCGTATCGTAGTAGCGCCTGTAGCTCAGTTGGACTGATGTGATCGTATTTACAAGTTAAGCAACGCGAGCTGCCGTCCAACCACGGATGGGTAACCGCCTAGTGGTATTTATCTCGGGCGCTACCGTGCTTCGCAAGGCACGTAAAGCCGTTGGTGCCGGTTGTTATCGTAAGATAGCAGTCGTCAAGCTTTGTCAGAGACCCAAACGGGTGGCTTGATAACATCTAACGGTAAGGTGACCACTAGCCTTACAAACCTCCACCAACCCGGCTGGCCCCCGTGGTGAAGTATGGCTAATACCTTCCTCACGGAAGAGACCCGTGCCCAGCAGTGGGACGTTATGGGTTGGTAACGATACATCGTATGCTAATATTCATAATGAAGTTCCAGTTCAAATCTTCCGGCTCCATCATCAGATCAGTTCGATAGTACCATATTATTGTATTCAGACCTTGAAACCTAATCGTGGTCAAAGTTCATTACAAGACCTTTCTAACAAGTCCAAATACGGCTATAATACGATCATCCATCATTAAGTTCCAGTTCATATCTTCCGGCTCCATCATCAGATGAGCTCGACAGTACCATATTATTGTATTCAGACCTTGAAACCTAATCGTGGTCAAGGTTCATTACAAGACCTTTCTAACAAGTCCAAACACGGCTATGGTACGCTATTTCATTATGGAATGCTAGTGCCTATCTTCCGGCTTCATCATCAGACCTTGAAACCTAATCATGGTCAACGTTCATTATAAGACCTTTTTAACAAGTCCAAACACGGCTATGATACGATAATCCATCATGAAGTTCCAGTTCATATCTTCCGGCTCCATCATCAGATCAGCTCGACAGTACCATATTATTGTATTGTCATCGAAATCACATACAACTGCCAATTTTCATAACGCTATGACCTTTAGAAGATGGTTAAATTAGTTTTCTTAGATTTGATTACATAGTTACATACATACAGGTCGACCTAACAAAAGCGTGTTAAAAAAAAACCCCAACTTATTATGGAAAAACCTTAAATCCACAGTCTTACGTAAACACACAGATTTCATACTTCCTGAAAACTTTAATGATCCTGAGATTATAAACCAACATTTTTTAACAGTTCCTGGGGATGATGTAGTAAATATATCCTGTCTCACGTACTTTGAACATCACAGGTACTGCTCGTCCACATTTAAATTACTTAAAGTTACACCAGACAAAGTGCTACAAATTATTAAAAGCCTTAAGTCAAATGCCCAAGGTTCCGATCAGCTCTCTCTCTCCATGCTTCTTATGTCACTACCTGACACGCTAGAAATAATTACGCACATAGTAAATAAATCGATAGAACGCTCCACTTTTCCGGACTTGTGGAAAAGAACGCTAGTACTGCCGATCCCTAAAAAAAACAACCCTACAACTTGCGCTGATCTCCGACCCATAAGCCTCCTGTCTACTGTCTCGAAAACTTTAGAAAAAATTGTCTGCGAGCAGATGACCAAATATCTTGAGAATAAAATTCTTCCAACCTTGCAGTCAGGCTTTCGTAGGCAGCACAGTACTACTACTGCCCTTCTTGATGTGGTTGATAACATATTAGCAGCTCAAGATAAAGGCCAGGCCACTCTCCTTACACTGTTGGATTGTACCCGTGCATTTAATTCAATGAATCATGCATTAGTAATGGCTAAACTGGCTTACTACGGTTTTGATCCCTCTGCTGTTAAATGGTTCAATAGTTATCTCACTTCACGCTCCCAGATTGTAAGGCTTACTAAAAGGAATGGAGAAACTTTGTATTCAGATGAATATGCAGTCTCCAGGGGAACGCCCCAAGGATCTAACCTAGCTCCATTACTTTTCATTTTGTACACCTCTGATATAACCTCTCACATAACCCATTGTAAATATCACCTTTTTGCTGATGACATACAAGTATATACCTCAATTAGCCCAGACAATTATGATACTGCAATAGCATTTATGAATAAAGATCTCATTAATATTGACAAATGGTGCAAAAACAATTCACTATCGCTTAATCCCAATAAATCCAAATTTCTTATCCTAGGCAGCAAGTCACAACGAGCAAAAGTTGCAAAAAAGAACCCGAAAATTATTATAGCCAACGTTGAGATAGAGAGGGTTCAAAAGGGATTGGGACTTGGGATTGATATTTGACGAGGACCTGAGGTTCGAATGTCATGTCTTAGATAAAATCCGCAATTGTTTTTACAAACTAAAGGTCTTATACAAAATACGGCCTTATCTTAGTATTGAACTACGTATTAAACTATGCGACTCTTTGGTATTGAGCAAATTAAATTATGGGGATGTAGTGTATGGGCCTTGCCTTCTTGATCGTACAAAACGTCTCATACAAAGGGTTCAGAACGCATGTATTAGGTTTTGCTACGATATTGGTTCCAGATCGCACATAACACCCATTTTAAATAGTAACAATATACTGAATCTGGAATCAAGGCGTAAATTACACCTGGCTACACTCCTCTTTGGAACCATCAAACGGGCAAGCCCATCCTACTTATATGACAAACTAACTTGGTCAGAAAATGTCAACACATACACTACGCGTGGTAATAGTACCTTATTAATAACACCTCTTCACCGCACAACAGCATTCCGTGGCAGTTTTCGTTTTGCTGCCACAAAATGCTGGAATGATTTGCCCCCACCCTTAAAAACTCTGAACTCTTTACCTTTGTTTAAACTTAAATTGAATTTACTCCTGCGGAACTTACCTAATGCATAACAGATTGTTACAATTTATTTATTTATTCATTCATTGTATAATTTGTATATCAATCTTATATATGTAATGTATGTAGCTATTTACATTTTCCGTATCTCTTCATTTATTTATTTTTTATTTTTTTTACGTAATATTTGTATTCATGTTTATGTATAAATATGTGTATATGTTTGATTATATATATTTATAAGTCAATATGTTTTAGTATTGTACGTATACTCTGAAGAAATAGGTGACATTTGGTTGGTTGTTGACAATTTATTGCATTATTTTTCTTTACTTTTGTTTTATTTTAAATTTTTGTTGTTAAGTTTCTGTTTTAGCAATTGTTTGTATATTAGATTAAGTCTTTTTAATTAGTTAGTTAGTATTATTTATGTTAGGTTATAGTCTTTTTAATTAGTTAGTTAGTATTATTTATATAATAATCTGGGCGCCAGCTGAAAACCAGCGTATGGGAGAATCATCAGCCTGGCTGCTTGTTTCTTCCATGCTGAGTTGGAGCCTATTTGGTACAAAACTTGTCATTTTCCGCTTGTTCATTTGTAAATTGTGTGTTGTCAAAAAATTTTGTTCCAAATAAATATTTTTTCTTTCTTTCTTCTTTCTTCTTTAATGTATAATAATGTTGACTTAAATGAAATGAATGTTATACCTAAGTAAATGAAATGTATTAATTAACTATAAATAACTTAAGTTGTATTTTGGGAAATAAAAGGCTTATTATTATTATTATATTATTATTTAATTTCTGTCATCCATCCTCTCTATGTGCCCAAACCATCTCAACATTCCTTTTCTATCTTTCTTACAATATCATCTTTCTCACACCACACTTTTCACGAATAATACAACTTCTTAGTCTTAGTCTATAATCACTTTCAAGCAACTCTGTCAAACCGTCATCCATGAAAAAAATTAAGAGCCACGGAGAAGCTACACATCCCTGTCAGACACCCCTAGAGATTCCAAATCAGTCCGTGTTTTGTTCGTTTACTTTTACACATGCACTAGAATCGTCATAGTGATACTTATGCACGTATAAGTTGACTGCCCAAACCGAACATGGATAACACCTCCCATAAACCCTTAATCTAAAAATCATAAATCTTACCACCCTATCATACGCCTTCTCTTAATCAATGAACTTTTCGGTTATGCACCTTAGATAGAAGATTTGATCCATACATCCCATTCCTTTCCTAAATCCTGCTTGCACATCCCATATTTTCTCATCAGTTTCATTCATCACTCTTTCAATCAGTACCTTTGCACCTTTAAAATGATGCCGCGGCAGTTTTTAGGCTCCTGGTGTAACCCCTTTCCTTTATATAGAGGCACATTCACCGACTTGCACCAGTCTTATTGTGTCAGTTCTATATCGCAAAGGGGATAATAATGGGGTAGCAGTATTAATGTATCCTCCTTCAACATAGGATGATTTGCAAAATACAAGTTACATAGTCACAAATCAAAATCATTGTTTCTCAGTGGGAAGAGGACTGATTCCATTACAGAGAGAAATAGGTTTAAATCATAAATCAGGCCATCACCAATGTACTTTTTCACATGTGAAGATTATCAAGGTTATTAGCGGTGAGGCAAACCCTAATGCTGACACGGCAAACCTGCAGGCTAAGCTGGCTAAGCATATTCATAAGGCTAGATTAAAGAAGCTAGGTAAAAGGAATTAAAAAGTAGTATTTTTCTATTTTGTTAAAATCTGTCAACCCATACTATATCAATGTGGTAGACTATGTATGGCGTTATCACCTTATTTATGGTAGACGCAAGCCACTGAGTTCATACATACATGAGCTGCAATGTGAAAATTGCTGTTTACATTTCATAACGGTATGTATTTAGACTTTAAAATGTGTTTTTACCTTTCTGGAGAAGCCATCATAAGGCCTGGATTATTAGTGTTGCTTCGTGGAGGCTCCCTGCATTCTACAACTCCAACCATGATTCCAGGTAACACTTGCCGTCCATTCATTGATAATGCCCGTTCTTTCTCCCCCTTGGTTGCGAACCGAACATGCGCCCAATTCCCTTGAGGAGGATACTGTTTATCTGAATAGATCATAATAATGTTCATTAGTTTAGTATTCAATATGGTAAGCTAATAGATGACTGACTCCCAGAATATATATTTTTACTTTAGAAATTAATAAATATTTAAGGAGATTGCCCAGAAGACAGACATGTTTTTTTGTTTTATATAGGGAACCCTTAGCAAGCCATTTGATACTTGGCCAGAATAACACTACCCCATTTCTTCTCAGCTGTGATGCATAAAACAACTAAGGGTTGTTGGGTTTTTAAATCAGAGGGTTCTGTACCTGGATATTCATCATCAGAAATACATATGAAGGCAAAAGAAAATTATATTGAACCAAGTAACAAAATTTCTGTATTTAGAGCTATGAGAACTGCTAATAATCATTTTAGAAGCAAATTTTTTGTACATGTTTTTGGTGCTAACCATTTTTAAACTAACAACATAATTTCTCAATATAATTTTAATTTTGATGTATGTTTGTTTATTTTCAACTTACCTATTATAGCTCCACAGTTGCTGAGTCTTGCTAATATTGGGTTAGCAGCATTTGGAGGGAATCCAAAAACTGTGACCCAATGTTCCTCTTGATCACTAGGTCCTTCTTGCCAAGCCGTGGACTGGTTGTTCATAGATGGTTGCATGTAGGAGTTGTGCAATAAAGAGGTATTGTTGCCATAACCAACAAAACTGTGCTCTTGGTATACCGATTTGTTGGAAGGCTCATTGCTCTTGATGGTATCAAACAAATCTTCAATAGGAGGACCATTTGTTTTATTAAAATAAGAATGGTTTGCAGCAGTATTTACATTTGGAAAAACATTTTTTTGATTGTTCACAGCTTGATGGTGTATTGAAACATTTTGTTTATACGATTTGAAATCTGGAGTAGAAGTGTATGGACTCGTTGGTGAACCTGTTCAGATAAAATACCATAAATTTAATTTAATCTCCTTTTTAAAGTTTTTTTTTATACTGATTAACGAAACATTACTTACTTACCAAAAGCCAAACTTCGACCTTTTGTAGGAGATAAGCTGTTGGTTCTGGGTGTAGCAGGTGGATTTATTTCGCCTAGTATAAAAGGGGGTAGATAACCAACATTGGGACTGCCTGACGGCGAATTTGTTGGACTGCCTAGGGTCATTGGTTCCATTTAAGTCTTAATATTGAATCAGTTGTGAGTTAAAGCAAATAATAGCCGTAATTCGGAAAACAATGATTTACTAATTAGTGAATAAAAATTAACACTACAATACAACCATAAATAATATAACGTTGTTATTTTGAATTGAAAAAGTCCTCTTGCTTGTTTTTTTTTGTTTTTGTGTAAAGAAGTCGGGTGTTATCGGATTAAGTAGTAATAACTCCGCCAATAACAGGAAATGTCGTTCCCTCTTAGATCAAATCAAATCGATTCAATACATATAAATAGGTGCAATTTCAATCAACAAAACCTACTGAAACGTTTAACACAATGAATCTGTTCTATGGTCATTTTCTGTTATATATAGGAGAATAATTATCTGAACACAATTATTTTATCATACAAATTCTTCATCTTTGTACAATTATGTTCGAACCAACTTCGTTTTATTTTTTGTCATGTGTATTAATAATAAAAACAGTTCTATGTACTATATTTAATTTGAATATTGACAAATATTTTTAATATGTTGTAGGCATAATATACATGCGAATGTTTTATTGAAATCTAACTTAAAAATATCGATGTTTAGGTCGCAAATGTACGTCTCTATTTACGATAGTTGTACTTGTTATAATGGTATCTGTGTATTGATTTGATTTGATTGTATTGATTTGATTTGATTGTTTTGTTGTATTACAATTTTCATTTACTAATTCACCTCTACAACACAAACAAAATAAATTGGTAAATTCAACTACGTTTAAAAATTGAGTCGAGTCGAGAACTACAGCAAGCCATAACAGTATTCGAAATACAATCCACTATACAAGACAAGTAGTGTGCAAAAAGATGATTAAGAAAATGAAAATAATTGTGAAGAAACTGCAGGGTGGAGAATGTTATGTAGAAGTAGGTCTATTACTCTCGTCGAATCGTATAAATGTGTATAAACGTCTTATATTTTAAATTATTTGTTTAAGGTTTCTCCAACGACATCAATTCTGGACATAAAAAAGGAAGTAGCCTTCAAGTTAGGCGTTCCAGTGGAGCAGCAAAAACTGGTTTTGATGGGCAGAGCTCTAAATGATAACCAGTTAGTTCAATCATACACCTCAATGAGAGATGGAACAAAAGTAAATTTGGTAGTCAAAAGGCCAGATGGCTTCTATGAGATAGCAGTAAAGTATTTCAAAAAACTTGGTTATCGCGATTTGGATGCTAGCAATAAAGCCAGACAGTTGATGAAAGTTGTAGATGACAAGTTTCGCAAATTTTCTTGGGATGATATTGATAGACTAGCATATGATTGCTTAAGGCAGGAAGGTGTACCAATGGACTGTGATATTGTTTCTGAGTATCGAGGTTAACATTTATCTGTGATGGACGTGTAGAAATTAAAGTTATGTATTTTCACCATTTGTAAAAATAAAAAGTAGCCATATTTACTGAGTCTATAAGTGTCTACTGAATTAAGAATTCTACTTAATATTTTTGGTGATTGATTAATTTCATGTAATATTTAACCTCTAGTGTAGAAGAAGACACCTTTTATGTAGGCAGGGTAGTGTGTGCTATCAGTTTTCTTCTTCTTTCAATACAAAGGATACGGAAATTTTACTTTTCTGGAAAATTATCTGGCCACAATGAAATGTACCATTTCTGCAGTAGATTTTTATTGCACCAGATATAATGAAATGTTTTTTTTCTAATATGAAATTAATTTATTTATGTGTTTAATGTAAAATAGGGCTGTCATATTTATATGGTGAACATGAAATATTGTTCCTAAGTCTAGGATGATGTTTATGGTTTATTATTAAATATATTGTTGTATTAGTATCCACAAATCTATATTGTACTTTTGTAGGGGCTAAGTTGACTAAAGTGCTATGTCTGTATATATATTTATTTACTAACTTCTGTATCATAAAGAGAACATGATATTGATTATTATAAGCTTCCTATATTCATGCCTAGAGATCCAAAAAAGGGTAGCCATTGCAGTTTTAGAAAAATATTCGGCCAGTATTGCAATTTGTGTGGGAAATAGCATGTAAAAAATGTAATAGAATAGAAAGACTTAGAATGTAAAGGATGGTTTGTGATGGGTCACATCACCAAACAATCTCCTGAAGTTCGCTTATAACAACCATGGAAAGAAATGGCTTAATGCTAATCTAAGTTGACACTACATGATATTTAGTAATATACTTCGTCTGTTTACATGAAAATAAAATGAAATAAACATATATGTATATTTCGCTTTCAATAACTTTATACATGAATACATCAGCAAGATTCAGTAAGTTCTCTTCCATTATGAGTGAAAAATTGATTTGCTTCTGAAAATACTAGAGGTTAAATATGTTTAAGATTATTTTATTTCCCTCCATGACTGTAAACAAACTTATTACTATAGCCCATCAATTATTATAATTACTCTGCAGCAAAATAAATGTTAACTGGTACTTTTATCCTTTATGAAAATTTTGGAAGTTCATCATCATTATGGACCATGGCTGCTTTTCATAGAAAAAATACTTATGATGATGTCATGCAAATACGAGTAAACCTTCTTATTTAGTGAATATAACTTTTTTCTACTTTTTAAATTTGACTTCTTACACCCTTACAGATGATTGTTTTGAAAACATCATATACTATGGAGACAGTGTATGATTCAAAATTTTAATATACTTACTTACTGGCAAATTTTGTGATAGCTAACATACAGTCATACATATTTCTCAGTCTTTAGATGTGTTTTTATGTTGGTATATAATGAAATTATTTGATGTTGAAATTGTTTTTTTTTTATAATTTAACTACATTAATGAATGCCTACAATTCAGATCAGTATTTTTTGTTTTAAGCAATAACAATCTTTTATCCACAGACTTACATCCGATTTCTGAATTGAGTATTCAAGCTGAGAATGACTTAAGTATAGTTTTGTCTCATTTAGTTGTTAATGAGACAAGATTTCAATGTGACAGAACGATACTTAAGTTGTTCTCAGCTGGAATACTCAATTCAGAAATTGGGCGTTAGTATTCTCAGGTACTCTTTAAGTCTTTATTCTATACTTTTATCACAAGAAATTGCATATCATATATCATCATAGCCTTTGAGGATATGACTTCTAAGCGTATTTCTTTATCTATGATCACGCATAACTTTCGATAGGTTGGATACCAATTTAATAATTCTTATTTATTTTAATTTAAAATAAAATCTTATAAGCTCAAGGGGATTTTCAGTATCTATAAAGTGGATAGTCTTGATGGGAACTAATGGTGTGTGTATGTATATACATATTTTTAACCGACGGTTTTTTTTTTTTAAATTTTATTAGATGTTTAATGTTTGATTGCACTTAGGTGAAATTTGCGATTTTGAAACTGGTGTGCTGCAAGTTATTATTATTATTATTATTAAACGCCACGGGTTTCCGCACTGAGCCCGGCATGGCGGACCATTGTACGTGGACCAAGTGGTCAACTAGCTCTCCCAGCCTAATTCCGTCCAGAAGGCAAGTAGCTTATCCAGGTCAGCTACCGTGCTGCAAGTTATTGCGTTTCTTTTCTGTATTTAGAGTAGCCTACGAGGCGGCTGAGTTTTTGTTAAGTGCTTGGTAGTTGCAGGGCGATCTGGCTTGAAACCCATCAACATTGTTTTTATTTATCCTTGCTTGTCAATCGACCCATCAGATGGCTCAATCAGGATTTACACTACGCGTTCGGATTGCCTAAGAGATACTTAGAAGAACCGGATATACCACATTACATTTCATGCAAACGACTCGAAGGTTCTGGTGTGACTGGCATATGGCATACCAAATGATGTAGTGTGGGTAGGCCCCCACAAAGCGGACCGACGATTTGATGAAAGAGGCAAGGAGCGGATGAGAGAGGACAACACAGGAACGTCGTTCAAGAGATATTTAAGGAGGGCCTATGTGTGTAGGTATGTATGGGATGATGATGAATAATTACCCCCTTCAACTTACAAAAGTGTGAGGAATGTCTTATTCTTGAATTCTAATAGCAAGACTTGAGTTAAGGAAAAAATAATTTAAATGCAGTATTAAGGATTACACAATTTAATTTAATGTACATACATTTTTATGGCAAGTCAAATTGTTTGGCGATACTTAACATCTGAACAGCATAACTCAATATTGTTAGGTCGTTCAGCGAAAATGCGTAATATTAACTAATCACTAAAATACTGCAGTTACTGCTCAGCAGGACAATTCTACATGCAGCACCTATGTACTTCATTTTATATATTTGAGATTAAGCACAACACCAAAAATTTAATCCCTTAAAAACAGTAATCCTGCACTCCGATTGTAAGCAGCTTCCATTTCATTTTCACAACCATCTCCTTACAACTAAACTGCATTTAACAAATACAGTCACTAAAATATTAATCTTATCAATAATATATGTTTAA
The DNA here is from genome assembly GCA_963576735.1 of Bedellia somnulentella. Taxonomy (NCBI): domain Eukaryota; kingdom Metazoa; phylum Arthropoda; class Insecta; order Lepidoptera; family Bedelliidae; genus Bedellia; species Bedellia somnulentella. Next base: position 14,835,370 of record OY755176.1, on the reverse strand, counting down.
ATGCATCAAGAAACTACATTGTCACTTTCAATGTAACGATGACCTCTGTACAAATCCGGTCTCGATTATGGACATAAAAACTACGTATCACGTTGAGACTATGACTTGAATAATGTTATGAGCACTCATTATAATGTATTATATTCAAAAATCAGTCAATCTGAATCACTTTCTTCATCTGACGACTCAGACTCCGAACTATCTGGATGGTTTTTTGTGATCTCTATACAGTTGTCCACGTCTGTCAGTCTTCTGAGTGAACGCCCTGAAACATAATATCTTAATTAGAACAAGGAAACCAATCCTAGGATGAATGTTTATTGTTTTATTCCTTGTTTTAAAAACATTTTGAACAGGCATATTTTTATAGGAATAAAACGTCTAAATTCTTTGAGTGTAGTCTTAAATTAAGTTTAGGAAGGGATAATTTACTAGATTGGCATTAAAGGGCGATTTTAATAAGTATCAAGCGACTGATTGTAGAGTAACCGTAATTATAAGTTCTCAAAGATGACTTTTAACTTGAAATTTTAAGAAATAATCAAATTGAAAGTACAAAAATTGCACAGTTTATCATTAACTTTATAAATACTGCAGCTTAAATGGCTTGTCTGGTTTGTATGCTTACATAAGTTCAAGAAATTATTTAATTAGCTTTAAAAAAGACGGCCCAATTGAAGTGGGACTGGGCCGGCCACGTTGCTCGGATGCACCCGGACAGATCGAGGAGCAAAAGAGCCACGCAATGGGCTCACGGTGTAAAGAGATAACGTGGCCGACCAATAAAAAGATGGAATGACTAATTAGGTCTCTGGGACTAGTTGTTTTTGTGTTTGATTTTTTAATTTAATAAGTACAATACAACCTGTGAGTGTTGTGAGCAGTCTATTTTCACTTCCCGGCGGCATATTGATGGGCCCAAGTTTTTTAGCCAACTCTCGAGCCCTTTCAGCACCTGGAACTAATACAGAGAAATTAAGTAGAAATGTATTAATGTCAATATAAAGATATAGAGCTTGATGTCAGAATACTAACCTCTTGAGCCTTCTTGGCTGTCATCTTCAGTCATGGCAACTCTCTCAGTCCTGTAGACTCCAGTCACTAAGTCCCATACGAAGAGACACTGAAAAACAGACATTGAATCAATGAAAATAACCATAAAAGTATACATGACAATACTAAGTTATATAAACAATAAGGGTGCATTAATATCTAACGAATATTAGATGCGATTACACCGAGCTATGCTTAAATTAGTACATTAAGAACTTTCGTTACTGTACTGGCAAAACATTTACCTAAAATGCAAGGTATAAAGTTCTGATTTTTTTCTACAGTAAATGTATCATTACTCAAAGCCGTTGAAAGTCAGAAAAAACCTCGCAAGGAAATCCATATGACCGAGTTACATCAATTTATGAGACACTGCAAATGTATTTTACAATAAGGCGGTGACGGCTGTACACATAAAAGAATGTCACGTTCCGCCAGCCAGTGTTCGGAACAAGCGACACATCTATTTATCTCCCTTCCATTCCAGCAGCCTATGCGTCCGATAAGAAAAAAGACAGCGGCAGCATAGAACCTCGTGTGAACTGTTTGTAATTAATTGCAAATATATTTTGAATTTGCCGTGTAGGCTTAGAATATCACTACCCCTTTCTACTCACGGGTGTCGTAATAGGCGATTAAGGGTGAGGGGCTTTTTTAAGTGGATTTTGAGCGATGCGGTTGGAGACCCATCACCAACGACACTTTATTTCTACCATCTTGTCCCCTATCAACTTTCAAATGTGCCTGAAGAGTTTCTATCTCTAAAGCCCTGCCTTCCCCTTTTTGGGATTTATGGCCGTAAGTATATTTATATATTTTTTAATAACCAATAATTAGGAACCTTCATGTGTCCTACTTTAGCTACAAATTCTTTCAAGTTATAAAAATAAAAAGGAAAGCTAAGTAAGTTTTTTGTGCAAAATACGGATCTAAAGTTTAAATGTACCTCAGCTGCATATTGTCTCCGATGAACCAGGCAGCCAGCGCTAACTTCTTTGCAGGCTTCGCAGTCTATTGTGGTCATGTTATTATCGCTCGCCCAAAGCCACATAGCGCAGAGCTGAAAACAATTGTTTGGGATAGAATAAGAGCCTCGTGAAGGTACACTCGAGAAAATAAAAATCTTTAATCTATACCTAGAGAAATATTGTGTGTATGTTAGAAATATACGTTTAGTTACTAAACTTTAGAACCTGACTAAAAATTTATTTTTTAAACATTTTATTGAATTGTTGTGTACCGTAATATTTATGGCGATTACGTCTGGCCTTTTAAATGCATAGTTTCTGCCTATCAAGTCGTTCGTTAAGCATTCTAACTAGACAATGAGAAAAGCAAATAGGTGCGTACTGACTGAGCGAGCCGCCTCGCGAGGCAGCCTCGGATGTTTGCCGCGGTACACATGCCGCGCCAGGCAGCCTCGGTCTGTAAGTTTTCTTCCTCGCGCGACAAGGCCGAGCCACGGTGAGGCTGAGGCACGCACGACACTCAGTTTTACTTGTACTTGAACAGAGACTGCCCAACTAACACACAACGAAAGAGCGAGGCAACACACTAACGTCTTGATTGCGGCAAACGTACTGAGGCGCTTTTGATCTTTGATAAAAACCGACAAGTCTTGGCTCGGGCCGCGGCGCGCTCGGGCGAGGCAGCGCGGGCTTTTGCCGCGGGCGCGGCACGTCTTGACTGACCGAGGCTGCCTCTCGAGGCGGCTCGCTCAGTCAGTACGCGGCTATTGCATCATGAAGTTCAGTTTATCAGTACATACATATACAACTGGAATCTACCCTTGTCACCCCACAGCAGCAGGCACCCAAGGCACAATTCTCTATTTAAAATTGTTAAGGTTAATTACAAAATTTAAACGTTTAGTTAGTATTGTTGTAACATTTTTTTCTAATAATTATGTTTAACTACCATTTATTCATATGAAAGTCAACAGCAGGAATACTTACACCAGAGAGACATCCGCTAGACTGGCAAACATCTATAACATGACATCCCCAGTCAAAGCAGTAAATGAATTTTTTGCAATTTATTTTGCAAAGTCTTCCACAGACTTCATTACAAAGAAGTTCCGTATCTAAGGATCTTTGTTGAGCTCTCAAGGTAAGCGGAGGTAGGTTTCCTCCCGGATTAGTGCGGAGACGATCCCATGCCCCTGAGCTAATTGCCTGCAATGGAGCGTATCCAGTGCCATTTGCAGTTAAATGAAGGGCCACATGATACCCAGAGATACAATCGTCTGAAACAAAAGGTCATGTTTTGGAGTCTGTCATTTTAGGTACGGAGTATCAGATAAAGTAAGAGTTTACAAACCTTCGGAGTCAGTTAGAATAGAAGTTATTTCGTCATCACTTTCCACAAAATATCTAGTGAAAAACTTGCTACATTTAGAATTTCCTGAGTGAACCAAAAATGGATCTTGAGCATTGACAGGTACATCAGATAAAGTTTTAGATGTGTTGTCATGAACAGACACTGTCTTGAGAGAGCCGTCATCTAGCATCTCGGTAATTCTGTACTCGGCTTCACTATTATGATCCGATTCCAAAACACAAGACGCTTTCATAACTGAGATCGTGGGTGATGAAGATCTTGGACTTATCTGATTGTGAGCTCTCAAAACCACACTTTCGACAGGAGGTGATTTCGGGCGCCGAGGCAATCCTTTATTTGTGCTACCAATGAAATATTTTCTGTTACTTCTTAATACTCTAAAAGGAACAATGTTTTCGTTGTTGTCTTCAGAAAATTCGTATTTCTTATCGGCTAATCGTCTTTTTCGAAACATACTGAGTTTTTCACACTTCGTATCAGTTTCTTCTACAAATTCGTATGTTTTTTCAGCAATTTTTCGGTGCGTCTCATTAAACCTGGACATGCTTTCAGCTGGCCTTCGGCGTGGAGATCTTAATGGTGGGCTGATTAATGTGCGAATTGATGGTGAAGGTCCCTCCCATTCTTCCATAAGATTATGCGAAACTAAAGACGCTTGAATGCAAAGCTCTTGTCCCATCATTTCAGGAATGTGAACAGGTCTAGATAACTGGTAAGGATCTACTTCAAGGTCAGAAAAATCTTCTAAAATGTTTTGCACAAGATTATTTTGATATTTCGGTGACTGAAACGGGGCTGATACATCTGATGCTGGTGTGCATGGATTTGTTTCGAGATTACTCATTTCTTCCTTATCAAATAAAAATTTGTTATATTCTAGGTCATTCTTTTGATCATCTGGTTTTACCAAATCTATTTCGAGTATATGGATAAAGTCGGTGTAGATTATGATTTGATTTGAATATGCTAATTGGACAACTGGTTCATACATACTAGAATCTGAAGTACAAAAGAATTTCGTGTGTATTGCAAAGTTATGCTCTAGACATCTTTTGCCCCAGTTTAAATCATCTGGAAAATAAAAATAAAATTTAATCGAGTTCTATTTTAAAAAATATGATGTTACAATTGAGCGGTAATGTTATGAAGTTGTACTAACCTTCACTTTCCTCTTTGACCATTGCTGAACATTTCTTACATCCAAGTCGAGGTACTCCAACAACACTGAGGTATGATCTTTCAGAACACGAGTCACTAAAATGATTAAAAAATTATAGAAATAGATGGAGAAACTTTTATCTGCAGATGAATATTTATTACAATTTTATTTATTTACTGGTTTATAACCTAATAGCCTTTTTTTACACTTGATAACTCTTGCTAGTGCAAAACTAACGACTTAGGATAAGATAAGGATAGATAATTAATGAGGATCTGTTTTCATGACTTTTGAAAGACATTGATAGAGTTGCGTGAAAGTGATTATGGACTAAGAATGAGTGGATTCATCATTAAATGCCTCTTGTATGCTGACGATCAAGTGCTACTTGCATCGTCGGCAGAAGAGTTGCAAGAGATGATGAATATTGCATGTGAGTCTTTTGTAAGAAAGGGAATGAGGGTGAATGTGGATAAGACCAAAACGATGGTTTTTGAGAGACAGGAAGATGTGACAGAATGCGTGATTGCGATTGATGGTAAGGATGTGGAACAGGTGAAGGAGTTTGTATATCTGGGAAGTTTGTTTACAAGGGATGGAAAATGTGATGAAGATATTGATAGAAGAGTGAAAAAGGGTAATGCGGTAAATGGAGCAATGAATAGCCTAATGACCTGTCAATTGGTGTCTGAAAAGGCCCGAATGGCTGTGCATGATGCTGTTCTTGTTCCTACGCTTATGTATGGAAGCGAATGTTGGGTGTGGCAGAAGAAGCATGAGAGCAGAGTGAATGCAGTAGAGATGAGGTCCCTCAGAGAAAAATTTGTAATGTTAGATTATGTGACCGAGTGAGAAATAGTGTTATTCGTGAAAAATGTGGTGTGAAAGATGATATTGTAAGAAAGATAGAAAAAGGAATGTTGAGATGGTTTGGGCACATAGAGAGGATGGATGATAGAAAATTGGTAAAAGGGATCTATAGAGCTAGTGTGGATGGTAATGTTAGTAGAGGACGACCACGGAGAACACACTTGGACCAAATTGAGAGTGTGCTCAAAAAGGCTGGCGTCCGAAGTATGAAGAATAAAAGAGCATGTATGAAAAGATTGATGGATGTAAACGAAGCTAGAGAGGTTTGTCAGGATCGTGCGAAGTGGCGATCAATAGTCTCTGCCTACCCCAATGGGAACTAATGGCGTGAGTATATGTATGTATGATATAGTCCATTATACATTAAATTATTGTAATTTTGATAAATAATACACTTTAAAAATAATGCATTCTTTACTAATAAATAAAGGAAAGAATAATTTCGACATCAGCGGGGATCGAACCCGCGACGAATTTTTCTTTGCTTTATTTATTAGTAACTAGCTGACCCGACAGTCTTCGAACTGTCACAAAATTTTAGTCTGAACTGAAGTATTTATAACAAAGAAAATAAGAAATCATACCGCGATGTAAAATGCAACTACTCGCGCCATCTAGTATACAATATACATTAGTAATGATTTAGTTTGGAATGTTTCTATTCACCCCACATCGCTAAACTTAGCGTATCTATTCACCCTATCGCGCTAAAAGGTTATGGTCTTTTGATGCTCCTGTGGGAACCCTTGTGAAATCCGGGATAAATGATATCCTATATTTTGGCCAGGTGTATAACCTACATTCTTGCCAAATTTGATCAAGATCGCTTTGGTAGAATTAACGTGATGACCGGAACGGACATACAGACAGAAAGACAGACAGACAGACGGACATTTTTTTCAAAAATAGCAAGCTTGGCTTCAGTATTCAAAATAAAACATATTCCACCGGTTTTTATTGCTTTTTCTTCATTGTACAGTTTTGACCCCTGCACAGTCTTATTATAGTATAGATAGATAATCCCCACATGAGGTTTTCATGAAACATTCTAATTATGTTTTCTTTATTTCACCAAATAACAGGCAATGAATTGACTTATCAAGTTATCACAGATTAACGGGTTTTTGTATTCTCCCAGAAACACCTTCTTGAATACCCACCTAACTTAACATGAAATATTTCATTAAGTCTCGCTACAATGCCAAGTATCATGCATGGTTACTTATTCTACCAGTATCCACTAACAACTAGTTTCATATTCAGGGATGTTTTTTGAATTTTGAATGGGTTGACGTTAAATGCCTTTTATACCCTAACGATCAAGTCTTACTTACAACAACAGTGAATGAGTTGCAATAGATAGAAAGGGAATGAGGATGAATGTGGACAAAACCAAGACAATCGTTTTTGAGATTATAATAGGTGGTAGGAAAGAGGAACAAGTGAAAGAGTGCCGGAGTACGATTTTTTTCTCATAATCCTGTAACACATTCAATACAATAGGAATAGCCGCACTAGCTAAATTTGCACGAATTTTTTTTTGCCAAAAACTGTGTTTTGCTGCAAATTTAACGCGATGCATTCTGATGGCGGATAATAAATCACGCTGTGCGGACCGGTTCTTACAAGGGATGAAAAATGTGAGGAAAAATTGAAGAGAAAGTTAAAAAGAAAAATACGGTGAATGGAGTCATATACATTATGATGTCGAGCCAGCCATTGTCTCAAAAGGCTCGAATGGCGGCATGAAAGTCAAGTAAATGCAGTGGAAATGAAATCACTCAGAAGTATATGTAATGTAACGTTGTAAGACAGAGTGAGTGATAGTGTGATTCGTGAATGTGCAAGATAGAAAAAGAAATGTTAAGGTGGTTTGCGCATGTAGAGAGGGTCAATGAAAGTAAAGTGGCGAAAGAAATGTAGTAAGATAAGGTAGAGGAAGGCCACGCAAGACATTTAATTTTTTTATTGAAAATGTTCTTGCAAAGGCGATCATGCGAAGTGAAAAAGAATACAAGAGCATATACATACATACATAATATACTCACGGCCATAAATCCCAAAAAAGGATAGCCAGAGCTTTAGAGCTAGAAACTCCTCAGACACATTTGGAAGTTGATAGGGGACAAGATGGTAGAAATAAAGTATTGTTGGTAAAGAACATGTATAAGAACCATAATTAATGTGAGAGAAGCTAGATGATGTGACAGGATCATGCAAAGTGGGGATCAGTCTATACCTAAAGTATATAACATAACATAAACGTTCACGCCGTTTATCCCCGAAGGGGTTGGCAGAGGTACCAATACTCCTGAACTCGCATGGCAAGCGCCATCTAGTTTCCAGAGAAGGTACCCACGTTTTGCTTAGACAGTGTACTCACGTGATAGGGGGCAGGCCTATCGCCGTTTTGTACGAATACACTGTCACATGACTAAGTACAACTCAGCCATGTGGGTTTCCTCACGATGTTTTCCCTCACCGTTAGCAACCATGATAAATTAACCACACATATGACTTTAGAAAAGACAAATTGGTGTAGGCCCGTCCCAGGATTGGAACTCACGCCCTTCTGTTTTTCGGGCGGGTGTTCTACCCACTGGACTATCATGTCGCTAAAGTATAGTTAACACAAATCTTACACACAAGGAGCATACTCCTTAAATGAGATTTTGAATAACTGAAGTCTATAGAGGCAAAATGTAAAGTAACATACAATTTTCAAAGAGCTAATAAATTTATATTGAAGTATTAATATTTAAATTCTTAGTAGGCAAGTTAGTTAGTATTAAGTTTGATCTCTAAGTGTGGCCTACTCTTAAGACTATGTTTTCTTTTTTCTAGATGTGGTATCAGTGTTGTTAACACTTGTATAATTTTATAAAATATTGTGAAAAACCCACATGGCTGAGATGTATTGACAGTGTTCTCCGCCAGTGACCACCAGGTGACAAAAATGTACTTATAAATCTTCATTTAAAAAATTTGTTAATAATATATTTTATGATTTTCATGTTTGTTTTTATATTCATTGTCATGCTTACTGTAAAGTTTGGAGTGGGAGAAAGGAAGAAACTTAAAAAACAAATTCTTGCCTACAGCAGTACTGCCTACTGGGCATTAGCCCAAGGGTAAAGGGCCTATATGGACACATAATTGTCCATTGTCACCCTAAGGTCAATGTTTTGGGGGATACATCTAAGTTACTTCATTATATATTTCTAGATATACTCATGGCTTAAAATCCCTAGAAGGGGTGGCCTAGAGCCAGAGCCATGGGTCTCCAACCACATTGCCCAACAACTTCTTTAAAGCCTAAATATGTTAAGTCTCCTCTTACCACCCCTAGGTAGAAATGGGGTTGCGCAATTCTAAGACAACACTACACAGCACTATCTGTATTATATCTGTTACAGCAAATAAAAAAAGTAAAAATAATATCTAATTGAATCACTATAAAAGTGGTCTCTATACAACAGTCCTTATCAACACAATATTTTTTCTCTATATTGACAACGGGAAAAGATAAATGTTTCTAACACCCAAAAAGGGCAACAGCTCATTATGATGTAGGTATAAGAAATATTTAGTGGGCTTGACACCAGACATCTATATCATATCAAAATCTGATCTCTATTTCAGCAATCTATGCAACTGGTTTAACCACTTGTAAGCAGAACATTAAAAATATTTTAAATTAGTCACTAATATGATATTTTAAAATGAAAGAGTGAGATTAAAAGTTACTAACAATATATCAATAGAAATGAATCCAGTTAAGCTCATCCCAGGGTAAATAGATCTACTGGGTTGTAGTTGTAATAAATTACATGATATTGTAATTAATTAAAACTGATTTTGCTCTTTAATTGTTGTCAAATGTTATTGTGCTTCTTTGTTAAGTGGCAAGAACTTGGCACACTTCTGATGATACAAGTTAATAAGCAAAATAAAAGGAATGAACTTACGCAATCCCATAAACCACCAAAACTGATGGATTATGCCTCCATTGTGCTATTGAAATTGTGACCTTACTGTCAACACAGTCATCTCCAAACAGTGGGACACTATGTACTGGCCGAATTGCACGGCCTGGCACCCATGACAAGAAGTTTAACCTGTAAAACAATAAATTAAATGACAGATTGCCAAGTAATTGAAAAACCTATATAGCTAAGATCCCACAAACCAATTGTTGATATCTTATTTATCAGCACAGTATTTTTATAACATTTGAAATCACTGAGGAGTTACAAGTCTTTGAATAAATTATATTTCATGTGAATTACACACGAAATAATAATAAAATAGGGGGGAGCTTTAACTTATTAATAATGAAATAGGGGGACTCAAACCAAAGGCTTTAACTTGAACATATTAATATAAATTAAATATAACTTACGTAAATTTAGAGCTTTCTCTGAAGTTGATGTTGGTGGTATAACTGTACGTAAAGCTAAGTAAATACTGCCCACACTGAGAGAATCCCATGAAGACATGTTCTCTGAGGTACGTGATTGGCACTATATCCATGAGGCAGAACCGAAGTCTAGGAGGGATTCGTTCAAACATCTTGCGATTCCTTTCATACTTTTTCCGGGATGTCGTTCCAAATATCTATAAAAGACGATAATCACATTAATAAAAAAAAATGATAGTTTAAGTTTAGATGAATAAGCAATATATTTTCATGGGTCCCTATGAAATAAAAAAAATACATATCACATTAGAAAAGGCTTACCTCTCGATTGAGAAGTTTATGTAAAATATTGGTTCCACTTCGGACATTCATCTTAGGTGCGCTGTAAGCTGGCTTCATTGTATAATTTTTCATAACTAGTTTGCCAGAACTACTATCAGAATCATCTGATGCAGAATCCATGTTTGTTTTTTAGATTTGATTTTTGATTGATTTGATGAATGAAATAAAATGCACTGAAATTGTTGTTTTCTTTGAATGATTGATAAATAATAGAATGAAGGACCTTAAGCTGAGTTAAAAGATGAGTTTACATCAGATTTGTTCCCGGGATTTGAAGCGATTTTTGGTTTGAAACGTCGTCGGGACTCGAAAGGTTAAATTAAAAAATGTTATGTTATGTTTGTTGCTTTGCTGTGTAGTGTCGGCTTAGAATAGCACTACCCCATTTCTTCCGGTGGGTGTACGTAAAAGACGACTAACGGTATTGGGGCTACTAAGGGATATTTGGGCGATGCAGTTGGAGACCCATCACCAACAACCTTTATTTTACCATCTTTCCCCCACTCAACTTTCCAAAAGTGGCTGAGGAATTTCTAATTCTTTAGCTCTTGTTACCCCTTCTAGGGATTTATAGCCGTGAGTATGTAAAAAAAGTTAATGACTAAGTTCAACTCAGCCATGTGGGTTTGGGTTGGTGGGCTCACCGTTAACAACCATGGTAAATAAACCACACATATGTCCTTGGAAAAGAGAAATTGGTGTAGGCCCAACCCGTTGTTATACACATTGAACTATCACGGTTGTTTAAAAAATCACCATGTTATTTAAATGGCTGCGAGCTGCGAGATCTATGTTTGAAGAAAAGACAAATGATGTAGGATGTGTTGGATATTATAATGTAGTAGGTATCACAATAGGTTTAATTTTACAATTTATTAACAATAGATAGCTTTTATTTATTAACTCGGACCACTCTGACTCACACTCACTCAACTCAATCATTATTCGTTCGTTCAATTGAATGTTTATTTGCTTGGAAGTGGGCTGTATTTGTTGCCGAATAATTTCAAGTAATTCTAATTTGAAAATCATGAAAGTCTTATAGAAAAGGGACGAACAAAATTACAACAAAAATGTGCTAAAGTTCCTAGTTTCATAGGCTTACACCCCTAAGAATAATACGATGTGGATTCCAGCGAAAACTTGTAAATATGCAGTTGGTAAGTGATGGACATCGGACATAATATATCTTACAGCTGTGTAGTATGGTTCAAGAAATTATTGGCGGAAGTAAAACGATATGATTGGAATAATAAGTACTTGTTGCCTGTTCATCACTATTTTCGATGAGTTACCATTAGTTTATTTGATTTGAAGTTGAGGGCAGAAAGCAAAGAAATTCAATTAGTGCCGAACATTTATTTTCTTTGTTTTTCTTACGTATGAGTTATCAGTTCTTTCAATTGATATAGTACCATGGCAGTTTTTATTTTTATTCCATATGAATAGTTTTCACCATATCACACTATGAACAAAATCCTCTTTGTTGTTTTTTACACCTTTATAAGTTATATAAAGAGTGTATCTTTGTTTATTTTGCATTGCATTGAATAAATGTTGCTGTGTAGTGTCGGCATAGAATAGCACTACCCCATTTCTGCCGGTGGGTGTACGTAAGAGGCGACTAACAGTATTGGGGCTCTTAAGAGACTTTTGGGCGATGCAGATGGAGACCCATCACCAATAACCTTTATTTTACCATCTTTACCCCTCTCAGCTTTCCAAAAGTGGCTGAGAAGTTTCTAATTCCGTAGCTCTGGCTACCCCATCTAGGGATTTACAGCCGTGAGTATATGTATGTAGTATATGTATGTAGTATATGTATGAATAAATATTAAAATACACTTATTTAAAACTCTTATGCATTTCTTCTTGTGCATGATGTATGAGGCCACTTAGGTTATTCTGGATTAAAAAGAAATAGCTGAGTGGTGTGGCTGTATCACCAACTATTCATTGAACCATGAACATCTTATTTTTATGAGAGCAAATGTGAACTTGTTGAAAATTTATTAATGAATTGGAATGATCTAGTTATGTTTTAGTAATGTAATGAATATTCATTAACTTTTCATGAATATTCATACTTGCTGAAATTCTTCAGAATTTGTAGGAATAGTTATTGTACCAATATTGTCTTTTTGTTTGTGTTATGATTAGACTGGGTGGAGCAAAATGGAACTAAGTTTGAATCAAGTGGCCACGTCTCACCATATTTGAATGTAGCAAATTTATTAAATTTAAGTGCTGAAGACATTTACATACATACATACATACATATTCTCACGCCGTTAGTTCCCATTGGGGTAGGCAGAGACTATCGATCGCCACTTTGTACGATCCTGGCAAACCTCTCTGGCTTCGTTTACATCCATCAATCTTTTCATACATGCTCTTTTATTCTTCATACTGCGGACTCCTGCCTTTTTGAGCACATGTTCTATTTGATCTAAATGTGTCCTCCGAGGTCGTCCTCTACTAACATTACCTTCCACATTGGCTCTATATATCTCTTTCACCAATTTACTGTCATCCATCCTCTCTATGTGCCCAAACCATCTCAACATTCCTTTTTCTATCTTTCTTACAATATCATCTTTTACACCACACCTTTCACGAATCACATCATTCCTCACACGATCACATAACCTTACATTACACACTTTTCTGAGGGATCTCATTTCTACTGCATTCACTCTACTTTCATGCTTCTTCTGCCACACCCAACATTCACTGCCATACATAAGCGTAGGAACGAGGACAGCATCATGCACAGCCATTCGGGCCTTTGCAGACACCGACTGACTAGACATTAGACTATCCAGTGCTCCATTTACCGCATTACCCTTTTTCACTCTTCTCTCGATATCTTCATCACACTTTCCATCCCTAGTAAACAAACTTCCCAAATATACAAACTCTTTCACTTGTTCCACTTTCTTACCATTAATCTCAATCACGCATTCGGTCATATTCACCTCTCTCTCAAAAACCATAGTTTTTGTTTTATCCACATTCACCCTCATTCCCTTTTTCTCAAAAGACGCACATGCAATATTCATCATCTCTTGCAGCTCTTCCACCGATGATGCAAGTAGCACTTGATCGTCGGCATATAAGAGGCATTTAATGATGAATCCACCCATTCTCAATCCATAATCACTTTCACGCAACTCTGTTAAACAGTCATCCATGAACAAATTGAAGAGCCACGGGGAAGCTACACAACCCTGTCGGACACCCCGAGAGATCCCGAACCAGTCAGTATTTTCCCCGTTTACTCTCACACATGCACTGGAATCCTCATAGAGTGATACCAGTGCACGTATAAGTCGACTCCCCAAACCGAACTTGGATAACACCTCCCATAAACACTTTCTTACCACCCTATCATACGCCTTCTCTAAATCAATGAAGGAGCAATACACCTTTCGGTTCTTAGCTAAGAACTTTTCGGTGATGCTCCTTAAAGAGAAGATTTGGTCCATACATCCCATTCCCTTTCTAAATCCTGCTTGCACATCCCAAATTTTATCTTCCGTTTCATTCATCACTCTTTCAATCAAAACCTTTGCATACAATTTACCGACAATGCTGAGTAGGCTAATTCCACGGTAGTTTCTAGCCTCCTGGTGTGACCCTTTTCCTTATAAAGGCACAATTACCGCTTTGCACCAGTCTTGTGGCACTTTGCCACTCGACCAGCATTTTTGGAAAAGGAAGTACAACCAGGAAGCCACCACCCCTTTACCAGCCCTCAGCATTTCAGTGTTTATCCTGTCATACCCTGCCGCTTTCCCTAGTTTCATACTTTTCATTGCTTTCATTATTTCTTCCATACTGATCTCACTGTCACTAAAGTCACCCATAACGTCGTTCCAATCAACATTACTGCCGATTGGCGAAGAAATGGATGTATCCTCTTTTTCAAAGAGTCCCTCAAAACAGTTCTTCCATACTCGTCTTATGCTACTTTCATCCGTCGCCAATTCACCCTGTTCATCTCTCACAACATTCACTCTCGTGTTTTGGGAAACTCCCTTTTCTTTCCGGATATATTTCCAGAACAACTTTTGGTTATTCCGGAAATTATCGGAGAGTTTCCTCTCACACCATTCTATCAGATCACGCTTTTTCTTTTCTATTTTCTTCTTAACCTCATTCTTAACTCTCTTATATTCATCTTCACTATTCTTCACTACATCATCTGTTACTCTCGCATCCATTCGTTTACCAGCTTTAATCGCTAGTAAATCTAACCAAGCTTTCTTCTTATCTCCAACTGCCTCTTTCACATCTTTATCCCACCAACTTGTTGGTGGTCTATTTGTCCTTTTACTCAATCCACATACTTCCGTCGCACATTCAACCATTGACGATTTGAGCACATCCCATACTTCTTCTATTTCCAATTCATCCTTCATCTCCACGCAACTTAGCCTGTCGTCCAATTTCTTCATATATTCATCTCTAATATTTTCATCCTCTTCCAATTTCTCCACTTTTATTCTCGCAAAATCCGTTGTTGACACTTTAGGCCTGTGACGCCAACGCGTGCACAGACCCCTAAATCGTGATATAACGAGAAAGTGATCTGTGCCAACGTTAATGCCCCTATGGACTCTGGTGTCAACAACCTTTGCTCTTAGCCTTTCATCCACTATCACAAAATCTATCATACTTCTCTCGCTTCCTCTCTGTCTAGTATACATATGGATATCTTTGTGTTCAAACAACGTGTTCGTAACACAAAGATTCCTCTCCAAACATACATCAATCACTTTCTCACCATTCTCGTTCACTCTTTTATCACCAAACTTTCCTAAAACTCTTTCACAACCGTTGCGTGACACACCAACCCAACCATTAAAATCTCCTAACATAACAATTTTCTCATTTTCATCACACCCATTCGCAACATCGTCTAACAGATTCCAAAACTCCTCCCTCTCGGATAGTGATCTAGACATGTCCGGAGCATACACACAAATTATGCGCATCCGGACAAGCCCTACCTTCACCTTTATCCATAGGAGCCTTGGACTCACACACGCATAATCTTTCATGCACTTAGCCATCCTTTCAGATATCAGAAGTCCCACGCCTTGGCAAGCTCTGTCACTCTCGGCAACTCCTGACCAGATAGCTGTAAATGGGCCAAGTTGTGAAACCTCTTTTCCCTTGCGCTTCGTTTCATTTACACAAAGAAAATCTAGTTTTCTTTCTTCCATAATCAAACATACTTCATCTAATTTTTCATGCATCCCTCCACACACATTCATCGTACTAAAGCGGGTCTCTTTAGCCCACTTTTCGCCCCGTGAGGAACCACGGCGTGATGAGTGGCGAGCCACATCGCCGCCACCGCGTTTAATTGTTTGTAAACACATTCGGTTCCCACGGAAAGCAAGGGAAATATACTGTCCGCCTAGCCAGAGCCCCGCTTGACTAGGTAAGGTTATTTAGTACCCGGAGTTCACCAGGCTCCGGGACGGCGGCACGCTAACGACCAGGCTCACCCCTGGCCACGCATCCCTTGGCACGGCAGACCTTGGATTGGTGTGGGGGCTAAGATGAAAAAGCCCTTTTCCCTTCAATTCAATTCAATTCAATTTATTTGCATGTCACAAGTTCATGAGATGTTACAAATAAAAATACAGTATAAGTACAGGTGACGCCCTGTAAGGGCACGGCAAACATCGTTTAGTGGTAGACTAGTTGTAGAGCAATCGGGGCATTCTATTTATTGTTCTGGTCATCAAAAAACTCCTTAATATTGTAGTAACATTTAATGATAAGATGTTTTTTTAAAGTCGTAATAAATAAATTAAGTTTTTTTATATCTTTTATGTCATTTGGTATGTGATTATAGATTTTTATTAGCATGTGGTGGGGACTACACGATACTAATTTCATTGTGGTGAAAGGTCTTTGTAGTTGATTTAAATAACGGTCATTTCTTTTATTATTTTGCATTGAAGAGTAAAATTCATTATTTTTTATAACAAATTTACAGCTTTCTAATCAGTGATGTACAAAATACCCTGTACAAAGTATTTGGAATAAAAAATACAAAATACTTTTAAATTAAGTATTTCAGATACCAGATACAAAATACTTTCGAGAAAGGTATTTGAAATACGAGATACAAAATAGGTATTTTATAAATACTTTATAAAAAATACAAATACTTTTGTAAGAAAACAACATTTGAATTTGAGTTTTTTTTATTTTAGCTCTCATTATAGAATATTATTAGAACACAAGAATAATTAATTTAATTTTAAGTTAGACTTAAGTAAAACCAGCTCTTCAAACATATTATCAGTCATTTTCCTTCGATGTGGCCTCATGATCATACCCCCAAAAGAAAAGAGTCGCTCCACAGGGGCAGAGCTCGGCAAACAGGTGTTGTATTTTAAGAAAAAAATTTTTACTGTAGGGTAAGTATTTAAACTCTTTAGGCTTATATCTTTATTATTAAGGTATTGCAGTGTTTCTAAGTCAGCAGCGCTGGCAGTAGACCCTGTGTTTTCACCACTTGCAATAGAGGAATCAGAATCCTCTAAAAACATATAATAAGATTCATCCTTTGACTTTTTTTTTATATCACCTACTACTACATTGTCCAAAGCCTCCGAATTTTGTTTTTCAGATCGATTTATTTTTCGTGTTTCAGTCAAGACAAGTTCTTTTACATATTCTTTACGCTCTTTTGGTACCCACTTCATTCTAAAAAACGGATGTGATACTGAGGCTAAAATGGCATCATTTGCTGAAGGCTCAAATTGCAAAAACTTCTTAAAACGTTTATTTAGGTTTTCTTGAATGACATCAAGCAGACAGATGCAGTATTTTAAATTTTCTGACCTAAGATCTTTGATCATATGTTGAATTCTTATTAGCTCTGGTAATAGACAACCATAATAGGTATCTTTTTCTCCTTGCAAGCTTTGAATAGCTTCTGCTATTGGCCTTGAACAGTTTATATATTCACTTAAAAAATAATTTCCATTTCTTTCAATATTTTTTTTATTAGAAAAAGTATTTTATCAGAAAAAGTATTTATAAAATACTAAGATACTAAACAAAAGTATTTAAATATAAGATACAAAATCCTTTATAAAAAAGTATTTTAGATACAAGATGAAAATACGTATTTTGTATCTTGTATCTGTATTTCAAATACTTGTATCTTAGATAAGTCACATCACTGTTTCTAATATGTAAATTGAAGTTAGTGTTAATATATTATGTTTAATAAAAAATGGTCGGCATGATGTCATTTGGTCAATATTTGTTAGAATTCGTATACATTTTTTTTGTAACACAAAAATATCGCCTATGTCAGTACTATTACCCCATATTATTACGCCGTATGATAATCTAGAGTATGCGTATGCATAATAGGCTGCCAGTGCGACTTGGAAGTCTGTGACGCGTATCAATTGATGAAGAGCGTAAAGAAAAGATGATAATTTATTTTTCAGTTTAATAATATACGGTTGCCAGGTTAAATTTGTGTCAAGATCTATTCCTAGTAATGTGGCTGTTTTAACTATATCGATTTTTGTATTCTTATATACTGCTGATATTTCTAGAGGCTTTTTTTGTGAAGGTTTAAATTGGATAATTTTAGACTTTCCTAAATTTAATTCCAAATTATGTTTTAATAGCCAATTTGATATATTGTTTAAAACATCATGCAATTTATATTCTAATTCATTAGGATTTGAGACTGAAAATAATATTGAGACGTCGTCTGCAAAAATTACACAATCTTGGTTTATGGCTTTTGGTAGACTATTTATATATACAAGAAAGAGTAGGCAGCCAAGTACACTTCCCTGCGGTATAGAACCAGTTACGGGAACCCTATCGGACCGCACGCTTTCAATAACTCCACTATCCAAGTTTGTGTTCTCTATTTCTACACATTGGAAACGATTATGCAAATACGATTTGAACCAATCAAAAGCAATTCCCCTAACGCCTAGTCTGTTAAGTATGTCCAAAAGTATTTTGTGTAGAACTCTTTCATACGCCTTACTCATATCTAGTAGGAGTCCTATGGAATATTTTTTCGTGTCTATTATGTCGTAGATATATTTAGTTAGTCGACTTAGTCGACTTCTACGACACCCACGGGAAGAGATGGGGTAGTGCTATTCTATGCCGACACTACACAGCACATTTACACACATTTACACATTTACATCTAGCTACAATGTTGTTTGGTATATTGGTATACAGACTGAAAATCCTTCATATCTGTACAATAAACTAAAGTGGTCCAATAAACCTTATTTGTACAAAATTCGGACTCATCTACCCAGACATAAACTAGCTGCTTTTCGGGATTTCATTGTAAACTTGTTGTTTCGACTGATGTGGTTTTTAAGGATGCAATGTTACCATAAAATATCTTATATAAATATATTTTTGTACTTATCGGCTACCATTTGTTGTTTGATTGTGTTTTTTTATTTTTTATTATTATTTTGGCACTGGCTGAAAATCAGTGCTACTAGTACCCAGTACTGGTAGAAATATCCTGAGCCAGTGACCATTTCTTTAATTTAGTCTTTATCAAAATTGTGAGTACTTTTTTTTTTTTTTTTATTTAGATTTAAGTGTATTTGTGTTAAGTGTAATGTTTTTTAAATTTATGTCATGTTTAGGTCATAAGTACTTTATAGGTGTGTTCTTACTTTCTGAATAAAAATTTTTTCTTTCTTCCTTCTTTAAACAGTTTCAAAATATAAATTACCCTTTCTCTATCTCTAGTAAAGTTTGATTGAACTGCCACATTCAGTAAATTTGATTAAAATATGTTCCATACTTTTGGATTTCCTTGTGGACAAACAATGTAAAACTTCTATTTTATATATTAAGTAGGCTGGAAAATGTACATATAAATTAGAAATTCAATTATATTCCTATAGACTGTAGTTTGTTTATTATAAGAAGTTTGTGAACTTCTATGACAGTGGAATTAACATTTACAATGTGACTATGTCTGGGGTCTAGTGGGTAGGCGGCTCATTTTATTAGAAGGGTTCAATATCTACTGTTGGCAATAATTTGTATGATACATATGAATGGTTGTGTCTTTGTCGTATATATTGTATATTATAAAATATATTTTGAAGCTTAATTTTAATTTATTAATTTACTTGAATTTTATTATTGCAGCTGTTTACAACTGGAAAGGAGATGTTCGATGTGGACTTCCCTTGGAAATAGGAGACACAGTGCAGATCCTAGAAGAACATGGAGGTAATCGCAATATTTTAAATTATGCACTAATTGACAGTATTTGAGATACAATCAAAATAATGCTTAGTTAGTTTAAGTGTAGCTGTGTAGTGTCGGCTTAGAATAGCCTTACGGTGCGGATACGGTTGGAAACCTATCACCAAAAACCTATTTACAATCTTATGCCCATACAACTTCAAAATTGGCTGAGCAATTTCTGATTCTAATAGCCGTGAGTGTTGTTATGTATATTTGTTTTGACTGCATTATACGCCGTGTAGTGTCGGCTTAGAATAGCACTACCCCGTTTCTGCCGATGGGTGTTCGTAAGAGGCGACTAACGGTATTGGGGCTTTTAAGGGATTTTTGGGATTTGTATGTGAACCTTGTTTGTTTGTTCAATCATCGGGCTATTGTTCCCGTTTGATTATTCAGGATTGGACATAACTGACAATACGCTACAATTATGAACACGTGCCGTGTACTGCCGGCCTAGAGTATCACTACCCCTTTCTACGGGTGTCGTAAGAGGCGACTAAGGGTATGGAGCTTTTTAAAGTAGTTTTTGGGCGATGTGGTTGGAGACCCATCACCAACAACCTTTACTTTACCATCTTTACCCCACTAAATTTTCCAAAAGTGGCTGAGGAATTTTCAATTCCTTAGCTCTGGCTACCCCTTCTAGGGATTTATAGCCGTGAGTATATGTATGTATGTATGTATGCATTATATACAGTTAAAGTGAAGGCATACATATTTAACTAACTAGTGGATCGTCCCAACTTCGCACGGGTAGCGTTGTTTTTTGAAATATCTGAGGTTTCTTTCTTCAGTCACTGCTCAATCATTGTGAAATTCAGCGCAATGCTTTCAATTTATTAAATTTATAGCACTCCCTAAACAGTGTAGTTTGGTGATTTTAAATGCGCTTTGATGAACGGTTCAGTATTTCCGTTTCATAGCGAATTTTTAAATAAAACGCTATGAAGTATTTATAACAATCTAAAAAATAAATCATTACGTGATTTAGGATGCAACTACTCGCGCCATCTAGTATGTTATATGTAAATTAGTAAAGATTTGGTTTTGATCACGGGCGCGATGGCTTATTTTATGTATAATTTCTGTGTTTGTTTACCGATTTCTATGATTCTTTTTTTATTGAATAGGTAATAATGTTACCTTTTTTAAATTTGGGATGAGTGAGACGTTTACAAACGTAGGAGTAAACAAATATAATCAGAATGATCCGAACTGCTAAGCTATCAGGAATTACACGTGTTACTGTGAGTCAACCGTAAAAGATAGACATAAACTGTTGAGGATTTTTTTTTAAGAATATTTTATGAAGAATATTTCCGTCACACATGGTTTCTATGAAAGTTTAACCATTGAGTCTTCACACGCGACGGAAGCTTAAAAAATGGAGTAACTTCTCCCGTTTTCCCAAAATTTCCCAAAATTCCCCTTTACTACTCTGCTGGAAAGTATACAAAAACCTGCGCAGGTGTATGAAGAATAATTGTACCAAGTTTCGTTAAAATCCGTCGAGTAGTTTTTGTTTCCATAAGGAACATACAAACCGACAGACAGACAGACAGACAGACAGACAGACAAAAATTTCACTGATTGCATTTTTGGCATCAGTATCGATCCCTAATCACCACCTGATGGTTATTTTGAAAATATATTTCATGTACAGAATTGACCTCTCTACAGATTTATTATAAGTATAGATTTCGGTGTTTCTCTACCGATTTCTATGATTCTTTTTTTAATGAATAGGTAATAATGTTACCTTTTTTAAATTAGGGATGAGTGAGAGGTTTACAAACGTAGGAGTAAACAAATATAATCAGAATGATCCGAACTGCTAAGCTATCAGGAATTACACGTGTTACTGTGAGTCAACCGTAAAAGATAGACAAATACTGTTGAGGATTTTTTTTTAGATAATTTTATGAAATATATTTCCGCCACACATGATTTCTATGTAAGTTTAACCATTAAGGCTGCATAGGCGACGGAAGCTTAAAAAATGGAGTAACTTCTCCCGTTTTCCCAAAATATCCCAAAATTCCCCTTTACTTCTCAGCTGGAAAGTATACAAAAACCTGCGCAGGAGTATGAAGAATAATTGTACCAAGTTTCGTTAAAATCCGTCGAGTAGTTTTTGTTTCCATAAGGAACATACAAACCGACAGACAGACAGACAGACAGACAGACAGAAAGACAGACAGACAGACAGACAAAAATTTTACTGATTGCATTTTTGGCATCAGTATCGATCCCTAATCACCACCTGATAGTTATTTTGAAAATATATTTCATGTACAGAATTGACCTCTCTACAGATTTATTATAAGTATAGATATAGATTATGTTTTGATGACAATTGGGATAGCTCAATGGGTAGAACACCGCCTATGGTGCAGAAGATGAGGGTTAAAATCCCGGGTCGGGCCTTTACCAATGTGTCTTTTCTAATGACATATGTGTGGTTAATTTATAATGTTTGTTAACGGTGAGGGAAAACATCTTGAGGAGAGGAAACCCACAAGGCTAAGTTGTACTCAGTCATGTGACAGTGTATTTGTACAAAAATGGCGAAAAGCCTGCCCCTTATCATGTGAGTACACTGTCCAAGCAAAACGTGGGTAATCTGAACATCAGGTGACTGTCACGTGATGTTCAGAAATATTAGTACCTCTGCCAACCCCTCTAGGGGTATACAGTGTGAACGGTTGAGTTGATGTTTTGTTATGATTTAATTTAAGGTATTCAACCATCAAAAAAGCTTAAAGGCATAATTTTGACACACAGGTGACTCATAAAAATAATAAAGTTTGTGGCTTATTGGTGAACTATAGGTGTTAATGGTAAATTATTATTTATAGTAATAATACGAAAGAAACATAAATTCTAACTATTTATGATTCTCAGCAATAGTCAAAACGAGCATAGGATCTCATCGCAGACAAACAATGTAACATGAAGCTTCTATTGCCTCACCTCACCTCAATATCACGCTTCTATTGAAAATAATCTAATTCAAATAGTTAGCAACTTTTTTTAATTCTTTATAGACATTTAGAATACACATTTAGAAAAACAACTATTTTTTTAAAATATTATTCAAGAAATACCATCATAGAAGAGCTTCGCGCCAATTTTATAAAACCCTTTTATTTGGTAAAACGAATCGTAAAGAGTATTGGCCCGATATAATTGGAATGGCTTACGGATATACAAAACTGAACTCTTCTTGGGAAAAGCGGAAAGAAATAAGGAAACTATTGAATTTAATAAAATTCAATGTAGGACTGTTCATTTTATAATTATCAGTTTTATTAATTAAATCCCTATTGATTATTTTCCTCTTGAAATCAGATGATACTAAAAGATGTCTTCCATCGCTGATGATTTTGTATTTAGGATTTTTATTTTATAACATTAATGCAAGGTTATGTGATCAAATGAGAAATTGTGTGATTTCTAAAAGGTGCGGTGTCAAAGAAGATGTTGTAAAAAAGATAGAAAAAGGAATGTTAAGATGATTAGAATGTTTTATGTTCATGTGTGTATTTAACCTCATGTGGGGATTATTACTAATAGATAAAGGAAATTCAAAAAACATTCTAATTATGTGATAGTTAGGCGTTCTCAACATTTGCTTTCTATCTGTAAAGGTAGACAGGTAGCCTTCCGAATTTGTAAAAAAATCGGAGGTAGGGAACGCTAACACTACTTAAAAAAGTGTAAAAAGAAACAAAGGAAAGAAGAACTTCGCACTAGAAGCCACTTGACACTTAAGCTCAATTGGCAGGGGGCGTATACCCGGAGGTCGTGGGTTCGATCCCCGCTGGAATGTTACGATGGTTAGGGCATATAAAGAGGATGGATTATTGTAAATTGGTGAAAGATATTTGGACACATATAGGTCAAATAGAAAATGTGCTTAAAAGCAGTGGTCCGAAGATTGATGAATGCAGATGAAGCTCGAGACGTATAACAGGATCGTACAAAACTATATTCCTGCCTATACCAATGAGAACTGACTCCGTGAGTAAATGAACGTATAAATTTTGTACTCAGGATTCTTGAATTGAAACGCGTCCTCTATTGTACTTCAGACAAATAAGCTTTGACCCCAACAACGTTTGAAATAATAGATGTAATGATTTTTTTAAATCGTATTGTATTAATCAATTTAACTTTATTTTCAGCTTGGTACCGCGGATTCTGCACAAAGAATAGATCAGCATGGGGCATATTTCCTGCCTGCGTGGTGTCTCCAAGGGCATGCACCGTGAAAGGGTCAGGAGCTACTGCAATTGTCGAGCCAAAAGATGATCCTTTAGTACGGGAGATAGCGTGCGTTTTGAGAGAATGGGCGCGGCTATGGAAAAAGCTATATGTGGTGAGTTTGTTTTATTTATTACTTAGTCAACTGCACTCAACTCAAAACGTTCGCCGCTTATATGCCCGAAGAGTCGGCAGTATGGGGTTGTCCATTAATCACGTGAGGCTTGAAAGGGGGGGAGGGATTTGATAAAAATCACGAAAATAACACAATGGGGAGGGGGGGTGTAGTAAGATTGTATTTATTTTTTCGTCAAACGCGGGATTTTTCAACAAATATTAAGCGGCACATTTTTATTATGGTCCTTAATTTTAGAATAAAATAAGATTATAGTTTATACCTGTATTAAAATTAAGATAATATTCAGAAAATTTTAAGATTCGTTGTAGGTACTAAAAATACACGTGATGTTGAGAAGGGGGAGGGGGGTTGGTCTTAAACCTCACTACGAATCACCAATGGGGGAGGGGTGGTTAAAAAATGCTAAAAAAAGATCACGTGATTAATGGACAACCCCTATGTAATTTCTACAGTAGTTGACACGTGACATTGTCTGAAGTCGTGAAGTATTCTAAATTTTCATTGAAAAAAGACACCAGAATTCATGTCACTATGACAACAGACGTGGCCGAGTGGATAGGTGACTAGCTTCTCGGTCCGTAGGTTGCGGGTCCGATCCCAGCTGGGTGCAACATTTATGTGATGAGCATAAATGATTGTTTCTTCGTCTTGGGTGTTATTTATATGTTTATAATATCTATATTAATAATGAGAAGTAATTACTGTGCATGCCATTTAAAAATTAGGTTTGCAAGAAATAACCGCTAATAAATCATGTGGTTAGCATACAAAGATTTTGTTAGCAATAATTAAAATCAGGCTGCAATTCATGTTCTGTAAATAATCATGACAATGGTATGTAATTTAAACACAAACTAGTAGCGAGTTTTACTATGTATCTGCAAAATAAACAGTCACTCGAAGAATAAATACTTGGTCAGCAAGATTATACATTCGGTTAGCACAGAAAACATTTCTACACGCAACTTATTTGACTGTATAGCATATTTTAAATTTGGATGGCAATTTAAATAATTGTTTTGCGTATTTATTGAAAAATCAGCAAAAACTAAAAATTCAAGAAAGGGTTGAAAGGATCAAAAGCAAGGTTTTGCGTGATAATATTTTGAATGATGTTGATTCGTTGCATTCTATAACTCACGAGAATGTATTTGACGCAGCTTCTAATGCTTTTCTGCAAAAATATAAAGATCAGACTGAATTTATCACTTATTTCAAAGCACAGTGGTTAGAACAAAATCGTAACTGGTATTTGGGAGTGGCCCCCAATTCTCCATCAACCAACAACGCTTTGGAGTCCTCTAATAGAGTTATAAAGGACACCCATACTCTTCGAGAACGCTTTCCTTTGTCCAGATTTTTGGTGGTTGCAGAAGAAATGGTACACCAGTGGTCCAATAAATATATTACTAACCCAGAAGACAATTACATTGCAAACATACCCTCTTTAACTACAAAACACTGGACAGAAGCCTACTAGTGGGCAAAAAAAACCAAAGAAGTAATTATGCTGCGTAAAGATGACAGTTATAATTATTATCGAATTCCAGCTGGTCAAGCTACTAATTGTGAAGTTTTCGACGCACAGTGGGAAAGTTTTGATGATTTCAAAGAAACAAAATTTCAGTAAGTGGTTTGTCTCACTGCCAATTGAAACAGAGGAATGGAGAGAGGGAAAATGTGACTGTCCAGCTTTTTTTAATTTCTACGTATGTAAACACGTGATTGGCTTAGCGATCCGCTTAAAGCATGCGGTGCCTCCACTTGAAGCAAAGAATATTCCCATAGGGGAAAAGAGGAAACGTGGCCGGCCTTCAAAGGCGAAACGAGCATTAATTAAACAATAAATAAAAAAATTGTTACTGTTTCTTGAATATAATAATTATAAAACTAAAACGGCTTCTTTATTATTCCATCAAATTATCTCTGCTATAATACTAAAAGTAAGAATAAATAAATGAATCATCAGTAAGTGATGCGCCCATTTAGTGCTTTTTAAGTATGATATTTATTTATTATTTGCTAGACTAATTTTAGCGGCACTAAACTGATTTTTTTGCTAATTCTCTGAGTGCTTACCAAAATTTAATTAACTACAGGTCACTCATTGCAGGTTTGATATATACACAGCTGTACAAAAAAACAATACTGCTGTTCAGAATGATATATATTGCAGACTGATTTATTAATATTTGCTGAACACAAGTTGCTGTCCAACTATCAATTTTAGCTTACCAATTAAATATTTCTGCTCACAAATATACCAATACTTTGCTAACCGTTTAAATAACACCCATTAATAATTTCGTCACGGGGTACGGTAGACTCGATCGAAACCTTACCGGAATAATAAGACATAAAAAAATAATGATTTTGAATCAACAACATATACCCGGAAAATTCGGATTGTCGAGTATTTTGCTAAATTCTAATGATGCAGACAGACAAATTTCAGTCGCCATATTGACTGACAACCGATGACATTTATGTTCCGTTTCAGAATATTTTTCAATCGTTTCGCAAAGGACACTCTTTTAAAGGAGGTTTCGATCGAGTCTACCGTACTCCTTGATAAAATTATTATTATAAATACTCTTTTCTTCAGTCGTTGACGTTTTGCAAAAATCCTGTTTTTACCTTACCTCTTTTTTATCCGCTGTAGTGCATCACCTCATTATAGTGCGTGGACTTCCAAACTACAATACAATCAAACTAGCGCCATCAGGAGCTTTGCACACATTCGTTCGAATTCATGACTGACTTATGTCTATTCGACCGTACTGACAGTTTCTGCGTCTCTATTTGTATTAATTTGTTCTGATTATATACATAATGCCGAAAGTCATAAGTATTTCATAAAATCTTTCATTGGTCATGTCTTTGTCTTTGATTTTTGTTTGATGATATATACTATATCATTTTGTTTACAGCTTAATCTCCCTGAATTAGGTAAACATTGTCATTGTCACTACTGTAGAAAGTTGACGCAGCGAAGGAGTCTTCCTAAAGATGGTAAATTTAGTAGTAGTCAGCCACACGTCAGGATACCCCTTTTTGTTTGATAAGCCCCCTAACCCCGCGCGCGGTAAGAGCAACCTTGGGGTATCCTAAACTGTGGCCGTTTACCTAGACTGTGTTGACTGAAGAAAAGAGTATCTATAATAATAATTAATAGATAAAATCAATAAACGAAGCAGAAGTAGCTACCTACATTTTGTACCTAGATGTGAATTATGAGTCATATTTCACCCGAGCGAAGCCGGGTTTTCATCTAGTAATATTAAATTTATCGTTGAGTTAGTATCCCATAATACAAGTCTTTCTTAGTTTGGGGCTAACTTGATCTATGTATAACATGTCCGTATATATTTATTTATTTATTACCTAGTGTACAGAGTACCCACGTTTTGCTTCGACAGAGCACGTGGTAAGGGGCAGGCATATCGCCGCCTGCCTAGGCGTGCCATGAATTCTGTGCTTAACATTAATATACTTATCTATGGCAATGAAAACACGGAAGGTGAAATGAAAATGAAAATGAAAATGAAAAAACATTTATTCGTTACCACGAATCACATATGAAAACAAAACAATCAGATCTTATAGCTAATAACAATAAGTGGAAACGAATTGGCGTACACTTCAGCTTAATGTTATGACAGGGCTTGTTAGGCCGCTGCCACAACGCTGATATTCTAGTGCAGCCTTTGTTCGTCAAGCGCTTAGACTAAACAAGCATACATAAGAAAAAAAAAAAAAAAAAAAAAAGAAATAAAACAATAAATTATCACAAACGCAAATGCAACAAAATAATCTAAATAGGGTATAAAAATATACTTAAATACATATATTTTATAATAATATTCATAATATTTACATATATATGTGTGTGTTAATATATACATGTATGTGTGTGTGTTGTATATAATTTTAGTGTGTTTGGGTACACAAAAAAAGAGACATTCCCAGTATGCTTCTATTTTCGACTTTTCTGTTTATTTAACAATATGATTTTATATTGTTTCTTAAATGAACCAATAGTTTTAAGTATTCTTAGGGGAGGTGGTATATTGTTCCAGCATTTGGTAGCCGCATACCGAAAACTACCTCGAAATGCAGCTGTTTTATGTTTTTGAACCAACAGGAGAAAAGGTGATGCCCTTGTAGAATACGCTGAGATTTCACGCGACCAGACAAGCTTGTTATATAAATATTTAGGGCATTGTGCATGAGTAATACTAAAAAGAAGTGAGGCAAGATGGAGTTTTCTTCTGTTGGCAAGATTCAGCATGTTAGCGTCATTAATGTAAGGAGTAACGTGTGTACGAGGCGGTATGTTAAAGCAGTATCTTGCACACGCGTTCTGCACACGTTGCAACAGTTTTTGTGACCTAACAAGCAGACAAGGGCCATACACTATGTCACCATAGTTCAATCTGCTGAGCACTAGGCTTTCACATAGCTGAATTCTAAGAGATGTACTTAGAAAGTTTCTGATTTTATACAGCAGTTTAAGTCTATAAAAACAATTACGCACCATCTCTACAACATGATCCTCAAATTTCAACTCTGAGTCCATCAAAAGACCTAAATTACGAGCTGATTTTACCTCCTCTATACAAATATCATTTATTTTGATTTCCGGATTTTTACTTAGGATTTGGTTTCTTTGCTTTTTAGTGCCTATGATCATGAATTTTGATTTTTTTGGGTTCAGAGATAAACCATTCTTGTTTGACCACTCATAAATCCGGCTAAGATCATCATTTATCATTTTTACTGTTTGGTAATGTGTGTCTGGTTTTATTGATAAATATAATTGCATATCATCTGCATATAAATGATAACTACAATGGTAAACACATTTGATGATATCAGCCGTGTACAAAATAAACAAAACCGGGCCCAAAATCGATCCCTGAGGAACTCCTTTAGAGATTTGTGACGCAGCAGAGTATGATTTTATACCATTAACGGATAATTCAACTGTTTGTAACCTGTTTGAAAGGTAGCTATGAAACCATTGGATGACTTCAGTACTAAAACCATAATAAGCCATCTTAGCAAGCGCCAAAGGAATATTCATACAATCAAATGCACGAGAAAAATCTAAGAGCACAAGCACAGTTCCCTCACCATGGTCTTCAGCAGTCACAATATTATCAATCACGTCTAAAAGCGCTGTCGCTGTGCTGTGTCCTTTACGGAAACCAGATTGATTTATTGGTAAAATACGTGAATTTTCAATGTATTCGGTCAACTGATTGCAGACAACTCTTTCCAACACTTTCGACAAACATGGCAGAATGCTTATAGGGCGCAGGTCAGATGGTGCAAGAGGATTACTAATCTTAGGCTGAGGTTTAATAAGAGCAGATTTCCATTGGCTGGGGAAACATGAATACTGTATAGAAAAATTAACAATGTGAGTAATTAAATCAAGAGTAGCGGGTAAAGTAAGCATAATCATTGACAAACTGATATTATCCAGCCCTTGTGCATTAGATTTATAGAAGGTGATGTTATAATTTTGCTTAATGGCATAGAATAGCTGTAACTCATTTCTTAATTTGAATGTATTTGTTCATGAAAACCTCATGTGGGGATTATAAATACATACATACATATACCCCCATTTTACCCATTTGGGGTAGAATTATGCTTAGAGCTTAGAGCTACGGAATTAGAAATTCCTCAGCCACTTTTGGAAGTTGCGTGGGGAAAAGATGGTAAATTAAAGGTTGTTGTTGATGGTAATATAAAACGTAACCATTATTTGACCAGGAACGCGAAACGTACAGATTCAGTGCGGTAGCGAAGGTGATGCGCGAGTTGCTCAGTGGAAGACGAGCGTTGTTGGCCGGCACTATGACGCAGGACCAGACCAGGGCCTTACGGCTTCGACTCGTCGGGAAACTCGATTGGGGGAATCGGTGAGAACTATTCTTTTAAACATATACTCACGGCTATAAATCTCTAAATGGGGTTACCAGAACTAAGGAATTACATATTCCTCAGACACTTTTGGAAGTTGAGTGGGGAAATTGTTGTAAAATAAAGGTGGTTGGTTTGTCTCCAACCGCCTCGCCCTAAAACCACTTAAATAGCCCCATACACTTAGTCGACTCTTATGACACCCGTGGCAAGAAAGGGGTAGTGACATTCTAAGTAGGCATTAGTTTTTAAAACTTAACTCTTAAAATGACAGTAATATAATAATTTGCAGATTTTAGTGTTTCGTAGTCGAATTGGAAGATTAATCCCTTACAGTTTAGTTATGTCTATCCGACCGTATGACATGTGTGTGTTTCAACATGATCTAAAAAGATTTTTAAATGGCAATCAGTGAACTTATTATAATGAATGCGTTGCATCGGTTTAGACTTTCATACTGCCCCGTCTCTTCCCGTGGGTGTTGTATGAAGCTACAAAAGCAATGTGGTACTTGGAGGACCATGTGGTTCATGTCCATCAGAACTGATGCTGCATTTTATCTTATTAAACTCGAAACTTCCAAAAGTGGCAGGGTATCTATGATTGCATGGCTCTCGCCACCCTTTTAAATTATTCTAGTCGTGAATGTAAGTGTGTTAGTTTGCTTATACGGAGGCAAGGCCCGTAGGTTGACAGCAAAAACAGTCATCACAAGTTCTTATTTACCGTTCAATTCCTGATGAATGAACCACACACGTAACACGCAAACATAAAAGGGACTGAGTTGCGATGCATTCGAAGCAATAATTTTACCACTAGGCTACCAACTTCAGAAAATATTACACTTTTGTTATGCCCAGGCTATTGTCTGTGCAATTGTGTTCAACGTGACCGTGGTGTTGCTCAGCTGTTTGGTAAGTAAGACTATGATGCATATTGCCTATTAGTTTTCCCTGTTTTAATATATCCTTCTATGATGAGTCATCTTCGTTTTGGAGTAAGTGTTGTTATAAAAGCCGACAATAGATTTAGGCAAGGCATTTCTAACAAATTTTAGGTAATGCATATTATGCCTCATTCTCAAATATAAAGACTGTTCTTCGCCACTGCTTTACTTACATTTGCCTATGTTACATAACATGACATCTGCAAATGTATAACCATTAAATTTCCCTTACAATGGCTTCAACTAGGTGCAAGCTTGAGTCAATGTATTTACTTCATTATTGACTATTATACCGGGACAATGTATTTAGGCAGAGGTCAGTTTAGAAAAATAAAACAACGGATATTTTCGTTCCAAAATATATTTACTTAAATGAAATAAATGAGAGACTGATAAAACATTGTTCACTTAATTAGTTGCAATTCTAGAACGTTGATTCCATTTGACATATCTCCTTATATTTAAAAAATAATATCTACTATTTCAATACAATTGATGCGAGATTATTCATTATTATTGAATATATTTTATTGAGAACATACTATTGTAAACTTATTATGCTACATATTTTCCTACTAAACTGAAAATTGATTGAGAAATATATGGGACTATTGAAACCCAACACTATCCTTACTATATGGCTAGAATGACTGAAATGTCTTAAACCTAAGCACTAAATTATTAATTTCATAACGAAGAGTAAGAATCCTTAGTCCTATACGGGAATGTCACAATCTGTTAGTTATTTCTCATGGAAGACTGGAAATGCAATACTGGTGTCGCAATCATTCGTGGTTACCATTTTACTACTGAATTACATACGTAATTGTATACTTTACTAATGGCACAAAAGATGATAATATTAAGTTAGTATTAGAACCGTTTTATGCTTCGCACCATTTATGCTTATTTATCAAACCCTATTCAAATACAGAAAGGCAACTGTGGCATTTTTTCTTATTAAATTCGTAATTTTGTCAATTCATTAAAAATACAACCTGTGTAAATAATACACAATATTAGTTTCAATATGAGCTAACTATTAAACTACTCGTTTCCAGTACAAGATAAATAGTGTTAGTCACAAACACCGTTGTACAGTCTTCATTATTGTCTTTTTTATTTGATACAGTCAATTTACACACGTCAAATTCAGAACATAACTATTCACAATTTTTCAAATACATTTTCAAATATTTATACACGAAATTGAGACCTCACTTAAAGCTTAAGAAATGTGGCAGCTATTTCAACATTAGTCAATCGTTGTTGAAATTGGAATGTAGTATGAAAGATTTTGTTTCTAGGGACAGAAATGAGTATGATATATTTCCATTGCATTATTCAAGATAGATACTAAGATAGCAATACAAGAGCGGTTATACGCGAGCGAGCGAACAATTCTGATATTAACGAAAATCTCTTGTGTTGCTAGTGTCTATCTAATTTATGTTTCGGTCTCTTTCGAGAACTTGTCTATGTCTGGGTATATCGGCGCCATTTCGAGCGTGGATGGCGCAGAAGGAGCGTTGGAACCGAGATGAAGTCTTCGAGATAGCTCATCCAAAACTTCACCGAACACACGTTGCGACATGTTTTGTCCCAGGAAATGAAGCAGCAAAAAGTCACCAACCTGTAACAAATTTAGGCGATGACTGAATATAATTATTCGAGCTCTTTTAAAACTCTTGGTTGGGGAAAATCTGGTAATAATTCCGGTTTTTAAATGTAAGAACTCATTTGGTTGTTTGTAAAGCTCCTTAATTGCTGTGACTCATCGGCTCTTCTTTACAACGATTTTTGTGGCGTCTGAGCCCCAACGCGCAAAGGATATTAGTATGGGCTATGTTAATGAATACTCTGGCAATCACCTTTCTAGAGATTTGCAAGATTGGACTTATTTAATGTGAAATAAACTTATGTTGTTAACTATTTAACTTATATGTTTTTAACTATCTTAGACTAAGAGTTTGTCTATTTACCTGAGTCTTCCTCACAAGAGCTTCAACTCCATTCGGGGTTCCGAAACGGAATCGTCTTTTGAGGATAGTTTCACGAGTGCTCGGAAGCAGGATCACAGCCGCTGAGTAAACCAATGCTAACCCTGTCACCACAGCCAAAATTATGAACCTGAAATAATAAAAAACAACGTTATTATCTTTGATATCAAATGTTACAATCTAGAAAGTTGATGTCGTAGATATGTTTTGGGGCAGCTTATGTTCAGCAGTGGATGTATCTTGGCTGAGACGATGATGATGAAATGTGATAAATCTTGATGTCGAAAACATCATTTGAAAAGATAATGTGTTTTACAGCATAGAATAATAGCTCAGCTGTGTTCACCTTGGAGATCAATATACTCGACCACCATCCAGCTGTTTGAGTATCAATAATGAGCAACTATACTATCTCTCGAAGATCAATATATTAGTAGGCATAATTTACATAGAATTAAAACTTACCAAAACCATAAGAAAATAAATATTTTCTCGTTGATAATGTTGAGTGCGAGAACGCACAAAGCATCGTGTTGTTGGATTGAGCCGGACGCACCATATTTGTGGAATGTACATTTCGTCAGTCTTGGGAACACTCGAATCTAAAATATCCAAAAATTCAATTAAATAAGCAAGAAATAAATGAAACTAGTATTTAATTTACTAAGAAGTTTCGTACCATAGGGTCTGTCCGATTTTCTTGATTCATGTTCGAAAACCTAACCACTTCAGTTCCGTAAGTCAGGAAAGCACCGCCTAAAAATTTGTCTATGAAGAAAATGTTGCCAACCTGAAAACAGAAAGTTATAATATTAAATTTAGTAAAAGTATTTAGTAGTATAATTAGCTAAAAGTAATAGATTTACATAGCGTATTTTAATTCCACATAACTTAAGTCATACTTACAACGTTGACGAAATTAAGAACTTCACTGAAGAAGTAACCGAAAGAGTATGTGTTGTGCATATGTAGGGTGTCCAAAAGATATTGCACCAATCGGTTCTGAAAAAGACATGGTACATTAGAACAATGGTTTTATGATTAATATAATATCACTGCAACTTTTATTTTACTTTTAGTTTATTATAGAATATACAGAGGTTTCGTTCGAATTCTCCTGTAATAAACGTATGCATAGGTAAAGACTGCTTCTTACCTGACGCTTTGACTTGTCGTCAGCGATGTTAGCAACAGTTCCTCTCATGCCGTCAGATATCATGCGCACTTTCCCTTCTTCCCAGTTCTTCCAAACCCAATGAGGAATGTAAAACAAAAGACCCTGAAAATATAAACGCACATTTGGTGTTAGGTGTTTTACATGAAGTAGACATTAGCTATGGGGGTTTGAGTAATACTTTTAATCTGCCAAGATATGCTGTTTGGCATCTGAATCACAATGCAAGAATTTAAATAGTGTTGCTAAGAAGATGCAGTAAGATTCCATCATCAAATACAGTTTTTTCATTCTATTATACCTAACTTTGAACGCTGTTATTTAACGTTCAACATATTATGTATCGTTTTTATAAATATAAAGTTAGCTAAATGTATTTTTTGGAAGTTCATCTAAGAAGTTACCTCTGAATCTACTTCACAAAAGGTACAAAACCCCGAACACTTAAAAGCCTTTCCTCTAGTGCTATCGCTACTTAAACACTACTCCACAGAAAATCATCGATTCCATTAAGAAATATAACGCTTAATATAACCATACCTGAAAGAACAGCATAAACGGCACCCACTGATAGTACGCATGAATATTCTTCTCCTCATGGTATTCGTTACCCAGGCCGGGATGCATGAAGCCCAGGTTGGGTGAGTTGGGCAGCGTGAATGTGTACGTGATCCAGCAATAGGTGTTCAGCACATGGGCTGGCACGGCGCCGTCGTTGATGCATGCTATTGGGTCGCCTGGAATAAAGAAGACAGGCGGTTAAGGAATATGTTCAATTGTGCTGATTATACTATTTAATTGAAGTCTTGGATAAGTATTTTTTGGGTGGTGGTCGGTGGTAGAGGAACGATGATTGAAACATTTCATTATTTAGACAGTTGCATCATGCAGCATTAAGTTATAATTCAGTTTTGTCATCATGGCCGTTAGCATTAACTGTTACCGTTCATATTTTTGTGCCGTAAACTTTGGTATATATTCCGCAAAAGTCACACTAAAAGTTGCTTTATTATAGTTTATGAGTGGTTTTCATACACGATTAGAAACGGTTAGTACTGGACTATGTAACCATTAGACTGGAACAATGGTTGCTGTGTATTTTGACTTAGATATTGTTACAATTGGTTCCGAACAGACGTTTAAGTCTAAACATAAGATTGTGTTTGCTTTATTGGTATATGGAGCGTAAAGTCAAGCGGTAGAGTCTTTCAATAATATAGCAATATTCAGTATATAAACAAAGACTATGTAAAGTAAGTGTCAAGTTTAAATACTTCTTATTTTTGACGAATCTTTACTTAAAGTTTTAAATAGCAATATGGAACAGATATTTCACGTTTATTTTGTATAACTTTTGACAATTTGAAGGCTTTTTAATTTCTCGGTCTAACAAACTTATTGCACAATCGTTACATTTGAGTTGAAGTAACAAAAACTTTTAAATATCTCTATTTACACACAACGATATTGATGTTACACTACACTTAGTTAGGCAATAGTACTACAATACATTTGGTTTTAAAACACACAGTAACACTTTTTATACAATTAATTTACTTCCAAAATTGACTTAAGAATTTTTGATTCCGAGGCTCTGGCTACACCTTTTTAGGATTTATGGTCGTAAGAATATGTATTTGTTAATATCTGTTCATTTAAATGTACTGGAGATGTGTTAGTATTATAGGAATAGCTATTGGAGACTCCCTAGCCCGTGTCCTCGACATTGTAATGACAGCGGATGATCCCAATATAGAAAATAATAGCTGTAACCTTGCTGGACATATAATTCCGATAAATCAGTTGTTCAATATTAACTCCCCATATTGCGTTGCTTAAAGTTTACTAGTTATTATTTTGTCTAAACTTTATAGCACTGACACACATTTTTTGAGATATAAATAAGTTCCCGTTAAAGAAAGTACAGGCGAAAAGGCTAAAATGAAATGGCATATTTAAACCAGAAAGGATGGCTGTTGATGTAGTGTTTCTAAGTTATATATTTATGTCTTCATATAATTATTAATATTTTATAACGAAGCTTAAAATTGCAGAATAAAAATGCTTTAAATTACAGAATAAAAATGCTTAAAATTGCATGGTAAAAATGCATACGTATTCACGTGCGTACTTGATAACCACTTTTGAATTTTGAGAAGATACTTGACATACTCTACAAAAACGTGCACAGTTAGGTTTAGAGTGTGGTCACTATAATTTTAAGCAAGGTTTGTTACAAGATGTCAAATCTAAAAAATAAGTTAGCAGAAAGCACCCCGGCCAACTCCCTTAGGGATTTACGACTGGTATATGAATCTGAGAGCGACATGATAGTCCAGTGGGTAGAACAACCGCCCGAAAACAGAAGGGCGTGAGTTCCAATCCTGGGTCGGGCCTACACCAATTTGTCTTTTCTAAAGTTATATGTGTGGTTAATTTATCATGGTTGTTAACGGTGAGGGAAAACATCGTGAGGAAACCCACATGGCTGAGTTGTACTTAGTCATGTGACAGTGTATTCGTACAAAACGGCGATAGGCCTGCCCCCTATCACGTGAGTACACTGTCTAAGCAAAACGTGGGTACCTTCTCTGGAAACTAGATGGCGCTTGCCATATGAGTTCAGAAGTATTGGTACCTCTGCCAACCCCTTCGGGGATAAACGGCGTGAACGTTTATGTTATGTATATGAATCTTTTTTTGTATTTCGAGTAACATCTGCCTCCTCAAACAAGAACATATTAAGTATGGTCACAAGTAGTACGTTGATACAATCGAGACATATTTTAAGAAGATCGTGCTTACGAACTTACACCGCATATTACACAAAATCGCCGTGACTTATTATTACATTAACCTCGCGCGGTTTGCATTCAGGACAAAGTATATTCAAGGTATGAGAATAAACGATGTCGTATGCAGAGAATGTAAAATATTGAAGCTGGTCACGGAATCGAACGAGTACTTGTAATGAATAGGTGATTTGGTTATGTTTGGTGACGCCTGACAACTTTACCGTTACTTGTTTGCATTTCGGTGTCACTCCGGTTTACCATTGTAAGCTCGGCTCGAGATCGCCGGTGGTCGAGTGTGGAAATAATTTATTTGAATATTCTCTTATTTTTAGTTTTTTACTTATATTTTGTTTGGAACTTAAAACACTTGGCAATCAATGAAGATATAGTATATTTTGAACATAGTCGCCAATTATTATTTTCCACAATTTCTACTTTGAAATGTTCACCACACAATATGTAAGTGAAGTTTTACACTACATATTGTATAGTTTTATGATCTATTAAGCCAGTGTCTGTAAAGCAATATAAGTTTGTGGGTTAAAGTGACAATTATCGAGCAATCAGTGATATATGCCTTAAGCCACTTGACTTTCAAAGCGTTAGAGTAATATGTATTGTTCCGTGTGTTATGTATATATGTATGTTCGTACAATATCATAGAGAAGTGCGTGAGTATTAAACTATGATGGTCTACGAATGTTTTGTTTTATTATGTACTAGTCGCTGTCATGTGATAGTTCATTGTTGTGGCCGTAACTGATCTTAAAAAGAACTGTGCTGGTATATAAAAATCGACTTAAGATATAAAGAGGATCAGTTGAAAAGTAAATTGGGCTATCTTGTTTGTCACCTCTTACTTCAACTGCGAAAGTTTACGAAACGATTGTCTAGTATGTTGTAACCCTTTATTAGTACATGTGATGGTTGATAAAAGCACAAAGAAAAATATTGAGATCGAGCGAGAATGTACTAAACATGGTAGGCGCCCGAAGTACCTATAAAGAGTAATAAAATAAGGCATGTATGAAAAGTTTGATAAATGTGAATGAAACGCGAGACATTGGCTAAGAATGTATGAATTGGCAAAGGGTAGTCACTACCCACCTCTTAGGGAGCTAATAGCGTGAGAGTACATGTATGTGTGAGTAAATTTTATTCCATGTGGTAAACTACGTTTGCCAGGCCAGGTTATTATCTATATCTAAACCTACTTATTACAGAGGAATGAACGTAAAAACGTTTTGAATGAATTGTTTTCACATGGCTGCAAAAACACATTATTCCAGCGTTGTTTATAACATCGGTATAATTTGATTACAACATGTTTGTCATTCTTCAGAAGAGTAGCGGAACACCACGTGACGCTTCTTGTAATATAAGAAGTTCCCTTGATTGGGATAGATTGGTCAATTGGATGACGTATGACTGTGTTACTAGTTGTCCCCATTTTTATCTGGGTTCCATAGTTGTGTCTGTTAAATAACCTGCATAAAAACATATTGAAAAATATTTAATATGTTTTTAAATAACATTGAGCAAATATTTGAGTTACATTTGTTCTAGAATTAGTTAATTTAAATTTCTGATTTGTTCTATGAAAACTTTGAGTCAACTGATTTTTCAAGTTAGTATTGGTCTGCCTTTTATCTGATATAAAATTATTATGCAGAATAGTCTCTGATACTTTTTTCTCTGGCTAAAGAGAACTTTTATAATATTCATTGAGCGGATATAATAGAATTGGAATCTCTTTGTACATCACAATTCAAACATGTTACATAAATAATATTCTTGATTATAAGTACAATTGGCGGACTTTATCACTTGAGGCGATCTCTTCCAGACAATCTTTATTATTATATATTATCATATTAATCATAT
Organism: Bedellia somnulentella; assembly: GCA_963576735.1. NCBI lineage: Eukaryota > Metazoa > Arthropoda > Insecta > Lepidoptera > Bedelliidae > Bedellia > Bedellia somnulentella. Next base: position 14,796,751 of record OY755176.1, on the reverse strand, counting down.
TCGTACATGCTGAGGGCCTCAGCCTGAGAGTACTGCGTGACGTAGAAGTATTCGAGTTTTACGTAATACTAATTATCAAGATTCTTCTTATTTAGTGATAGTTATCTAAAAGATTCGGGTTATCATAAACGTTTTGTTTGTTCGAGCCAGGCTGTTAAAGTACATCAACATTTCATATACTTTCCGCAAGCCTTCACCACAACACGAAGTATTTAGGTTAATGGGTTTTTGTAGAGCTGTTTGAGTGAATAACCTATGATATTTAAATAGGTAATGTAGTACAATAGTATAAATGTAAGTATATGTTCGATAGGTATAGATAGGTGCGATAAGAGCTTTGACGATTGGCTATCGATGTTGGTACAGCTTTGTACTCGGATCGCTGCGGGCTCGATTGTGGGTCACGGCGAACCACAGAACACTCGCTTCACTGTATATCAGTGTTTCGAACAATTTTATATCATTATATTAATTGGATTGAGAGAGGATTTAAGGTTTAATGAACCAAACAATTTATAATTAAAGTTTTTTAATATGACTTGTAGGGTAGACTGCACATTGCAGAAACTTAGTTTTATTATGCAACTGTAACTCCAAGATTAATGGATGAATATATTTAATTGTCGGAGTGTAAGGCTTCATACAAAACTTAAACTACAGTCTAATCAGCATTTTTTAGAAGTAGAGAGAAAAAAAGGTATTTAATTAAATAATCGATACCAACATATCGATAAGTCGCTTGGTAAGCCACTTAATGAAAAATCTGAAATAATGCTGTTATAAGCCCACTCATGGCATGTAAGATGGCATCTAACCGTTTTGACTATTTAATATTATTAGTGCATAACTATAGTTTAAATTTCATTATTTATATATAAAGGAAGTATGGCATACCCAAAATAATATCTCGCCAGATTGTTATCGAATGTTCTTCAATTGAGAATGAGAGCAATGTGTTAAAGATAACCTAATTAGGTAATTGTTACTCTTTGTTGACTTTTAGAGGCTGTAATTACAACTAGGAATTATACTGTGTGACTGATACGCCCGTCTGATAACGACAGATGGAGAGAACTGTGGTTTTTACCGTTTTAAGAATACAGGTAACACGTTATGAAAGTTGTCACATAGGCTCGTTCGACATTGATAAGAACATGATGTACTAGTTGTGGCAAATCGTGAAAATCGTTTTTCCTTTAGAATTAGATATACTTATACGAAGCTATTGCATAGCATACTTGTGTCTCATAAAAGAACATTCAGAACTGTAGATTCAGTTACTAACGCAATTTAGTGAATGTAAATAAGAAGTAAGTTGTGTTTATTAAATCTGTGTACTTGTTCATTAGATTACTAATGGGGCACTGACACATTAATATTACACTTATGAATAATCTTTCCTTAAAATTGCTGGCTACTAATGCATTCTAAGTTTAACTGTTGACCCTTATCACTGCTGCAACTAATGCAATATTAAACTATTATCACAGTTGAGTATTAACTCGCTCAGAAATTATAGCAAAGAGTATACAGAATATGGGTTTAACTTTTCTCCACGTAGTTAAGGTTAATTTTAAAACCGATTTTATGAAAATCTCATTTTAGCAAACCCAACCCCACCAAAATAATAAGCCAACGAAAACCAAGAGATTCATTGTTACGAATTTTGTTTAGATTTTTATACAAAGCGTGATTTATGACTGATAATGATCTGGTTACGTAGATTTTATGTGTTTTAATTAACAATGCTTTATAGTATTTGACACTACCGTATTTACTTCAACAGGATACTGATAAAAAACTATGATAGAAGTTAAATGTAAAATTTAAATAAATAACCAAAAATGTTGTAGTTGAGTGAGTTCGGAACTTATGTTGTGTCTTTGAAATTACAACATAAAATTGAAAATTACCAATTTTTTATTAACATCTTTTTAACAATAAGATGAGCGACTTCTATTTTTATTATTACCCATATTTTTTGTATTAACAAAAATATCTCAGTAATATAATTGTATTCAGTTTAATCTTGGCAGTCCTTAACAAGGAAAACCGCTGATGCAAGTAATATTTTAGCTCGTAGCAACCGAGGACCCTATGAAGGCGATGTTTTGATTAGTCGCACCTGAGCCAAAGCACATGAGCTATGATTGTTTATACTAATATACTGCCTCTATCATCACGAACTGCATCGTAAACTGTTGCCATCTGACGCTGGCACATGCGCGGTGCAACTTATTATTAAATGAATTATTACTCATTGCGTTTATCGCTACTTTGTGTGATCATGACAAACCTATCCCGTTAACATAATAAGTGTTTTATGCGTCAAAAATATAATAATGCATGTAGCAAAAAATTATGATGAATAATGTTTATTACAACACAAATCACGTTAGTCACAACTCCTGTCAAATATTCCAAACAAACACAAAGGAATATCACGTAAACTGTGTAATATGTTACCAGGAATACATTACTTAACTAGAATATTAAAATCGTTCCCATTACCATATGCAAACGATGTGAACTCAAAGACTTGCTATTGACCACACATAGTATTGTTCACAGGTAAAAACAAGTGCGTTTTCAACAATATAGCTTATTTATAATATTGCTTGGCTTAGAATAAGGGCCAGTTTTTTGATCCGTGGTTAACTCAACAATTTGTTAAATATCGTAACTATTAGTTAGATATCAGCAAAATGCATTTTTTGACCCGAGGTTAGAGTAACTAATGTCAAATATCGAACCAAAATGGATTTACGATTTGACTACTGGTTAGACATTTAACTATAGTCAATGTAACAAATGGTTATATTTTTAACAACGGATCAAAAAACTGGCCCTAACACTACCCCATTTCTACCCGTGGGTGATCGTAAGAGGCGACTAAGGGTATAGGGGCTTCTTAAGTGATTTTTGGCCGATGTGGTTGGAGACCCGTCACCAAAAACGTTTATTTATTATTTCCATCTTTTCCCCAATCAACTTCCAAAAGTGGCTGAGGAATTTCTCATTCCAAAGCTCTGGCTACGCCGTTAAGGGATTTATAGCCGTGAGTATATGTATGTATAATAATGTAGTTTATTTATTACTTGTTAATGGTACGAGAAAACATTGAGAGGAAACCCATTTGCATTTAATACTTTGACATGATTACTGTGTGATAGTGTATGAAGTGTTGATAAGCAGCATAATATGCCCTTTATCACAGGGTTACTAAAGCTAATACGTTAAACTCAGTGTCATGATGGATACCAAATGGTGGACGATATATTTTACATTTAAAGTAAATATTTCTAAACTGTAGCTTTAATTCGTAGCTTTTCTGCAGTTTAAGTTTAGTTGAATTCATAAAATTTTTGCGTCACACAAATTACATTTAACAGAAGTCTCGCCAAAGTCAACGACTCACGAATGATACGAATAACAATTATCGTCTCTTTGACTCGCTGAAGCAATTTGATAGTGATGACGATGACGTTAAAATCTGGGTAACTGTTACGTTTGTGATTTTCGCGGACGCAATTGTTAACACTTCATTTCATGATTCATAAGACATAACCTACATTTAAGACTGAACTTTGTCGAATACCGTTACTTTGTAATTTACCATTGGATATTTTATGCTCGGGAATTCGTTCAAACATTGCACCGTGCTAAGTGTATCTCGGTAGTTATAAATCCCTTGCATAATTATTGTAATTAGTATGTCTGCTTCTAATATGCTCTTAGGGGAAAACTGCTTCCCATATCACGGGCAAACCTTTAAAAGGAATTTCATCTTATTGTATTGCAATTTATTGTAGTGGGACTAAATATTACGTTTTTTTTAATAGTTTGATTATAAACTTAATTTATTAGAGTCACGTCGTCGCAGATCTTGTTAAGGGTTTAAAGATAAATTATTTTGAATTAGGTTTAATGTAAGTTTGCAATCTTCTACGTAAAATAACGAACTCACCAATTAAGTTGTTAGCAGTAACGAGTATACAACACAGGAAGAGTATGGCCGAGGTAATGCGGTAGTGCATCCGAAACACCATGTTGTCGATGACAGCTTTGTCGATAAGGTATCGAACTTTCACGAAGCCCGCCACCGATGAGACCAACCCTAGCACTGCCATCTTGATTTAGTCTCGTCACAGCCACCACTGAAATCATAAAAGCTTAAATAAACACACGGTTGGTTCGCTCTTTTTCATAGAACTTTGAAATTATAAATAAGTTACTGCGCTGTTAAAGCTATACGATGCTCTATAACGAGTTTAGAACATTAATGATAAATTTACGTGTTGCTCTGTTCCTTTCCTACCAAGTGTTCGCCAGCTGTTTACTAGTTCTTTTTTATTTTGATTACTATTCTGTAATATATTTTTATTAGTTGTTTTCGTAAGTGATGTCTTTTGATACATAACATACTCGGCTGTTGGATTATAATACTATTTATTAAAGTATAGTAAAGTATTTGCTAAATGCGCTTTGATATACATGATTAGAGGTCGAGAATGTATCTAAAAGCCTTATTTTCACTTAACTCTCAATCAATGACCTCACGTAGTAATTTATTCTCACGACTATTCCACGCCCACGTCTATTATATTTAACTTCACATTGACGCGTTACACTATGACTGACGGGACAATTATTTTAATTCATAATAATATTGGAGAAGTTAATATACGATTGCAAAGAAATAATACCAACCGTGATAGCCCAGTGGGTAGAACACTCGGTTATCGTGCAAACTTTTCTAAAGACATATGTGTGGTTAATTTATCATGGTTGTTAACGGTGAGGGAAAACATCGTGAGGAAACCCGCATGGCTGAGTTGTACTTAGTCATGTGACAGTGTATTCGTACAAAACGGCGATAGGCCTGCCCCCTATCACGTGAGTACACTGTCCATGCAAAACGTGGGTACTCTGAACACCAGGTGACCTCTGCTAACCCCTTCGGGGATATTCGGCGTGAACGTTTATGTTATGTTATGTAAAGAAATAATAAATAGGCAAAATATTATAAATCAAGATTTTTTGTGTATAGAGGGTAAAACTGCCAGTTTCAGCAACAGTTTCATTCTGCACAGTAAACAATGTTTTGTTATATTAAGCAATACATTCCTTTCATCAAGTTTTTGACAACATGATTACAAGCATGATTTTTGAGCTGTTTAGTTGCGAGTGCCATTTGCATGCCCAAGAAAATTATTGTATGTTATCATGATCATGAACATCGATCGGTTTATTTAATACGTATGTACGGCGAACGACACTACTGCGTCTTGAAATTAAATGAATTCAGCCTTGGCGACTTTTGATCCCGATCCTACGCGCTATCATGTGTCGTGTATCTAAATACTTGCTTGATTATTGAGGTTGGTTGTTAAGGGGCAAGAAGTTAATAGGTAGGTAATTGAAACATGAAAATGAGAATAGCAGCTATACGCTTCCTACAGGTCTTTGAATTTCAATTTGATTAGGTTTACTAAGTAGGATAAATGTGTGGAAAGGTTACAAGCGGCATGGCAGTGGTTGCGCTGGCGAGGAGTAGCATGTTGGGCTGGGTCGATGACCGCTCGCTGCTCTTGCACCTCCCGCGGTCCAAACGAACCCCGTCTTGCCTCGGCGCTCCTCCGTACTTTCTTGGTTGATGCATCGCATGGCAACGCAGATTTACGCGGAAACCAGTTTTTAGCGACAACCGTCCCGCGCCTTCGCTCTCGCCCCTACCTACCTATGCCGATGTGCTGTCACGTGACTGCCAATCGATTCGATTCGGACTTAGCAATTTAGTATCTCTTTACAGACATTCTTTCGTTTGGTATTTATAAATATTTATAGCTTTTAGTTTTGATGATCGTTAGAAATGCGTTTAATGTTGGACCACTAAAATGACCGGCACGAACACCAGATATATAGAGATATTGGTATTTCTGGTATAATTTCAAGTTAATTGATGTGGTCGAGACATCTAATTAATTAAATTTGTCTACAAAGTTTTTTTCGTTCTAAGTGGTCGAGCAAGTATTAACCGCTGCTTGATGTGAACTAAAATTTTTGAATGCTAATCAATATGCTGTTGCCATAAGTAACAATGCAGAAAGAAGTCGATTTAATCAAGTCGTGGTGACCTATTTAATTATGAATCTCAGCTCTCTTTCCGATTCAATTGAAAAGCGATAGCGAAAGGTGTGTCAAATTGCTTGGTAGTATCAAATGGTGTAAATGCAACTTCGATCATATTACGTAAGTTCGATTGAAGTGTACTGAGCAGAATTGTGGTTGATGTAATTACGTTCAGTCGAGTCTCTCACCGGTCGTGGCTATTTAACGGAATGGTGTTTCTGTCTGTCAGTGGCACTTCGCTATGATGCGCCTGTAATCATCAGCTGTCTTCGCACACTATTAACTTTAAATTATCTTTAAGCCCATTGTCGCTAAAGTTTAAAGAAGGACAAAGTATAAATATAAGTGTCCAATAAATCCTCAATTTATTATGAACAACTTTGTGATGCATAAATTTTATAGATAATAGTTAATCAACTAAGTACTATAAAATCTCGTTCTTCAATTTGAACTCATTTATACATTCAATACTGCGAGGCTCGTATTAATTGATATCGCATGTGATGTGATTCCACGATCTCCGAGTAGTTTAACTCATTGTTTTAATTGGCAGGGCTGTGCTTTTGGAATTTGAAGACTAGGGAAATATGTGTACATAAGACGCTCGTATGTACAGAGGTTATCGGCCGATGGCGCCGCGGGATCATCAACGATGCAGGTGCCGTTGGAAATGTTCCGTGACCAGAATTCAACGACTGTGACCTGATGCATTACATCAAAAATATGCAACACTTTTAAATAATTGTTGCTCTATTAAACAACCCTTTCATCTCAGATACTTCCGATCCTAGCAAAATAGCTACTTCCTTTGTGAAGTCGTTGATAAAAGTAATGCTTAATGTATGTAGATACAAATGATTGTTGTACTTATATGGTTGTTCGACTATGTACTCTGTTATGTATTTGTTGGCTGCCTAATTAACCGCATGTATTTGGATAGATGTGTCCTTGGTCTTTGCTTCTTCAATAAAAGTTTCTGAACCGTGACGTGACTCTGGCATGTGTATTTTTTGTTAAAAATATAAAATCAGATCTTTGGTTTTTGACAACGCGGTAAGTTGCTAACTGATAGATTAACAATCACTCAAGCTACGCTCCATTTCGTGATAAAGTTCAGGTCTAATTGTCAACAATAAACGATGTTGTCGACAACATCACTGGTTGAATTTCATCATAATTAAAAAACACAGTTTATAATCTAAAACGCCATGCACAAAATATTCAAATCAGCGTGAAATATTACAGGAATGTCCATAGTTCTTTTGTTTACTCCGGCTTAGTTTTCAAATTGTTCGAAAAAGGGCATCGCGACCTTCCCTATTCGTGAGTGATTTGCTCAGGTAAACGAGGATCTCCTTCCTTGTGCTTTACTACCTGTACGCTGACAAATATACTATATTTACTTAGTCATCAACACGTTACTCATGAGTTCGATACAGTATTAACTAATATCAGTTGTTCATTTCCTATATCGTCGGTTCAATAAGAAAGCAAATAATGTTAAGGAACGAGGATGACTATGCATAGGCTTTTGTTCCCTACGCATTTGTACTCCTGTCAAACAACATTCCTCGCATTCGTTAGCGATGCACTTCTTTTGTTCTATTTATTCAAATTAAGATCATAATTGTTGTTAACTTACCGATTGCTTATATTAACAGTTTTCAACGATTTCGTTGTTTTGAACTTTGTAATTCACACGTTTCTCTATCACACTACACCACAAACACGCTTACTGGTAGGCATTACGTTCTCATTATTGTATTTTGATTCAAATATTATATTTAAGAGGCATTAGATAGAATGGATGAGTGTAAAGCGAGTAGCTTTTAGTTAATTAGATCCACGCTCAACACGCCAGCCATTTACGGCTCGAGCTCACAAACTGGAAAGTGCAGCCGGTCGGTCGGCCCCTTGCTCTTGCGCAGACACTACGAATACGAACACCACTACCGTACTGAACTTTAAACGGGTGCGACAGTATCACCGCTCGTCTCTTTCGCACCGAACAGCGCCGTATAGCTTGATCTCTTACTAAGCTCAACTGAATGCACAGTAGTCAGTAGCGAGAATCCGAGCCAAGTTGCTGTAGGAAGAACAAGTTCTGTCGCGCGGCCACAGACGGCACAGACTCGTCTTACTTTACGTTTTCTTTCTCCAAAATACCCAAACTTTGTTTAAATATTTGCTGAGGCGGTTACGGTTAATAACTGATTATGAATGAATGATTTTGATCTTTAGCTGTTTTAAGTTTATAGGGTATCTAAAAACATCGTTCAAAAATATAATTTTATATTCTGAGTTTGAATATATTTTATTATGCAAGCGAAAAAGGTAAGCTCGTGCGAATAAAATGACTCAATTTGGGGTCAAATTAAAGGACAGAGGAAAGACAGCGGTATACTTATGAAGCCAACTCATATGGTTGGAATTCAAAGACGTTTCCTTTTCTGAAGTTCTAGTCTTTTTTATTATAAGCTTCTTACTTAGCAGCCTCGGTAGTTCAATGGGAAGAGCACTGCCTCTGATACGGAGAGGCATAGGTTCAGGTTCCAAATTAGGCATAAACTATTATTATTATTATTTTAATCACATGCGTTAGTTATTTATCAAAGTTGAGAACGATATGGATAAACATCTCGAGTAAACTTAGCTATACTTGGTCAGACTTAGAGAGTTCACTGTTTAGGCAAAAAGAGGTCTCCCAAACACCATGTGGCAAATTATAAAAATCCTTACCACTCCTTTGAGGATATACAGCGTTAACGACATGAAATTCATTTTTCACAATGAATAAATTGTTTTCGCCTTTTACTTGATTCAACATTGATCATTTTTTTACACTTTTAAACACACCTTACACACACACATACAGCCTTTTACACTTTTCTCAATCATTATATTGATATGAGAACCCATTTTAAGCTTGATGTGTGAATCCATTTAATTTATCATTTAAATATTTTGGTGAATTCTATGTCCGGCATTGGAGGTCTTTTAGTTGAGATGGTGATGATTACTAATTTAATAAATGCGATAAGTTAAATAAGAACAGCGTTGGTATTCGAAATGGCACTACCCATCATTTTCCGCGGGTGTCGGTAGGCGGGGGTCATTAGGAACGGGAGCTTTTTGGGCTAATTTCTATTCACGACAAATTATTTACCGGTAATTTATGTGATTGTATGAATGTACATGAATCCTGTGTTTAAATAAAATCGCATAATGGCTAACAAGGCTTAAACATTTGTCAACCGACACCTACTAATAATAAATTCGTTCACAATAATTTATAGGATTATAGTCTATACGAGATTACAGTAATTATATCTAAACCAGTAATACTAATCATACCGTTCAATTATCTTTCTACAGGAACCATGCACTCTTAATGGCCTTTTATTATATCCATAAGAAAGTGCTATGTTGCTTGAGTTTAAATTTAATATATTTTAATAACTGATGATTTTTATTTGTCTCATATATGTAATTAAGTGGACACTGAACAATAAATCACGCAAAAGAATGGTTTTTATTGTGTCTAAATCAAAAGTATTTGTATTCTTTCAAATCGATCCAGCATTATGTCAACAATACCGATGTTTCTGAAGTAGCAAGTATTTGGGGTAACAGGTTTGACAACTTTAATGCGCATACCCGCGAGTGGGTATTTGCATTATCAACTTACAAGCGGGAGGGTGTAATTAATCAGCATTTTTTTGTGATATTTAGCATCCATCTTGGGCATGTTTCCGGAATGTAATTATAATGAACTTTTAAAGTTTTAACTTAATTTACTTAATAATCCGTTGTGTTGCTGTTACACAAGTTACTTTAATCTAAATTATCCTATTTGTGTGATTATTATATTGTATAAATGCCTGCCCGTTTACTTTCAATTATTTTATTTTCTTCTGCGTTGTAAGAACCAATTTTTTATAAAGAGGTAGTAAGTTGCTGGAGTAATCTCTGCACCAGCTTAACCAATTTTGACTATAATTTTAATGTTTTTGTTCATGAAAACCTCATGTGGAATTTGTTAAAAATCGGAGGTAGGGAACGCAAACACTACTTAAAAATTGTAAAAGAAACAAAGGATAGAAGAATTTCGCACTGGAGGCCATTGACACTGTAGCTCAATTGACAGAGCGACGACGGGGGCGTATACCCGGAGGTCGCGGGTTCGATCCCCGCCGGTGTCGAAAATTTTCTTTCCTTTATTTATTACGATTTTGACTATACTCCTATCTATACAATCTTTAATGTACGAAGATTCAGTTACTGACTATAAGCTTATAAGATAAAAAATCTGAAAAAATTCCAGGCATCCATTCCTATAAATAAGTATACATCAAACAAAAATAAGGAACTAACGCCCGATTTCTGAATTGAGTATTCCAGCTGAGAACAACTTAAGTATCGTTCTGTCGCATTGAAATCTTAACAACTGAATGAGACAAAACGATACTTAAGTCGTTCTCAGCTTGAATACTCAATTCAGAAATCGGGCGTAAGTATCCTTCTTCGGGTTATTTTCTAGGGGTAATATAGTACTATCAGTATGTTAGTTTCGTGTGAGGATTACTTATTATAATTGTTGTTGAAGACGTGGCAAAACATCTATAAAAACTCAAATAATACTCAATCACAATTTATTTTTACCTACTTAAGTTTTTCATGTGGTAGTGTATTCGTATAAAACGATGACTCATCTTCCCAAGTGATATTCATAGAAGAAATAATTTGGTACTCATTTAGAAATAGTAGCGTAAAAGCTATGCAATATTTCTTTTGTCAATACTCACCGTTTTAAATTTTGTATATAATACCGTTATTCTTGTGTGTTTCCCATATCATTAAAAAGTTAATTTATATTTGAATATTTTCTTTTTCTATTTTAGCGACATGATAGTCCAGTGGGTAAGAACACCCGCCCGAAAAACAGAAGGGCGTGAGTTCCAATCCTGGGACAGGCCTACACCAATTTGTCTTTTCTAAAGTCATATGTGTGGTTAATTTATCATAGTTGCTAACGGTGAGGGAAAACATCGTGAGGAAACCCACATGGCTGAGTTGTACTTAGTCATGTGACAGTGTATTCGTACAAAACGGCGATAGGCCTGCCCCCTATCACGTGAGTACACTGTCTAAGCAAAATGTGGGTACCTTTCTCTGGAAACTAGATGGCGCTTGCCATGTGAGTTCAGGAGTATTGGTACCTCTGCCAACCCCTTCGGGGATAAACGGCGTGAACGTTTATGTTAGGTTTATGTTATATTTTCTTAGTCAGCAAGAAACATTCTCGGTAAAAATAAATTACATCACTATGTAAGCACAACTTTTTGCAATTTTAAATGTACACGGTATCCTATTGAATTATTGAAATCGATGACATCATACATTTAAAGTGAATTTAATCGGAAAAAATATTGTTAAGTAAACATAAAATTCCATATTTCATAGTAAAGACAAGTAGATGACATCCGTGGTCGAGTGTATGTGACTACCGGAGGTTGCAGGTTCGATCCCCGCTGAGAGCAACATTTATGTGATGAGTCTGATGAGCATAAATGATTGTGTTTTAGTCTTGGATGTTATTTATATGTACATTATATATATAAGTTTAACTTATTTATCGGCCAACTTGATTTGCGTATAATATGTCCGTATATTTATTTATTCATTTAATTTAAAGATCATTTTTGTTATAAGAAATATGCATTTGCAATAAAAAAAGGCATGATTTATAGCTCTCGGAAACTTAGATTCACAATAATATTATTATCTACAATAGTAGTAAGTAATAGATGGCGGCTTGCCAATCCCATCGCTCATATGTAAGCAGGATTTAGTAGTGTCTATATTACCGTATGCCGTGACCATAGTATTTCAGTGGGATAACTATCGCTTCTCATGCAGAAGAAGTGAGTTCAAATCCTGAGTCGGGCCAACACTAACTTCTTTTGTGAATTGATATGTGTTGTTTGATAAATATCAAGATTTTTAATGGTAAGAATAACTTCTCGACGATTGGTACAAAGCAGTGATAGGCAAAGCCGTCTTTAACTTATCGGAGGCCCTGGGCATATGAGGACAATGGGGCCCCCCTATGACTTTGACAGAACACTATTTTGTTAGAAAAAATAAAGAAAGTAGATAAGCAAGTTTCCAGATTCATTTTTCGACCCCGTCATGATAAAAAAAAAATTCAAAAAGTTTATTTTTTAAAATTAAGTTAAATACTAACATTTTTCAAAGTAATTTTTTTTTAATTCATCATTAGTCCGTTGCTTGGGAAGATGTTCGTAAAGAGAAGAAGCAACAAAGAAACTCTTAATATTCTCATTTTTTCAAAATATGGTTTGTACAATTTTGGGTCATATTTTTACTTTACAAAAGATTTTCTATGCGACCAAACCACACGCTCGTTTGAAAAAATTAAACTAAATTGTCCATCACATAACGTAAGAAGAAAAATCCTCACCAGACAATTATTCCTGGGAATAACGAGGGAAGATTTATAGCTTTACGGATACGGTCATGTGCCCGTTGGGTCCTTGTCGTTTAAAAATCTTGAACACTGTAGTAAGATTTCTTTAAGAGCATTGCTTTAATTGCCTTTTTAAAAAATGCCACAGGCAATTCAAATATCTTCCGAGTAGATCTTAGCGATGTCTGTTGTCGAACTAGAATGAATGAATGAATGAAAATAATTCGAAAAATTACTTTAACAAATATTTTTTGTATATCTACAGCTATTAGGCCAGTAGAATCGTTCGTAGGGTTCCGTAACACAAACGGGACCCTATTACTAAGCCGCTGTCTGTCTGTCTCCAGGCTGTATCTCGTAAACCGTGATAGCTAGAAAGTTGAAATTTTCACAAATAGTTGCCGCTATAACAACAAACACTAAAATATTTAGGGGGGTCCCCATACAATAAATGTGTTTTTTCGTTTTTTTTGGGCAATACAAAAAACGGTAACAATTAGACGCTTAATATTTTCACAGAATATTAACTTATATTTTATCTTTCAAAATAAATATTTAAAGGACATTAAAGTAAATATTAAAGAGGGCTCCCATGATTTTCACAGAAGCGTGATTTTCTATATAGATGATAGAACGGAACCCTAAGTGCGCGAGCCGACTCGCTCTTACCCGTTTTTTTAGAAATTCCTCGCTATTTACTATTTGTAAACAAAAGCGTACATATTTAATTTCGGTTGTAAAAAAATAGTTCTTTTTATATTTTGTTTATTAAATACCTGGAGAACAACGCATCAGAAATCGAGATACGATGCAAATAACTTAGTATATTTAAATTGTATTTTTATATATTTGAATTTATCTAAGCATGCTGAAATCGGAAAGCCTAATTTTTGGGTAAGCTGTTAGAAAATTGGTAAGTATTGTAGTCAGTAATTTAGGTTCGATGTATACGAATCAAAAAAATGATTTTCGGCAATAAATGACAGATGTCGTTTCGTGATCTAGCAGAGACGAGGGGGGTCCCTATCGATCACGGGGCCCTGGGCACTTGCCCAGAGTGCCCAGTGGAAAAGAGGGGCTTGGTGATAGGCCTACCCTCCTTTACGTGAATGCACTGTCTAAAGAAGACGTAGGTACTCAAAACACCTGCTGACCAGAATAACACTTGATGTTCATGACCAATTATTCGGGGATTTGCAACATGAACGTTGAGTTAGTTTCTAGTTATATGTATTGGACCTATAAGTATTACACATTTATTGGTAGGCATTTGAAGGCAAACCTAATTCCAAAGTGTGATTAACATTTAGAAACAATTTCTTATCTATCTTATAATACGGTCCTTCGTCATAGGCTAAATATTAGCCTATACTGTACGTGTTTTCTTTCTTTAATCTAACTTCCGAGACCTTTCTCATCAAGACGAGACAATGAAAAAATGGAATGTGTCCAACAATTTATACTCCCATCTATGCTGGCTTTCTGAAGTCAGTGTTAATGCCATTTAACGCTAATAATAATAGCTAAGAATAATATGTTTGACGATGTGTTATTTATTACAGAAAATTGGGTTTGGAATTGGTGCCGCGACGGGGTGCCGAAGCAGTGAACCCCGAGGATATAAGTCTGGTCGAGTTATACAGAGTGCATGTGGAAAGCGCTGAGAGGGCTGCTGCTGTAAGTAATTACTTAACTATTTGACATAAAATAAATTTCGCCATATCCGTTTTTCTTTATAAGCAAGAAACTACGTCAGGTAGTTTTGAATTTGATGCTCATCAATAGATGCGGGAGTAAGACACATAGGTTTAGTTTTAGTATTTATTTCATATAGTGCCATGATAAATTAAAAAAATAATTGGTAAAAGAGATATATAGGGCCAATATAAAGGTTAAGCCAGTAGAGGTCGACAACGGAGGCCACATTCACATGGAATAGAGTATGAGCTGAAAAAGGCAAGCGGTTCTGAAATTTTACGAATCACGAATTGTTTGCTGAGCGTGGTGATCGATGGGCGCCCCACCGTCAATTAGAACGAGACTCTAATAAGAACGTTTTATGTATTATATTAAAAGTATCTGAGACATTGCTACATCCGCAGATCTGGCAAACTCTGTTAGATTCAAAGACGTGTGAGTATATAACACAGGGTATATATCAAATCACTACATAACCTAATAAATTAAACAAATATTAACTCATAATTTGAATGTTTTTGTTCATGAAAACCACATGTGGATTCTTTTCTTTCCTTTATTTATTTTTTATTTATTAGAAATATTAACTCCCTTTCCAGTTACGCGGCGCATTTCGCCGAGCAGGTGGCAGCGGCAGCAGTTTCAATTCAGGCACTCTCACAAACTCCTCGAACCTAGGCACGCCTACAGTTCAGTCCCATCATCTCATGTGTAGTATGAGGGACTTCGGTCACACAGCTGGGGGCGATGAGGCCGAATTGTTCTTATGGTTGCATGACGCGAGGAAAGGACAGCCGCTGACTGAACGGTTTCGGATCAGAATTGCGAGAGATGGGTTCTCGAACTATGTGGATCGGCTGCATGCGAATAGCACTCTTTTTGCGGTACGTTCAAATGTTATATACATTAAATTACTGAGTGGTGTCGGCTTTTGATAGCATTAATCTATTTCTATCAGCGAGCGTCGTAAGAGGACTTTGAACTTTTGGTTTTGGGGCTTTTTAAAGTGATTTATCCGTCGATGTTGTTGGATATCCATGACCAAAAATCCTTTATGTTGTTATATTTTTATTTAAAAGTGATGAATAAATAATAATTCTTGGGATATACAGCCATGAGTATTATATAAAAATTATGTATGTAAGTTATTAAGTCAGCCATGAGAGTATCTTTTCATTTTGAAAGATCACGACGAAAGATGGATATATCGGGACACACAAATGTTTTTTGGTTTACAGTGACAATTATTTATTGACCTGCCCGCTATTTTCCTACATTTCTTCTGCTTTTGTGTCTCTCACAATGCCAACTTGAACGACCAAACTGCACACATTAACTTTCTTTCATCGTCTTATTATTCAGACTGACTGGTACTGATCATAGATAGATTCATCAAGTATATTTTTTTCAGGTCGGACATTTATAGTTCTCTTTAGGTAGGATGTTTATCTTGTAATCATAACACTGTCAACGTGACTTATTAACATGTATCAATATTACCACAGGAGCTATCAAGCAGCGAGCTATCCCGCGAACTTTGGCTAGTAGGCAGCGTGGTGCGGGTCGGTCGCTGGACGGGCGCGGGCGGCGGCACGGAGCGGCGCGGGCCCGTTGCTAGGCGACCGCTCGGCGCCGCCGCGCTGCCACTCGCAGACTATCTGCGCGGCGCTGCCGACCATATTAGCGATAAGGAGTTTACTTTCAAGGTATGTATTGGAATTGATGCATCTTAGTAGCTATAGCTATTAAGTACTAAGCTGGATGGAACGCGGGCGGCGGCACGGAGCGGCGCGGGCCCCGTTGCTAGGCGACCGCTCGGCGCCGTAGCAAGTCTGACAGGCACTGGCGGCGGTTCGGCTAGGTAAATTTTTAAATACACCGAAAAAACTTGGCTTTGTATAAATATTTCCGAACGCACGTTTCACTGTTGGCTGTGTAGTGCCGGCTTAGAATGTCACTACCCCTTTCTACCAACGGGTGTCGTAAGAGGCGACTCAGGGTATGGGGCTT
The DNA here is from genome assembly GCA_963576735.1 of Bedellia somnulentella. NCBI lineage: Eukaryota > Metazoa > Arthropoda > Insecta > Lepidoptera > Bedelliidae > Bedellia > Bedellia somnulentella. The sequence continues at coordinate 14,780,421 of OY755176.1, read as the reverse complement.
TTTTTAAGTGGTTTTTGGGAGTTGCGGTCGGAGACCCATCACCAACGATACTTTATTTCTACCATCTTTCCCCTATCAACGTCCAAATGTGGCAGAGGAGTTTCTAGCTCTGAAGCTCTGGCTACCCCTTTTTGGGATTTATGACAGTAAGTATTTATGTATGTGCATACAGCACGTTTCACAGGACACGCTGACGGTTGCACGCTGGCTTTCAGCCAACTGCCTGAACCTGCAACTATTTTTTTAAATCATATGTGATGTATGTGTTAATATAATATTGATGATAAAACCCATATGGCGTTCAATAATTCATAAGGTGTTTTAGCAATACAAACTAATGCTATATGTACTATGGGTTTATTTTCGCGTCATTGTATATTTTAATTGTGTTTTATTTCGAACAGGTTTACCAATGTGAAGAAAAAGATTTTCATCAAGTTCACGACATGCTGATTCGCAAACAAATGAACAAACTGAATGTGTTACCAGGCCAACCTAATTATGGTAAGCAAATTATACGAGCATAGCGAGATAGCTCAGTGAGGAGCACCACCACTTCTTAAACAGAGATGTGTGGGTTCGAATTCTGCGTCGGACCTACACCAAAGTGTCTTTTCTAGTCATATGTCTGCTTAATTTATCATGGTTGTTAACGATGAGGGGAAACATCGTTATGCCCACAAGCTAAGTTTCACTTAGTCATGTAATAGTGTAAATACACTATCATACGACTAAGTGAATAAATATACATAAACTTAAACGGTGATAGGTCTGCCTCCTATCCCGTGAGTGCACTGTCCAAGCAAAACGAGGGTACTATACACTAGGAGTCATTAATCAGACACATCCCAATTCGGGGATACACGGCAATATTAAATTTGGGTTGAATTTCTATTTTATCATGCTGACTGATGTTAAAACATTTCTATTCCAGGCATAGTAGTAGCTCTAAAACTCTTGACAAGCCCAGGCAGTATATCTGAGGCTGTGACCTCAGGAGCCACAATTACTCCAAAACGAGGCTTCCCTGACGTCATCATGCCCGGGGACGTCCGCAATGACCTTTATTTGACCTTGGAGAAGGCGGAGTTTGAGAGAGGAGGGAAAAGTACTGCCAAGAATGTACTGGCTACTGTCACTGTACATGATAACACTGGACAAGTTATTGAGGTAAGCGAACACTTTTTTATATTGATTATGTATTCTTAATTATTAATTATTTGTTAATTTTTCTTCTTGGTTATAAAATGTTCTCTAGTTGAGTAAATAATATTATTTATAAGTTCGTAAAAAAGTCGCACACACGCGAGCAATTAGTCTTCACAGTGCTCGCTTCGTTAAAGCCCATTTCATCAGATCGCGCTTAGAATCTTCTTCGGCTGTAGAGAGTAATCATGCTCTCTTGTATCATAATGTACTGTTAGGATTTAGAAAGGGAATGGGATGTATGGACCAAATCTTTTCTTTAAGGATCATCACCGGAAAGTTCTTAGCTAAGAACCGAAAGGTGTATTGCTCCTTCGTTGATTAAGAGAAGGTATGGTAAGAAAGTATTTAAGGGAGGTGATGTCCATGTTCGATTTGGGGAGTAAACTTATACGTGCACTGATCACTCTATGAGGATTCCAGTGCATGTGTGATAATCATATGTCGGGGTTTTCGGTGCGGGAATGGTTGACATTAGCCAAAGAGTAGGTATTGTCTTAAAACAGAATGTTATATTTCAAACTATCAAGATATTTCCAAATTAAACTTGAGCGTAAAAGGAAAACGTATTTATAATAAACTGAAGTTGGTTTTAGAAGAGAATTCTGGCTATAGTACACTAAAAACTATGAACGAATTATTACAAGACAAAGAAATAGACCTGCGATCACCAACTTTGCGTGCAACAATAGATTCCTTCAAAAAATTTAAATATGCACCTATTACAACTGCCGATGTGGAAAGATCGTTCAGTACGTTGAAATGGATATTTACAGCAAGACGTCGCAGATTAACCGTTCCAAATATAGAAAAAATATTAATAGTTTATTCTGAACACCGTGACAACTACTAAAACTTCAAAGTTATATAAATATATAGTTGTTTTGTTTTTTATTATTTAATAGAGTGTATATTATGAGCTGTCGCATATACACTCGCATATATATGCAAACTGTCGCAGTACTATCTGTTTATCTCTACTCTTTCTTAAATCATTCCCGCACCGAAAACCCCGATGTATGGTGATAATAAACGGGGAAAATACTGACTGGTTCGGGATCCCTCGGGGTGTCCGACAGGGTTGTGTAGCTTCTCCGTGGCTCTTCAATTTGTTCATGGATGACTGTTTTACAGAGTTGCGTGAAATTCATCATCAAATGCCTCTTATATTCAGATGATCAAGTACTACTTGCATCATCGGTGGAAGAGCTGCAAGAGATGATGAATATTGCATGTGCGTCTTTTGAAAGAAAGGGAATGAGGATGAATGTGGAGAAAACCAAAACTATGGGTTTTGAGAGAGAGGAGATTATGACCGAATGCATGATTGAGATTAGTGGTAAGAAAGTAGAACAAGTGAAAGAGTTTGTATATTTGGGAAGTATGTTTACTAGGGATGGAAAGTGTGATGAAAATATCGAGAGAAGAGTGAAAAAGGGTAATACGGTAAATGTAGCACTAAATAGTCTAATGTTTAGTCAATCGGTGTCCGAAAAGGCCCGAATGGCTGTGCATAATGCTGTCCTTTTTCCTACGCTTATGTATGGCAGTAAATGTTGGGTGTGGCAGAAGAAGCATGAAAGCAGAGTGAATGCAGTAGAAATGAGATCCCTCAGAAATGTTTGTAATGTAAGTTTATGCGATCATGTGATGAATGATGTGATTCGTGAAAGGTGTGGTGTAAAAGATGGTATTGTAAGAAAGATAGAAAAAGGAATGTTGGGATGGTTTGAGCCTATAAAGAGGATGGATGACAGTAAATTGGTGAAAGAGATCTATAGAGCCAATGTGGTAGGTAATGTCAGTAGAGGACGACCTCGGAGGCACATTTGGATCAAATAGAAAATGTGCTTAAAAAGTCATGTGTCCGAAGTATGAAGAATAAAAGAGCATATATGAAACGATTGATGGATGTGAACGAATGCAGAGAGGTTTGCCAGGATCGTACAAAGTGGCGATCGATAGTCTCTGCATACCACAATGGGAACTAACGGCGTGAGAATATGTATGTATGTATGTATGTACTGTTATTTGCATGACGACCAAGTTAAGTAAAGTTAATGTGAAGTTAAGTTATTGTTAAAGTAACAACCTGTAAAACAATCTGCCTTCTTAACCGCTTTTTATATACTCTTCTAGGACTGCGTCTGGGGTTCCAGTGTGGCCGCCTCCTCATCGTACGAGTCGCTAGTGCTGTACCACAACAACGCGCCCGCGTGGGCCGAGCAGCTGCGGCTGGCCGTGCCGCTGGACGCGTTCACCGGCGCGCACGTGCGGCTCGAGTTTAGACATTGCTCTAGTAAGGACAACTTTGTATTATAGTTCATTCACTTAGATAGTTTTCTCTTTTATCGCGCCGCCTTGGCCCGTGCCTCAAAACATCACAGGATGCCACGGCCGGCGTACACCAGCAAGTAAAGTTGGAGAATCTGGTGAATTGATGTTGTGAAATTTATTTAGATCGTGATGATGTTAGATCTTTTATTTTAAATACAGGTGGTAATTATTCCGAAACTTTAAGTGATGAAGAATAGTAATTGTCACATATACACCAAGATTGTCTGTATCATTTATTACAATAACCAAAAGTGCGTGCAGGGGTGACGAAACTATCTAAGCGTATGAACTATATGTTGATTGTTAGGTATAGAGTGTTTGCCACATCACCATGTACTCACTTACCGTACCGTACCCGTAGTCGCTAGTGCTGTACCACAACAACGCGCTCGCGTGTTATGTACCCGAAAAAATCGTATGATATGAGCAGTTAGTCATTACAGCGCTTGATTGAGTGCTAGAAACCTCCAAAAATTTTTAAAATAACATATCGTAAAAGAAAGAATGGATGATAATAGATGCACGCCTTTATATCTTGTACTTTGATTAAAATGAACTAATGTAGCACGTATCTTTACCTAAAACTTCTCAAAATTTGTGTTATTCTCACACGATTTCATATATATTTTCAGCGAGAGACAAAAACGAGAGAAAATTGTTCGGGTTCTCGTTCGCAAGGCTAATGGAAGTTAGTGGAGCCACGCTGCGGGACGGAGCTCACGAACTCTATGTCTACAAATGCGATGACCCTTCCAAGTAAGTGCATTTTATGATACCCAACTAAACAAATTTGCCTACATTTCAAGAAATCTGTCTGTCACTTACTGCAATTGGTAAAATAAAATAAAAAGCGGCCAAGAGCGAGATGGACTCGCTAATGAAGGGTTCCGTAGCAGCACTAGCAGCAGGTAGGTAACATAGTAATATACAAGTTTTTGTAGTTCGTTGTAAGTTTGATTGACGTGTTATCTACTATATAAATATAAGGTAAAATAACGTAATAATCATCAATGGTTCACGTTTTATGCGTAAGGCCTGTGATAGTAAAATTATTGTTATATATTTCAGTGAAATTAATAAATTAGGTAAGTAATTTGATTTATGACGTTTAAAAATAGAACTACTGGCTAGATCTCATTCAAACCAATTTTCGTTAGTAGTTTGTATAGTAATACACATCATATATTTTTTTCAGTTTTATCATGCCCATATTTTAGAAGTTACGGGGGGGGGACACATTTTACCACTTTGGAAAAGTCTCTCGCGCAAACTATTCAGTTTTGAAAAAAATGATATAAGAAACCTCAACATCATTTTCAAATACCTTTTGATAGATACCCCACACCTATAGGTTTGATTAAAAAAAAATATTTTGAGTTACAGTTCTATGTATGGGGAACCCTAAAAATTTTGGTTTTTTTTTCAGATTTTATTTTAAAATCTTAATGCGGTTTACAGAATACATCTACGCATTAATTTTCAATAATGTAGTTCTTATAGTTTCGGAATAAACTGGCTGTGACATACGGACGGACGGACGGACAGACAGACAGACATGACGAATCTATAAGGGTCCCGTTTTTGCCATTTGGCTACGGAACCCTAAAAACTAATACGATTTTTTTTCCATACCTATGAAAAGTTTGGCCTTTATAGTAAGACTAAATCGCATTTATATTATTACTTATTCATGTATAGCAATATACATGAAGAAGTAATAACTGTTCTAAGAATAATTTTTTTTACATACTCAACCAACGTCCATTCTGTTCTTCGTGTCCTTTTAAGTTCCAGCTGCTTAATTCAATCACAAATTTATGCCCTATGTTGCTTATATTGTGCTTTTAAGGGAAGCATATGTTGGATCTTTATTTTAAATATTTTTTGGATATTCCAGATTAGCAAATGCAAGTTACCTGTCACTACCGTCATGTTCCAACGACTCAGCTCGGCCAGTAGCTGCCAATGGAGTAGTGCCGTCCTTTCAGAGGAGTTCCAAAGAAAACTGTTCGATAAGCACCTTGTTGTGCTCTACCAAGTTGACACAGAATGGTGAGTTTATTTTAACTGTTGTATGAAAATCAGGCTTATATAAATTTCGTAGTTGGTTCACCAAGCACTAACTAGATGGCGCTACTAAATCATGTTGGTATAAAATAAAATACTTGACCTTTGTTATACAGGGTGTAATTGTAACGACTGTTATCAATGAAAAGTATGATTAATTATCACGTATAGAGGCAGAATTCGTTGAAAAAAAACACACTTATTTTTTTTCAAATTTTGTTAAAATTTGCACTAAGAAAGTAGTACTATTGACACCAACACGCTCAATGTGTGCGTGAAACGCGATGACAAGGCGGGCAACTCAGCTGACAGCTGCGACCCGCCGTGACCCTTAACCGGCGGCCAAATCAAATCAAGGCCAGTAAAGTATCGCCAGTAATCGAACTTAGCTTCTAATATCTTCTTATTTTTTACATGTTATTATTTGACGTGATAAATTTGAATAACACTACCCCATAGTTAATACTGCGTTGGAATGCGGCAGTATGTTCAGAGAAAAATTCATAATTCGTAAACATCGATCGCCGCGAAATTCAAAATCTGCATGTATCAAGTCGGGCGGGCTTGTCGGCATTTTATCAAAGGAACAACAGTATTAATACTAAGTTAGTTGTTGTTTGTAGCTCATTGTGTTTGTGTCGCTTATGATTGGATGTCACTTTGATTTTTCGCATTAAATTTTCGGAGTGTGAGTTCAGTTTTAGTATCTTGTGTTGTGATTGTGTTGAGTAAATATGGCGTACACGAACCAGCAAAGTTCAGTGTTGGTGTTTTATAATGTTAATTCTCAAAATGTTCTGCGTTTTGCGCAAATAAAGGTGATAGCCCGGATCTGCCACTGCCAATCAAAACGGGGTGAGTTATTTTTATTCGTATTCTTTAGTTAACTGTGATAGAGTACAGATACACCCGTTTAGAACCCTTTAGCCCCGAGAGAGTTTAGTAAACACCAAGAACTCCTCCAATTTCGATGTCGGTTAATGAATGAATAGGTATCTCTTGCGCACTTTATTTTATGCCACGTAAATGCATCGTTTCGAGGGTCTCTATTTGTTTTTAATTTTATTATCTTACGCTCATGAAGTACATACATTACATACATACTCACGCCGTTACTTCCCATTGGGGAGGCAGAGATGTAAAGTAAAACAAAAATAGCGGTAGCTGATTATTTAGGACGACAGTTTTGTTATAATCGTCGATGTTAATTAATAGAGATAGATTTTTTACATACATATTCTCACGCCATTAGTTCCCATTGGGGTAGGCAGAGACTATCGATCGCCACTTCGTACGATCCTGGCAAACCTCTCTAGCTTTGTTTACATTCATCAATCTTTTTACTTGAAAATGTTTGAATTACACTACCCCATATTTAATACTGGATTGAAATACGAGGCGACTAAGACCACAGCCTCACCAGGCGCGGCGATAAGTTCAAAGAAAAATCAAACATAGCCGCGAAATTCAAAAAAATTTTGCATTGCTGTCATAGTGCGGTTTATACGGTCACGAGCAAGTGTGCGCAAGACTAGATGGTCACATGACGCGCCCGCTGTTCTCTGTGTGTGGGTGAGACATTATACGGGTAGGAGTGTGTGCGCTAGGCTAGTGTAGATAACCACAGTTTTCCATCTGATGGAGAAAGTAAGTTTTTCTGCTAAAGCGGTTTTAATCTTTTTGTTTATTTCATATGGTGGATATTAAGCATTAAACTTTAATATACGAATTAATATTGAAGTAACAATCGCCGTCAAACTAACACGCTGTATAAGAATGTTTTGTTCTTGAAAACCTCATGTAGGGATTATTGCTAATAAATTAAGGAAAGTTTTTTTTCGACACAAGCAGGACTCGAACTCGCGACCTCGGTAAACGCCCCGGTCGCTCTGCCAATTGAGTTATTGTATCAAGTAACTACTGATGCGAAATTCTTCTTTCCTCTGTTTCTTAACACCACACCTACCTTTAGCCTTTGTTCCGGGGCGTTGACGGCGGGTTCGAGTACTGCTGGTGTCGAAAAATGATTCTTTCCTTAATTGATTACATGACCTTTGTGTTTTTATATGCGTTGTGTATTTTGATTCAGAAACAAGAATGCAATCTCTGCAAGATATATCAATAAAACGCTATTTTGTTGAAACGCCAGTATTTAATGTAAAAACAATGTAACTAAATTTTCACTGGTATAATATCTAAACGTGTATTACAGAGGACCTATTAGCACTATTACAATGGCGAGCTCATCCTGAGAAAGTGCAAGAGACATTGTTGCGAGTTTTGCGATTGGGCGACGGACTGAGTTGCGAAGAACTTATTAAGTTCCTAAGAGATGTCCTCGATGCGTTATTTGCATTGTTTTCTACAGAGGATGGTAATAGGTAGGTGGTTTTATTATTTCGTTTTGTTATTTGTAATTCATGTCTAAGATATTCGTGTTCTATAACTATTATAAAAACTTTAAGTAATTATGGTGTTTGGTTCTATCAAACTAAATCTTCCCAGAATTCTTATATACTTGTACTACATTACTGAGTGGTTCAATCAACAACTAAACTGCTTATTTTATTTTCAGCACTCCGCATTCAGGCACAGTATTTTTGGTGTTGGTTTCAATATGCAGTTTGCTGGATGAGACGAGATTTCAACATTTCAAGCCGGTGCTTGATGTCTACATCGAGGAACATTTTTCTGCTGCACTTGTTTACAAGTAGGGTTTTCTTTTTATTTGTATTATATTATATTTAATCTACTCCGTGGCCTTGCGATGAAATAATACTAAAGTTCTCGGGTTTAAATCCTGACTCAATAAGACAAGTCCGGATAAGAGACTAAAGCTTTCACTAGTGACTATACTAGATAGGTAGCAATTTGAGAAATATATGATTTTAGTCGCAACACTCCACCTTTAATTAAAAATCCCCAGTAAAACTTTTAGTCGCCTGGTAGAAGGCCGTGATTGAAAAAAATAGTCCAGAGCTATCAAGCCGGCTACGCGGCAAGACAACATAAATCTAAAACAAAGTATTGTGCATTCATATCCTACTTGAAATTCACACCTTAAATCCCCGAAAAGGTGCCAGAGGTACTAATAACTCTTGACATTTGTGTCACTTGTTACTCTCATTTTACTGGGTATAGTGCATACAATATAGGGGGCAGGCCAAACGCTACTTTGTACGAATACACGGTCACTCTATTAATTACAACTCAGTCATGTAGGTCTAACGATGTTTAACCTCTCAACCTTAACATACACATCGGTGTGGACCACAGACCACCCCCAATAGACTCCGCATACATTAGATATTTGTATGAATCCAAACTCACAACTCTTGGAGGAAAGCACGGGTAGCGGGGAACAACGCACAATGCCTGTGATTGGCTCCTTCAAGGTCGCTCTATACTTGAACTCTTTAATAGTGATGGGACACATTTGAGATATGGCAATGGCATTGATAAATTAGTTCGTAGGGAAAAAATAATAGATTTTAACATTCATATTTTTATTGAAAAGAAAGAAAGAAATTCAAATTCATATATATGAGCCGGTAAACAAAACCGGTGTCGTTGAAACGATGAGTAGCTTCAATCCATTTGGCTTTCATCTCGGGTAATTTAGGAAAACTCAAAAATGAACGAAATTCTATCAGAGCAAGATTTGAAATATTTACCTTCACTTTGGTCTGCGTCCTTTTAATTTAGATATTAGGTTTGCAAAAAGATTAAATAAAACAAATAAATACATATATACTTGTACTTCTATTTAAGAAATAATCTGTATAAAATGTCTTTACCTGTTTACATTAAAGAGTTTTAAATTCTATTATTTATACGGACATATAATACACAGATTAAGTTATCCCCAAACTAAGTAAGACTTGTATTATGGGATACTAACTTTACGATATATTTAATATAATATAGTGCACATATGAATACTGCCTAAGACTAAGATACAATCATTTAAGCTCATCATATAAATGTTGTTCTAAAATCGGGATCGAACCCGCAACCTCCGGACTGGGTTGGCTTCTTAGTTTCCGTTCCTAACCATTCCGTTATAAAAGTAACTCTGGACATCCTTGACGTTTTGCTAGAAAAAGACGTAATTACAATCAACGTAAAGAGTGAATGTAACGGAGCTATGGTATTGACCAGTTTAAATCGGTCTCTTGAATTGCAATTTAATTATGATTTTATGCTTAGTGATGGAATGTAATACCGTCTTTTTGGTAGTTGTATTTTGTGGTTGATTTCCCACACCACTTTATTGAACATGTAGGCATTTCAAAGTAATAGTATTAAATAAAACAGTATGTATAATTATTTTTGGTGTACGAACACTCAGTTCCTAGTTCTGGTCGCAACTGAAACAGTGCGTAGGTGAAATTTTATACGTCTACTCAATTAGTCAAACGTGTTGCGGATATCGAGTGACCTGTAAGCGGAATCTATAGGGGGTTATCTATGGTGTGGACCTAACTAATGTCTCCTGCATGAGAAGCAGTAATGTTCCCACTATTCTACCATGGTTAGTAACCAAATAAATAAGCAAACAAATATATTCACAGAGGCCTGCTATCATCAGTCCAGCACTGCGCCGAATGGGCAGCCGGCGCGGAAGGCCAAGAACCGATCCGCAAGTGTCTGCGCTCACTGGGCGTGGTGTTCCGCCTGGCCGTGCGCTCGCGACACCTGTTCGCGCGCAGCACCAGCAACCAGTACGAGGACAGCTTCAAACGGGACGTCCGGAGCGCGCTGCATGCCTTGGTGCAGCTCGCCAGGCATCCCTACAGGGAGCATCTGGCACCCGCGCAGGTTCATACCACTACATACTATATATTACACACACCATATTAGCTCTACAAAGTACAATGTTCAAACGGGACGTCCGGAGCGCGCTGCATGCCTTGGTGCAGCTCGCCAGGCATCCCTACAGGGAGCATCTGGCACCCGCGCAGGTTCATACCACTACATACTATATATTACACACACCATATTAGCTCTACAAAGTACAATGTTCAAACGGGACGTCCGGAGCGCGCTGCATGCCTTGGTGCAGCTCGCCAGGCATCCCTACAGGGAGCATCTGGCACCCGCGCAGGTTCATACCACTACATACTATATATTACACACACCATATTAGCTCTACAAAGTACAATGTTCAAACGGGACGTCCGGAGCGCGCTGCATGCCTTGGTGCAGCTCGCCAGGCATCCCTACAGGGAGCATCTGGCACCCGCGCAGGTTCATACCACTACATACTATATATTACACACACCATATTAGCTCTACAAAGTACAATGTTCAAACGGGACGTCCGGAGCGCGCTGCATGCCTTGGTGCAGCTCGCCAGGCATCCCTACAGGGAGCATCTGGCACCCGCGCAGGTTCATACCACTACATACTATATATTACACACACCATATTAGCTCTACAAAGTACAATGTTCAAACGGGACGTCCGGAGCGCGCTGCATGCCTTGGTGCAGCTCGCTAGGCATCCCTACAGGGAGAATCTGGCACCCGCGCAGATTAGGCCTCCATTTAAATATATACGCTACATAGAGCATTATGTTTTCAATGTTGTCTGGCTTACTGGTGCTGGCCGCGCTGGCTGTCTAACTTTGGCCTCCATTGTTCTTTTATTTTAACTCTCATTAAAGTGACATGCGCGCATATTAAACTTTCAATTCCCATGCAAACCCTCGCATCATTATTAAACAACCCAAAGTACCAGGCACCCATATTACTCATGCAGCTCGCACTATTCTCTTCCTGGGCCGGCGTGTCCCGCGAGGTGTGCGCGGCGCTGGATACTGCCGAGTCTGCTCGCGTGTCGGCCGCGCTAACTGTCTATCTTTTGCCTCCGTTGCCCTTTCATTTTAACTCTCATTACCCATGCAAACCCACTACGGTTTACTTAAGTAACGAACTATCGCAAAGTAGCATGCTTTGCATGCTGCGTACCACGGGCGGTAACAACGGCAATTCACTTTTATAAACCAAAATTACCAGGCATCCAGATTACTCATACAGCTCGCACTACTCTCTTTCTGGGCCGGCGTGTCCCGCGAGGTGTGCGCTGCGCTGGGTGCGGCCGAGGCTCGTGTGTCGGCCGCGCTAGTCGTGTAACTTTGGCTGCAATTGTTCTTTTCAACTCTTAATATCCTTTGAAAACCACGCCATTCCAATTGTATATAATCCCAAAGTACCATGCGCCCATATTTCACATGCAGCTCGCGCTCCTCTCTTCGTGGGCCGGCGTGTCCCGCGAGGTGTGCGCTGCGCTGGGTGCGGCCGAGGCTCGTGTGTCGGCCGCGCTAGTCGTGTAACTTTGGCTGCAATTGTTCTTTTCAACTCTTAATATCCTTTGAAAACCACGCCATTCCAATTGTATATAATCCCAAAGTACCATGCGCCCATATTTCACATGCAGCTCGCGCTCCTCTCTTCGTGGGCCGGCGTGTCCCGCGAGGTGTGCGCTGCGCTGGGTGCGGCCGAGGCTCGTGTGTCGGCCGCGCTAGTCGTGTAACTTTGGCTGCAATTGTTCTTTTCAACTCTTAATATCCTTTGAAAACCACGCCATTCCAATTGTATATAAACCCAAAGTACCATGCGCCCATATTTCACATGCAGCTCGCGCTCCTCTCTTCGTGGGCCGGCGTGTCCCGCGAGGTGTGCGCTGCGCTGGGTGCGGCCGAGGCTCGTGTGTCGGCCGCGCTAGTCGTGTAACTTTGGCTGCAATTGTTCTTTTCAACTCTTAATATCCTTTGAAAACCACGCCATTCCAATTGTATATAAACCCAAAGTACCATGCGCCCATATTTCACATGCAGCTCGCGCTCCTCTCTTCGTGGGCCGGCGTGTCCCGCGAGGTGTGCGCTGCGCTGGGTGCGGCCGAGGCTGCTCGCGTGTCCGCCGCACTGCTAGACGGGGCCGCCGCGCCCGCACTGGCCGCTGCGAGACTGATGGCTGCGAGAGACGTGTTGCGGGGACCGCTGGGGAGTGATGCTGGTGAGAATTTATAGTGACAATTTGTTTTTACTATGTTGAGTCGTTCATAGTTTATAATTTTAAAATTTTATTGTACTTTTAATACATTCCATAAATTAAATTGATTTAATTAATTACTTTAACTGCGCTGAGACCTTTTCTCACGGCCCATATATGTCCAAACCAAGGCTCGAAGCCTAGCGTATACAGGGTGATTTGGCTTTAGTTAATCACTAACGACTACTACTGTAATATTAGCCGGGACCGACGGCTTAACATGCCCTCCGAAGCACAGAATCATCTTAATTTTCTGATAATCAGATGATTCAAGCCTGCAATATCTTCCAAACTGGGTTAAATCTTACAAATTAAATTTGTGAGTTTACCCCCCGGGGATTGAACCTGAGACCTCCGTACTTGAAACCAAGCGCTTAATTGCGAGACCACGGAGGAAGACCTTAAGCGCTTTACATTAATCGATATTTACGTTGCAGTTTTTTTTCATTTATTTGATTTAAACCTAACATAAAAAGTACCACAAAAATAAAATTTAACATTTGATTGCTATACAACTAATTCTAGTCTATACAAACAGGCAAATTCGAATTTAGAATCGAATATTTTAAAGCTCTTCGTAGAAGACAATAATTTTCCGTTTTCAACGAAACAGAGGCTCGCAACATAGTCCTCCGCACCGCCTGCCAGCACCTTCGCGTACAGTTATCCCGACGAGAAGAACTATCTCAATGCGCAGACATGGTGGGAGAGCTGGTCACCTTGCTGTGGCGGGCAGACGATAGCGGGGGTGGGGGCGGGGAGGAAGATTGGGACCCCGACGTGGATGTGTTAGCTACGCATACGTTGGATGTGCTTGTTGAGACTGTGCTGCATCTTATTGGAGGGAACTCGCCTGTGCTGGTAAGTTACTTACTTACTTCACCTTGCTGCGGCGGGCAGACGATAGTGGGGGCGGGGGCGGGGAGGAAGAATGGGACCCCGACGTGGATGTACTGGCTACTTATACGTTGGATGTGCTCGTTGAGACTGTATTGCATCTTATTGGAGGGAACTCGCCTGTGTTGGTAAGTGTGTAGGAAAAGGGGAGATCGTACGCCAGGCGGTGGTTTGCCTGGGGTACCGCGTTCCAACTATGTTAAGTTGGAACTTATATATATGCTAAGTATTTTAGAAACTTATTAGCAGATTTTTACTGTTTAAACTCAAAATGCAATAGTACATAATATTTGGTTTAACATAATTACCGTAATTAGCCCATTTTTATCTACTCTTTAATCTTTTTTCCTTCTTACTTTTTATAACATTGTTTAACTTTTTTAGAGTTCAATGGTAGCGGGTCTGCTTGGACTGATGGAGTTATTGAAACCGGCGCATTATCAACGACTCTGGAACCATCTGGCGCCGAACCCTCACGACAGGAAACCTCTGAAAGACTTTCTTATGAGAGCTTTCCTCGTATTTCGACATCTTATTGAGCAAGACGTGAGTTGGTATTATTTCAAGAATTTCAGTAGATGTAAAAGTGACTGGGTATATAATTATAATAACTACCACTGATTTTAAGATATATTCGTTTTATGTATCACATTTAAGAATCAGGGTCATGTACTTGAACAGTTTTTTACTAATATTTACGTTACGGATATAAAACACAATTAAAAAGCATTTCGCCATTTACGGTTCCAATATTCACATTTATTTACTAACAATAACCATTTCCAAGTTATGTTTATTGAATAAACTGCCCTCAGTTTCAATTTTGTTTTGTATCGTTGAGAAATAATGCAAGTTTATTGTCTCTTTTCATGATCCAGGTAAACTATAATAAATGCATTATAATTTTCAGGTGTTTCCATCAGATTGGATGGTCCTGCGAGTGGCAAGTTGCAAAGTGTTATTATCAGCGTTGCAAGATCTGGCTAAACCTCTACTCGAAAGATTTATGGGTGAAGAGCCACCGCAGTTTGATCCTCAGGTAAAAAATATATATCGAGATATACTAGAAAGGTTTACTCTAGTATATTAAGGAGTTTCAATTTTAAGTAACCAAATATTAATATTTTTTATTCACCTATAAATCACAAAGTTTCTACTAGGAACCCTGGGGAACAAAATGCATGAAATTAGATTCGACGACGCAGATTGTATTTCTAGTCACTTTATCAAACATTTCGCTGTAATCACTATGACATGAACTCCCGTGCACTTTTACCCGTCTTCTAGTTATACCCGTCATAATAGGAACGAACTAGTAAATAAGAGGACACTAAGTGCTCCACGTAAATTCACTACTCGTTCTAGGTGGGGATAGCAATAAACTACATATAAAGAACCCGCCATTACACTGGTGCTGTTTTTATACCCAGATAGAAAAAAAGATAATTGAAAAGAGATTGATTATTAGTCGTCATTTCCGCGTTTGTTAAAGACAACTTTTCAACTTGGAGTCACTCAACATGTATGTTAAGTAATTATTGTTATTATTATTTATTTATTAAATCAGACAACAAGGGTCCATAGTGTTAGTAACATTATTATCTTAGCCTATGTTAGTGTACAATATTATCTATTTATTAGTCAATTAGGACCCGCGCAAGGTGCTGCATTATTGGGGAGTCGTAGCTCCCTGCTATGGTCCTCAGGATAGAGTTAGGAGTTAGTAACGCTGACATGTTATGTTGGTAGATGTGGTCCGGCTACATGGAGCTGGGCGTGGCGCTGGTGACGAGCGGCGCGCTGCAGCCGGAGCGGTACGAGGCGCGCGGGGACCGGGCCGCCCTGCGCGCCGCCGCCGGCCTGCAGCTGCTGTCCGTGTGGGCGCGCCTCGGTGACTGCCGCTGTCATACATTACACTGCCTTACCCGCCCTTTACTTTGCGAAACTCACACGAAGCCGATACTAGTGTGGCTTATTGAATTACCTAGTTTATAAGACTCGTCAACATGTCACAATTATAGACTCAACTTTGATATTTAGAGGAAACTTATGACCCCCGAGACTTTGAAGGGCCAGTATCCCCGTATCTGCGAATATCCTAGACTTGTTTTGCTGAATAACAGTTACATCAAAAGAGCATGCATTAGATCGATATTTACCAAAGTGTTGATCGACAATCATTGGAAAAATAATGGCATAACCAAATGCAAACCGAGAAGTTTTGCTGAATAACAGTTACATTAAAAGAGCATGCATTAGATCGATATTTACCAAAGTGTTGATCGACAATCATTGGAAAAATAATGGCATAACCAAATGCAAACCGAGAAAACTCCGTAATTGAATAACATATTGACACATTTCCGATCTTTGACTGACTGAATAACACCATTCCCCAGGCCCAGCCCAACTCCACCTAATCGGCGGCGCAGTAGGTGCACTGCTAGAAATCACTCTAGTGTCAGAACTGCGTCGCGCGGCGCTCGGAGCGCTCGTGTCGTTGATGGCAGCTGAACGTGCGGCTACTGGCTCGGCGGCAAGGACCGAGGCGGCGCTTGTCGATAAACTGGATTCGCTCGTTGCTGATAATAAGGCAGATGATCATTATAGGAGGCTGTTTGATACTGTGTAAGTTTTGTAGCAACAATATTTCATTTAAGATGAATGGATATATGGAGCAAATGTAAATGGTAATGTCAGTCGAGGAACATCTAGGAGGACTTACATCAAATAGAGAATGTCCTCAATAAGACGTCCGAAGTTTGAAGAACAAGAGGGCATATATGATAACTGATGAATGTAAATGAAGCGTAGTATGAGAGCTCTTGTCGCTGATGGTGATCGAGCGCGCGGCCACCGGCTCGGCAGCACGAACTGAGGCGGCGCTCGTCGATAAACTGGATTCTCTTGTTGCTGATAATAAGGCAGATGATCATTATAGGAGGCTGTTTGATACTGTGTAAGTTTTGTGGCAACTTAACTGTGTTTTAGACAGGATGGATGAAAGTGAATTGAGGGGAAAGATGTCTATTTATTTTGTATTTACACATTTAGAACAAATAGTGTCTAAATCTATACAGAGCTAAAAGACGTCCGAAGTCTAAAAAATAAAAAAGCATGTATGTAAAGACTAATTAATGTAAATAAAACTTGAGAGGTTTGCATGGATCGCGCAAAACAGTGATCGACAGTCTCTGCCTACCCCTATGGGAACAAATGACGTGAGTATATGTATGTCTATTTATTTCATTATCGCTCCTCATCGCAATAATATTTTGACTATGGTAATTTTCAAATCCTATTAAGTCCGTTATGATGATATAGATGTGGCTGGAATACAATATATTGTAACCATTGCTTTATGATCTCAAGTTTTGCTGCTAACCGTTTTAACAATATGCTAAGAAAGTATATCAAAATTTCCTCGCATTTAATAAAACCTTACTTTTTTGTGCTTTGCCAATAAAGGGAGCATCTAAGTTCAGTGTAAGTATACAAATACTAACATTATTTTCTCTTGTTTCGATGTTCTTAGTTTGTATAATTTGCAGTATTTCGGCTATAGATATAAGAAAAACATCGATTTTATAATTATAAAAATAGTAAAGGATATTTAAAGTAATTAATGTAAATGCAGCTCGAGAGAATTTGAAGGATGCTACAAAGTGGCTGTAGTTTCTGCCTACCTCAATGGAAACTTATATCTTTTTTTTTTCTGTTTGTATAAATAATTTTAATAAACTTAAATTTATACATTTAGTGCGTCAAATTAGGGAAACATTTTACTTCCCTAAAGAGTTGTACGCTTAAGAATGTAAAGTCTAAAATCCCATGAGCTAGAGCCCTCCGCCCTCCAACCCTATCGCAGAAACTGTACACCTATGCTGACTAATACACGCATCAAATGAACCGTGTTCTATAAGTCCTCACAATAATTTATTTTGTTGATCATTGTTCAGCTGTTCCGAAATATATCATAGGGAACGAAACTATGGTCGTTATTTCCATGGTTATTAAGCTATAAATATAATGACTTTTCTAGATATTTAGAAATCCATACGTTGCTTTTCATCTATGCTTGTCATACAGTTTTCAATTAATAGACTTACTTTCAAACTTAGAAAGTCAATGACATCATATCTCCATAAAAAAATAATCTTAGAAGTTTGTTGGTAGATTGATATTGTATATGTGTGAGCCTGATGGAGCACCATCCGATACATGCGAGACTCTCACAGGTCTCGACGTTTTCACCGATACTAATCCACATCTACACTAACGACATTCCGCGGACACGACAGTTAGAGTTGCCCCTTTCTTAAAAACACAGCCATGCTCTTTCGGAAGAGGTAGGCCTTGGCATGTCCGCCACCAGTATAACTCCTCGATACACCCCGTGGATGAAAAAGACTAAGTATACGCCCAATCCTTTCCTAGGATAGTGTTGCGTTTGCAGACTCCAGATTGTCGTTTGAGCTAGGTATGTTCTGTCGGCTAGGAATTATGGTCACCACAGATATTAAGAACTTACGACACTTAAGGATCACATCAATGAATTTTCTCGCAGATAGTTTGATAGGATCCCTGATCACCCCAATACACTGATGTGAACATCACTCAGTAGACTATTTTAGCAGATTTTGTCTCGGATCCAGAATGCTTTGCTCTCGCTTTGACTTTGGTTAAGACACCTTACCTCTCTCTATCTGGTATAGCTTAGTTAGGTACACACATCCCCGTCAAAACGGCCCCCAGCTTCACGGGACACTGTCTATCAGTTCATAAAACCAAACTGAAGTAGCACGCGCTTCGTCTCAGCGTAAGGTGGGCGTCGCTTTTGTGGGTTTTGTGTCTACTCGTTTCATATAATTAGGTATCGATTATATATAGAAGTCCAATAAATGAAGACATTAGAAGATATCGCAGCAAAGTTTCTCAGTAGAATTACGCCCGATTTCTGAATTGAGTATTCAAGCTGAGAACGGCTTAAGTATCGTTTTGTCTCATTCAGTTGTTAAGATTTCTCACTCACAGATACTTAAGTTGTTCTCAGCTGGAATACTTAATTCAGGAATCGGGCGTAAGTCCTTTTAAAAGTAGTATGTTGTAATATTTTCAGTCTAATGGAGCGCGTGCAAAGCGAGGGCTGGCGCGAGGCGGGCGCCGCGTTCGTGGGCTGCGTGTCGCGGTTGCTCGAGCGGCTGCTGGACTACCGAGCCGTCATGCGCGGCGCCGAGCATAAAGACAAGCGGATGGCCGCCACCGTCAACTTGCTGGTAACGTATTCATGTTTGTTGGCTCCAAAATTAAATATCTAAAAACCTTCATACATACATGCTTATGGGTCTAACTTAGAACCTCCTTTTTTGAGTCGGTTAAAGCACTAAAACCTTCTCCTGAAAGCAACAACTGCTTTTCTGAAACCCGCATCACAATAGCTTTAGCCGAACACGAGATAATCGCGGAAAAACATACATACATACCATCGAACTAACGGCTATAAATCCCAAAAAAGGGTAGCGACAGCTTTAATTAATTCTTTATTCACTTTTGGAAGTTGAATGGGGAAACGGTAGTCAAATGGGTCTCCATCTGCATCGCCCAATAATCACTTAAAAAGTCTCAATGTTCTTTATATCTATCACAACGTCCACGGGAATATAAATATAAAAAAAACAGAAGTTAAGATAGTGTTTTGGTATTTTGGATGTATGCAAAAAATGTAGTCCACGCGGACGTAGTCGCGGGCAAAAAGCTAGTTCGCTATAAAAATACATGAATGCTTTTTATTATTTCAGAGTTTTTATAAGAACGAAATCGACCGAAAGGAAATGTACCTGCGTTACGTATACAAACTACACGATTTGCATATAGCATCGGATAACTTTGTAGAAGCAGGATGCACATTATTGGTAAGTTAAATAAACATTGAAATACTAAATACGTATGTGAGATTATAGTTATTAATTACTGTGGTTTAATTGTTATAGCTATACGCAGAGAGTTTGAATTGGGACAGTGATCAGATAGGTGTGGACCCCGAACATCCCGACACTCCCGAATGGAAACGAAAAGAGGCTATTTACAACCAAGTTTTACAATACTTCGATAGGGGAAAGGTACGTTTTTGATTGTCATATATTCTTTTGTCAAGTATAGTATGTATACATTATGGCATATTAACGTTAATGCTAATTTATCGGTTTTCGGTACTATTTTTAGTACCCACCACCCATTTTAAAAGACAGCTGTCTTATCGCTGCTTTGTAGAAACACACTGTCGCATTATTATGATTAAGTACAGATCTAGATTGCTATATTGGAATTTCCTAACGATATTTTCCTAATAAAAAGACATTGATCTCTTTATAATTTGATAAAGACAAAGAGGTGTAGGCTGATTCAAGATATGAATCAATACCTCTTTTTACCTACGACTGTGTTTTTCCACTTAGTTAATAATAATAATGGCATTACAATACATATTTTCGCTTACAGTGTTGGGAGAAAGGATTGCCCTTACTGCGTGAGCTAGCTACGTTATACGAAGCCAAGTTATGTGACTACGCGAGACTGGCGCATTGTCTTCGCATGCACGCTACGTTTTTAGACTCCATTTTGACACCGGAACTGAGACCCGAGCCGGAATACTTCCGGGTCGGTTTCTACGGGAATGGATGTCCTCTTTTTGTCAGGGTGAGTTACTTTTGATATTTCAATTTGCTTGTTTTTTTAGAACATTTTGCTCTGTTAATTTTAATACGTTTAACCTATTTGCATATTGTCACGTGATGTTCAGAAGTATTAGTACCTCTGCCAACCCCTTCGGGGATATTCGGCGTGAACGTTTATGTTATGTTATGTTATGTTATTTGCATATTCTGACCAGTAAAGATTAGTAAGTTAATAGTAGAAAGACTTATTACATGTAATAAAATATTTTCAATTTGAAAACTCAATTCTACATCCTAGAAGTGATTTTAAGAAAATATAGTTTATTTTTATTTCTTTTGCAACATAACTGTTATTCATTTTTGTTATAAGTCCCTATTTACTGCGGCAGTAAACCGTAATAAGTTTGTTGTAAACCAGAACAAGCAGTTCGTGTACCGCGGCCACGAGTACGAGCGCATCGGCGCGTTCACCCAGCGCGTGCAGGCGCAGTACCCCGCCGCGCACATCCTCATGCGCAACACGCCGCCCGACGACTCCGTTGTTAACGCTGACACGCAGTGTAAGTATCACACACATATGTCCCATTACCATACCCATTTCAATTTATTTTTACTGGTATATTTATCATACCACGACAATTTTTCGCGGTGAAAGTAACTTTATTACTGATCAACTCCATTTTTATTTTTCGCGCAAGCAGCTACACTTCACTAACTTACACTTTGTTTTTATTCACGGTCGCCATATAAGGATGGCGGGTGGAGACAAGTAAATGAGACAACGAGTAAGGTTCGACCAAGATATATATTGGCACTACACAGCAAACCTAGTGGAGGTTGAAAAGGGGCCAACCATAATCAAATGAAAAATGTTCGAAACCAAACATTCTTCAGTCAATATTCGAAGTCATGACGGGCGAAATTGGTGAAACCAGATCTAATTCAAAACAATTTCCAACCAACATCGCGATTCGATAACAAAACACAACTTAAGCATAAGTTTACCTTGGAACCCATAACAGTTTAATATAATATTTTTTAGAAGAATCAAACTAAATAAGAATATCATGTTATACTGCATACACAACATTGACATCAATAGTCAACGTTTATATTTATACCGATCTTATACTAACAAATTTGCGATAAATAAACTTATTGAAAAAAATATATGTATAGTATAACCAAATTAAAGTATTGCACAAATAGTATAACAGTTCACACTTACAGTTTCTGTCTGGACGAAGTCCTCACAATATCCGTAAAGGTCACATCTAAGATTGAAAGAAACCCACAATCATCAATAATCAACATCATACTCCAAATAATTTACCATCACTTTCCTCTCTAGACATCCAAATCTGCAACGTGAAACCGGTCCCGTCCCGCCGCAGCTGGCCGTCCGGCGTGCCCGAGCAAGTGAAGCGGTTCTACGCTTGCAACGACGTGGATACGTTCATATGCGATAGGCCGATACATAAACCGCCTATCGATAAAGATAATGAGTTTAAGGTAAGGAGATAAACTGTATTTTTTGTATTTGATTTAGTGACACTAATTTTATATAGTGGCAATCGAAAGTGTGCCTCTGGCAATGGGGAATAAATGGGTTATAACCTTGCAATGACGTCCGCACCTTTATATGGGACCGGCCGATATGTCGTGGCCATATCGTAGATTTGAACACATCGTGAAATGATCGATCATTTCATGAAATAGTCACATTTCATGATGTGGCCAACTTAATTTGACCAGATCATAAAATCGTTAACGTTTCACGATTTGGTCATCCACGCTTGGCCAGATCGTAGAAATAGGGTGATCTGTGAAATGCTATCCAAACTCTACGGTTTTGAACATATTGCTCAGCTTTTTCGTAATTTGCAAAGTACCCGAGAATCTTTTCGTCGAAAACTCTTTTGTTATATAACTCTCTTCCTCGTTTAATAACAATGAACAAACTTTTTCACCGCGAGAAACAACACTTTCGCCAACGACGGCCGCCATCTTCACTCATAAACAAAGCGCTTTCAGCGCCTCTACCGGTAATTAATGTACCTATTTTACAATATGACCAAATAATCTTAATCATTTCATGAAGCGGCCGCACGTTTAGTTGGCCATATCGAGAAACGATTTCTTATCATTGATCTGCCCAAACCACATCACGATGTGGCCAATAAACAGTTGAACATTTCATGAAATGTGACTATTTCATGAAATGACCGATCACTTCACGATGTGTTCAAATCTACGATATGGCCACGACAGATACATAAACATCATCATAATAACAACAATAAAGAGTTTTCTATTCTATTCTATTCTATAATCGCAACATAATCAATAAGGACAATGAGTTTAAGGTGAAGTGATAACTGTGTATTTTGTTAGATTTATTAGCCTCGGTATCTGTGTTACTAACTTTTTTGAGCGAGTCTATGATTTTTAAAAATAGTGTAAAAATTTTACATGTGTGGAATTGAGAATGAAGATGAATCTCGAAGTATTTGCAAGGTCATATTTTGTGGTATTCATGAGTCTGCTTACCATAATGGGAATGAATGATGTGAGTATCCAAACAATGCTGTATGTTACTATTCAAGTCGAGAATGAACGAAAAAAAGAAGAATTTTTTAATAGATTTGTGTTATATAAACTATTATTTATGCTCTATCAAACCTCGTAGGCCAACATTTCAGATGGTAATACAACATGACTCATTATTTTAATTTGCAGAGTATGTGGATAGAAAGAACGACGCTGGTGACGGAAAACACGCTGCCCGGTATTCTACGGTGGTCCGAAGTGACGTCGCGCAGTGTCGAAGAGATCACCCCGGTTGAGGTTGGTAGAATGTGCCGGTAAAAAAGGTGTACGGATATGTTATGAACAAATATAATAATTACTTAGCTATTATACATAATAATCGGGATTAATCAACGAAATATTTTTAGCACTTACTTTTGACTTTTGACTACACTTACCGTGACCACGGCACCAGTAGGTGTGCTGAAACGTCGGGCAAACATATCACGTAAGTGAATAAAAATATTACGTTGATTAATTCCGATTAGAATGTATAATGTCTACAAACCGCTAGAGTTTAAAAGGTGAATTACTTAGCTAATTAATAATTACTTTTTTGTCAAGTTCCAAGATCTCCAAACGATAACAAAAAGTTAGTTTTTAACTCTGCTTAAATTACTAACAGTGAATCAGTACTATTGTTTCGTTGAACATATAGTCTAGTTGGTCGTTGAACACTGTTCGCTTGCAATAATTAACATTTGTTTTTGCCTTGCCAATCTGAAATTGTATGTACTCTTGATTTAGTTTGATAACTTTTCTTGTTCATGTTGTATACATGCAAAAATTTCATAATAAATACACATGATTTCAGTTCGCATGTGAGACCATGGAGGCCACAGAACGCGAGCTACGCAACCTGATCTCGCAGTACACGATGCAGCCGCAGCGGAATATCAACCCGCTGTCCATGCGGCTGCAAGGTACCATCGACGCTAACGTACAGGTGAGCTAATACATACATACAATCACGGCTATAAATCCCTAGAAGGGGTAGCCAGAGCTTCGCAACAAAAATCCTCAGTAACTTTTAGAAATTGAGTGGGGAAAAGTCTTCTTAAGTAAATGATTGTGAGCTATACTATGTACTATAGAGGCCAAAGAGCGCATAGCAACCTGATCTAGCAGTAGACTATGCGGGCTAATGATAATGAATATGAATGAATAATGAGCTGCCTCATACTATATAATTCTAAAGGACTTTTCCAAAGGTGCGCAATTTTAAGGATCATCACGCACAGCCGGCAACATCGGACGGTTACGCTCGCATATGGGGTTCTTCTCACGATGCATGTCGGACTGCGTACATCTTTAATTGACATCATTTCAAAATGCAGTGCAATGCAGCAAATGAAGTTACCGCATCGCCAATGATGATCCGTGCTATCACGCCTGAGACACGCACACTATAGCGAGGTTTCATACGTGGGACCACTCTTAGTGAGACGATGTAGCCCAGAATATGAAGATTCGACTAGAAGTTCACCATCTTTAATTAACATCATTTCAAAATGCAGTGCAATGCAGCAAATGAAGTTACCGTATCGCTACCGACGGTCCGTGATATCACGCATGAGACCTTCCCACGGTGCATCGTGCAGGGCGCTTTCGTCCGCGATATCGACACTGTGGCAAGGCTTCATACGTGGGATCACATTAAGCGAGACGATGAAGCACAGTATATGAAGATTCGAGTAAAAGATGTTGTAGTTGCCGCGTATTTTCGGATTAATCTCAATGCTCACTTCATAACAATGGTCGATAATAAGCTAAACTTCCGGGAGCATCTTAATTATATTATCCAGAAGACTTCGCGTTTGGCTGGCTTCATAAATAGGCAAACTAAGGTACTGCAAAATTCACAAGTCACCATATTAATTTATAAGGCCTTGGTTCGGAGTATCTATAAAGATAAAAACAGATGTTTGAAATAAATCAAAATAAGTACGTTAATGTATTTATATGCTTGCTTATAACTCAGATAAGCACATCGGTGAGCGCAGAACATGTGCTTATCATGCAGAGAGGGGTCCATTCGATCCCCGTGTCGTAACTACTTTTTAAAAAATAAATGTGCAACCGTTTCCATTATGAAAAATAACCTATGCTATATATGTGTTTCCACAAAACATACTGATATGATAACCTCATCTCCAAGCAAAACCAGCCAATTCTTTCCTCATTCTAATTTTGTATACCCAGGGCGGCATAACAAAGTACGAGCAAGCGTTCCTGTCGGGCGAGTTCGCGGCGACGGCGACGGGCGCGGCGGCGGCGGCGGCGGCGCGGCTGCGGCGACTCGTGGCCTCGCAGCTCGCG